>PVNU02002628.1:0-614364 GCA_003013855.2 Liriodendron chinense | reverse complement strand
CCTGATTACAGGGAGAAACTACTTGTTGGACCTACATTGCAAATGATTTTAATGGATTTAGCTGAAGCAATGAAATCATTTATTGCCTTTTATTCCCTTTTATTGTGGATTTGAAACATGTTAATTCAATGACAAGAATTATGTTCCTTGTTGTTTGATCATTGGACCCAATTGTACTGTTTGATAAATTTTGCAGAATTTAACTTATCCTACTGTTCTATATCCAGGCAAAAATGTTATGCTTTCATCACTTTCTTCTCTAATCGATTCAAGTTGAATAACTTTTTTTTTTTTTTTGTAAAAATGCAACTCCAATATACATATTGATACATACATTGGGCACATCCATTTTTTTGTGGTATGCTTGAATTACTGAACAGTTGTCTTGCATGCATGTGATGTAAGTGCAGTGGGTTTGTTACCATCACAGAAAGAGGTTGCTTGTTGGATGTGTTTGTACGTGCAGAGATGCAATGACTTCTTTTACAGATGCATGTGCAAATGGAGGGCAATGTTGAATGTTTACACGTGCAAGGCAAGAGAGGATGAAGGGCAAAGTGATCTCATTTGTAGGTGTAGGCAACTTGGTTTAGGAGTTGGGTGTGACTCAGCATCCATCCGGTCTTGTCGGGTTTTTTATTGCTGTAAAACATATGCTTTTACCCGTTGCTGGTTGTCGTTCAGATGGCCTGTTATTGATGTATTGTTGGGGAGGGGCTTGTTGTCAAGTGCTTCTTCCAACCCTCATGTATTGTTGGGGAGGGGCTTGGGTGTCTTTTTTGTTTTGCTTTTTTTTTTTATGTTATTCATTGGCTTATAAGATAGGTGAGGCCCAATTTTTTGTGGAGCCCACCCAAATGGATGTACATTTTTCCCATTATCAACAAAGTTACATTTTTTGTGGAGCTCTGTAGAATTGATGTATATTTTTCCCATTATCAACAAAGTTGCATTTTTTGTAGAGCTCACCCGAAGTGATGTACATTTTTTTGAAAAAGAATGTGGATTGTGTAGAATTAATGCGGAAGAACATGGATTGTTTCTGTATATGGGTTGAATGTGTAAGGGATGTGGATTTGTTTATTTTCATTTTTATTTTTTATTGTGCATTGAATGTGAATTTTTTGTCCGGAGCTCTGTAGACTTGATGCAAGGATTAGGTAGAACCCTGCTGCCATGCAGCAGTTGGAACGTGAGCTTGGGGCCATGTCTTCCTTTGATTACTAGGAATTGATGTTCTTTCTCATCAGGCCGTTATGGCAGGCACATTTGGAGGATCTAGCAAACAAAGATGCCAAAGAGAAATCTCATGCTTCTAGAGAACTTTGAATGCAGTGATGCTACTAGCCTTGAACAGTCGAGGCAAATTGTTGGGAGCGAACAGAACATCATAGGCATCATAGCAGCTTTTTTTTTTTTTTTGTTTTTTCTGTGGGGGGGGGGGGGGGGGGGGGGGGGGGGGTCCTTCACTGTTAATTGAAGAGATCTTTACCATAGCCTATGATTGCTATATGCACGATGATGATGATGAAAATTGTATCTTTCAAATTGAATTCTTGAATATGGGAAGTGCATAATAAACCGAACAATTTGAGCAATCTTCATATATGTAAGAGCTTATTATGGGATGCTGTTTTGCCTTGCCTTATTACTATCCTCGTATGGGATATTGTTTTGCCTTGCCTTATTACTATCCGTTTTATTTTAAAAAATGTGAATTTTTTGTGTATATTGGTTGAATGCATGATTAATGTGAAACAATAGGGATCTTTTGCGTATATTAGTTGAATGCGGATTTCTTTTATCTTGTACATGGAATTGTCATTGTTGACATATAAGTCCATTGCATTTGGATTTGTTCTTAAGGCGTAATGGATCAAAGATTTTTTATGGTGGGAATGAGTTCATCTTTAGTAGGCAAACCCGATCATGGCCATTAAGGGCGGTGTGAAATACACCATGGTCATATCAAGCCCCCACTTCCATTAGAACAGGGAATGAATGCCGGACTTTTCTTCTTTCCTTTTTTTTTCTTTTACATATATATGGATTGAATGTAGAATGAATATACATTAATTGTGTAAATGGATTAAATGTGGAAAGATTTTTTTTTAATGTGGGGATGGATGTTGACTTGGCATGCTGTTGTTGCATCTTCTTGGTCCTGGCTTTTAGCATACGTGCGGTGGGTTTGGTTACCGTCATAGGAAGAGGCTGCTTGTTGGATGTATTTGCAGGTGTAGATGCAGTGAATTCTTTTTCAGGTGTAGGTGCAGGGTGTAGATGCAAGGCAATGTTGGATGTTAAGATATTCTTTTCTGCATATGAGCTGGGGGTGTTGCTGCCAAGCTAACGCTTTTGGTTTTTTCTCTGCATATGAGCTAGGGGTGTTGCCGCCAAGCTAATGCTTACCATTTTATAAGCCTTATTTGCCAATAAATTACAATCATAGCAAGCCAAATAGAATCCACCACGGTCATATCAGGCCACTTTCAACACTGAAGTTAATGGCATAATAAAGTGAAAACAATGGCCAGATATGATACGAGTACGACACACAAATTTTCCAAAGACATGAACAACATGGCCAGATATGATCATGAGTGGACAACCCCTCATTGACGAGTGATGGTTCAATTCAAATCAATAAAATAAGATCATCAATTTTTCTTTTTCTTATTTGAATAATGTGACTTCTAGAGTGTTGTGCATATGAAACTTCTGGGAAATTTTTATAAGACAATTTGACCCGAATATGCTTATGAGCAGTTAGAAGGCAACATGAGCTACAATTGAGTGTTGCAGAGATGAAAATGTTAAGATGGAAGTGTAAAAAGGTTAGGAAGATATAATTATGAATGAGTTCAACCAAATCTGCCTAGTAGTAATCTCAATGAGATACAATGATGGAGAAGAAATTGAGATGGTTTGGTCATGTGCAGTGAAGACCAAAACATTGATTGAGGTTGAAGGTCCTGAAAAGCATATGAGAGGATTGATCAAGGTGGCAAAAAGGGATACAAAGGATGGGAGAAAGGGGGGGAAAGTGCAAAAGAATCAAATGTAAGAAAAGAAATAACTTCCGAGATGATGGGGACTAAAGAAGAACAAGAGGCATCCACTGAAGAAGACCCTTCCCCTTGTTTAGCTTGTTCATTTACAGGGCCTTGGATAGGAATGACTTGCAAAATTGAATTCATAAGGCCAACCCCAAACAAGGCAATGGCAACAACGATGATGATGAATCATGTGAATTGCTCTTATTTGAAAAAAAAAAAAAAAGTAGTTGACAGAAAAGCTTAGGGTGTATTTGGATGCACTATTGAATTGAATTGCAATTGTTAAGTCTTATAAAGTAGAAAGAAAAAAATGGTAATTTCCTTTTGTAGCATCCACATTGAAACCATGCATTAGTTAAATGGCATGTAATGCAAGTTGAGGGCTATGTCATCAATATGTATGCTAGAAAACATCATTGATAGTTGTCATCTCCTCTTTATTAAACAGAACATTCGTGACTCAATTCACTTTTGCAACCAAACACAGCCCTTGTCCCTCAAGAAACTACTACAATCATCCAAGAAACTACAATCATCCACACAATCAAAGATGCAAGATACCAAAAATTGCCATAATTATCAAATCCCAATTTGATGTTGATTCCATTTTTACTATAGGAACAGAACATTTCGACTGTGTTGGTATTTCATTTCAGAAAAGACGCATGAAACATTGTTTTTTTTTTTCTTAAAAAGGGACACTCTCCTTCTCAAAAGAGACTGCTTCAGACATTCCAATCCCTCCATATAGGCAAGTTTAATTAAAATGCCCCTGATCAAATCAAGAGAGACTTGCACACATGGACGGGATTCACAAAAGATGCCCACTTCTTCGTCCCCGAAATACCCCTAATGTCACTAAAAAAATTTTAGAACGAAAACCTCGATTCTCCCACGTGTGCTTGAGCGTGAGGGCAGGGAAAAACCAGATTGAGAGAGTTTTCAATAGTGGGATCACAAGAGGGGGAAAAACGATAGAGAGAGGGAGGTGGTGGAGGTGGGGGTAGCTGCTAGTAGGGATAGAGAGATAAGGCCACATGGCTAGGGTTGCAATGGGATAAAACCCCTTTTTAAGGGGCCATGTATTTGCTTGGCCCTATATAACCGGTTTCACCGATTTTCTTATTTTACTGCAGCGAGTGAATCTCACCGTTTATTTTAAAATTCACCATCAGACAGCTAATGTGTTGACAGCACTTGACCTTACGGGATGCTAAAATGCGGTCGAGCGCATAGTACCTTATGTGTGTGTGTGTGTGTGTGTGTGTGTGTGTGTGTGTGTGTGTTTCAGGACTGTTAGAGGTCATTTTTCCGTAAAGCATAACAGTTGTTATGTAACCGTTTTGGTATACCATGTTCAGCAGTCATACAGCTATATGCAATCATATTCCACATCTATTTCACTACATAACTCCAGATTTGACTGTTTATGCTCACTACATAACTCCAGAACAAAAACTTACTGGAGAATAAGTCTAAATTATTGCACCAAAAAATCCCTTTGTCCACTAATAAATCTGACTTTGGGTTTTTAAGGCTCTATTGGGTGTAGGTTAGCTTCCGTGAGTGTAGTCAATCCCATCAAAGGTTTTCACAGCATTAAACTGGCAGTCATACTCCAGTATCTAGATTGACAATGTGCCCATCCAGAAAAGAGTTGAAGTCCAGTCTCAAACATTTACATCAACCATGTGCCCGCCCATGCAAAATATGGTTCGTTTTCTCTGAAGTAACTTCGCTATACAAAAGAAATTGCACTTAAACTTCCATTCAACAGGGCTACCTATTAAAACTCTTCATACTAAATACCAGCCTACCACAAAACATGTGGAAACCTTTTTCCTCTTAACATTACGCAACCAACAACATATTAATTTAGTTAGACTCTGGTCCGCATTTCTTGCAGAAACTAGGCTAGTGAATACCATAGCTTCAACAAATCCTAACAATACAAGTTTACTAACATGTGACGCTTCCTAACAATCTCACCCTACTTTCTAATTAGTCACCAACCATTGCTGTAAAAACAGGGAACAGGTTCCGCTAGAACTTTCCACCCAACCAGTCTGGTTTCTTGAAAAAACATTAATATAGACACTGTTCTCACCAGTCAGTTTGGTTTATTCTTGGTACCACCAGTGTAGAGGGAGTGCTTAGTTCCCTTTTGATCCTTGGAATGGTAGTGAGAAGGGATGAATTCAGGTATTAGGTTCACATTGACCATAGGAAGAACAGATTTTCAAAGAGTTGGGTAACTGTGTGGGTGTGGGAACAGTTGTCGAGACAATCCACTTACAACGAAGCACCAGAATCGTCATATGGCTGTGTGTGAAGTGCTAGTGAAGAATCCAGACTCCAAAGCAGGTGGAAGCAGAGACTGTACTCTCTGTAGCTAATGTGAAGAGTGCAATAGAATGATGGTCAAGATTTTGGGAGAAGACTGCAGTCAGGTAGAGGCAGAGGAATAGGAATTAATCCCATTAACAAGTCCTATAAGGTCTCCACCTATTCATATTAAATTCCGAAGCCCCATGACGAGGAGAGGCTACGCTCAAAGACATCTTCTCCAGAAGGGATCAGAGTAATGAGAAGATGTCAAAGTGTAAGCCATGTTAGCATCAGGAGACTAGTTGGTTAACATCAACATCTATGGTCCTTTAAATGTAGGTATGGATTTTAGATGGACTGAACTAGTCAAACCAGTTTTGCATTGTGGGTCAATGAAATTGTCATCTATTTGATCTCCTTCTCTATTATTATTCTAGGGTCACTTCCCTATTATTATTCTAGGGTCCAGTTTTGAAATATTGATTTAGTTGCATTGTGAATTGGTGAACTGATTACAGAAATCAGCCGCCTATATACATACCAACAAGATTCATGTATTACCATTTACAAAGGAAAAATACACTCAAGGCTAAAAGTTGGTACTTACAATCTTCCCACGCTTAAACCATTCATCGGATGGGCTTGGCCCATCTGAATATTTTCCTGTCCATAAAATAACAAGACTTTCAGCATAAATACCCAAATTCAGTAGAACCCAAAAAGACCCTACCAAAATTCAACAAAAGAAATCTGGAATCTCAGATAGGATCTAAAACAAGCCAATGAATTATATGTGGACCCTGCTGGTTTGGGGGAATCGCCTGACAATCACGCTGACGGCAAATGAACATTTGCATGTTGAATTTTGGATAATTGACCATCTGCCTTTATAATCATCCATTTGAGAGCCACTGATTGGACGTGTAGGATTGTCTGATAAGTGTGATTTTCAGGATATGCCCTATCTTCATTGGGACCCATAATTCAGACTGTCTGGATTAACCACACGCAAGTGCTATGCATGTAGAACGTGATAATTCCTCACAATAAACCAATTCCAAAAGAGAGAGAGAGAGAGAGAACCGAAGCTAACCTCCGCTGAAGGAGAATCCGTCCCCAATTGAAACAGGAGCATCTATCAAATATTCCTGCACAGATTCAAAAGTCAGTTCCATCCTCCCAAAACTGAGTCGAAACCGGATCGTAGAACGCAGATTTCCTTACATTCTCGCTATCGCGACTCGTCGATTTGCATCGGAAGCTAGATTTCTGTTTCTGGATATCTGGACGGCTGAGATCGAGGCTTGCGGGTGGGGAGCGAGTGCGGAGGGTGGATGGGGGAGGAAGAAGAGATCGGAGGGCTGAGATGTTAGCTTCGATGATGGCCATGATGATGAGATGAGAGTGTTGGGAATCGAGGAGAGATGAAGAGGAGAAGCTAGGGTTTCGTACATAACTCCTTCTTTTGGGGTTTTTCTTTGTTTCTGGGGATAGGGTTTCTCTGGTTCTCGTCCCTTTCTCTTTCCCTCTCAAAACGGTTCGAACCAACGTGCATTTTTGGAGCGGAAAGACTACCGTGTTAGTCTTGCACAGATTTGAAAATTGGCGGTGACTCTTCCTCTCCACGTTGCACTGGGGCGCGAATTAGGTGTTACCACGGTAACAGCTTAGTGGGTGTTATCCCTACCGTATGGCCCACATGGATGATACTTTGTATATCCATTCCGTCCATCCGTTTCTAAATCCCATCTTATGATTATGTGCCAAAAATTATGCAGATCCAAATTTCAAGTGGACCATACCACTAGAAACAGTGTGGTTGAGTGCCCCACCATTAAAATTTCCAAAGAGCCCATCGTATGGTTTTAATAGTGTTTATTTGCAATCCAAGCTCTTTATAATGTCAATAAGATCTTTATTAATGGAAAATATGAATATCAGATTCATCCAAAACTTTTGTGGCCCACAAAACGTTTTTAATGGTTATTCATCACTTTTTGTATTGGTATAGTCCACCTAGCTTTAGATCTTCTTAGTATTTTGGATCATCTTCTAAAATGATATTTCAAAACATATAGACGGCTTCGATATATAAAAAATACATCAATATGGGCCCCACACGGTTAGGGTAACACCCACTAAGCTGTTCCCGGGGTAACACTTAATTCGCGCCCGTTGCACTGATTACCCCATTCACGCCATCCAATTTTTTGTTCTCATCGTAGATGGAGCATATCTCTGAAATAACATTAATGGAGTGATCATAACCGTCAAATTAATGGCTTACCAAATAGATAGCTAGCAGTAAGTCGTCCAAATTAGAAGAAAAATAACATGTTTAATATTAATTTGGTGAAATTTTTGGTTCAGAGATTTTGAACCGTGTGGATTGTGTTTTGGGGTGTCCGCGTACAGGGGAGCCGATTAGGTGCAGTTATTGCCATGGGTCCATCTTGATATCCGTATCCTATTTCTATGATGCCCATCCTTTTTTCCATATCATTGTAGGACATGTGCAAAAAAATTTGGAGCAAATCTAAATCCCGGGTGAACCATCTTATTGGAAAGCGTGATGATTCAACCCCACAAAAGTAAAAAAATTCCCGAAGTCCTATCACAATTGTTTTGCCATGTTTATTTGTCATCCAACCCATTGATAAGGTCACACAAACCCTATCATGACCTAATATTTGGAGACTGAGCGGGCATTCCAATCCCTACTTCAACATTGCAAATTGTACATTAAGTGTGTCTAAATTAAAAATATTGACATAATCACATGCATTCATTATGTATAAAGACGCCGTCAAAACCAAGTTCCATTCCTTGTCGAGAATCCATAAATCATCTAATGACCCTCCCATTTGAGGTTTTATTCAAGAAACATTCAACATTTCATCTCATGAATTATAAATTCATGTCCACTATAAACTTAAATCAAATCAATTCAACTGCAGAATTGAAAATCAATCTATTGCATCAATGTTTTCTTTAGTGAGATAAGGCCACATGTTTAGTGGGTCCTTCACCAGCTCGACCGCATCTTCATACTCCCATGCCACTTGTTCAATCACACTTACATCTGTATGGTTTTTTATGAATAAAAAGTGAGTTGGCCAAGCTTAGTGAAAATTTTCACCAAGGTTTTTTCACATAAATTAAAGTTAGCAAAAGGCAATATGCAGCACATTTTAATTAAATGAATGTAATACATGTATGCATTAGGTAGGGAATGTATATACTTGAAATATTGTCAACCCGTGTCCCCCACCTGGGAAGATATTTACATGTTGGTAGGCATAGCTAAATCCCATATCCAAAAGCAAGGCAACTAGATACATCTTCTAAGGTCCTCCGAGACAAAACTATGTATGTAGTCATCTACTATGCCTGTGTGATGTTTAGTTTCTACCATCAATTAGTGTATTTACAGTTTCAATGGATTCTAATAAAATATAGGCATAGAACAGTTAAATTGCAATTATCATAGTCTATCAACATCGATGCATGTGGACAACTGTTAACACGAAACAAGTAATCTCAATTGAGCAAAACAAAGCAGAGGAATCACACCAGAGTAATCATATATCACACAAACATTATTTTGATTTAAATAGGAAAGAGACAAGCTAGGATCCCTCACTTGAGAATTCAATAAAGATGAAATTTCATAAAATCATAGTAACCAAATTTAGAAATTTCCAATGCATGAAAAATCACGGCAAGTACGACCAGGAAACAGAATTCTGGAGCATGGGAGACTGACGCGGGTTCTGACGAGGGTTCCATGGACAAAACTCAAGAAGAAAAGGAAAAAAAAAAAAGAAATAGAAAAAAACTGTTTGGCGTGGCAGCGAGTGATGTATGGGTTTTATTCAAACCGTCCATCCATTTTTACAGTAATTTTTATGATATGAACACAAAAATGAGGCATATCCAATGATCAAGTGGACCGGGATTGAAATCATACCATTAAAAACTTATTGGCTGGCGCAGAAGTTTTGGATCAAGCGGATATTTATATTTTCCATTTATCTAGGTTAATATGCCATTATGAACGGTTTGGATGGGTGGCCTCTAGGAAGGTTTCAACGGTGTCCACTTTAGCTCTGAATCTTCTTCAAAATTGGTACATGGAAAGAAGTTCCTGCGCTAGGAACCTAGGATAGAAACTGAGATGGATCCAAGACACAAGTGGGCCGCCCTAAAGGAAAAGGTGGGTAGGGAAATTCCTACCGTTGAAACCTCTCTAAGTTCCACAGTGATGTTCATATGCCATCCATTCAAAGCTCAAGTGGACCCAACACAGAAAGACGTGGGGATTGAACGTCTACTATTGAAACTTTAACTTTGCTGATGCCCACCTTAACGTTTATTGTCCATCTGACCTGGATGAAGGGAAAACACAAATATCAGCTTGTTATAAGTTTCTTTGGCCAGCTTTCGATATTATATGTCAAATTCCCACTATTTCCAGTGGGGTGGTCCACCTGAGACATCTCTCGTTTTTGGAATCATGCACTAAAATGATCAAGAAAAATGGATGGACTGTGTGGATCTTACACATCCATAATGGTGGCACCCACTAAAGTTGCACACGCTCAAAATTTCTTTCAAGGGCCTATTTGAATCTGCAGGAAGAGTGGCAAAGGAAATTATATTTCCTCATCTTATTTACTGGAAAGTGTGGTAGAGGTACTTTTTCTTAATCATCGTTGTTGTTGTCGAAAATTGGTCAACAGATGAGATGAAGTGACCTCCACCGCTATACGACGTGTTATCTCTGATCTCCTGGGATAAGTGGACTGAATCCGAATTGGAAGATCTCTTGGGCCCTGCAAATCATCAGAGAAGGCTTAGGGGGTAATCAGGGTTCGGCCGTTAGCCCTCCAATGCTTAAGTTCAACCAAATGTTTGAGGAGTGTAGAGACATAGTATTTGGGAGATATTGTCCATACCTTAGCCTATGAGTGCATGCCTCTATTTATAGGGCTTTCAAAGAGTTGTAGAAGGTCATGATCGTGACCACATTCATGGACGTCGTTCGTGGAGGGCGGTGTGATTATTGGGGCATGGATTACGCCTGGACCGTTAGGAGACGTGTTCCGTCTTATTCAAAGTCGTCCTTGGATTGTTGCGCATCTTTATGGCAGTTGTAGATTAGGTCCGCCTGTCGTAACCTCGGTTCTAATCCTCGGCCCGGTGGTCTTAGGTCGGCCTGATGATCTTAGGTTAGCCTTAGCTCTTCTCCTCGGCTCTCTCCTGTCATGGTCATTCATCTAGAGTCCAACGTTGGTGCATGAGCTTGAGGACCTATACCTGAGCCCATGGAACTATGGACTTTCCTCCTGACATGAGGTCAACTCGGGTTTACCCACAACAAAAGCCCCCTACTCTCGAGCCTGACTTGCTCAGCTTGGGAGTTAAGAGAAATGGATGAGTTTACCTTTGCATAAACATTGAATTGTCGTAGGATCATACATGGCGATGTAGATTCCCTTTTAAGAGTTGAGGTCGTCCTCTGGCCTCTGTAGGTGTTTCCCCTAGTCGAGACTCTACTACTGCTTGGAGTCAGTTGATCTATGAGCTCAGCTTCATTCCACCTCTGTTCGGTGGTTTCGGTCGCTTACTTATACTATGTGAATGACCTCGGACCGATCTCCTTGGGCAGCTCGTCCTCGGCATGTCTTCCATGGATAGGTCTTTCGGAGACAGATTGTCCTTAGGCACATTTTGTGCTTGATCTTGCCAACTGGTCAGGTCGCCTTGGTAACATGGCCTCATAGGCTGGCCAACTATATTAGGTCGGCCTGAAGGGGTGGCCTCGTAGGCTCTGATAACTGTTAAGGTCAGCTTGTAGATGTGGCTCGTAGGCTCTATCAACTGTATTAGGTCGACCTGAATGGGTGGCCTCATAGGCTTTGCCAACTGTTAGGGTCACCATGCAGATGTCTGCGACTACCCAGGTCGATTCTTTGAACTATTAGTCTAAGGCGTGGCGAAGGTCTCCTCTGAACACTCTGCGCTTGGTCTAACTTTTTCGGGGCATTCCGAGTGCCCAGGTTGGTCTTTAGACTCTTAGTCTACGTCTATTCTGACTGCCAAGGTCAATTTTTCAACCCTTGGTCTAGGGCTTTGGGCTTGATTAACCTTTTTAGCCTCATCGGCCTATGGGGCTTAGTCAGCCTATCGAGGCATGGTCAGCCTCTTTGCTCTAAAAGCTCAGTTCGGCCTCACTCCACCTCTGCTCGGTGGTTTTGGCTGAGAGCTTGTACTCCTGTGGCGTATGTCAATCCAGCCTCGTGCTTATACCACCGTCGTGAGATGGGCCACGTGTTGAGCTAAGGTGTCGAGTTGCTCCTCAACGGAAGTTATTCGGGCTTTCATGCTTTGTGACCTTCGTTGGCTCGTGGTCAGCGAGAACTAATTAGGTAGCGAAGGAGGCTGAGGAGCTTACTCCTCCCTGGACAAAGTTAGGTGGGAGGGCTCAGCTGTAACCTTCCCTTTCTTCTTCGCCATTAGGTAAGGAGAGGAAGACCTAGAATCCTATGTCGAACTTAGAAATGGTGAGAACACATTTTGCTGGTTCCCGTAAACGGCGCCTGAAAACTGGTCAACAGATGAGATGACGTGAACTTCACCACTGTGCGAACTGCTACCTCTGATCTCTTGAGATGACTGAATCCGGATTGGAAGATCTCTTGGGCTTGCAAATCGCCAGAGAATGCTTAGGGGTGGACGGGGTTCAACCATTAGCCCTTCAATGCTTAAGTTAGGCCAAATTTTGAGGAGCATAGAGGCAGAGTGCTTAGGAGTTGTCCATACCTTATGATGTGGGTACATGCCTCTATTTATATGGCTTTTGAAGAGCTGTAGAAAGCCATGATCATGGCCACATTAATGGGTGCCACTCGTAGAGAGCGACGTGATTATCGAGGTGTGGATCACGCTTGGGCCGGTAGGAGATGTGTTATGTCTTCTTTGAAGTTGTCCCTGGATTGTCGCGTGCCTTTATGGCGGTTGTGGGTTAGGTCAGCCTATCGTAACCTTGGTTCTGGTCCTCGGTTTGATGGTTTCAGGTCGGCCTCAGTTCTTGTCATGGTTGTTCATCTAAAGTCTGGCGTTAGTGCATGATCTTGAGGACCTGTACCTAGGCCCGTGGGACTATGAACTTTCCTCGTGACCTAAGGTCAGTTTGAGTTTACCCACAACAACCACCATTTCTTGCGGCTTGGTTTGCCTAAGCCTTTGATCTGCTTCATTTTTGGGCTCATGTCCTATAATGAGTTTGTTTAATGGATGGATAGCATGGATAAATGCATACATCATGGTAGGCCCCACAGTGCCCAACACCACCTACCCAATCTACTTCCCCCATCACCAGGTCCACTTTGTTGTGCGACTTGTCAATCTATCAACGAGGGCAGATCATCTCCTTGCCCCCAACAATGGATTGGATGTAAATTGTTTTCAAGAGAAATGTTGCTCCTTCAACAGCAATTTTTTTGTGAGACACTATGAAGTGTGTTTGTAACTACTCCAATCATTATATGTATCTCCAATTTATTACTTTTGTGAATCCTAAGTTTGACATGTGCACACCGAATTTTTTCACTGGTGCTCTTTTATGGTTGGATTGGGTTAATATAGCCCCTTGCTGCAACAATCCTTACCCAATTAATTATTAAATATGGCAACTCACGTTAAGACGTGATCTCAAACATAAGGTCAACAATCAAGTGGGCCACTCCATGAGGACAAGTGGAAATGAGAACACCTTCCACTAAAACTTCCTAAGCCCTCCATTATGACTCTAAGTCATTTCCTCATAAAATGAATACATAATGAAGAATGAGATGAGCCATACTGCAGGTAAAAGCAGGTATGAGAATGATGGCCATTGAAAGCTTTCTAGGCCATCCATCATGTTTATATGCCTTCCAACTCATTCATAGTGTACATCCAAAAGGAAGGTAAAGACCAAATATCAGCATGATCCAAACCTTGGTTTGCCATATAATAAGGTTTCATACATTTAAATCTGGCCAGCTTGAGTTTTAGACAGGCCTGATTTTTTTAGCTCACGTCCTAACATGGTGTGTCTATTTGAAATTGACTGATTGGATGTCACACAAACATCACTAAGGAGCCCGGGGCCCAGAGAATTTCTACTTTCACGCCATCATAGAAGATCAAAGATGCAAAAGATTATCCCACGCATGAGGTGGTTGGCTTTCAAAAATACTGAAGATAGGAGGAAAATGGTGAATTATGTTTACTAATATCTTCCAAACAGAGCCATCAATGTTCGGACCAAAACGCCTGATGTGCCTATTTTATGAAGTGCATAAAACACCTGAGTTTGTGAGGCCTACCATGTTATAAATATATAATCCACTCTGTCCATCCATCAGGTTTCTATCTTCGATGTGGGTCCTGACTTGTGGCTCAGTGGTAGACTGTGAGTTTCAGCACTGTGGGAATTAGGTTACCAACCATAAGTTTATGATGAAAAAATATACAAATATCAGCCAGTTAAAAAAACTCAGTTGGAAAACATGGTGTGAACAATTAGTGGCTCTAGGGAGCAATTTTATATTAGGAACTTTGGTGTGTGCTTGGTGAATTTTTTTTTTTTTTTTTTTTTTTTATCCGGATCCTCTGTTGGCTGGCAAACAGAAAAATCCTGTTTGGAGCCTTTTTTATTGGTCCACATCATCACATAGGTTTGCAACCATATTACACCCTCAGTGCAACCTGATCACACGATGTCATGAGGTGTGATGTGGAGCAATAAAAAGGCTCCAAACAGGGTTTCCCTGTATGGCAGAGGATCTGGATTCTGGACTTTTTTTTTTAGCATACACATCCCACTGTTAGTAAACACACCCATACCGTTAGCTACCCTTTACCTATTACTTGTATATTAGCTCCCCTACTTTTATAGCATGAGCTCAAAAATGAAGCAGATCCCAATCCAAGATGGAACATACCATGAGAAACAGTGGTGGTTGAATGGTCCGCCGTTAATAATTTCCAAGGCAAAAAAATGAAGCATATACAAATCTAAGGTGGAGAATACCATATGAAACAGTGGTGATTGAACGTCCACCATTAAAAATTTTCAGGAACAACTGTAATGCCCAGGGTAATGTTTATATTTGCCATAACCTATTGATAAGGTCTTCGTTTTTTTTTTTTTTTTTTTGTGGGTTAGACATGCAACGCACCCACACAGTTGGACACAGGATGCACCCACCCACTAGTGGGGTTAGTGTGTCTCCTTAGTACTCAAAACCTGAGACCTACTATTGAAACACCTAGGCATCTTCCAGCTGGGCTAGCAGGCGAGGCACTGTTGATAATTAAGGTCACCCAAAACTGAACCAAGGGAAAAAAAATCAGCTTGATTCAAAACTTTTGTGACAACAAAAAGTTTTTGCAGTCCACTTAAGATTTGCATTTGCTTCATTTTTTTTAGCTCGTATCCTAAAATAAGCTATCAAAATGGATGAACAGTGTGGATATACAATACATATATCAAGGTGGGCTCTACAGTTAGGGCCTACCATGTTTGGTAAAGCCCGGGCCCCATCTAATCTGCTCCCCAAAAATTATGGGTTCTTAATCATTTGGTTGACCTCGTTTTATTACAACATGAAGAATGATGATGCTCGCCCCTTTTAGTTCTGCCTCACTACATGTTGTTCCCATAACCCCAACAGCTGCATCAGCCAGGCTGTAGGGCCCGCCATGTTGTGTGAAGTCCAGTCCATCCATCATTGGAGCAATCTCATGGTCACATTACGGCCCAAAAATCAGCATTATCTAAAACCAAGATGACCACATCATGTGTAGCAATTAGGGTTGTGCATCAAGTCGAGTCGAGTCGAGGTGGGCCAAGCTTGGCTTGACTTGTCTGTGCTCTCCTCGAGTTTGAGCTTGAGCTCGAGCTCACCCTCGAGCTTACCATTGGAGCTTGCCTTGTTTACTAAAACTTTCGATGCGAGCTTACCTCGAGTCGAGTCGAACTTGCTCCCACCTCAATTTATTATATTTTTTACTACAAAATACAAATTAAAAGTCAACAGCATTAAGTTCGAGAAGTCACACATATATTAGGGGAGAATAGTATTTCTACAGGTGGGACCCCACCATTAAAATGACTTAGCTCTGATCGATTTTTTCTTTGGCCAAGTCACACATGCATTGAATGTAGACCACTAGTCATATTTTATGAACCATAATTAACACAGTACATGCATAACTCACCATGTGAATGGACTGCCCTAATTATTGTGTGGACCATCTTCATGATGAGGCCCATATGGTGTTTGGTCTAACCATAGCCCCTGTTTTGTAGATATGTATGGTGTGTGGTCTCACCGTAGCACCTGTGTTTGTGTGGCGTGTAAAACACACAACCACTGTGTGCTCACCATGTTTTGTACTTGAAATTACTCAATCCATCAAATATGCTCAACAAGGAATATTCTTACCTGAACAAAATAGTAGGATTAAGAAACCCCCCCAACGTGTGAGGGTTTTATATGTCCTAAGCTTGGACCCTAATATATATGTAGGGGAGGGGGGGAGAGAGAACCAAGAAATAAGAAGATTATGGTTTTTTTTTAAGCAAATATCTATATGAAACAAGTCGAGCTCAAGCTCGAGCCGAGTCAAGCTTGAATCGAGTCGAGTTTCGAGTCGAGTCGAGTCGCGTGAGCCAATGGTCGAACTTGACTCGATTTTTTACTCGAGCTCCTGAATGAAGCTTGGCTTGACTTGTTCTATTGAGTCGAGTCGAGTCGAGGCGAGCTTTTTCGAGTCGAGTCGATCGAGTTTCTTGAGTTGACTCGGCTCATGACCAGCCCTAGTAAAAATGTAAAATGACACAAAATCAGTAAAAAATTCATGAAGTGTGCTGCTTATCCTAGTGAGGTGAACCTTATGGAAGGGTTGGATGGTATATTATACCGCCACATGGCTGTCCCCACACAAAAGTACTTAATGGTGTTTACCAATCATCATATTCCTTGTGGTGTGACAATGTTAAGTTGATTTTGGGCCCAGTGCCTAACATCAAGAGGCTCACCTTAGTGGATGGAGTGGCTATCATACGGCACAACACAGTAAGCCCAGCAGACGTGTACAGAGTGGACGTCACACATACCAGACGATAGTTTTCCAAAACGACTCAACATCATGAAATCCAGCCGTCCATCAAGTGCATCACACTTGTTTGGCCTTTATTCCATACATCAGGCTGATTCAACGCTCAGGTGGACCACCTCATAAAGTAATTAAAAATAAAATAAAAAACTCCAACATCACGGAGTACGGTCCACCATAGCTTTAGATACTGTGATTATTGATGAGATCTTTCATCCTGATGAGTCATATCCAACGAATGAAATGGATGGCCATGATTTTTTAATTCTAGAAGTACCCTAGCATAAACCACAAACCATGCAACCTCAGTCCTTGAGAAATAGAAGGTGCAAACCAATTACAAAATGACGGCTATAAGAAATTTGATCGCAAGTATCATTAATAACCCAAAATGCCCTTAATCATTCACAATACAGGCCATTGGGATGGGCAAACCAAACGCATACAATCATATGGCTTTCAACGATGGAGTAGTATTTTTTATTTTAATTTTTTATTTCAAGTATAGACTAATGTGGGCTGTTAAAAGACCGGGCTGGCCTGACAGGCTTTTGGGCCTCGCCTGCATTGGCTTGAGCTTGGACTAGAGTATGATGCCTACAGGTTAGGTTTGGACCAAAGTATAAGCCCATTTTTCAAACGGGCTAGACTTCGACTAGGCTGTTTGAAAGCCCGATAACCTGGCCCAGCCCAAATATGTTTTTTAATTTAAAATTTAAATTATAATATTTTTCCTCTTTTTAAAATTTAAATATTATACAACTTTATTTTTCTAAAAATTCATATCCTTCTTAAAACTTTTTTGTTTTCTATGGCGTTAATGATTTTTTTTTATATATGGAAAAGCATGGGATTAAAGGATAATTTCTCTCTTTATGTGAAAGTTTGGCAGACCCTGCATTTGTATCTTGGGCTGAGCTTGGGATGGGCTTAGGCTTGACTATTGTGGCCCGTCAAGGTCCAGGCCGGGTTTGGATGTAAGTTGAGAGAAGTAGGCTGGGTTTGGACAAAACTTGGCCTGGCCCTAACCCGGCCCATTGTGCATGGGAAAGATTATCACTTTCCGGGTACACTGCAGCTTTTTTTTTCCAAGTCATGCAACGCACCCACCTTGTTAGGGGGCAACGCTAGTCGAGGTACACTGCAGTTGAATGTAAGATCTGGGGTCATTTTTCATCAGCTCAAACTGTTAATATGATGGTCCTCACCATGAATGGGGATATTTCAACCATCGGTATCTTCAAATAAGAACCGTCCAAAGGTCAAAAGGGCATAAACATTTCAATAAAAGATATTGTACCCAGGGGTGTCAAGACCGGCCCTATTCAAAATTCTGATTTTTCAGGCCCAGGCCGGGCCCATTGACACCCCAAATTGTACCCTTTGGGCTGTGAGACCCATCATACAAACGGACACGGATTCTCTGCGAAAGCCTTGCGCAGGAACTTAGGGCTCACCTTGATGTTTTTGAGAAATCCACCCCATCCATCCGCTTTGTGAGATCGTTTGACTATAGAATAACAAAAATGAACCGGATCCAAGACTCAATTGGGCTGCACTAAATGAAAAGGTGGGTAGGGAACTTCTTACCGTTGAAACCTCCTTGGGATCCACAGTGATGTTTATATGCCATCAATACCGTTCATAACGTCATTACTACTAGGATGAAGTGAAAACACTATTATTAGCCTGATTTAAAACTTCTGTGGCCTAACCAAGACTTTCAATCCTTACATTTTTTACTCACTTTGAGTCTTGGATCCGGCTCATTTTTTTTTTTCTTTATAATCTCCTAAAATGATCTCACAAAGCAGATGGACGGAGTGGATTTACCAAAAACATCACAGTGGGCCCTACCTAGGTTCGTAATCCGCCTCAGACTGTCTGGATGATTAGAAAACAAAAAAAAAAAATCATAAGAGATTTTTTAGTTTCTTCGTACGCCCGTGAAAAAATCACACGACTGCAGCCCCCACTATTTAGTTTCTTCGCACGCCCGTGAAACCGAAAACAAGCTAAACAACGGAAAAGCAATAAAATGCAGCAGATACACAAACGAAGAACATTGGCAATAAAAACTCACCCACAGTTACCCAAAGATTGCAATAAAAACTCACCAACCGTGAAGTACTGTGGGGCCCACCTTGATGTATATATCTTATATCCACACCGTTCATCCTTTTTCCAGATCATTTTAGTGAATTATGACAAACATGAAGAAGATATAATCATCCATTGAACCATATCATAAGAAACAGTCGTTATTGACCATTAATGGGACTCGAAAGTTTTGGATCAAGCTGATATTTGTTTTTTCCCTTCATTAAGGCTTGTGTGACCTTATCAACAGATTAGATGGTAAATATAAACTACAGAAACATTAATGTGCGCCTTAAGAGGTTTTTAATGGTAGGATGGTCAATCACCACTGTTTCTTCTGGTATGGTCCACCTGATAATTGGATCTGATTAATTTTTATCATAATGCCCTATAATGATATGGAAAAACGAATGAACGGCATGGATACATAATACATACATCAAGGTGGGCTCCAATGTAACCTCAATGTGAGGGCCGCACCGTCTTGCGTGAGGCAGGGATCTCACCTAATCCGCTCTTCTCGGGATTTTTAATGCATTAGCCCCGAGATGTGGCTATTTTTACTAAAAGTTCAATTTCTCGTGGCTTCTTTCCATTTTGACCTTTTGACGAGAAATTGAAAATCTGACGATCGAAAATGCCCCTCTGACCGACTGCTCTACGTATGGAAGCCTTGTAAAGGAAGGCTTTTAAAGAGGCGGTAGCCCTCGTGGGCGTTACATTGGGGCTCTATTGTGGGCTCTACCTTGGGCCCCACCATGATGCATATGTTACATCCACGCCGGCCATCCATTTGGAGAAACCATTCTAGGGGATGATCCAAAGAATGAAGCAGATCCAAAGCTCAAGTGGACCTCACCAAAGAAAACAGTGGGGATTGATGTCCTACCATTAAAAACTTCTTGGGGTCACAGAAGTTTTCGATCAAGCTGATATTTGTGTTTTCCCTTCTTTCATGTCTGTGTGAACTTATGAACGTGTTGGATCTACAGCTATGGTGTTGTCATCTTGGAAGTTTTAACAGGGAATCAAACAATCGATCCAACAATCCCTGATGGGCTATATATCGTGGACTGGGTGAGGCATAGGAAATGATGCATGAAGGTCCTTAATCTGAGCTTACATGGTGGCCCTGATTCGAAAGTAGAGGAGATGCTTCAAGCATTGGGTGTAGCTTTCCTTTATGTCAACCCCACCTTGATGAAAGGCCGATGATGAAGGACGTGACCGTGATTCTCAAGGAGATCTAGCATGAGAGAGAAGAGTACGCCAAGGTGGACGTTCTCCTCAAGGGAAGTCCGGAAAATTGCCAAGACACAGGAGGCCCGGCATCATCAGCATCAGCATCATGTCAACAGAGCAACAACACAAGTTTCTCTGCTTCCTCCTTGCTATATTCTTTCTCTGGAATCCTACTGAGCACTCTGGAATCCCATTGAGTACTCTAGAATCCTCCTGAGCACCATGGAATCCCCCTGAACACATGAAATCCTCTGAAGCACTCTGGAATCCCACTGAGCAATATAGAATCCTCCGAGTACTATGGAATCCTCTTGAGAAATTTGGAATCCCACTGAGCACTATGGAATCCCCCTGACCACTTTGGAATCTCACTGATCACTCTGGAATCCTCTTGAGCACTATTGAATTCTCCTGAGCACTATGGAATCCCACTGAGCACTATGGAATGCCCCCGTGCACTCTAGAATCCCACTGAGTAATATTGAATCCTACAGAGCACTATGGAATCCCACAGATCCCACAGACCAACATGGAATTCCACAGACCAATATGTAATCCCACATACCACTATGGAATCCCACAGACCAATAAGGAATCCCACAGACTAATATGGAATCCCACAGAGTACTATGGAATCCCACAGAACACTACGGAATCCCACAAAACACTTGGGATCCCTCGGTCCACCGACATTCCTCGTCGGTGGATCGAATGTGGCCGTCGGTTACAACCGACAACACGAGATCGTGCCGACGAGGGATTCCATAGTGCTCTGTGGGATTCCATAGTATTCTGTGGGATTCCATACTATTCTGTGGGATTCCATAGTACTCTGTGGGATTCCATATTGGTCTGTGGGATTCCATAGTGTTTTGTGGGATTCCATATTGGTCTGTGGGATTCCATAGTGCTCTGTGGGATTCCACAGTACTCTATGGGATTCCACAGTGTTCTGTGGGATTCCATAATACTCTGTGGGATTCCTTATTGGTCTGTGGGATTCCATAGTGGTATGTGGGATTACATATTGGTCTGTGGGATTCCATAGTGCTTTGTGGGATTCCATAGTGTTCTGTGGGATTTTACAATGCTGTGTGGGATTCCGTAGTGTTCTGTAGGATTCCATATTGGTCTGTGGGATTCCATATTAGACTGTGGGATTCCACAGTGCTCTGTGGGATTCCATAAAAGTCGCTTTCTTACAAAATGAGTTGACGGCGGTGGTCCCCTACGTCGATGTAGGTCATGCCTGGTGGTGGTCCCCTGTGATGACGACGGTGGAGGTCTCCTGCCTTTTGAAATCCTAAATAAATGGCTAAGAGCCAACGACCCCACCCTTTATAAACCGAAAACCGTTCGTATGTGGGGCCCATTGGATGATGGCAGAAGAAATCGAATCCGTTCGTAGAAGAAGGCTTTTAAAGTAGTGTATCGTCAGAAAATATCAAGACAAAACTTCGTACGGGTGAACCACTCCATTAGAAAAGAATTTAGAAAGAAGGAGAAACGTCAAAACTTTTGTGGACCACGCATAGCCGAAAAATGAGTGTAAAAATACTTCCTGTGATTTTCGAAATTAATCCTCTCATATGAGCGAATCAGATTGTCGAACCGATGGCCACAATCATTGATTTTGTAGGCCCCACAATCGCCTTGAAAAAACACTTACGTGAAAAGCGAATCCGTACGAAAAGCGAATCCGTACGTTGAGCAGTTGCTCAGAGGGGCAAAACCGACCACATCTCTCAGCTATTTACAAAATCAACGGAAACAGATTGCGTACTTCGTAAACTCTATGGGTCCATAGTGATTTATTTTTTTATCCACTCCGTCCATCCATTTTAACAGATAATTTTAGAGCTTAGGACAAAAAAAGAAGCATATTAAAAACTCAAGTAGGCCACACCATAGGAAACTGTGTGAATTGAGTATCTACGGTAGAAAAATTCTTCAAAGCCACAGAAGTTTTGGATAAACCTGATATTTTGGTTTTCCCTTCATCCATCTCTTTGTGATCTTATGAACCGATTGGATGACAAATAAAGATCACTGTTGGAGGTATCAAGGTTTCAACGGTCCATATCATTATTCCCACTATTTCCTGCTGTATGGTACACTTGAGATTTGGACATGCTTCAATTTTTGTCTCAACGCCTGAAATGAGAAGCAAAAATGGATGGATGGTGTGATAAACCACAAACATACACGGTGACCCCACTGGGTTTATTCAGTACAATAAAAGCGTACTGAGTTTTCAAAACCAACTCACTCACGCTACACAACCCTATTCCGTGTCTCTTACACTGCACAGACATGTACCCATCCCAGATTAATGGTGGAAAAAAGGCAAAATATGAAAACGACCCATCGGCCCACTGCATTTCCCCTGCAGCCGTTCAGCCTTTTCTCTTTGGAACTGGATTCGCGGGTGAAGCCTACACCAGCGACCTGCTGGTGACGTAGGTATGTGGCAGACGCATATGAGGTTCTCAGTCCTCCAGCAGTGTGTTTGTACGAATGTTCAAAAAACTATAGGGGCACAATGATGTATTTAACATATCCAGACCGTTCATCTAAATGGGAATCGGATTGCATGCGGAGTAACTCCGCACGCTCTCATCGTGCGGAGTAAACTCAGTTGGGCCCACCTAGAATGTATGTGCTTTATCTATTCCGTCCATATGTTTTTCAAGCTCATTTTAGTGGTTGAGCCCAAAATTTAAGCATATCCAAATCTCAAGTGGACCATGCCACAGGAAACAGTGGGAATAATGATTTCCACCGTTGAAACCTTCCCAGGCCCTACAGTGATGTTTATTTGTCATCCAACCTGTTCATAAGATCACATGGATATGGATGAAGGGAAAACACAAATATCAGCTTGATCCAAAACTTCTGTGTCCTCCGAGAATTTTTCAATGGTAGACATTCAGTTCACACATTTCTAGTGGTGTGGTCTGCTTTAGATTTTGATATGCTTCATTTTTTGGTACCATACCTAAAATTTTCTATTAAGATGGATGGACGGAGTGGATAAAATAAGTAAATCACTGTGGGCCCCACAGAGTTTACTCGGCACGCTAACGTGCGGAGTTACTCAGTACGCAATCCGCTTCCATCTAAATGGCTAGATCATTTTAGAGTATGATCCAAAACATGAGTCATATCAAAAGCTCAGATGGACCACACAAGACAATGATTCTCCGGCGCAAATTAGGTGTTACCCCGGGATCAGCTTAGTGGGTGTTACTCCTAAAGTATGGTCCACATGGATGATGTTTTGTATATCCACTCCATCATCCGTTTCTACGGACCATTTTAGAATGAGTTTCCAAAAATTATGCAGATCCAAAGCTCAAGTGGACCATACCACTAGAAACAGTGTGATTGAGTGCCCCACCATAAAAAATTGCAAAGAGCCCATCGTAAGGTTTTGGTAATGTTTATTTTCAATCCAAGCTCTTGATAATGTCAATAAGGTCTTGATGAACGGAAAAGATAAATATCAGATTGATCCAAAACTTTTGTGGCCCACAAAACATTTTAAATAGTTATTCATCACTATTTCTAGTGGTATTGTCCACCTGAGATTTGGATCTTCTAAGGGTTTTGGATCACATCCTAAAATGATATGAAAAAATAGATAGAGAGCTTAGATATATAAAAACTACATCAATATGGGCCCCACACGGTTAGGGTAACACCCACTAAGCTGTCCCTGGTAACACCTAATTCGCGCCCATGATTCTCACCGTTAAAACATTCCAAGGGCCCACCATGATGTTTATTGTCCATCCAAACTGTTCATAAGGTCACGCGGATCTGGATAAAAGGTAAAACAAATATCAGATTGATCCAAGACTTCTGTGACCTCTTAGAAGGTTTGGATGGTATACGTTCAATCTCCACTGCTTTCTGTAGTGTGGTCCACTTGAGCTTTGAATCGGTCTCATTTTTATATAAAGCATTAAAATGATCTAGAAAAATGGATAGACGTGCTGATGTCAATACACCAGCCAAGTCGCTGGTGTTGGGTACACCACTCTCATATTGACTTTCATATTTTTTCCTAGTAGTATGCTTTTCAAACTTTCATATAGGGCAGTAAATGGGTCAGCGGACTGATAGGGTACCAGGACCCAACCCATTTAGACCCGACCCAGACCCCCATCCCCTCCCCATTTTCGTATCCCAGGAGCACAGCTTCTTTGAAAGGTACCTGTAGTTAGTAGTTAACGGAGCACAGCAAGCTGAAAAACGTATGAGCGCGTTTGACTAATAGGCTTTTCAGCAGGTTTCATGAACCTTAAAGTTTGCTGCTTCTTAAGGTACCCGCACTCAGGAACACCCGACCCATTTGTTAAATGGTACGGGTCTGGATCCAAGAACAGACCCAGTTGCTAAACGGGTTTAGGTCTGGTTTCCTTTATATTAGGCCTGACCTGACCCGACCTGACCGAAACCCATTTAGTAAGTGGGCGGGTTTGGTCTATGTTTCAAGGGACCCGTCCAACCCAGACCCGTCCAGACCCGGTTTTAAGCCTTGTAAAATGCTTGCATACTTAATTCAGACCCAGACCCATTAGACCCGACCCATTTATAAATGGGTGTAGGTGGATCTCCCTCTACTAGACCCGGACCCATTTATAAATGGGTCTGATGGGTTGACTCAGACCTGACCCGAACCCGCCCATTTAGTAAAAGGGTCTGGGTGTAAAATTTGGACCCAGACTCGTTTAGTAAATGGGCGGGTCTGGTTTTGGCTAAACCCACCCGAAACCCGACCATTTACAGCCCTACTTTCATAGATGACTAACTGCTGCTTCCTTTATTGAATTACATCACACAATTACATAACTACCCCTCAGCCCTTTGCTTTCTCACTGCAGCCGTTCAACCCTCAATCCATGCCCCATGAAGATGGGATATGATGAAATCATGCGGTCGAGCAATATGGGACCTATTGTTATGTGCGAGTACCATCCAACCCGTCTCTTAGATGTGACCTCCAAAGTTAGACCTATATGCCAAAATCCAGCCCGATTCATAACTTAGGTGGGCCACACCAAAGGGAAAAGATGAGAATGGCCCACCAAAGAAAGTTCCCGATAGGCTATGGAGTCCAACGTGGTCTTTATTTGTCATCTAATACACTCATCAACTCATCCGGTGAGTTCCACCTGGATTAAAGTAAACCCCTAAACTCAAGCCGCTCGAAATTTTAGATGGGCCACAAAGAGTGGATATACAGTTTTTAGGCATCATGACTATAGTCAGCCCCCTTTGGTGGCCCACGGCACCGTCCATCAGTTTCACGAGCACATGTCCCAATGTGGGCACAAAAATGAGTCAGATCCAAAACCCACGTAGACTACACGACAGGAAACACGGTAGATGGAGACGCCAACACTTGAAACTTTCCAGGGCCCACCATGATGTTTATATGCCATCCAAACCGCCCAGGAGGTTAAAATTGAATGGGCCCATGAGGGTTTCAACACCACTGTTTCCGTCATGTAGCCCACTTGAGTTTTGGATCTGCCTCACGGGCCCACGTTTTTTCCCGATTTAGATTGTGATTTGAATATGCAACGTGTACAGTGGCCTCAGGGAGCGGATTAGGTAAGACCCGGATCCACCGAGGTGGGGTGGGACCCCTGACCGTGGGACCACTGTGATGTATGTGACTACATCCACTCCGTCCATCTGTATTGGAAGTTCATTTTTGGGCATGATCCAAAAAATGAAGCAGTTCCAAATCCCAGATGGGCCATAGTACAGGATACAGGGGTGACTGACCATTAAAACTTCCCGTGGGCCACAAAAACTTTGGATTAGGATGATATTTATGTGGTCTCTTCATCTAGGTATTTGTGATCTTATCAACAGGTTGGATGGCAAATAAACATTCTGATGGAATCCATGAAGTTTTCAATGGTAGAGATTCAATCACAACTGTTTTCGTGGTGCAATAATAATACACATAAGGTGATACACATCAGTCATTGAGCGCCTGCAGTAATGCTAGTTTTTTCATAAGGCGATAATAATACATACATACAAAAATGCAAACGGTGGCATGATAGAGATTCGCTGCAGTACAACCATGCGTTCTTTTCGATGTGGGGCCATTTCTGGCGATAAAAAAAAATCTCAGATATTAACAAAGATGATCCTTTCCAGCTAACGAGCTCTTTTCCTGACCTACTGGATCGGTCAGAATCATACAGGTGATCCCATCAGCTGGCCGTAGCATGATTTTCTTATATTTGGACCGTTCATAAGGTGGGCCCTACCGTCTAGCTTTGCCTTAAATGGCGAACAATCAGAGCGTCCAACCAGCAGCTCACGCAAGGGATCTGATCAGTGCCATTTTTGGCCTATGGACTATCCAATGCAGAAGCTACTTTTATGAATAGTCACGATCTCCTACGTACACACGTGCCACGAGTACTGTCTGTGAGTACTCACCTCAACCAGGCATACGTGTCATAGATCGGAACCTTTCATCTAGCGATGCGAAGGTGGGCCAGTATGAAGATTAGATGGGTCACTAGTGTACATACTACATACAATCCACGCATTTACTGATAAGCCTGTGGCCCACCTAATCACCGTCTCAAACAGAATTTTGACAAATGAATCCATAAAACGAGGGCCCGATGAGCGACTCAGATCAGGACACGTGTGCCCTCTTTTCATTTGAAGCGAGTACTCTTCGTCCTACCCCTCGATATATATCCCAAGAGGGAAATCGCCACATATTCACGATAATAGCTCAAATTAAACTATTCATTTTGTGGGGCTCAATTTAAATGAATCATTGTGCAAAAATCACGGTGATTTGATTATCTAAGTAGCCGATTGGAAGGTATTCAATGAATTAAATGAACATTGCCAAGCGTCTGTATTCAGAAGGCTAGTTTTATAAAATCAACGGTTTGATGCCATTTATCCATTGGACACCGTAGTTTAGATGGTTTGACTTGATTTAAGATATCGAAATGTACAGTTTTTGTGGAGCATGCGTATGAAGCATTACACTCCGGAAGAGTATCAAATGATACTGCGCATCGACGTTATCGGTAAACCATCATTGTGTTCGCAGCCGCGCGTTTACATGCGCTAATCACAATCGCCCCATGCTTGCTAATTTGGGAAGCTTGTGAGAGATCATCGACGTTCATAATTAGAGGCCCTTGTCTGGCGTGCCCTATAATAAATATCAGTCTGTAGGATTCAGCAGAAAGGCTATACATTCACCTTTGAGGTTTTTCTTCGTTTATCTTTTTTCTGACCGTCCATTTCTTCAAAGCTGATTGGTGGACATCTAATGGCCCGAACTGATGCCCCATCAATGCCCTAACTAATGGACGGTTAGATATGGTTGGTAATCAACAAATAAATGTCGATGTGAACGGTTTAATTTGAGCTAATGCACGTAGGTACATGTGTATCGGCCATCCATCTCCTTCAGAGTACATCGAGTAGCTCTCTGGCTCTCTGAGCTGTTCTCTCTGACCACATTCTATTTACAGGTGGTTGCTTGTAACCGCACGGACTCTCTGACCCAACCCAAAACTCCCGCTTGAACGAGAGTGGGCCCCACTCACCTATCACTAGTCGAGTCCGGATCCTCTGCTTGCTTCCAGCAGGAAAATCCGGTTTGGAGCCTTTTCAATGGTCCACATCATATGGCATGATGTCAGTATGATCAGGTTGCACTCAAATATGACCAGGTTGGAATGAGGAGGTAACAGGGTTGCATACCTATGTGACGACGTGGTCCAATAAAAAGACTCCAAGCAGTAATTCTGTGCTTGGAGTCAACCGAGGATCCGTATTCATAATCAGTGAGGTTCGTTTTGCCATCCAAGAAAAAGTACGTCTCTCGAGTTCGAACTTCTCTACCAGTGGACCCCACTCTGGATACTACCCCCACAGGACCTAGCTATAGATGGGCGGTCCTGTCAGTGGCTTAGTAGGCCCACTGTGATATATATATTTTATCTAAGCCATCCATCCATTTTGAAAAATCATTTTAGGGCATGAGCCTAAAAGGAGGCAGATCGAAGGTTCAAGTGGACCACATTATAGGAAGAAGCGGCGCCAATGACCCCACTGTTGTTCCCTTTCGTGTGGTCCACTGGAGAGAACCAAGCATTTTTTGTATTCGTATGATCAAGTGAACAGAAGAACCCTAATGATGAACCCTACCATAAATTTACATGTCCATATGACATGGTCCACTCGATACTTGCATCAGCCCCACACTTACGACGGTGCACAAAAAACGGGTTAGAGTAACAGATGCACAGTACAGATGAATCATATACATCGGTTTCACTGTCTAAAATGATCTATCAACATAGATGAAAGGCATGAATTCAGCACGTACATCTAGGTGGGGTCCACGGCATTTTGGACCGAGCCAACATTTTTGTGTTTACCTCAATACAGAGGTCTGTCTGGCCTTTAAAGCAAGTTGGATGCCAAATAGATGCAACAGTGGGCCCTGGACCGTTTCAATGGCAGACATTCTATCCACAATTATGTTTTGTGGTGGGGCCCACTTGAGTTCAAATCTACCTCCAGGGCGTAGCTGCACTATCATCATGAAAATAGTAGGGATGGCAGGAGGTCTTTTCGTCAGGAGCGAATTAACTCTTACCCCAGGGTAACAGCTTAGTGGGTGTTACCCTAACCGTGTGGGATCACCTTGATTTATATTTTTATATCATTTTACGTCATCTTTTAAACTTGAAGAATATCAGATGTTCAGATAAACTATACCACTAGAAATAGTAACGAACGATCATTAAAAACATTTTATGGGCTATAAAAGTTTCAGAACAAGCTGATATTTTTATTTTCCCTTCATTCATATATTTTTGACATTATCAACGGGTTGGATTGAAAATAAACATTATGAAAACCTTAATATGGGTCCTTTGAAATTTTTAATGGTGAGGCACTCAATCAATACTCTTTATTGTATTATGGTCCACCTGAGATTTGGATCTGCTTAATATTTTTAACCCTGACCTAAAATGATAGGTAGAAACAAATGTACGGCTTCAATATACAATAAATCATCAAGGTGGGCCCCATGCTAGGGGTAACACCGACTAAGGTATTACCCGGGTAACAGCCAAAGTCGTGCCCCTTTTCCCCACACAAAAGAGAGAGCGGATACGATGCGGCCCTTACTGTGGGGTTACCTTGTGGCCCATCTTGATGTATGTATTATGCATCCACTCCGTCCATCCATTTTTCTAGATCATCTTAGGTCTTTATCCCAAAAATAAAGCAGAGAAAATTATCAGGTGAACCATATCATAAGAAACAATGGTGATTGACCATCCAACCATTAAAAACCTCTTAGGACCCACCTTCATGTTTCCGAAGTGTTTATTTACCATCCAATCGGTTGATAAGGTCACGTGATTCCTGGAGGAAGGGAAAAAACAAATATCAGCTTCATCCAAAACTTTTGTGGCCCATTAATGGTCAACAAGGCTGTTTACTGTGTTATGGTCCACCTGATGATTGGATCTGATTCCTTTTTGGTATAATCCTTTAAACTAATCTTTAAAAAATGGATGGACGGAGTGGATACATAATACTTACATCAAGGTGGGCCCCACGGTAACTCACGGTAAGGGCCGCACCGTCTTGGGTGAGGTCGGGGTCTCACATAACTCAATCTCTCACCCAAGACGGTGAGGCCATTACCGTGGGTTACCATGGGGCCACCTTGATATATTTAGTATGTATCCACACCATCTCCGAAAATAAAAGCATATCAATAATCAGGTGGAGCATGACACATGAAACAGTGGTGATTGACCATTAATGGGCTATGGAAGTTTTGAATGAAGCTTATATTTGTTTTTCACCTTCCTGTTTCATGTGACCTTATCAACAGATTGAATGGTAAATAAACATTATGGAAACATTAAAGTATGTCATAAGAAGTTTTGAATGGTAGGATGGTCAATCACCACTATTTCTCATGGTATGGCCTACTTTATGATTGTATCTGCTTTAGTTTTTGGATAATGCCTTAATATGTTATGGAAAAACAGATGGGCGGAGTGGATACATAATATATACATCAAGGTGTGCCCCATGGTAACCCTACGGTAAAGGCCGCACGTCTTAGGTGAGTCTGGGTTCTCACCGAATCCATGATGGGCTGCACCGCCTTAGGTGAGAACAGGGTCTCACCTAATCTACGATGAGCCGCATGGTTTTGCTTTATCCACGATCGGTCAGCCCAACACTTTTGTCAAGTCTCATATATCCGCGGCCACGGATGCGGATTTGCCACCGACAGGTTGAGTAGCGAACCTAACCACTGAAGTGATGTCGCCATGTTTTGTGGGTCTCAGCATGATGTATGTGTTGTATCCATACTGTCCATCCATCTGGAGAGATCATTTTAGGGCATAAATCAAAGACTGAGGCAGATCCAAAGCTCAAGTAGACCCTACCACAGAAAACAACGGGGACAGTGACATCCACAGTTGAAAACTTCCAACGCCCACCATAATGTTTATTTGAGATCCAACCTTTTTATAAGTTCACATGGACATTAATCATAGAGGAAGGGAAAACACAAATATTCAAATCTCAATCCAAATCAGCAAAAAATGTGGGCCCGTTATCTGATGGGAATGATAACATGCGTTGGAGCTGTGTGAGGTCACTTTGGTGTCAGGGTGACATCCATCACCTCTATCAGTTTTGCCAATGTGAGCTAAAAAATAAGTCAGATCCAAAACTGGAGTGAGCCACATGACGCAAACAGTGTTGTTGAAACATTCATGGGCCAGTGAATTTTAACCTTATGATCGGTTTAGATGGCATATAACATCATGGTGGCCCTGAAAAGCCATCTACGGTATTTCTTGTCGCGTTGTCCACTTGAGTTTTGGATGTGCCTTATTTTTGTGCCCACAATGGGACATTTGCTCGTGAAATTGATAGACGGTGCGGTGGGCCACCAAAGGAAGCTGACTATTCTCACGATGCCTAAAACCTGTATATTCACTTTTTGTGGTCCACCTAAAATTTTGAGCGGCTTGAGTTTAGGGGTTTACTTTAATCCAGGTGGAACCCACCTGATGAGTGGATTTGATGACATATAAAGACCACATTGGACTCCATAGTCAATCGGGAACGTTCTTTGGTGGGCCATTCTCATCTTTTCCCTTTGGTGTGGCCCACCTAAGTTATGAATCGGGCCGGATTTTGGCATGGAGGTCTAATTTTGGAGGGCACATCTAAGAGACGGGTTGGATGGTACTCGCACATAACAGTAGGTCCCATATAGCTCGACCGCATGATTTCATCATTGCCCATCTTGATAGGGGCATGGACCGAAAAATCCAACGAATGGATGATAATAACTGCATGATTGGTGGACGGTTAAAACGAAAGAGGATGAGTTAAACGGTTTATATTCAACCACCAAATGTCCTCTAGAGTTCGTGATCAAGACCATTGCTTTGTTGGGCACCATAAATACAAATAAACGGCCAAGAAGAGACAATAATTTGGCATCTTTGTATGGAAATACATGTATGCCACGTGTGGGCATGCATGCCTATACATGTCATACTTCCATTTCCATATTAAATTTCGTTTCCGGTCCAACACGGAAGCCTGAAAGCTGCCCGTACACATGGTTGCATTTGCAGCCATTGGCAACCAATTCACCAATCTGGACCGTCCACCAGATCCAGTCTAAAATTGCAGCAGCATTCCAACATTCTGCCATTTATCTTCAGCGAGTGACCTTATCCATCCATTTCTACACGTCATATAGTCGTTACCTAGATCCAAAAAATTTGCAGGGCAGCCTGAGAGTAACGGACCGGGCTTAATGAACGGCCTAGATCAAAGATTATGCAACTGGGGGCGTTGAAATGTTTCCGCGAACGGAAGGGCTGAGGGGTAATCTGTAATTGTATGATAAAATAAGGGTAATTCACGGTAGTCATTTATGAAATGTCTAAAAAGCCTATAATTTATCATCCATGGATGGTCTGAAAAGCTTACAATCTGTACCATCGTCTATTCTGAAAAGCCTGTAATCTAAGAAGATGAGAGACAGATGAGAGAGAGCATGCTAAAGGAGAGGAAAACTTCAGCTTCATCGAAAACTTCTATGGCACAAAGAAGTTTTTAATGATAGGCATTCAATCCCCACTGTTTTCTTTGGTGAGGTCCACTCGAGCTTTGGATCATGCCCTAAAATGATCACTCCAAATGAATGGACGGTGTGGATACAACACATACATCATGGTGGGGCCCATCTAAATCAATGCGTTACCACGGCCTTGGAACCCGAAAATTATGATCATAAAGTGGGCCACACCTTAGGAAAAAGTTGGGATACGACGTACACTATTAGTCTTGTGTGGGGCCCACCATGGTGTTTACATGCCATCCAATCCATTAACCCGATGTGAATTATCATGACGAAAGAATTTGCCAAAATCGCAGTATTTCGAATCTCAGTTGAGCCATGCCATGTGAATTTAGCGATTTTTAGGTAAATTATATGGTGTGGCCCACTTTATTGTTGAATCAGCCTAATCTTTTTCGATCAAGGCCAAAAAAATGGGTGATTCAACTTATGGACGGGCTGAATTTTATGCACAAGTCGTTTACCCCATGTCTCTGTAGGTACCTACTCCAGCATGCGTTTCCTTTAATGGTCCAGGCTCAATCAGTCCAACAGAGGCCCAGCCCAATTTGACCGTAGGGTTGATGCTCCAGTACAACCCAATCTACAGTGAGAATCCCGTCCATCCTGACCACCACCAGTGCCAACGTGTCATCTGTGGATGAGATCATAGTTGTAGGGAAGGTGGGCCCCCACCAGGTGGTGTAAAGATCAGGCCGATCCACTCATCAGATGAGCTACACATGTCCATCAAATCAGATTGACCCTGATGTGGGACCCACATGTGCTATTAATCCACATGTTCATCCTGTGGGACCCAGCTTTCGAACTGGCAGTATGCTCTCTGTTGACCGTTTCCTTCTTCTTAAGCATTGATGGCAGCTAAATGGACGTTCAAGATCTTATGATCAATGGGATTTTGGAATACCATGCATCAGCAATGGGTCCAACCATTTTGATGGTGTGGATTAATAGCAAATGTGCCGTTTATGTACATAAATTTAATTGGCTACATACAAAACTCATTCTCATGAGATGATCCAATCCACCTTTGATTTGGCCTTATTTTCAACGGCCATCCATTTTCAAAGCCATGTATGGGATGGTTAGGATTGCCCAGCAACATTAGTTCTTTTGAATTATTAGCAATCCATGACATGCGCTAATAAATAGACTGACCAAATTGTTGAGCGGACCTACTTTCGTGCAAATTATCTTGACCGTCTATATTAAAAGTCATTGATCAAATGGTTTATTTTGTTACATCGCAAGATTGTATGGTAGCCTCTGATTGCGCTGAACTTAATGAACGGTCTAGATCAATAGATTGGACCATCTAATCATTCCAATACAACTCGGAGCATTGTAACTTACTGTGCTAATAATTATTACTAATTTCCAAATAATTTAGTGAGAATGCAATAGTGACGATATTTGATATTTTAATATCACGATAACATCACTATGTTGTGAAAATATCCAGATTTTCAAAATCACTTATTACCGGGGGAGTTAATATTACCTGCAAATGGCAGCCTTCACATTTTCCTAACAAAGAAAATGTACTTATGGCATTGATGTACTTCTAAACAAGCTGCTTGAATTGTGGCCCCACTATAGATGGAAGATAGCCTCAAAATCAGATTAATTGAAGATCCTGAACTCAGGTTAGTGGACATTTAATACTTGAATTTGTACCATTGAATATTTTTCATTTTTATTGTTTATAAAGATGTCTACCAAATCAATTACAAGGTGGATCGCACTTGGTGGCCACATGAGTTTGTACCAAGCTGATATTTTTATTTTCCCTTCATCTAGTTCTGCATGACCTTATGAACAGATTTAATGGGAAATAAACATAATGGTGGGCCCAAGTAGGTGTCATCGGTCGGCGTCATCATCCCACATCTTTGTGTGGTGCGGTCCACTTGAGCTTTGGGTCTGCCTCATTTTTTTTGACAAAATGGATGGACGGTGTGGATACAACGCATACATCATGATGCGGGCCAAGAACTTTGCCATCTCAAAACGCTCTTCCACCATACGCATCCTGTGTTCGGAAGTGTGCCAGCGTGTGGAGGGAAATGGCTTCACCCTCATGCAGGCTTGACAAAGCACTGGTTTTACTCTCTGGCTCTGCACTGACAACATTCCTTTTTAAGGTGTTGTTGGATTTACTCACTGGCTCTCTGGACTGATCACTTTCTATTTTGAGGTGGTTGCTTGTAGGCGTACAGTACTCCTCCTTTTGACCCAACCCAAAACTTATGTTTTTTACGGCTATGTCTGTGCACTATTCTCTCTGCACCCAATAAATGCAAAGAGAGAGACTGAGAAGGTGCCATCGCAAGGATCTCTCAGATGATGTAAAGCGTCAGTAGCTGGCACTGTAGTGAGCAGCAGTTGCCGTCAGCCAAGGTTAACATTAGCCAACCTTTTAAGTGGCCGTCAGTATGAAATCTGAACCTTTTATCAGTAAGGCCCACTGTGGATGCTACTTGGAATACTTCAGAGTATATCCAGTAACTCTCTGGCTCACCAGCATCTCTCTCTGATCACATTCCATTTTCAGGTGGTTACTTGGAGTGGGGACAAACGACCCCTTTGACCCGAAATCGGCCTTCGACCCAACCCAAAACTCGTAAGTAACAAATGCAGAGAGAGAAAGAGAGAGAGAGAGAGAGAGAGAGAGGCCCCACTCACTTATCAGCAGTCACTTTCATCTCTAGAGTTCAGACCTAACCTCTCTGCTGGTGGACCCTACTTACATAATCTTCTTTATAGTAGCGGTGGAAAACGCCTGCATACATATCGCTTGTTACATATTATATGTGTCAAAGAATGGCTTAAGTTGCTTGAAATCCACGCCGTTCATCAGATTGACCACCCATTATTTGTTCTTGATCCCAAAATCAGGTTAACTCAAGAATCATGTGGCCCAACTTGAAAATGGATTGGATGAAAAATAACACCATGTTAGGCCTTACACAAAACTGGCAGTGAGCATTCCGTCTCAAAATGAGTTAGGGTAACGGACGGATGGGGTGAAAGTTCCACTCACCACGTGGCTGCCGGTTTGTGAAAGTGACCCCTATAGGCACCACGGTTGCTGCCTAAACAGATGGACGGTGTGGATTTGTCACAGACATTTCTATGGGCCCACTCAGCCCCTGGGTCACAGGAAATCCGCTCTACAGTAACTCATACACCTTCCGGGAATCATGTTGGCTACGCCCATACTCGTGTGAACCCTTGCCCAACTACGAAAGCAATGTCGCACATGTGTGATAGGTCCTTAATTATTCCAGGTGGGCCTCACCTTTTAAATCTTCTGGCCCCACAATCAGGCCTTTCCTTGATTACAAGCTGTTTCCGGGGTTGCGCGATTGACTTGGGTGGGTAAGTTGCATGGCTGACAAAAAAGAAAAAAGATAAAAGAAAAAGCTGTTTCTGGGGTAGCACCTACTTCGCTCTCATTTGAAAGTGTGGTAGCGTTGCCTTCATCATTTTTCATGTGAGGGCGTGTAATTCGAAGCCAAAGTTTTGTGGCCCCACTATGACATATGTATTATATCTACACCACCCATTCATTAGTAAAAAGCATTTTAGACTATGATCCCAAAAATAAGGTAGGTTAAAACCTCAAATAGACCACACTATAGAAAACAGTGGATATTGAATGTTAACCATTTAAAGTTTCTTCCTATAGTGTGGTCTTCTTTAGACTTAGATCTAACTCATTTTTGGAGGAATATACTAGAATCATTTTATCAAATTAATGGACGGCGTGGATAAAACATATACATCCTTAATGGGACCCACATAATCCCGTCTCATTTTCGTATGCTAAAAGATTTTGTCACATCCATCCAGCACTCCTCCCCTGAAAAATTACTGTGGCAAGTAATTAACGCAATGAAGTGTAAAATACACTACTACTCTGTCTGAACTACTCATTCTGTTCTGTGCACCTAATAACTGCAATAGATACAGAGAGAGGGAGTATGGACGCTCCGAGCTGTGGAGAGGCCCACCGTGATGAGAAAGAACTTAAGTCATTTCTATTTTTTTTTTTTTGAACACTTACAAGGATATGCATGCATGCATATTGTTTTATGAGAAAGAACTTTGTTTTAATGGTCAATCGCCACCGTTTCCCATGGTGGGGTCCATCTGAGATTTAGATCTGCTTCTTTTTTGGGTTCATGCACTAAAATGAGCTGGAGAAACGGATGGACGGGGTGGTTATAAGACATATAAATCAAGGTGGCCCCACAGTCAGAGATCCACCAACCTCTCCCCTTATTTCGTCCTTTGACATGGAACAACCTGGACCGTTGGATGACCATTTTCCCATTTTTCTTTTTAGTTGCTTTCGTACCAATTAATAATAAAATGGAAACAAAACTCCAAATAGGAATCATTTATTGGCGTGAGGCTACTTTCTGCTGTACTGAGGACCGTCAGATCCTAACACACAACAGTCATTGAGCGCCTGCAGTATGCGAGTTTTTTCATAGGTTACATGACAAAATGCAAACGGTGTCATGATAGAGATTCGCTGCAGTCCAACCATACGTTCTTGTCGATGTGGGGCCATGTCTGACGATACAAAAAAAAATCTCATATCAACAAAGATGATCCTTTCCAGGTAACGAGCTCTTTTCCGGAAGCGGATTGCGTACTGAGTAACTCCGCACGCTAGCGTGCGGAGTAAACTCTATGGGGCCCACAGTGATTTACGTATTTTATCCACTCCGTCCATCCATCTTAACAGAAAATTTTAACTATGGTGCCAAAAAATGAAGCATATCAAAATCTAAAGTGGACCACACCATAAGAAAAGTGTGAACTGAATGCCTACCATTGAAAAATTCTCGGAGGACACAGAAGTTTTGGATCAAGCTGATATTTGTGTTTTCCCTTCATCCATATCCATGTGATCTTAGGAACAGGTTGGATGACAAATAAACATCACTGTAGGGCCTGGGAAGGTTTCAACGGTGGAAATCATTATTCCCACTGTTTCCCGTGGTATGGTCCACTTGAGATTTGAATATGCTTAAATTTTGGGCTCAACCACTTAAATGAGATGGAAAAACATGTGAACGGAATAGATAAAGCACATACATTCTAGGTGGGCCTAACTGAGTTTACTCCGCACGATAAGAGCGTGCGGAGTTACTCTGCACGCAATCCGATTCCCTCTTTTCCTGGGGCGCGAAGTAGGTGTTACCCGGGAACAGCTTAGTGGGTGTTACCTGCCGTATGACCTACATGGATGATATTTTGTATATCCACTTCGTCCATCCGTTTATACAGCCCATTTTAGGATAAGGTTCCAAAAATTATGCAGATCGAAATCTCAAGTGGACCATACCACTGGAAACAGTGTGATTGAGTGCTCCACCATTAAAAATTCCAAAGAGCCCATAGTAAGGTTTTGGTAATGTTTATTTGCAATCCAAGCTCTTGATAATGTCAATAAGGACTTGATGAAGGGAATATATAAATATCAGATTGATCCAAAGTTTTTTGGCCCACAAAACGTTTTTAATGGTTATTAATCACCGTTTCTAGTGGTATGGTCCATCTGAGATTTGGATCTTTTTAAGGTTTTGGATCTTATCCTAAAATAATATGAGAAAACAGATAGACGGCATAGATATATAAAACAAACATCAAGATAGGCCCCACACGGTAAGGGTAACACCCACTAAGGGTAACATCTAATTCGCTCCCCTTTCCCCGACCCTACTGCAAAATCCAGCATCTTCACGGTGAGACCTAATGGATCGGTCAGAAATCAGAATCACAAAGATGATCCCATCAGTTGGCCGTAGTATGATTTGTTTATATTTGGACCCTTCATAAGGTGGGCCCTACCGTCTATGTTTGCCTTAAATGGCGAACAATCAGAGCGTCCAACCAGCAGCTTACGCAAGGTATCTGATCAGTGCCATTTTTGGCCTATGGACTATCCAATGCAATAGCCACTTTTATGAACAGTCACGATCTCCTACGTACACACGTGCCACGAGTACTGTCTGTGAGTACTCACCTCAACCAGGCATACGTGTGATAGATCGGAACCTTTCATCTGGCGATGCGAAGGTGGGTCACTAGTGTACATACTACATACAATCCACGCATTCTGACAATAACTCTTAGCCGCTCATTTATTGATAAGCCTATGGCCCACCACCTAATCACCGTATCAAACAGAATTTTGACAAATGAATCCATAAAACGAGGGCCCCATGAGCGACTCAGATCAAGACACGTGTGCCCTCTTTTCATCATGTGATAATTTGAACGAGTACTCTTCCTCCTACCCCTAGATCTATATCACAAGAGAGAAATCGGCACATGTTCACGATAATATCTCAAATTAAACTGTTCATTTTGTGGGGACCTATTTATAATGGATCATTGTGCAAAAATCACTGTGATTTGATTATCTAGGTAGCCGATTGGAAGGTTTTCAATAAGTGAAAAGAAAATTTCCAAGCGTCTGTATCCAGAAGGGTAGTTTTATAAAATCAACCGTTTGATGCCATTTATGCATTGGAAAACGTAGTTTAGACGGTTTGATTTGATTTAAGATATCGAAATGTACAATTTCTGTGGAGCATGCGTATGAAGCATTACACTCTCCGGAAGAGTATCAAATGATACCGTGCATCGCGAACGACGTGTGGGTTAACCGCCATTGTGTTCGTAGCCGCGCGTTTACATGCGCTAATCACAGTCGCCCCATGCTTGCTAAATTGGCAAGCGTGTGAGAGATCGTCGACGTTCATAATTAGAGGCCCTTGTCTGGCGTTCTCTATCATAAATATTAGTCTGTAGATTTCAGCAGAAAGACTATACATTCACCTTTGAGTTTTTTCTTCGTTTATCCTTTTTCTGACAGTCCATTTCTTCAAAGCTGATTGGTGGACATCTAATGGCCCGAACTGATGCCCCATCCATGCCCTAACTAATGGACGGTTAGATATGGTTGGTAATCAACCACTTGAAATCAACAAACAAATGTCGATGTGAACGGTTTAATTTGAGCTAATGGACGTAGGTGCATGTCCGTCTCCTTCAGAGTACATCGAGTAACTCTCTGGCTCTCTGCGCTCCCTGTTCTCTCTGACCACATTCTATTTACAGGTGGTTGCTTGGAACCGCAGGGACTCTTTGACCCAACCCCAAACTTCCCTTCATTAATTACAAAAGAAACAAAAAAAAAAAAAAAGAAAAAAAAGAAAAGGAGAGAAAGGAGAGGTTATAAAGAGAGGAGGAAACGTTCACACCCTCAGCGTCCTTTACCTCCCTCTGTCCATTTACCTCCATGAGAGGGAGAGAGATAGAGTTGTGGCGGATAGATTGATGGGCCATCAAGCTCTCTTTCCATCTCAACAATCCATCATTGCCGAGTATTGGAGGAGTCATCCGTGCCATCGGATCAATGTGAGTATTCCCTCAGTTGAAATTATTGTGTTAATCACATGTTTGTGGATCTAATCGTCTATCCTATAGATCGGGTACTTAGAAGTCCCCTGAGTGGGCCTGTATTGGGCAGGATCTATTTTACAAGGTAAGTCCAGATATATATAGTTGGACCGGCTGAATATTCAGCCATGCTATGGAAATTGACAGTGGTCCTAGGGCCCACTTGTGAGGGCCATTGTGATGATTTTCTTATGGTATGGTCCACCTGATGATTTTCTCTGCTTCATTTTTGGGATGACGACCTAAGATGATCTAGAAAAATGGATGGACGGAGTGGATACATAATACATACATCAAGATGGGCCCCACGGTAACCCCACAGTATGGGCCTCACCGTCTTAGGTGAGCCCGGAGTCTCACCTAATCCGCTCTCCTTGGGTGAGGTCGGGGTCTCACCTGATCCGCGCTCTCTCTCTCTCTCTCTCTCTCTCTCTTGTGGGAGGAAAAGGGGCACGACTTGGCTGCTACCGGGTTATACCTTATTGGGTGTTACCACTACCATGGGCCCACCTTGATGATTTATTGTATATCAAAGCCGTCCATTCGTTTCTACAGATCATTTTAGGACTGGGTTAAAAATATTAAGCAGATCCAAGTCTCAGGTGGACCATAATACAATAAAGAGTAGTGATTGAGTGCCGCACCATTAAAAATTCCAAAGGGCTCATCTTAATGTTTTCATGATGTTTATTTTCAATCCAACCCGTTGATAATGTCAAAAATATATGGATGAATGCAAAATAAAAATATCAGCTTGTTCTAAAACTTTTATAGCTCATAAAATATTTTTAATGATCGTTCATCACTATTTCTAGTGGTATAGTTTATCTGACATTTGGATATTATTCAAGTTTCAAAGATGACCTAAAATGATATAAAACAGATGAACGGACTGGATATACAAAATGTAAATCAAGGTGGTCCCCACACGGTTAGGGTAACACCCACTAAGCTATTACCCCGGGGTAACAGTTAATTCGCTCCTGATGAAGAGAGCTCCTGCCATCCTTACTATTTAAGCTAGGCCCTATACTTACATATACACCCAGGCTGGTCATCTGACCGTTGCAGGAGGTCACTCATTCTGGTCAACTCAATAAGTGGGCCCCTCCACAACTGCCAGTATCACCATGAAAAGGACGCGGATTAGCTGGTGCACCGCACACCAGCGAGCTCGCTGGTGTATTGACGTCACCAATTTCTGTGGGACCCGCCATGAGATTGGTGGTATATCCAGACCGTCCTTCCATTTGACGACATCGTTATAAGGGGTTTAACCCCAAAATAAGACAGATCCAATGATGAAGTGGACCACACTGCAGAATGTAGTGGGAGATTGAACATCTACCATTAAAACCTTCTCGGCGGTCACTGAAGTTTTGGATCAATCTGATATATTTTTCCTCCCTTCATCCAGGTCCGTGTGACCTTATGAATAGTTTGGATGGTAAATAAACATCATTGTAGGCCCCAATAATGTTTTAACGGTTAAAATCATTGTCCCGACTTCCTTTTGTAGTGTGGTCCACTTGAGATTTGGATATATCTCAGGTTTTTTATCCTGCCCTAAAATGATCTCATAAACTGGATGGATGGTGTAGATATGTTAAATACATCAACATGGGTCCCACGTAATCTTGATTTTCTTTAAACCGTCGTGTACTGACAGGCCATACGTACTCACACCAGCAAATTAGCTGGTGCAGGGTGCACCAGGCAGTCCGCTTCACCATGGGTCGACACTACCTAACTCCCTCCCTATCTATTAGGGAAGTAGATTGGCTGGTGAACCCTACACCACCGACTTGGCTGGTGTATTGACGTCAGCAAGTTCTGTGGGCCCCACCAAGAGGTGTGGGTTATATCCAAACCGTCTACTCATTTTCCGGGTCGTTTTAAGGATTTACACCAAAAATGAGATAAAAAATGAGATGATTGAAATCTCAAGTGGACCACATTTCCACAAAGCAGTGGAGATTGAATGTCTACCATTGAAATCTTTTTTGGCGGTCACAGAAGTCTTTGATCAATCTGATATTTATTGTTACCCTTCATCCAGGTCCTTGTGACCTTATAAACAGTTTGATGGCAAATAAACATCATTGTGGGGCCCACGGAACCTTGGCCTTTTTTGGACCGTTCGTACAATCACGGCGAGGACTGACACCGTCCTCTTCGTGCTCCACGTACCCTACACAAGCAAGGTTGCTGGTGTTCGGTACACCAGCTAATCCGCTTCCATCTGTCAGGATCACATGATCAATTTTAGGCAAAGAAGGGAGATATACGGCGGAGAACCAACGTATGGTAGACTCATCGCTATACAGTAAGCACTCAAGGGTGATCTGCAAAACGAGTCCGCCCATGTGAAGCATCCTAAAGTGTATGGTTTGTCTAAAAAAAATGCACTTATTAGACCATCCAATCCGTCTAATCTGTGGCCATTAAAAATCATCGGTCCAAAAAAAAAAAAAAAACAGTTGACAGTAGAATAGGGAGTGGGATAAACGGGATGAAAAAACCATCATTTCTGTATGTCAGGGCTTGTAGTGTAAACTGGTTGTGCACAAGCCATGTTTGGATTGCACCAGTGAATTCAATTGTGCATGGGACTAATGCGAGGTAATGTTTGGATGGTTAGTGGGATGCATTTGGAAAGCCCGGGTGGATTGCATCCTACCTTGCTCGAATGATCATCCGTTCGAACAAGGCTCTGTGGGGCCCACTGTGAATTAAGGGTTTTATCCACACCGTCCATCCATATTTCCAGGTCATTTTAGGGTATGAACCCAAAAGATGAGGCAAAACCAAGGCTTAAGTGGACTGTAAAGTGGGAATTCAACGCTCGCCATTAAAAACTTCTTAGGAGCTGTAGAAGTTTCGTGTCAAGCTGGTATTTGTGTTTTCACTTCATCTAGGTATACTGTATACATGACCTTATGAATAGGTTGGACGGTAAAAAAAAAAACATCACGGTGGCCCCTACAAAGGTTTTAACGGTTTGTGTCATTATCACTGCTGCTTCCTTTTGTGTGGTCCACTTGAGCTTTGGACCTGACTCATTTTTTGGAGCATGCCCTAAAACAATTTGAGAAAATGGATGAATGGTGTGGATAAAAACTCATACCACAGTGGACCCCATAGAGACACGATTGAATGTATTATCGTCCAATCCTCTTTCAATTTCAAGAGGGGATTTGAATTTGAGGGATGGGTTGTGTCCGGCGGAGATTTCAAGAAGGGATTTGGAGAATCCCTTCAAACACTTCATCATTTATAATAGGATGTGCAGTCGCCTCTCATCCAACCATCCAAACATGGCTAGAGTGGATTTTTGTGTCCAATCCCTCTAAATTCCATGAAATCCCACCGAAGTCGACGCCCCAAACGCCCCCTAAAGCATTATTTGTTAAATCTACAGTGTGAAGCATGAATTAAAATTTTGAATCAAAACGCCTGCCACTAAAAGCTTCATGGCGTGCGGAGTTCACTGTGGGCCCCACAGAGTTTACTCCGCACGCTAGCGTGCGGATTTAGTCCTACTCAGTACGCAATACGCTTCCATTTCTATCTTGGAGAGCCCCCAATCCCAGATCTTGCAGACTCTTCTCCCTCTTCTCCTTCTCCTTCTCCTTCTCCTTCTCCGTCACCCTTTCCCCTTCCCTCTTCTCCTTCTCCCTCACTCTTTCCCCTTCCCTCTTCTCCTTCCAACGATACGGCGGCGCCTCCCAACAACACCTTTCTTCCTCTGGATGTGTGGAGAGTAGGAATGGATGCAGATAGATTTTATTTGAAAGGAAAGGTGCGCTCGCTATCTAATTTTGATTTGGCATTGGAAGCCTTTTCTCTTTGCAAAGATTGCATCTTAACTTGAATTTTTCGTCTATTTCGTTGCATTAGAAGCCATTTCTCTTTGCAAAGATTTCATCTTTACTTGAATTTTTCTTCTATTTCCTTACCAGTCATCATCATCCATTACTAAGATTGCATCTTTACTTGCAGATCACAGTCAAAACTGCATCTTTACTTAAAAAGATACTTGGATTTTTGTGCAGATTCATCATAAAGATTACATCTTTACATGAATGATACTTGGATTATTGCAGACTCATCATAAAGATTACATCTTTACATGAATATTACTTGATAATCGTAGACTCATCATAAATATTACCCTCGCTTCTTGTAATGGATTTTTTTTCATACCGTGGATCTCTCCCGCCTCTCTCCATGGATATATGGGTTGATGATCCAAGCCCTCCCATCTGTTTGGGCCACCTATGAATGGACAGTTACATCATGTTTCGAGTTATCAAATAATCATTTTCATCCAGTTTTTGAACGTTGACGGATGGTCTAATAATCCCATTGTTTTCTGTCGTGTGGCTTACTTAATCTTTTAAATCTACATCATTATTGGATTCATGCCCTGAAATGAGAGGGCAAAGCAGATAGATGGGGTGGATCTCTCACAAGCATCCTGGTGGGCCCCACCTAGCTTCCCACAGCTCTTGTCTCCCTCCTCCTTTACGGCTAGAGTCCCGTCTCTGTGCACGGATGGGATGGTTGAACCAACATGACAAATGTTTGCTATCCCACCACTAGTCGGGCTCACCATGATGTTTATTTAAAATCAAATCCGTTGATCTGTTTTCCCACCTCATATTAGGACACAATACAAAAATTGAGGTGGATCAAAAACTGAAGTGGGCTACACATTGGAAATAGATTTGCCTACCATTGAAAGATTGTTGGGGTCCACTGTGACATTTATAGGTCATCCAAACCCTTCATAAGGTTTTGTAGTCGTTTATAATGTCATTGTCAGCGGGATAAACTGAAATAAGAAAACTAGTTGGCTTTAGATTCTGTGGCCCAAAGAATGTTTTAATTGTGTGTTTACAATATCCAAGTAGTTATTGGTGAGCATTCCATTATGTACTGTATGGTATACTTGATCCCTATATTTGTCGTATTTTTTTGTTCTTACACTAAGGGGTTGTTTGGATAGGTTGTAAATCATTTACTAGTAAATGACTTAAGTGATAGTAAATGATTTACTACCTTCTGTTTGGATGTAAGTAGTAAATGATTTACCTTGTTTGGATAGCCTGTAAATGGGTTATATCTTGTAATTGTATTTTCACACTTGAAAATTAATTTAGCTTATAACATTCAAATTACATGTTGGAATTTCCTTTCATGTGAATCATTGGGTCAGCCCATGCCACTAAAGCATTGTGTTAATCCTAAAAAAAAACTGAGTAGTATGTGAACCATACAAGTGGGCCCACGAATTCAAATGCTATTGTCAAAGGCGGTTTTCGAAATCGTTGGTTCGGTGGACAGCCAGTGTCGGAAGGGTGCTTGAAGCTTTGAAGATCACCAAAGGAAGGTAGGGAGGGAGGGAGATTGCGGAGAGGGAGAGGGAGAGAGAGCCGTTGGAAGTGATTTCAAAACAGGTGCGAATCTGCTTTTAAAGTAGAAATTTGAAAATAGAGCTGTTGTCATCTTGCCCATTTACTATTAAATGAAATCTCACCTATTTGGTAGTAAATGGGAGAAGGGTTTTGCTAGTAAATGATTTACTAGCAAATGGGAGCATCCAAACAAAAAAAAATGGCCATTTACTAGTAAATCATTTACCACCTATCCAAACAACCCCTAACATAATCTGGAAAAAATGGATGTACGGTATCCATAAAATTCCATGCATCACAGTTGTCTCGCAAAGACTTGCTGGATGGAGACTCAATGGCCTTGGATTTTGTGTCCTTGAAAAAACTTTTGATCTCGGGCAATTACATCATGAGGCATGACTTTAAAAATAAGGTGGCCCACTATGATGTGTATCTGAAATCCACCTGTACCACCTCCTATTTCACCCATATTAGGCTCAGGGCCGAAGTTTCCTGTCCATCCATGATTCCAGTGGACCACACGATTCACAAGAGTATTGGCCAATTCTAATCCTCGAAATGGTTTTCAATTTGTCTGGCCCATCTGAATCACAGTTGGACCTGATGTTTTGATTCTAGGCATAAATTTTATTAAGCTACCTCATGGTTAGATTAGATGTTGTGTTATCATCATGATGGGCTACACAAAAATCAAGGGTAATGAGTTCATTTGCCACTGTTTTTGTGTTGTGGGGTCCACTTGAGATCTTGATGTTCCTCATTGTTTTGCTCATTCTGTAAAATAATGATCCAAGAATGATAGACGGCGTGGATGGAACAAACAAATCATTGTAGGGCCCACGATATAGTCCTCTTGTCTGTGGATTTTGTATAGTAAATGCAAGATATAGGATTTAAAATCTTCTAAAAAGTTGGGGTAAAATGGTCTTTTTCTAGGGTTGGGGTAAAATGGTCTTTTTCTAGGATAACGGTTGACGTCGTTACCAAATTGGCAGTGAAAAGTCTACAATGGCAGATTTTTGGCTATATTTCGAAACATAAAGCGGATTTTAGGATACCAAATTGGCAGTCAAAAGTCTACAACGGCAGATTTTTGGCTATATGTCGAAAGATAAAGCGGATTTTAGGAAAAGAGTTTAAAAGCTGCCACTTATTTAGAAATGACTTAAAACATAGGCAGTTGTGTGGCATTGTCTCTTCCTTTTTCGATATTACTTGTCTATGTAATGGACTACGGTCTTGATTTCCATTCATCTTTGGCACATGTACTTTTAAGGAGGGAGCTGTAATGTATGATACTTCCATGGCACAAATTTTTAAACAATGCTATCACCAAAAATACCCCTCGAGAGGAGTATGTACGAAAAAATAGAAACTACTACAAATAGCGGAGATAAAAAAATGGAAGCAGAGGAACAAAGTAACCCCTAAACAAATTGCAGTATGCGGAAAAACAAACTAACCTTTAAACAAACTTCAGTATACGAAAAAAAAAATTAACCCCTTACGTGAGAATAATGCTACACGGCAAAAGTTTTATTGTCGTCGTATGCTTTAACGAGCATGGAAAACTTTTGCTTTATCAGTAAAATGTTTGGGACAATAACCTCCTCTTTTAATATTTCTGCCACAATTGATCATGTTGAATAAAAAAAAAAAACATAATCAGAATTAAGAAAAACAAATAAAAAAGAAAAAATAGATTAATTGTTTCTCATCATAGGATTTTAAGAAATTTAAAGATGATCTCATTTGTTGCGGTCATAATCTGTTTCAAATCAGCTGCTATGAGCTGCCTTAAACCATTCTCTTCATCTTCAAATCCTAGCTCGCGGAACGACGGATGATATGAATTGAAAATTTTTATCGGCTTATTAATTGTGATTAATACAGATTTGAAATCATTTACAACCGAGAAGTTTCCCAACTTCCTAAGTTTGGTGTTCAATTGCTTGAGATCTCTATGAATCTCAATATGGTCCTCACCCATTTTGGTGTCCATTTTAGTTTACCTTTTGCCTTCATTTTCTTAGCTTTAGCATTGTCTCACCAAATACGAAAAAGCATTTAAGATGGGTGGGTTGAACAGAAATGACACGTGGCAGAGAGGTGGGCCTTTTGTCGGTTCTGCATTGTGGTTATCTCTCACCTGTACGATCCGGTCGACCCAAAGCATCCGGATCGTACGGGTAAGAGATAACCACAATGCACAACCGACAAAAGGCTCAGATCTCTTCCACGTGTCATTTCTCTTCAACCCACCCATCTTAAATGCTTTTCCTTATTTGGTGAGACAATGCCAAAGCTAAAAAAATGAAGGCAAAAGGTAGACTAAAATAGACACCAAAATAGCGAGACAATGCTTTTCCATTGCTTGTTGACCATTGGTTGGGATCCTTCCTCGACTGGCCATTAGGGAAAATGTCGGCAAGGAAAGCCGTTAGAGAAAATGCCGACGAGGAAAGTCTCAACTTCTTCAGCACCTTCAACTGTGGAAAGTCGTTAGGAAAAATGCTGGCAAGGAAAATTCTTTACACTTAGCTTACCCGAGATGATCGAAAAGAACCAGAGGACATTGAGAGGGATGAGTAGAAGAAGTTGCAAAAGAGGAGGAAGGGCTGCAGAGAAAATTCATTGGAGAAGATTTATAGTTCAGGGAATTTTAGCTTGACTGACTGGTATAAAATGGTGTATTCTAGTGATCAGCAAAGCATGTAAAACAGAAGTAGGAAATCGATATTTACTTTGGAAGAGCTAACCAGAAGTCTGTTGGAACTAAAGAAACAACTCAAGTCGTTATGCAGTAAGGGTTTTGAAATGGGTTGGAACTCAGTTAAGATTTATAGAGATCTTAAGGTATTAAACTAATCTCTTGAAAAGCTGGTAAACTTTTCGCTTGTTAGGGATTTTCGAAATGTTGTAATCACAGTTCGATGCGATAGAATCTAAAAACGAAGAGAAGGTTGCAAGGTTGCTCGTTGTAGCTGATCTGAAACAGATGATGATCACATTCGATTAGATCATTTTTAGGCTCTTAAAATCTTATGGTGAGTAACAATTAGTCAAATTTTTTTTTTCTATTTTTTTTTTTAAATTCTGATTATGTTTTTTTTTTTCGCAAGATCAACAGGGGCAGCGATATTAAAAGAGGAGGTTGTTGTTCTTGATATTTTGCTATTTAAGTAAAGATTTTTAGTTCTCGTTAAAGCACACGACGGCTGCGAAGCTTTTTACGTGTAGCATTTATTTTTATGTTTGATTTAGGGGTATATATTTGATTTAGGGGTTGAAACATTGTCCACCATTAGAACTTTCCTCAAGCCCAAAACTGAAGAAGACATAAATTTCAGGTGGACCACACCGCGTGGGGGCCACCATTATTAATTTCCAACCCACCTTTCATTCTTCTTAAAGGCCCACCAGCAGCCATGAAACTATTCTTCATAAAGAAAACACAAAGACATTGGAACTATCATAATCCACCCACAATATTTGATAAAACGGACTGAGAAGAAGAAGAAGAAGCTTATTGAACTCATATGTTTTTTGGCCGTTGGATTCATTGATGAGCCATCTGTGGGTAGATCAACATGGTTGACGGACTTGGTGCAGAGCAATGAGCATCGTCCGGAATGTTGACAGCTATGTCTAGTAATTGGAGCTCTGCAGGGGTAGCACCATCACCACAGGAAAAGGCTTGGATCTTCTCGTTGAAATAGCCGAAGATTATGTAGATTAGAAAACAACCATCAATGTACGTGTAGTATTTGCGAGCTTTTGATGGCCCCTGTAAGATAAATGGACGGCCACCACGAAAAACGATCCAATGCATGCAAAAATCACGGCAAGTACGACCAGGAAACAGACTTCTGGAGCATGGGAGACTGATGTGGGTTCCATGGACAAAAGAAGACTGATGTGGGAGCATGGTTTCTTTATATGATTCGATTTTGTGTTGGGCAGGAAGGGCTCTGTGGGGCCCAGTGTGTGATGTATGGGTTTAATTCATCTCAATAACCGAGGGAAGATTGTGGATGGAAATACATGCAGATTTCGACATTTACCTATTTCCAATTTGGTAGATGGATTCTCAGCTGACTGTTTTAACGTGCTGAATTTCTGTGGGTCCACCATAATACATGTATTAGATCTACTCCGGCCATTCATTTTGTTCCTACCATTTTTAGGGCATGCCTCGAAAACGAGGCGGATGCAAATCTCAAATGGATCTGGATGACTACTATTGAAACCTTTCTAGGGCCCACCTTAACGTTTATTTTCCATCTAATGACATGGATGAAGGAAAAACACCTTGATACGGCCTTCTTTGCCGTTAAGAAGCTTTCAACATTATATGTCAAATTCCTGCTATTTCCTGTAATGTGGTCCGCCTGGGACATCTGTCTCGTTTTTGGAATCATGCCCAAGAAAAATGGATGGACCGTGTGGATCAACACATGGGCGCGAATCAGGTGTTACCCCGGGGACAGCTTAGTGGGTGTTACCCCTACGGTATGGCACACATTAATGATATTTTGTGTATCCATTCTGTCCATCAGATTGAGTGCCCCACCGTTAACAATTTCAAAGAGGCCATCGTAAGGTTTTAGTAATTTTTATTTGCAATCCAAGTTCTTGATAATGTCAATACAGTCTTGATGAAGGGAAAATATAAATATCAGATTGATCCAAAACTTTTATGGCGCACAACGTTTTTGGCTTAAAACATAGGCAGCTGTGTGGCATTGTCTCTTCCTTTTTCGATATTACCTGTCTATGTAATGGACTCGTACGTTAACGATCTTAATTTCCATACATCTTTGACACATGTACTTTAAAGAGGGAGCTATAATGTATAATACTTCCATGGCACAAATTTTTAAACAATGCTATCACCAAAAATACCCCTCGAGAGGAGTATGTACGAAAAAAATAGAAACTACTACAAATAGCGGAGATAAAAAAATGAAAGCCTAGGAAGAACAAAGTAACTCCTAAACAAACTGCAGTATGCGGAAAAACAAACTAACCTTTAAAGAAACTTCAGTATACGAAAAAAAAATTAACCCCTTACATGAGAATAATGCTACGCGGCAAAAGTTTTATTGCCATCGTGTGCTTTAACAAGCATGAAAAACTTTTGCTTCATTAGTAAAATGTTTGGGACAGCTATCCCCTCTTTTAATATTTTTGCCACAACTGATCATGTTGAATAAAAAAAACATAATCAGGATTAAGAAAAACGAATAAAAAAGAAAAAATAGATTAATTGTTTCTCATCATAGATTTTAAGAAATTAAAGATGATCTCATTTGTTGTGGTAATCATCTGTTTCAAATCAGCTGCTATGAGCTGCCTTAAACTATTTTCTTCATTTTCAGATCCTAGCTCGCGGAACGGTGGATGATATGAATTGAAAATTTTTATCGGCTTATTAATTGTGATTAATATGGATTTGAAATTATTAGGTGTTCAATTGCTTGAGATCTCTATGAATCTCAATATGGTCCTCACCCATTTGGAAACCCTTAATGCATAACTGTCTGACTTATTTTTTAGTTTCAATAGACTATTTGTGAGCTTTTCTAAAGTAGGTACGGATTACCTATTGTTTTGAATGGTCTGTTGACCACTCACATACCCCATTTTATAGAAGTCGGTCTTCAGAAGAGCTCGTTGTGAAGGAAGAAGAGCTTGGTGTGAAGAATTTTTCATGTCCTTCTGGCCCTTTTCGAACCTCTCCTGTAGATCTTTCAAAAGAGCTCGGGGTGAAGGAAAAAGAGCTTGGTGTGAAGAATTTTTTATACGGATTGTAGGTGCTGGAAAAGATCGGTGGGCCCCATCATAATGTATATGTTCTAGGGCATTGGTACAAATAGAAGCATATCCAAATTATCTCAGGTGGACCATATTATTGGAAACAATGGTAGTTGATGGCCCACCATTGAAAACATTATAGGCCCACCAATATGTTTAGTTTTCATCCAACTTGTTGATTGGGTAAAAAAGACCTATACAAGGGAAAACACAAATATCAGCTTTGGTCGCATTCAATCACCATCGTTTCCGATAGTTGGTCCACCTACCACACGGAAAAATGGATGGATTGCATGGATAAAACACATGCATCATGACGGCCACAAAGCTTTTTCTAGCACTGACGTGTATAAAGGGGTTGCTGACTAGCAGAATCCTAAACTAACCCTATCAGGATCCAGCTAAAGGGGTTGAATGTTGTAGCACGATTTACCCTACTTCGGCTCTTATCCCCAGTTGTGTTTCATGGGTTGTTGGGTGAGCGATTCTAACGTTCTGGATTGCCGATTAGGTGTTACCCGGGTAACACGTTCGTGGGTATTTAACTGCCAGTGGGGCCTACCTTGATGTATGTGTTTTATTTCCATGCCATCCATCAGTTTTCCTTGATCATTTTAGGGCATGCTCCAAAAAATGAAGTGGACCACACCACACCACAGGAAACAGTGTTCATTGAACACCATCACCATTAAAAACTTTAGACATCGCCACCGATGTCACCACATGATATATTTATCATATCTACGCCAACCATTAATTATTGCAGGACTTGAAAATGAGGCAGATTGGGAGCTCAAGTGGACCACACCACAGAAAACAATGGAGATTTAACACTAACCATTTAAATGTTCTTCTTATGGTGTGGTCCATTCTAACTTTAGATTGGCCTCATTTTTTGGGTATACCTTGGAATGATATGGCCAAATAAACGGATGACATGGATAAAACACACTCCACAAAGTCTCATCTGTCCACTGTTGTGGTAAGTAATTAATTCTTAATAGAATGAATTACACCAAAAATCTCATGGGTTACATTATTTTCAGACAGGCGCTTACTGCTTCATGTGCTATTTGCCCACCTAAGATCTCATTTTTGGATCATGGGCTAAAATGAGCTGTCAAAATGGATGGACGTTGTGCATGCAAGGAGCATACATCACGGTAGGCCCACAGTTAATGATCCACAGAACGTTGGACCTTGCGGATAATGGGAAATCCGTCATTTAGATTCACCAATGAAACAAATCCGGTTATATATATATATATATATATATATATATATATATATATATATATATATATATCAGGATCCACTGTTAAAACAAGCAGAGAACCTCTGCTACTATTTATATACATCATCTTATTGGGAATCTGGCGTGATGTTTGTTAGAAATTAACCCGTTCATCCGTTTTTGTGAGATAATTTTAGGACATTAGAAAAAAAAAAAAATCAGCCGCAAAATTATGCATGTATTGCATCCACATCAAGGCAAATAATAAGACACATGGATCCCACGGCAGAAAACAGTGGGGACAATGACGCCAAGAAGTGATGATGTTTATTTGAAATCGAACCTGTTTATCAGTAGGTAGAATTAAAAAAAAATACAACAAATACATCAGCTTATCAAATGGATGGAAGAGTGTGGATACAACAAATACATCATGGTGGGGCCCACATAACTTGGTGACGTTAGCTAATCCGCTTCCTAGTTTTCATTCTTTCACATTTATAAGAACTGAAACTATAGATACCTATGCACAAATCCCTACACAGGTCTCTCTCTCATCAACACAGCTCTTTCTTTCATACTGATCTTCTTCAAAGCCATGGGTATTGCAACACCCAATTTTATAATTATCGGTATTAGTTGCTTTATATAAGTGCACATATTGAAATATGTTATAGAGACAAATGTTTGGAAAGATCAATGCCCCTCTCATCTTAGCGGTGATGGGTGCCTTCATCAGTTTTGTCCGGAGAAATCTTCACTGCAATCCCCAAACAACCTCTCCAACCGGAAGTACATGATGAAGAAGACTCCACCCGGAGAAAATCAGATCATACTACTGTTTTCTCTATTTTCGAAATTCGAATGAGTTTTAATTTGTTTGTTTGGAATGTGATAGTTTTTTTTTTTTGGGTTCTTTATCTTATAATTATTTCTTTCTGTTTTTGGAATGAGATTTTAATTCCAGGAATGTTGTTTGTTCGTTTGGATTGTGATAGTCTCATTCTTTAGTTCATTCCCTAAGATGATCTCTCTAAATGGATGGACGGTGTGGATACAGCACATACATCACAAGTGTGGGGTCCACATAACTATATTAAAAAAAATAATAATAATATCACAGCAATGAGAAACCGGGAAACCTAATTCTCCCATGCTCGGTGGATTCCACACCCACCGTTAATGAGGACCGTCCATCAATGGGACCCACCGGAGGATCAAGCCGTTCAACAGATCAAAGGAAGCTTCAACGGTAGCCTCTGCTCCAACACTGTGCGGCCCACATGAACTTTGAATCTGCCTCGTTTTTACTGCTGTCCAGACATGATTCCGAGAAATCTGATGGACGGAGCGGATTTCTCATTACGTTATGGTGGACCCCACCCAACACGTATCGGCGAGAAACCGCCAAGAATCCTCTCCAAATCTTCTTCTTGAGATCTGGATTAAGAAACCAATCTAGACCGTCTAAATTAAGAGACATGCATCGGATTCAAATCCCCCTCCTAGGTTCCACTTTAATGCATGTGTAAGATATCCACTCGGTTCATCTGTTTTGTCAACTCATTTTGGAGTATTGGCCCAATAATGAACCAGATATAAATCTCATGTGGGCCACACCATGGAAACAGTGGTAATTAACGCCCACCATTAAAAATATCCAAAGGCTCCTGTAATGTTTATTTTCCACCCAACCCCTTCATAATGTCACATAGGCCTACCAATTTGATCCAAAAGTTTTTTGGCCCCAAGAAGTTTTCAATGGTGGGCGTTCATTCACCATATTTCTTATTTCTTATGATGTGGTCCACCTAAGATTTGTATCTGTTTCATTTTTGAGCGGGCATGGATATACAATACATAAAGGTGGGTCTACAATCAGGTCCATGTGCGTGAATTCACCATGATGTTTCTTAGAAATCCACTCCATCCATTTTAAAGGATTATGTTAGGAGGTGAGCTAAAAATGAGGCAGATGTAAAACTTAAGTGCGCCACATTGATGGAAACAATGGAAACTAAATGACTACCATTGAAATCTTCCCAAGCCCACTATGCTGATAATATGCCATCCAAACAGGTCACAAGGTTACTCCCACACCCATGAGATCATAGGAAGAAACCAGTGGACAGGTGGATATTTGAAAAACGAGTCCGGATACTCTGCTTGGATCAAACAGGGCGCGGATTTCCTGCGAAAGCCTTGAGCAGGAAGTTCCTGCGCTGGGAACCAAGGTGGGGCCCACAGTGATGTTTTTGATAAATCCACCCCGTCCATCCGTTTTGGGAGCTCATTTTAGGGCATGAAAACAAAAATGAACCGGATCCAAGACTCAAGTGGGCCGAAAACGTGAGGATTGAACGTCCACAGTTGAAATATTTGTGGAGCCACAGAAGTTTCGAATCAGGATAATATTTGTGTTTCCAGTTCATCCCAGTAGTAGTGACGTTATGAACGGTATGGATGTCATACAAACATCACTGTGGACCCAGGGAGGTTTCAACGGTAGTAATTTACCTACCCATCTTTTCATTTAGTGAGGCCCACTTGAGTCTTGGATCCGTTTCATTTTTGTTCCCATGTCCTAAAATGAGATCCCAAAAAGGATGGAGTAGATTTATCAAAAACATCACTGTGGGCCCCACCTTGGTTCTCAGTGCAGGAACTTCCTTCGCAAGGATAACAATGTTTCAAGTAGCATGGCTCACTCATGTGTTGGATTTGTCTCATAATTGGGTCCACAACTTAAAATGAGCTGACACGGTGGATTTCTCAAAAACATCAGTAAGACACTCCAATTATTTTAGCTCCTGTGTTGGGGCGATCAGAGTTACGATATCACCTGTTTGAAGCTGCTGGCCTACTTGAATTTTAGATCTTCATTATATTTTGGCCCACGGATTAAAATCAGCTGCAAAAATTGGTGATCGGGTTGGATTCTCAAAAACATCATGGTGGGCCACACCACAAGGGTGCAGTTCAACGGTGCATATTCAATACCACTGCTATAAGTCATGTGGTCTATTTGAGTGTTAGATATATATCATATTTAAGCCTACCTAAGATGAGATGAATAAAATAGTTGTTTCATTAGCACCATGGCTTTCCCTTGAGCCTTGGATATTCTGCCTCACTTTTGAGCCTGCGCCATAAAATGATATGGAAAAATAGTGGACGGTGTGGATCAAACCCACAAGTGGCCCCTCATGGCCCCTGTCCATTCCTAGTTAGGTACCGGCGAGAAACAGAAAAACAAGCCTCTTTTGGCAAAATTCCCTAACGTTTTACCAAACAATGCCTCCACAATTTGAAATGACAGTGAGGTGCTTTTGGAGACAAAAAAATTTCCTTATCTATTTTTTCTTTAAAAAACAGTGAAAGTTAAGACTTGTGGGGTCCACATGGTATGTGTGAAACATCCAACCCGTCCAACATATGGACCTACCATAGCGGTCACAAGAACAAATAATTAGGCTGATCAGATCATCAAATGGGCTGTAATTTAATTTGGATGCTTTGAGTAAAGGTGGACAACGATCCGATCCGAGTTGAACATGGACCAGATCGGATTATTCAGCTGCTTGAGTGGGTGTGTTCGAACAATGTTCGAACAAACATTCGAACAGGATGGCTCTGTTCGAACTCATTTTGGTCTAGCCCAATCATGTTCGAACATATGAATTTTGAACAATTTTTACGAGTTCGAACAAGTTCAAACAATTCCGCATTTTTCGCTTGAAAATCTTTTTTCTATTACTGAATAGTAAATACCGATTTTTTCGTTCTCTGTGTCCCACCATGATGTATTTGTTTTATGCACTCTGTCCATCCATTTGTACAGCTTATTTTAAGGCATTAAATAAGAAATAAGGTAGATACAAAACTCAAATGGACCACACCACAGGAAACAGTGAGGAGAATGATGTCCACCATTGAAACCTTCCTGGGCTCACAGTCACATTTATTTGTCATCCACCCTTCTCTCTCTCTCTCTCTCTCTCTCTCTCTCTCTCTCTCCTCTCTCTCTCTCTCTCTCTATATATATATATATATATATATATATATATATATATATATATATATATATATATATATATATATAATCGAGTCGAGTCGAACAGGACTATGTTTGAAATTGAATTGAATTTTTTTTTGAACACACGAACGAAGTTCGAACAATAAAACTTTCTATTTGAACAAGGTTTTACCGAGTCGATCCAAACGGTTAAACTCAATTCGTGTCCAGCTTTAGTTTTGAGTGGTGTATACAGCTACTGATAAGTTGGACATAAGACACATACCACAGGGCCCCACCATTCTCAATCCCGCTCTGTGAAGAAGACATAAACAAGGGCAGCAGCATAAATTCACCTATAAGAGGCACTCCACAATCACATAGGTAATTCTAGAGGCATTATTTAGTAAAATTCCATTGCAAGAAGAATTCCGATGTAAAAATCAATAGTTTTATTACCAACCAACTCGGCCTAAGTCAGATTACTCGACTGTCGGGGCCCACCTTGATGTATGAACTATATATCCATGCCATTCATTTATTTTTCCAGCTTATTGTAGGCCATGGTCCCACAAATGAAGCAGGTATAAATTTCAGGTGGACCACACCATAGGAAACAGTAGTTAATGACCATGGAAAACCTTTTGAGGGACACAAAAGCTTTACATCAAGCTGATATTTGTTTTTTTTCCTTTCATCCAGATCATTATGACCTTATCAATAGGTTGGATGGTCATTGAACATTACGATGGACGCTATGAAGGTTTTAATGGTGGGAGTTCAATAACCACTCTTTCCTGTGGTGTGCTCTGCCTGAAACTTGTATCAGCTTTATTTTTCGAACCATATCCTAACATTAGCTCGAAAAATAGATGGACAGCATGGATATACAATGCATACATTGAGTTGGGCCCTATGGCCAGGGTCTCACCCACATAGCTGGTTCTCCAGTATCACCTAAGTTTTTTGGACCAGCATGATCTTTTAGCTCATGTCTTAACCTAAGGGATCCATAAAACGATGGACAAAATGGATGTCTTTCACACATCATGTGGCCCACAATAGGCCACACAGAGCTACTTGTTGGGATCATTTCTGAAAAAAAACACCATTGTCTACAAAATTGTAGAGAAGGGGACAAATCAAGGGAGGAAATTGTTTCCTTTTGTCATGTCCCACTAAAGTTTTGGAACAGGTTGAAAGCTGGGCCCACTGATGTTTTCGAGGTGCTTCATCACATGGATGGCTCAGATTTTGGGCTCACATCATGTGTGATGAGTTCTCATATGGGGGAGCATATATATATATATATATATATATATATATATATATATATATATATATAGGAATGCTCACCTGGGCACTTCTTGTGAGAGACACTCGTGGGTACTTTTTCTTGGCTCATCGCACGTGATGTGATCCCAAAATCTGAGCCGTCCATGTGATGCAGCACCCCAAAAAACCCCTAGCGCCCATCTTTCAATCTGATCCAAAACTCTGGTGGGCCGCAGCATAAAGTAAAAGGCAAATCAAAGCACGTGAAACTGTTTCCTTCTTTCATGGCCCACCAAAGTTCTAGAACAAGTTGAAAGATGGGCCCTAGGGGTTTTTTGGGGTGCTGCATCATATGGATGGCTCAGATTTTGGGCTCACATCACGTGCGATGAGCCAAGAAAAAGTGCTCACGAGTGTATCTCACGACGAGAAGTGCCCATGTGAGCATCTCTCTCTATATAGAGGAATGCTCACGTGGGCACTTCTCTCACGAGAGGCTCATGAGCACTTTTTCATGGCTCATCACACGTGATGTGAGCCCAAAATCTAAGCCGTCCATGTGATGCAGCACCCAAAAAAACCCTTAGGGCCCATCTTTCAACCTGATCCAAAACTTTGATGGGCCGCAGCAGAAAGCAAGAAACAAATCAAGGGAGGAAATTGTTTCCTTCTCTCATGTCCCACCAAAGTTCTGTAACAAGTTGAAAGATGGGCCCTAGGAGTTTTCTGGGGTGCTGCATCACATGGACGGCTCAGATTTTGGGCTCACATCATGTGTGATGAGCCAAGAAAAAGTGTTCATGAGTTCTCTCACCGGAAGTGCGCAGGTGAGCATTATATATATATATATATATATATATATATATATATATATATATATATATATATATATATATATATATAGTGGTGGTCTCCTACGAAACTATACCGCAACATACTTTCCTGTGGTCCAACTCACGGTCATCTTGAGAACCTAGATAGGGTGGGCCCTACAGTGATGTGTGTTGAAATCTATTCCGATCGTCATGTAAGTGATATCTATTTATCCATAGGTTTGAAACAACAGTTAAATTTATGATTCAGGTGGGCCACGCCCAGGGAAACAATGAGAGAGGGAATGTCTATCATTGGATTTTTACATGGTTCACTGTAATGTTTATGTGAAATCCACTCCAACCATTAGTTTTCTTGAGAAAATTCATGCATGGCAACAATAATTATACTCATACTTGATTTATGTGTGCCAAACCAAATAATACAGTTTGGATGGTGGGCGTCCCCCTGCCTATTTTCCCTCATGTAGCCCACTATAACGATCGATGTGTCATGTTTTATCCATTCAGCAAAATGTTTGTTTCTAACCTTATGGGTGGAGCGGATTTCACATACACATCATGGTGGAGCCAACTCCAGCTCATCCTCTCACTGCCTTGGTTGGCACGTTATCCCGGGACGGGGTTGACGCTGACCAAGGCAGTTGCCAGAGTGGGCAGGTGCTCGTGGACCCACAATGATGTATATGTGTTATCCATGCCTTCCACCCATTTTTCTAACACATTTTATGGAACGCGCACAAAAATGAATTGGATCCAATAAACAGGTGGACCACACCATAGGATAAGATTGGTGATTGAACGCCCACCATTAAAAGCTTCCCATGGTCCATTGTAATGCTTTTTTTCCATCCAATGTGTTGATTAGGTTATACAAACCTGGATGAAAGGAAAAGAATAATATGAGCTTGGTCAAAACTTTTGTCCCAAAAAGTTTTTAATGTTGGGCCTTCAATCACAATTACTTCTTGTGGTGTTGTCCACCTGATATTTGGATCTGCCTCATTTTTTGGTTCACTTACTAGAATGATATAGAAAGATAAACTGACTGAATGGATAAAACACATCCATCATGGTGGAGGCCACATATCACTTCCAGCACCCACCACTAGCAACCAATGCAAGTCTGGCAGGGTCAGCATCAGCTAACCGGTTTGCCACGTGAACGAGCTTGGGCAGCAAACCAAGATGGGAGAGCTTGGTTGGCCCCTACCATCATATGCATGTGAAATCCACTTTAACCACTAGGTGTGTGACTAGAATTTAGCTATAGGTCTCAAAAAGCAGCTACATCCATAATTTAAGTGGACCATATGAGAAGAAATTGTGCAAGGAATTCCCACAATTAAAATTTTTTTCAATTAAAATCATTTATGCAACTAATTTTTTATTCCTATTAGGGCTGAAAGTCGGGCGGGTTGGGTCGGGTTGGTGCTGAACCCTAACCCAACCCAAGGTTCCTATACCTCAACCCTAACCCAACCCAACCCAATCTCGGGTTGGGAATTCTCAACCCAAGCCCAACCCAAGCAGGCTCGGTCGGGTTGATCGGGTTGGTCGGGTTGATACATGCTAATATTTTCGTTGTTACATTAGTCTATTATGTTTCAATACACACCTTATTTTTGGTACCTATGGCTTTATTAATTATATATGTATTTATTTATGTAAAGAACTTCACTTTCCCTAAACAAATAAGTTAAAATACAAGTAAACATTATAAGTTTACTTCACTAAAGTATAATAAAAGTATAAGTAACTTGTATATAGATCGGGTTCGGGTGGGTCGGACAACCTGAGACCTCAACCCAAGCCCGACCCAACCTTCATCGGGTTGATGTTTTCATAGCCCAAGCTCAAGATCGAGTTCGATACTTCTTGCCCAAGCCCAACCCAATGTCGGGTCGGTCGGGTTGAACCCGCCCAACTTTCAGCCCTAATTCCTATGCATTAATTTTCATGGAGCAGCTAACGGTTGGAGTGGATTTCTTAAACTCATTACAAAAATGATGCCCCCGTCTAAGCTCCCATTATCACTGGGGAATTGGACCGCGCCCACCGTGATGTGTGTCGGACATCAACATCGTGCATTTGATGGGTTCCCTTTAGGTTATGGGATACCCCAAAAATCAGCCATATAGGGAACTCAGGTGGGCCATACCATCTAAAACCATGTGAAGACATGCCTAAAATATCTAAAATCACTTGGTGGGGCCCACCTGAGTTTTGGATGTGCCTGAAACTTGGTGTGAACCCTCGTAGAAGTGGAACACACACAATGGATGAGCTGGATTTGTGAATCACATCTCGGTGGGCCCAGTCAACGATCATGAAGGTTTTAATGGGTGGATAACCCCTCCCAATTGTTGTTTGTGGTGTGGCCCGTCTAAGTCATGGATTGATCTGAGTTTTTATCCTGTGGCCCACCATTGAATGGTGCATCTATCTAATGGAGTAGATGTTTGAAACACATCACGGTGGGGCCCACACAGCTCGACCTCATGGGAACTTCCACTGTGATGTGTGATGGGCATCCACACCATCAATTCGATGCAACATTCCGTGGTGGGGCATGGGCCAAAAAATCAGGCCAATCCATGACTTGAGTGGGCCACACCATAGACAACAGTTAAGAGTAGATATCCACCCGTTGAAACTTTTATGATCGTTAATAGGATCGAATGAGATGTGATTGAGAAATCCAGCCCATCCATCGTGTATGGCCCACTTAAAAAAGGGGTCACACCAATTTTCAACCGTATAAAAAACTCAGGTGGGCCCTAACAAGTGATTTTAGATGTTGTAGGCATAATTTTACACTCTTTCAATTGGTATGGCCCACTTGAGTTCCAGATACAGCTAATTTTTGTGATATCCCATAACCAATAAGGGACCCAGCAAATGTGTGATGCCCATCAAACATCACAGTGGGGCCCACACAACTTGACCACTTCCCATGAGGTTGAGCACATAGTACTAATATATATATATATATATATATATATATATATATATATATATATATATATATATATATATATATATATATATATATATATATATATAAGTTTATAACTTGATCCAAAATTTTGGTATGCAATAAGAGAGGGACAAATATGGCAAATAAAGGGAGGAAACGGTTACCTTTTGCCATGGCAAAGTTCTGGATCAGGTTGAAAGTTAGGACCTAGGAGATTTTTGAGGTGCTGCATCACATGAACAACTTAGATTTTAAGTTCACACCACGTGTGATGAATCCTCATGCTGTGCAGAAAGCATTTTTCGCTCAGGTGGACCATGTAGGAAGCAGAGATGATAATGACCACTACGGTTGAAACCTTCTAAGGACCCACCGCAATGTTTATTTGCCATCCAACCTGTTCATAAGGTCGCATGGACCGGAATGAAAGAAAAATTAAATGTCAGGTTGATAAAAAATTTTGTGGTCCCCAAGAGGTTTTCAATGGTAGGTATTCAATCCTCACTGATTCATGGTGTAGTTTGGCCTGCACATGGGTCGGGAGGGTTGGGCCCAATCTTGGATCGAACCTAAACATATTTTAAAGGTTCAGGTTTTGGTCCAAGTCGTGACCGGATTGGGCTGACCCAACCCTAACCCTACCCTACTTGCAAAAGGGTCAACCCTAACCCTACCCTATATGCTAAATTGGGTTGCGTCGGGTTAGATCTAATAGACCACAAAAGGTTTTCAATCGAAAGTAACCATTGTTTCTTGTGGTGTGGTCGACATGATATTTGTATATGTTTCGTTTTTTATACCATGGCCCAAAATAATCTGTAAAAGAAGATGGACGGCGTGGATCTAAAATTCATACATTGAGGTGGGTCCATATGGAGTCTCACCCACATCGCTGGTTTCGGGGTCTCACCAAAGTTACTCTCTCGTGGGATGAGGATTGTATGGCCCACTGTGATGTTTGTGAGAAATCCACCATGTCCATTCGTTTCTTGGAAGTTACCATCCAAAGTTCCAATTTTCGGGGCGGTTTGGGTCAGGCGGGTTTGGCATGTACCCTAAACCGTAACTAAATTAAAAATGGTCCAGCCACATCCACCCGGGACCGGACCATTTTCTCTGCCGGTCGAGACGGATCTAATTTCTACTCGATCGGTCGGCAGGTCGGGCGGGTTAACCAAGCAGATGTGCAGCCCTAAGTGTGGTCCACTGGATCATTCAATCTGCCTTCTTCTTTTTTTATCTCATGCCCTAAAATGATTTTTCAAAATTGATGGACGGCATGGATAAAACACATACATCACGGTGGGCTCCGAGGAGCCCTTGACAGGCCGTGGAAATGCTCCACCCTTCCAAACTGTTTTCCTTGGTGTGGCCCACCTGAATCCCGTATCGTTCTGTTTTTTGGGATCCACTTATAAAATTTTATGTGACATCTAATGGTTGGGGTGGATTTGATATAATCATCACAGTGGGCCTTATAAAAATCAAGGGTTGACATCTCTCCCAACTGTTTACTTTTGCGTGTGGCCCACATGAATCAGAGATAAGGCTGATTTTTCGGACCTGGCCTAACGTGGAATTACAAATCCAATGGTTAGAGTGGATTTCTAGCACACATCACGGTGGGCCTAGTAAAAAATCAAATCATCACCAACTGTAGCCGTCTTCAAAACCATTCAAATTTATTCATAACTTTCTTATTTTCAGAACGGCAGACCATCTATGTCGTTTCCAAAAATAAAATTAAAAATCGATGTTCTTAAAAAAATATATTCCAAAACTCTCTCTCTCTCTCTCTCTCTCTCTCTCTCTCTCTCTCTCTCATACATACACACACAGTCTCAATGTTGAAAAAGAGTTTGCCTACCACTTAGCCAGGGAACCGGACCCTCTCCTCTTTCTCTCTCTATCCATCTCTCTCTCCTTCTCCTATACATACAGGCGCTTGCTCCATTGAAGAGCCCATGCATCCACACGGACCACACCCAAACCCACCGCACCTCTCGTTTTCATGACTAAGTACTCCTAAAAAACAATGCACCCAAGAGAGATAATTATAGAGTGGGAGGATGTGTACAAAGTAGTGGTAGCCATCCTGCATGCCTCTTTACTATGCACTGCTTCTTGGCTATGCATCTGTCAAATGGTGGGATCATCTTCTCTCAAGAAAAATGCGATGTGATCAACTGTCTCCTCTCCTTCTTTCACATTCGAGTTCATCACAACCCAAGTGGACCCGCTCAAGATGATCAACTACAAGTTCATCATGGCGGATGCAATATCAAAGGCAGTCATTGTGATTGTGTTGGCCGCATTGGGCCGTCCAAGTGCAGTACCCAATGAAGCTTTTCTTGGTGCATTACCAACTTCTCTTTCTCCACTCTCATCAATATTGTTTTGCTTGTAGGGCTCCCACTTCTGAAAAGTCCATGTGATCTTGCCGACAGACAATTTGGATGGTTGAGTGGTGAGACTGGATGGGACTGAATTTGAATAAACGGTTAGGAACATTTTTAAATGGTTGGACGGTTGATTACAAATGCTGAATGCGTGGTTTGATATGTCTTGATCACAACAAATGGACGGTCGGTTGTGGACCAAACGGGGGTTGGTGCTGGCCATAATGTATGACAACAATGCCCTTGAAATCCTGGACCGGGCAAGGGTGGGCTGACAGGCTCTTAAACAAATTGCCTGAGCCTGGCCATGTTATTAAATGGACTCGGCTCATCGCTTGGGCTAGTAAGCCCAAGCCCCAAATGGACCCCACCCAAAAGCCCAACAGGCTAGAAACATTTCAAGGGCAAAATGGGAAATTAAGAAGTAAGAAGCACAAATACATGATTTGTGACGTACACTGTGTTGTAGGGATATTCCTGTGCCAGGATGCGAACCACAGTGATGTTTGTATTTTTCAGCTCATTGCAAGACATGAGCCTGACAATGATGCAGATGCCAAGCTCAAGTGGACAACACTACAGAAGACGGAGTAATATTTTTAACAGCTGGTATCCATAGTTAGTTAATCCAGACCATTGATCTTCTGATTTGTGCCAACATAACCAAGGGCCCATTTGGATACCACCAAGTAAGTTACTTTTTCAACTTACAACAGTAGATAAGTAACTTATTTCAAATAAGTAAGTTTGTTTTAAGATTAGCAATAAGTAAATTTTTTACTTGAAAGTACATTATCACTTCAGTTAATATCTTTAGCTTTTTAACTTTTCCGGAAAGATGAAAGAGAGGAAAAGCTGATAAATATGTTGTTTACCAAACATATTTATTTTCTTAATAAGTAGAAACTAGGATAAGCTACTTTTAGCACAAGTAACTTATCTTAAGCAATTTGGACCAAACGGGGGTTGGTGCTGCCCATGATGTATGACAACAATGCCATTGAAATCCTGAGCCTGGCCATGTTATTAAATGAACTCGGCTCATCGCTTGGGCTAGTATCCAAGCAAAAGCCGCAAGTGGACCACACCACAGAAAACAGAGGGAATATTTTGAACAGTTGGCGTGTATAGTTAGTTAATCCAGACCATTGATCTTCTGATTTGTGTCAACATAACTAAATTTGAACACCGAATGGACCAATATTTTTAATATTTTCATTTGAACCTTGATACTTGTTTGTGTGACATCCACTCCATCCATCCTTAAAATAATAATACTGATTAAGAAATTCACCATCATGGACCAGCAGAAGTTTTGAATCGAGCCGATATTTGAGTTTTCAATGGTGGGGCATTTCTATGGCCACTATTTCTTTGATATTTTCCAATTCCACCGTACTTTTGAATATGCACACATCATAGTGGGCCTGACAAAAATTTTGAATCACAGTGGGACGCAGCCCTATTGGCTCAAATCTGGGCCCAAACCAACTCAGTTGTTGCAGCCCTAACACATGAGCCATGAATGATACGGGCCTCACGGTGCATATGAAATGGGCGTAAAAAACCTTGTGGTACACTCATCACGTGGGCCAACCATATTGGGTGATGCAGTTGGGTGATCATGTCCATACATCTCAGCCAACGACATGCATCTTGGTGATATAGTTGACTGACCATATGCATTTTAGAAATATCAATGAGGAATGCTATGCAGCCATGCATTTGCACCTTCACACATGTAGATGACACTTGTGTGTGACAGATGCAGGCCATTTGTGGATGCTTAGAGAAGGGACTATCACAATTCAAACACACAAACAACATTCCTTAAATTAAAACCTCATTTCAATAAGGAGAAAAGGAAGAAAAGAAAAAAAAAAAAACATATTAAACTCAAAACTATCTAAATCATCACCAGAGGGATTTCTGTATCATCAAGAGTTGGGGTTGCTTCTTCTGGTTAGGGTTTGCGCGGATGATATTTTTGGATGAGATTTATGATGATTAACACCAATGCAATAGAGAAACTGATGATGGCACCCATCACCGGTGAGATGATGATGGCTTGGTTCCTCCCAAACACCGCCTCCATGGCATATTGTAAGATGGTTGAGAATATTAAGCCAGCAATAGCCATAATTACATAATCAGATATTGCCATAGGATATGTTAGGTTAGGTTTAGTTGGGTGGCTAGGTTGGGATAGGTCGGGCTAAGTTGGGTTGCTAGATTGGGCTAGGTTAGGCTTAAGGAGAAGAGGGGTATAGGTGAGCTCTCTCCTCTCTCTATTTTTAGTGTGTAGAGAATGAGAGAGGAGACTCTCTTATATAGTTGTAGAAATGACAAGAGTGTAATTAAAGGTTAGGTAAGGGGTAAAAGTAACAAATGGAATATTCTTATTGGTTAAGAGGGATTTGATACCATATGGCATTCCCTCATTTGCTTTGGGAATGGTAGATGGTGTAATTAAAAAGAAACACAAAGATATTTTGGACATTTTAGATATGTTCTCCCTTGAATAAACCTCATTGATGTACCTCTTGAATTTGGCTTGAATTTGACTTAAATTTATCTTGAATTTGGCTTGAATTTAATTTGGAGTTTAGCTTAGGATTTGAGTTGGCTTGGTTTGGACTTGGCTTGACTAAGGCTTGGGAATAACTTAAGTATGGCTAAGACTAGAATAGTGGCTTAGGTATTAGGAAAAGTTGACCTAACGTAATATAGCCCTTAAGAATCATCTGTACTTCATCGAGTTGCTAGCCTCGATGGAGTGTCTACAAGGCCATATCACAAGGAATAAGGTGGGAGGGGACGCCAACCCTTTATTCTCACCAAGGCCCACCTGAGCTGTAGATCAGCATAATTTTTGTCCTAGCCTTTCATTTAGGTAGATGTGTTAGGCAATCATAACTAAACCATTTATGGGATGGAAAAAGAATGGTCACATAAAACAATGCTAAACTAATGAAAATTAGATCATCATATCAATGTGATTTTTCTACACGAAGCCCACCCAATGTGTTATGAACTTAATGGACGTTTCAAATTGATTGATTGGACAGTTCTGATTAAAGAATACTAACCTTCTAATAAATAAAAAATAATCACATGGTGGTGTCGATATCAATTGAGATCCTTGGATACCCCATTATAAGATCAGTGCCGTTCATTAGTTCTAACATACATTTCATATGCTACTCTGCGAAAGCCACACCAATCCAACCATTAAAACATACTATCAAAAGTCTATATGGATGGTCAAGACCATTTATACAACAAAAAAAAATAGGTCCAGTCAACAATTTGATACTTCTATCAATAGGAACCATCATGGATTGGTTATGTCTCGAAAGAATCACTTCCATCAGGCCATCCTAACTATCACATCCATAACTTGCAAAACCAATGGCTATAAAAAAGAAGACCATCCTGTGGTTTGGATTTTGTCATTCGATCAGTTTGATTTTTTCAAAGTAACACATGAAATGTATATCGTATCTAATGTATGGTCTGGATCTTGTGACTGGGGCATCCAAGTGTCCCAATGGAACATGATATCTCAACACCTGATTATTTCCCAAAATAAATTTTGCTAAAACAGGCTATGATTGCCCATTTCTCACATTTTCACTGCACATGTGAATAGTATCTAAGATGATCAGAACCGTTGATGTAATTTATACTTCATAAATTGATTACTATTAAATCATAAACAATGAACCTTAGTTATTGCATTAGTGGCATGGCAGTGGATGACTAAAGAATAATGTCACCAAAAAAAAAAAATCAATGATCCACATTTATTAATTAAACTCTGTAATTATTGGAGGGCTAAGATTTTCTATACTTGTATAAATAGAATAGTCCACTGGCTCAATTATTCCTAACACCTTAGACATGTGTGCTGATGTGCCAGTTTAGAAAGTGAAAATCCAAAAACCTCCAATGGTTGAAATGATAAATACAACAAGTATCCTCATTCATCAAAGAAAAGATACGTCTTGATAGCTAGGATTTGCAAATTTGGGCAATTTTTTAGGAAAGGTCTATCCTACCTAGGATCCACAAAATCAATGGCTTGGATATCTCAAACACAGACCCCATTTATGCAAACTACACTAAGTTTATAATTGTCCATATACTTATATAGAGGATCATGATTACAGGATCACTGTCCTTGTGGCGCTTGTAACAGCCCGACCATTGCTTGTCGCTGTAAATGTAAATACTATCACCGACATGAGTGGATTAGGTGTTACCCAAGACCCTTAGTGTGGGGCCACCTTGATGATTTTTTTTTTTTTTTTTTGTATATCTATGTTACCGTCTATTTATAGAAGGTGAGAGGCAGCATCAGTGAAGAGATCATAGCTGGATACATGATTAGATCAGTGGGTCTTTTATTGACATGTCAGGTATGTTGCTTCATTTAATGGGCATGCTGATGGTGATAGCATGACATGGGATAATTCATTCTCTTATTGGCAAGTGTAAGGGTTTGTGCCATCACATTTAATAACGGAATGCATAAGCCAAAAGAAGATCAAGCAAAGATTTCCTTGAATGTGAGTATAACTGGTCCATTGTAACACCCCCAAACTTTTCAATACTCTTGAGTATTGGAAGTCCTTGGGTGTCACTACCGGAGAATTTTAAGTTAATATGTATTTATGTGTGTCCACAGTTGAATTTTTTTAAAATTGGCACATTTATTTAAACTGGTTTTCAGAAATCAGATTTGGACAAAACTGCAGACGGAGACTCTAGAGATAAATCAAACCATACAAAACCAATTTTGGAGCTTAAATCCCAATATCCATCGGGTCCACAACATTCCTGTTGTGCGACCCAACACTTGATCGCTCAATTTGGATTATCTGATTTCCAATCCAACCACTAGCTTACACCCAAACAGTCTTTAAGACCTTTAGGACTATTGATAATTAATTTCAAGTTAATTCAAACATTGGATTGTTTGGATCATCTATAAACACACAAAAGTTACGATGTGTAGCCCACTTAGACATGTAACTCATCCTAAAAGTAGACACGTTGACTTAACTGATGAATAGTTTAGATCAAAAGCGGAACCAACAGATCTTTAGATAATGAATAAACAATATATATATAAATAAAAAGAAATGAAAAATTAAAATAAAATAAATAATTTACTTTGATAATTTCTATAAAACACCCTTTAATTTGTGAATTATTAATTTTAATAGAGAACCATGAGTTTTAATTATAAAGCACATAATAAATAATAAAATACATATATAATAATAATAATAATTTTAAAAATATTATTATTATAAATATTTTAATAATAATATTGAAATATAAACATATAAAATTGTACACACATAATGGGAATCGGTTCCATTTTAGACAAAAACAGCATATTCATTCAAAAATTATTTTTCAAAATGTATTGCACATTGCTCAATTATGCTTCAAATCTATGGAAGTTCAATACAAGCAATTTGTTTCTACTCTTAGTTGAATCTCCAAAAATCACTATATATATAAAAAAGAAAGCATAAAAAGAAAAGAGTTCTTTCTTTACAACACAACTCAAAAAAGCCCCGTTTTGTAATCTTTAAATATTCTACTAAGAGTAGGAATTCCAATATCACAAACTGCTTTTTCTCCAATTCGAAAATGCCATGAGCAAGATGCAGCCTAATAAAGTGAAACTCATATTCTGATTTTAATTTTACTTGCAATACTGCTATGCTCTCTCTCTCTCTCTCTCTCTCTCTCTCTCTCTCTCCATTAATACCTATAAATTGACCTTCTGTCTTCCAAACTGAATTTGAAATGCTGAAAATCTATCCATTAAAAATCAACCATCTTTTGTTGAATTGAACGCTCATTAGTTTGATCAAAGAGCTATAGGATACGCGTCTTGGCACTTTGCACGGTATATCCGGGTTCTCAATTTTGCCAAGTGGGGCCTACGATTTGACAATCCAGGACTCTGTTGTGTACTGTCCCTGTGTGAATGGACCTTGCCCCCAAAATCTTACAGAATGTGGACTGTTGTGAGATTCCTATTCTCAACCGTCTATTTGTAGGACACAAATTGAATGGATGCAATTATAATATCAAAGAAATCTTTTTGGCATCATCCATCTAGGGTTGGACGCAACAAACCAGTAGTCTCGATCAACAAAGCTGAATTTTGAAAATTTTACATGCATTACAAGAATTTGAAAATTAGAAATCACACCAGCATCAGAATCTATGTTTTTATACCACTAACAAAGACAAAAAATGTATAAAGAAAATCTAAACCTGGAATTTTATTGATTGGGAAAATTTATACATCCATTTGAGCGCCAACCAAAAGGATGAAAAAAAAAAAAGCCCCTGCTACCATACGAGTCCATTGATTACAATACATGCACAAGAGGACAACAACAACTACCCTAACAAAATTAGTCGCCCATTACAACCCGGGACCATTACAAATTGGGCTTGTATAGCCATCACTAAACTGCAGTAAACATGAAGACCCTCAACCATCAGCAAATCGCAGCAACACAGGAGCCCCTCTATCCATAGCTCACTGCTAACAGACACCGACAGCAGACACCACTTCATTAGCCCAATCTATCAGCAAGGAAAGAATCACCCCAAAGGGGCAGCTACTACCGAAGCTTCAGAAAACATAGCAAGCGAGGACACCCAAGGGCATGCAAGCTGTCTGCATGAAGAGAGAGCGCACGAAACACCAAATAGTAAAATTGAAATCTTGTATGATTTAGAAAATCTAATGAAAACTGATTGAGTGCATGTTGATATACAATTGCATTCATCCTTCTTGTATGGTATATATACTTGTGTTGGTCATAGTCATTGTCATTGCTGCTTCTTCATAGGATGACTATCCACATCCACATGCATGCACACAGTTACTGTACATATATACACGTGTACATCAATTCAAACTTCCAAATCAAGTCTTCTATCAACCTGATCATGTGTTGATTCGACCATTCGACCATGCATTTTCCTAATGACATACAATTAGGGACAGCCTACGCTACACTCGCTGCGCTCTCTTTGAAGATAACACCAAATTTGCCAATCTTTAGCTTGCACCCTCTGATGAATGGGGCCCACATTTAGAAATTAAGAATTTACAAAATTACTCAATCTAAATAGAGGCTAACAAGTTCAAAAAATACCCAATCCAATTAGAGAATAACAATTTCAAAAAAAAATAATAATTTATCAAGAGTTAACAATTGCAGAAATTCCCCAAGCCAAAGATCTTTGGAGCAAGCGGAAAATGTCCAAATGACCCTGCAAATGGAGCTGACTTAGATTCAGCCAAAGTCAAGGGGCATCTCTATCTTGGACACTTTTATAAAGGACCATCCGATAAATCTTGTGGACCCCATAGACCATCGGAACAGATATCAAAGATGACACATCACACACGTTATCACTCAAAGCCATCCAATTGGATCTGGGGATATTGAGGTCCAATCAGGTCACTAATCTGGATGGATGAATCGTCCATGTCCACAATAAGACCACTTTGGATTCCACAATGGTCTAAATCAGCAATCTTGATAGTTGAATGGCACAAATCTGTGATATGTATAGGATTTGCCAAATTTTTTATTAGAACTGTTGGTTGGATCTGATTTGCATTTCTGGTCACATCTTCAATCTTCCAACTTGATTGGTGTGGATGCATAATTGCTCCTACTTGGTCTCAGATGCATAAAATATGCACGCAAGGATATGGTTTCATTTGGATGCAAGTAAGGTACTAGGGTCTCAGGTTGATCAATTAATTCACATTTTAATGTCTGTTCTGAAATAAATTTCTTGGACTCATGTCCAGGGGATTTGTTTATCGACCCATTATCATGTCCTAATCACATGTACCATGCTTACTCAAGCATGGACCCTAAAGGTCCAAGAAATCCTTAATCCAATTACGGATTGAAATTTGAGAAATTTGAATTAGGGATCAGAATTCCAAAAATCCTTAATTAGGATCTTGAAATTTCAGAAATCCATATTCAGAGATTTTCAATTTTCAAACTCGTCAAGGTTTGTGGCGACCGAAATTTCGGGGTTTTGAAAGGCTGGGGTCTCACCTTCAATTTCTCTGGCGAATCTGGAAAAAAAAAAACCATAGAGCTAGGATTTTTCATTCGAAACCTTTTTTTTTTTGTTCAAAAATAATTCACAACTATAAACCAATGTAAACCAAAAAAAAAAATTAATCTGAATAAAAAAAAAAATCTCCGCCAGGGGTGCTCCCACTACCACATCGGACAGAGAGAGAGATGGCAAGATTGGGAACAGTAACCAGGTTTGCCGGAGAGGAAGAGAGAGCCCATAGAGAGAGAGAGAGAGAGAGAGAGAGAGAGAGAGAGAGAGAGAGGCTGGGACCGCAAATCCCTGGCGAACGGCATTGGACTCTAATGCAGCTGGCGTTTCTCACGTGTGAGCCATCCAGTCGTGCCCAACCACAACTCTTAAGATATAGAGAAAAGCAGAAATAAAGAAAGAAGGAAAAAGCTCTTAAGATATCAAAGAAAATCATGGTTCCCTGTATATATCACTTGGAGGAAATTTTGAAATCCAGAAACCAATCTCACATAACAACAAACCAAATCGAATTTCTTGACTTAGTCAGGAAAGTGCTCAAGCCTCATTCAGATGAAACTAAGGGCATGTTTGATTTCCATTTCCATTTGTGTAAATACAAGTAAATGGATCATGATTACTTACCATGTAATTCTTGTGCTTTTTGACAATGACCATTTTGTTTTTTGTGGGCAAAAATAAAGAAAGGTACTGATTTTTTGTGGGGCCCAGTGTGATACATGTGGCTTATCCACACCGTTCGTCCATTTTGCAAGGTGATTTTTGGGCATGAACCCAAAATTGAGGCAAATCTAGAGCTCAAGTGGACCACACCACACGAAATAGTGGGTTGAATATCTACCTTTAAAAACCTTTTACGACTACAATTTCCTTTGGTGTGGGCCACTTGTCACAGAGATCACAGTGGGGCCCACGAATGAATGGCGATCCTTTTTTAACCTTTTTAGTAGGAGTAAATACAAGTTCCTATCAAACAGAAGTAAACTGTAATAATTACCTACTTGCATCTATTTACCAGCATTTACCTCATGGAAATGAAAAACAAACACGCCCTAAGGAGCATCTGTTGTCACCAGGACATACCCTTTTTTCAGTTGAAACATTCTCTCTCCAATATCGGAAATCCAATTTGTAAACTCAACTAAGAGGTCTTCAGAAAATTGCGGGGAAGCAGCGGTGATCTTTTTTGTAGCCTCATATGCCACCCTCCGAATGTCCCAACTTGGATGGCACACTAGGTGAAGTATCAACTGTATAATGCCACACAGTCGAACATGAAAAATGAATAATATCTGCAAATAAAGAAAGACCCAAGTAATTGCTCACTATTTAGTATACCTGTACAATTGGTTTGAATGACAAGGTATCCAAAACTCTGCAGAGAAAGACATGAAGCACCTATTGCTAATCAGTCAACAACTCCCAAATTCGGTCAGCAGCACTAGAAATCATCATTTAATCACATGCAGAACAGAAAAACACGAAACAGAGCAAAGCCAAAAGGAATAACAGGGCAGTAGATGGAAGGTAAAAATTACTGAATTTTTATAATGCACTGCAAACCATCAGCCAGGACCCACAGAAAGCCTTAATAAATCCATGAACCATAACCAGTGAAATATATATCACTGAAGGTTCGTTTTGAGATATCAAAATCCAGATCTTTTCTTTCACCAAAAGCTCCTCTGCTTACAAAAGACCACCCAAACCTTGAAGTATTACAATATATATATATATATATATATATATATATATATATATATATATATATATATATATATATATATATGAACATATAATCATTCGAAAACATCATAAGATATTCCAAAAGAAACAGCTGCTATTTTATACAACACCTGCTCTGGTATCGGTGGAGGCAATCTTCCAAACTGAAAAGAGTGCATAAATTCCATCCAACCGTTGTGCTGCTTTCGTGAAACCTATTTTTACTAGCTGGACTAGAGACTCCAGCAAAGGCGACAAGTGAAGATGATCTGCCAAAGAATTCTAGTTAACAACAGTCCAATCAGAATTTTCAAACAAAATATTGAGGATGAATACAGATCATAACATAGTACACATCTCCCAGCCCATGTTAATGTGTTAGGATTCTTGCAGATTACTCCAAGACTTCAGAGATGCCACCTTCTTAAAGTTTCCTTCTCGTTAAGGCCCATAGCAATAAAAGAAACTGCATCAGGTTGAACAGCACAAGAGGCAATTGAAGATAAGATAGCAAGCTTAACGTCCTCACTGCCTGAATGGCACCAAAATCTAGTAACAGTTAGGTGAAAAATGAATTGAGGAACACTTTCCTGATAAACTTGCGCAGTAAAATGGCTAAGGCTCAGTTGATGATGATTCCTGATAGAATGAAAAGGGAAAAGAACTAAAACAATAAATAGAAGTTGGAAAGCGGAAATCAAATATGGTGTTTACCATCCTCCTTGTAACTGGACAAAAGGAAGCCACTTATAGAAGGTACCAAGCTGTTCAGCGTTTTCCCGCCTGGAGCCTTTGACAATCTTTAAGTAAATATATAATGCATCAACCAGATGGACATAATCGAATAGAATTTTGCAGATAATCAGTCATACAAAACATAAAACAATGGATTCCAACCTCCAATGACTGCTTTGATAGCACTGAACATTGCTGGAAGAGCATCGGGATCACTAGACATTTGACTCAAGCAACCGACAATTGCCAGAGCCCCTACTCCTTCATTAACATGGCAAACCTGTGGCAGGACCACTGAAAGAAATTCAATGGCATATTTACTCAAATTGAGGTTGACTGCTAACAACAGAACCCCAACTGATTCCAACACAATCTCTGGGTTTCACTTCAGCCCTTGTTGGTTCCTGCCTTGCATTTGGCTGCAAAAGCAAAATATCAGATTGAACAATCCAAACAGATATCACACACACGCACAGAGAAGAGTTTGTGGCCCAGAAGTCAAGCAAAACCTTTACCAATTCACCACCATCTCCATACGATATTCTTGAATCCTTCAACTCTTCCATGTAGGTTTTGTAAACGTCAGGTGACCAAAAAAGGTAAAAGAAGAAATGAGACTGCCAAAGCAATTGGAATCTTCATCGTATAGGGAAAAAAAGGAGATCAGTGCAAAAACAGTTTCCACTAAATTGGACCATATTCGCAGCTATAATTACCATTTCATTCAAAATAAAGAAAGATCTCTTTGTATCATCGTGAATGTTGTATTGCTTGCTGTAGCATATATGATGCACTTCGATTATGAACCAGACTTCGATTATGTCTGGCATAATCGAAGTGGCACATGTACACGTTTTCCATATGTGCAGATTTTGTCAAGGCAGTGACAAAAACTATAGTCCAAGCAGATCCGTTTTTATCTCTTATGCATTTGTGCAAATTCGGTTAATTTACAAATTATAGTTAATCCACAACAGTTCCTTCCATGTGACGTCAAAGAAAGTGACAAACCATAGTCAAGGAAGATTTGCTTTTCTTCTCTCATGTATTTGTGCGAATTTGGTTTGACTTCTAAAGTTTATATGTAATTTGCACCACTTCATGTTGATTGCTTTATGTCAGTGTCCTTTTCAACCTATGGGTTAGACACCATTTGGTTTGACAAACTATAGCCTATACAGTCTTTTGATACAAACAAAAAAAAAAAAAGTTACCATTAGCACAAGAAAGAAGAACTCTCCTAGTATCTTTTGAAATTTCAGTTTCTAAAACTCAATGTTTACATTGTTATGTAACTATGTCTATGTTCTCTGATATGTTATGTTAGGTGCATATGAAGCAATGATTCATCATGAAGGGGAAAAAAAAAAAGAATTGTAGGATTGCTATTTGCCACATACTCTCCTGAGTACAATTGCCAGTGGAAATACATGGATCATGCTCAAATTGCAAATGAACAAATAAATAGCAACAGAGTCAGGCAAGTAACATTTAAATGAGATCAAGAATCATGGAAATTAACTCCTTTAGTTTCATATCAGCTATTACCTTCATTACATACGAACTTCCTGAATACTAAAAGATTCAGAACAGTGCAAGGAACCAAGCATTGAAAGATACATACAAATATATTTATAGACACACAATGCACAAATTATAAGTGCAGATGTATGAAATAAATGGAGCTATTATATTCCTAATCATGCATAATATTTAAACATTTCATGAACATACTGGGCAATCGAAGATATTGTTAACGTGTTGATTATTTTGAACCCATGAGAGATGGCAGCTATGCTTAAGAAATCCTCAAACGATTCTTCGATACATCCCCTTCTCCTTACAAAGTCAATGTCGGCAATGGATACAGCTACTGTAACTGGGAAATTGCATTTGTAAACCCAAGCTGATAACTCTATCAGATGACAACCAAATAATGGAACTGGCACGAGCAAGATGGAGGCTCGCTACAAATGGCCCACAAGTGTGAGATGTTGACAATTCATCTGGTGGGGCCCACGGTGACCATACCCTGCCAAAAACTAAGCTGGTCCTCTCTTATATGAGAAAAAGGATTGGTTGAGGGGAAATGGTCAAAGGTCCATTTTCAATGTACATGCATAGCTTACACTATGAGTGGACCGGCCTTGGTTTGGGTCAGGTTGTGTTCATGGTGGGCATCTCCAAATGAGTGATCCAAATCTCATACACACGCGCTGTTGGGACAAGTGTGCCAAGGGCTGACCTCCATCTCACTTGCGTGAGGTCCATTCAAATAAGCAGTCCCCATTAGATAACGACAAAAGCGGTTACCGTAGTATGTCTTCCTGAGTAACCTGGCGGCTTCTGTAGTAATGCATCACAGAACACATTTTCTCAGAAGTTGGACATATCCGAAAGCTAGAAAATAAAGTTTGAACCATAAAAAGAAGTTCTTAGCACCTTAATTGCAAAGTAGAGCTTTAAGGTGTGCCACTGAATGAGGCAATATTCGAATCTAGATTCCTCTAAAACAGAGAAAGATCTGAAGCACTAAACACTAGCTAACGCTAGATAAAAAGAAAGATCATTTGAACTCTATATCCATCTTCTGAATTGTCCACTTTCAGCACAGTAAAGTTGATCGACCATGTTCCAAATACCATCCACATTGGCAGATCCTGGCCACTAATTGAGGATTAAGCCTAGTGACCAGACTTTAGAACGCATCGATCATAGGGAACAAAAGATGCATAGTTGTTACTTTGAGTTCTCATAAAATGACCTTTCAGAGACTGACATCCAAACAGTTATGAGATAAATAACAGAAAACCAGACATTATCATCCAAACGAATTTAGAAACTGATTTCCCAGGATTACTATCCAACAGATTTTCTGTTCCCAGAAAATTATTTCTGGACTTTTTTTCAAACAGTGCATAAGTCTCCTCGTCTTTATATTGATCATGATTCAAAGACATATTGGTTATAGATAGTTATGAAAACATGAGTAAACATTGTAGGTGACACTCCTATACACCTTCTTCTTTCAAACAAATTGTTTTGTTTTATTACAGCTAATGATTCAGTTAGGCCTGTTTAGTTTTTCAATTACAACAGTAAATGGCTTTTAATGGGTAGTGATTATTGACTCCTGCAATTGGGTGGTGACATCATTAATGCATTCTTTATGGGAGGAATTATGATTCTTCCAAGTTCTTTTTGCTTGGAAAAACTCCCCCAAATTGGTATACAAACGATTGATGTGATAGGCAGCACTGTGGATGGGCCTTGCCGACATCATTAATGCACTCTTGAAGAGTTTAATTCATCATTACCAAACAAACAAAAATAAAAAAAAAACAAAAGTAAAAGGAAACAAACTAGCCCCTAAAAAACACGAAAATAAATGAAAACTTCTCCCGTTAGACGGGAGAAGCTTAATATCCATCATACGCTTTCACCAGCTACGAAAACCTTCGCGCAGGCCTGAAAATCTATGTATTCTAAATCTTTAGCTCAACCTTCTCTTTTAGTTCTTTCGCCATAGGTGATCCTGGAAAATCAAAAGAAAGCATTATAAGAATAAAGAAGAAAATAAAATCATTATTACTTACCGTAAGATTTTAACATCTAAAAGATGATCACATCTATTGTGATCATCATTTTTTTAAAATCAGCTGCTATTAACAGCTTTATTACTGTCTCCTCATATTTAGATTTAAGGACATCTCTCTCCTTCTCCTCCTCTCTCAATCTCCATAATGTCCTCTCTCCAAAAACTCTCTCCTTCACCTTCTCTCTCAATTTCCACAATGTCCTTTTTCCATAAACTCTCTCCTTCTCCTTCTCTCTCAATCTCCACAATGTCCTTTTTAAAAAAGTTTGAACCTTTTTAAGAACAAACATTTTTAAGGACATCTCTCTCCTCTCAATCTTCACAATGTCCCTTTTCCATAAATTCATTCCCTCCTCTCTCAATCTCCACAATGTTCTTTTTAAAAAGGTTTGAACCTTTTTAAGAACAAATATTATTAAGGACATCTATCTCCTCTCTTAATCTCTACAATGTACTTTTTTCAAAAACTCACCCATTCTTCCTTCTCTCTCAATCTCCACAATGTCCTTTTTAAAAGGTTTGAATCTTTTTAAAAACAAACCTTTTTAAGGACATCTCTATCCTCTCTCAATCTCCACAATGACCTTTTTCTAGAAACTCTCTCCTTATCCTTCTCTCCAATCTCCATAATGTCCTTTTTAAAAAGGTTTGAACCTTTTTAAGGACATCTGTCTCTTCTCTCAATCTCCACAATGACCTTCTCTGCAATGTTCACAAGAGATCTGATAGGTGTTGTAGAGGATATTCAGAAATCAATAGTATTCTTTCAAGTCTCTACTCACCCGCCTTTCCGTTTGGTAAAATCTGAAGATGGAGAGACAGCTATAAAGTTACTGATAGCAACTGATCTTAAACAAATGATGATCACAACAGATGTGATCATCTTTCAGCTGCTAAAATCTTACAGTAAGTAATAATTATTTTATTTTTTCTTCTTTTTTTGTTTTTTTATTCTTATAATGTTTTCTTTTTTTTCCACAGGATCACCTGTAGCGAAAAAAATAAAAGAGGAGGTTGAGCCAGAGATTTTGATGTCAGTCTCATCTAATCTTATTTCATACCCTGAGATACCGCTACCCAAACAAGCCCTAAAGAAATGTGGCATGCATCTGTGATGTCCACGTCACACCACACCTCAACCTTATACTTAAATGTAATAGCGAAGAAAACCAAACACCTAGAGTCAACAGAAACTTTTCGTTTTCTCTTGAACCGACGAATTGATATGGTCATAGATGCTTATGCTCTGAGTTCTAATTTATACATAACTATCGCCCCTCATCAACCACCCAAGGCGTAGATAGCATAGTTCATTGGATAACCAACAACTCTCCCATGACCATACACATCTACTACATCATCCTCGACAATTTTTGTAATTCACATCTTATGACGTAGACTAATGAAAGCCTCACGAAGAAAGTTCATTTCCTCTGATGTAGACATTGCCTTCAGGATGTGGAGAGGGGATGGAACTTATTCCTCTGATGCAAAGGTTGCCGAAGGAGGAGAAGTTGACGGAACAGAATATCATCCCAAAGGAGGAGACGCAACTAATTCCTTTTATGCAAAGTTCGTTGGAGAAGAGTGAGGATAAGGAATGGAATATCCTCTTATACGAGGAAGAATATCATCCTAGAGGAGGAGACGCAACTAATTCCTTTTATGCAAAGTTCGTTGGAGAAGAGTGAGAATAAGGAATGGAACATCCTCTTATACGAGGATAAGGAACGACATAAATTGAAAAAGAAAAAGAAAACAACCATTTAGATTGAAGATGAGAGAATTAGATGATAGATGAGATGAGAGAAAAATGATTAGCTTTATATAAAAAATGAAGATGCTTTTTGTGATAAACAAACAACAAAATAATTCTTTTATAAAACACTTGATGTGAATAGTTAACGACGGACTAGTAAAGCTCACGTAACAAGCACATGTGTAGTGTATAGGTTGTGGTGGCATCATCACCTATGTTATCATTACCTAGCATTGCATGATTATCAATTATATATCCACCATGGCCATCAACACGTGCATTTTCCTTAACTTGCATACCATCATCATCATGACTATCTACATACATATTATCATCATACCATTATCAACATGCATTCTATCATCAACTCATCTACCAATGGCAACATGATCACAACCATACTACGTTCCACACAAGCTACGCCATACAAATCATCATCAATAACTTAAACACTTCCAAGCGATGCCATCATATCTACCATCAATTCAACCATCAACATCATCTTCATATCAACCATCAATAGGTGGGTCCAACCAAAGTGTGACCTCCACACTGGCCTTGGACTACGTGCAAGGCACGCAGTCTGATAGCTCAAGTGTGGGTCCCACTTGGTGGACCACCAAGCTAAACTTCAAAAGATGAACCTTCAATCACAAGGCATTCAATGGTGTGGATTCAATTCTACAACTAAGTCGGCCATCACTAGTTGAAGGTAACATGTACAATTTCAGGTTCATGCTCTACATACACAATGTTCATGGTTGATGGGCCATGTAATCATTTGGAGCTCGTGTTGCGGCCCACTTAAGATTGGGTTTGGTTTGGTTAGTGGAAATGGCCCTACACCATGGAAGGCATATATAAAATCCATAAATCTCGAGTGGACCCTATGATACAATTAGGCCCCACACATCCTATGGAATAATGTACAATCTCAAGTACACACAACATGTTCCAGCATCAAACTTGCCACAAGTAATAATGCCCCACTTGCCAAGTGCGCAAGTGAGCCAAGTAAATGGTTCCAAATATCCAGCTTATGCATTCTAAAATGGGCCTCAGTAGGTGTGGTCCACTTGACTAGTGTAGTGTGCATGGCATGCTGCCTCGCTAGAAAAATGGGCCTACTCAACATGTCCAAGAAAGGCAATCTTGGTGGGCTTTCCACTCCCAACTGTTTCCCTTGGTTTATGGCCCACTTGGGCCGCAATTTCACTTCATTTGGATAGGCCCAAGGACACACATAGCCCAAAAGAAACAGATGGGCAGCAATGGCTGGCCTTTTCATACCACACAAGTTCGAAAATACCTACGTTGCATAACGTACAAGGTTGGTCTCCTTAAGCTAAGGTATGGCCCACACAAGTGGCCCACTTGAATTTTGGGTCCACCACTACTTGGTAATTCATTCCAAGGGTCTAATGCGTCCATCAAAAGTTTTGCGCAGATGGTGGACCCCACGGACGTGGTCCCACATAAAATTTAAGTTAAACAGATTTTTCATGTAGAAATAGCTTTTGTGCTAAGTTTGGGTCCAATTTATGATCATGTGGGAGCCCACTTATGGTGAGATAAAATGGCCACTTGGCGACCCCATATATAGGCTTCAAAACCCACAAGGCAGACCTCTTTGTTTGGGTGTGTATGATTTTTAAATAGGGCCTAAACATGGATCTTGGAAGAGATGTGCAGGAGGGGGTTTTGGCCCAACTTTGGGCATGTCCCACCATCAGATGGGGCCACCTTTTGGCATGCCGTAAAGGGACACTTGTAGAACTATGTATGGTCTTCAAGACCGAAAAGGTGGGGCGCGCTGGATGCACAGGTACAGTTTTTGGCTGATGTCCGGAAAATGGTACCAGAAATTTCTGCACAGAAATTTCTACACAACTATGCTCGGCCCCATTTTTGGGATCCACTTCCCGATCACATGGGGTCCACTTTGGCCCAAGTAATGTACTGTTTTTCTAGCCATATATACAGATTGAAAAGCCCAAGAGGTGGCCCCCACAGAGCTTGTAAATGGGGACCACCACGAACGCCCAAAGATGGCCCAAAAACCATGAATTTCAGATGGTTTTCTGAAGTAAAATATGTCCTAATTTGGCAATTCTTAGTGGACAGTAAACATAACTTTAAATAAAAGAAATATTTGCAATGCAAACATCAAGTGGGTCCCATCCATCTGGGCCACACATGAAAGGGATAAACGGCTCAGATGGCCCATCACTTACATTTAGGCGGACACCCTTTACAAATGGGCGGACAGCATGGATAAAGTATACATCACGGTGGGCCCCACAACAGGTGGGCCACTAGCTGGACCTCCACAGCCAGCGTGTAAGCACACATGTGGTATCCCACCTCAGTGGACCCCACTGGATTTAAACAGAACAAAAAAAAAAGGAAAGGGGGGAGAAATGGACGGTGTAGATCAACACATACATCACCGGGGACCCCACTGTTTGTGGGCCATATGCGAGGGTTATATGTCATGCAAGAATCATAGTGGGGCCACACGATCAGTGGACCCACCTCCATGGCCAGTCGAACAAGTTAAAGGCAAACAAACGTCACAATGGTGGCACACACGTCCACCTTGCTGTCCACTCACAAACACATGCATCAAGCGGGGTTCAGGGCCTGTGGACCCCTCCAAAATCTGCCTACGGGCAGCTACATAACCTACATGCACCTTGGCTGGGTCCCACGTCCAGATGCGACCCACATCAGTCCACAAAACAAGGATTTTCAGCTTGCACAGCAAGACAGCCCGGTTTGTACTTTCTCCCAACAACGGTGGTTCTCACCTTGTTGGGCCACCTAGCTGACCTCCTTGGCCATCCATACACACACAAAGGGGCCCTACAAGGTGGGCCCCACTCACATCACAGTAAAAGAAAAGGAAAAGAAAGAAGGGAGGGGAAAAGGAGGGCGTAGCCTCACCTTGCTCGGCGCACCATGGATGGATGGCGTGGATGGTGGGGCTGCTCCTTCACGTCCTTCTCCTCTCTCATCCCTCCCACGTCCAGCTATCTCTACACTCTCACATCTCTCTCTTCTCTCACTCTATGTTTCATGGTGGGTTCGTGCGTATGGAGGTGGAAGAAGGGATGAAGATGGAGAACGGAGGGAATGTGCAAGAGGAATGGTTCCTTTCTAGTAATTGATGCAACTGGTTCATGATGAATGAGGAGAGAGGAGAGGGCTGGCGTGAGAAGGGGGGCAAGCATGGAGCTGGGTCAGGATGATTTTGCAACAAAACCAAAACAAAAACAAATGCATTAAATGGATTTTCAAAAAAGCTATTATTGCATGCATAATTACTTTTAAAACGATTTATTTCGAGTGCGGATCGCCTGTGTTGAAGGCACAAGAAATTCCAGCGCCGTTGCTTCTCATTACTCCACGTCATTTTTTATGACTCCATCTGCTAAGATACTCCAGATTTTTCTCTCCACCTACATTGCTAACTACACAACCGTTTTTAACATGTGAAACTTTTTCTGAGTCCCACCATGATTTTTTTTGTTAAATCTATACCGTCCATCAATTTTTCCAGATAAATCTAGAGCACAATCCCAAAAACGACGTACATCCAAACATCAAGTGGATGACACCACATAAAGCAGTGGGGATTGAACAAACTTCCGTTGAAACTTTACTAGGGCCAACATCGAGGCTTATTTTCCATCTAACTTGTTCATAAGTTCACACATGCCTAGATGAAGTTAAAATAAAAATATCAGCTTGATAAGAGCATTCTGTGGCCCCAAGAAGTTTTCAATGGTAGCATCAATTCCTACTATCCTCAATGATCTGGTCCACTTTAACTTTGAATCTACATTGTTTTTGGGTTCATGGCCTATAATGATCTGAAAAAATGAATTGACGGTGTGGATCTAACAAATACATCATCGTGGAGCCCATGTAAATTTCACACCACTTGTGTTTGCTGTGTGATGCAGGGGAGAGGATTAGGTGAGACCGGGAATCACCCAAGACGGTGCAACCCTTACCGTGGGGCCCACCTTGATTTGTTTATTCTACATTCACTCCGTCCATCCGAATTTTCAGATCATTTTAGAGCTTTCTACCAAAATTTAAGAATATCCAATTATCAGGTGGACCATACTCTAAGAAAAAGTGGTGATTGAACACTCTACTATTAAAAACTTCTCAGGGATCACCTTAATGTTTCTATGGTTTTTATTTGACATCCAATCTATTGATAAGTTCACATAAGCCTGGATGAAGAGGAAAAACATATATCAGCTTGATACAAAACTTTTGTGGCCCGTTATTGGTAAGTCACCACCGTTTCCTATGGCATAGGTAATGGTAAGCCACCACTGTTTCATTTTTTGGATAATTCTTTAAAATGATCCGGAAAAATGGATGGACGGGGTGGATATAGAATACACATGTCAAGGTGGGCACCATGCCGCACAATCTTGGGTGAAGCCGGGGTCTCACCTAACATGCTCCTATAGTAAGAGAAGAAAACTGGAAGTATTTACATGTGAAACTTCAGTGGGCCCTATTATGATGTATTTATCAGATCCGCATTGTCCAGCCATTTTTTTCATACCATTTTATGGAACTAGACAAAAACTGAGGCAGAACCAAGCTCAACCGGGTCATATTATAGAAACAGTCTGAATTGAACGCCTACTATTGAAAGCTTCTTGGGGCCATAGGAGGCTCTGATCAAACTTATATTTGTGTTTCCCTTAATGAAGGTATGTGTAAGATTATTAAGAAGTTAGATAGCAAACAAACGTAACAGTCGACCCTAAGAAGGTGTCAACGGTTTCCATTCAATATTGGCTACTTTCTTTGACATGGTTTACTTGAGCTTTGGATATGCCTCAGTTTTGGGCTCACGCTCTAAAATCGTCTATAGAAATTGATGGACGATGATATGAAACATAAATCATTGTGGGACCCAAAGAAGTTTCACACGTTAAAAGTGATGTTGTGTAGCACGCCATGTATTTGGGAGAGAGAAATCCAGCGTATCTCCTCAGCTAGAGTCCTCTGGGATGACGTGGACCAATGAGAAGCAACGGCGCTAGAATTTCTTGTGCCTTCAGCATAGATGATCCGCACTCATTTATTTTAGATGGGAGAGGGGAGGAGCCATAATGACAGATGGCTAGCGCTTGAGAGTGTGCCGGGTGTGGTGGATATCTTTGTGCTCAGGTGGGCCCATAATGACAAATGGGAGGTGGGCCCACAGAGATGGGCACACAATCTGCATCAATTTTTAGGGTTTCAATAGAATGGTCATATCTTTATGCTCGGGTGTTGGATTGACGCGAGGTTTTCACCATTGCGATCGCAAGGACGATGCGGTCGACATGAAAGAGATTTTGAAGGTATCAGGGACAAACACTAGGTTGGAGCTCACTGCGTGCCAAGGGTGAGGCATATGGTCCATCAAAGGTCACAATCGGGACACGCGTGTGCACGGACTGTATTACAAGGGACTGGCGTGCTACATTATTGGTCAGATTTGAGTTATCCATTCACGGATTTTCATAGTTAGATCTAGACCACCGATTCATGTATATCGATGATCGAATCTGGGAGCCTAAATCTTCGGCCTACTATTTCCATCTTTTCTTTGGAAAAAATTGGCCCACTTTAGACATTTAGACCAATTGTTCCATTTTTATTTTGTTTTATTTAATTTTTTTTTTTCTTTGCTATCCTTCAGCCCATTGGGGCAATTATATAGCCCAACCATGGTGTGCCCGGCCAATAGATGTTATGATCAAATCACCCCATCATCTTCTTCCACCCATACCATTGAGAAGGAGGGAACATTATAACCATTATCTCAACACCATACTTGAAAAAAACCCACCAAAGGAGGTGCTTTCACAGTTGCACGTACAAATTGTAAAATAACTTAAAAAGTTGAAGCCTAGAATTTATTTTTTATTTTTTAATTTCTGGGAATGAATTTGACAACCCTCAAAGCAAATTATCTCCCGTCATGTTCCAATGCAAAATCTTCGCGCCTTATTACGTTGCAGATGTATACGCAGGCCCCAGGTGGATCCACTAACGATCAACTTGTATAGACGGGTCCACCTTAGGTTGTACGTAATCCAAAAATAATCATGATTTATAATCACAACCACAAAGATAAAGGCTGAAAATAAATGGCCGTGATCATCCAATCAGGGCTTTTTTTTTCAGTCCATACACCGCACCAGAGGTGAAGCCAGCTGGCCCCACATGTAAAATTTCCGAAACTCAAAAAAAGAAGACAATAACAGAAGGATTTGCAGTTGATATAGAAAAAGCAGAATTCAGAAAAGCTATAATAAAGGACAAAAAGCTATAATAAAGGACAAAAAACCCGGATGACAAGCAAATGCGACGGGAAGCTCAACTGCTCAAATAAAGCCACAAAACGCACCTCGAAATCCTCTCAGGCGCAGCAGCAAGAGACTGTAAATGCACACAGAAGCTCATTAAACAGAAACCCATCTCAGCTCTTTCCTACAAAACCCTGAAACCAATTGTCAAACACGACCAAAGCATTAAAAAATGCCCAATAAACTGATAGAAACACGCACAAGAAAAACAGCTCAAAATAAAACCTCGTTAAACAGAAACCCATCTCAGCTTTCCTACGAAAGCCTGAAACCAATTGTCAAACACCACCAAAGCATTAAAAAATGCCCAATAACCGGTAGAAACATACACAAGAAAAACAGACCAAACCCTGGTAATTTTGGGTTTTTGAAAGAAACAACACCCATCATCTCCATGGCTGTGACTCCAACACCCACTTATAGACAAAAATGTGGAAGGAAGATGAAAAGGGCGAGTGATGGCAAAGGAGAGAGAGAGAGAGAGAGAGAGAGATTTTTAAATGTCATGGGGCTCGAAAAAGATGCAACTAAGCAAGTTGGATGGAGAGAAGAGAATGAGAGAATATAAAAAATAAATAAATAAAAGAGGGGAAATCGAAATGCTCCGAGAATCCCTGAAGTGTCCAAGAAGATGGGTTACTTTCCGAGGGGAAAAACAGAAGATGGGTTTCTCACCCGGAAAAGCGGACGTTTGTGGAAGAAAATGTATTTAAAAATACACATGAGAACAAAAGGATTCTCGTTTTCTCGTTCAAAGCTGCCGAGAAAACGACTGAAGAATGTTGAAAAGATGTTTTCTCGAGAGGATATGAGATCTTACAAGATAGAAAAAACAAATATTCTTCACTCAATCAAAAACAAAAAAAAAATAGAAATTTCTACGTGCGATAACTCGAATATTTCATCGAATTTCCAATGGAGATACTGATCTTACTATCTTATCAGAAAAAATAAAAGAAGAACGAGATTTTTTTTTTCCTGATTGAATGAGAGATGATATTTCTGATACTACAGCAGCTCAAAAACAAGAAAGAATATGGTGAAATGATAGATAAAAGATTCAAAACCTAGAAATTTCATACTGATAAGACATTGAGTCTGATAAAGCAAACTAGACTAGAAATCTCAGTATTCTGATTTCAGTAGCAAAGAGATGGGAGATCTTCTTTTTTTTTTTTTTGGTTTCTTTTTTGAGATTTCAGCAGCTCCGAAAGAAGAAATAAAGACCCGTTTGATAGAAAGAAGGTTCAGAACCCTTAGAACTTCTTGTTTTTTCATCGAGATCGGTCAGCAGAAAGATTGTTCAGACATGCAAAAATCTCAAAAAATTAAAAAAGAAGAAGAAGAAAATGACATGATCTATTTGCAAGTAGATGCAGAGATTCGATCTGAATTGTTCAATAAAGCAGAAGAAATGCAATTTTTTCAAGAACAAGGAAGATCCGATACTCAAGAAGTCGAAAAATCTACTGATTTCCGAGGAGCTGAGATTACGATCCAAAAGCTGAAAGCACCTTTTCAAGAATCATAAGAATCATATGTCTCTGGTATGCGAGAAAAGGCACGTAAAAAAGCAACTGCTCTTCGGAGTAAAGAAGCTGATACTATTACCATCTAAAAGCAAAGAAAGCAAAGAAAATTGATTTTTTCAAGAAAACAGCTACTGATTCTAATCTTTTTAAAGAAAGCGATCCAGAAAGCTCGAGATTTTGAAATTAAATAAGAAACCAGTAAATGCCGTTCTTTTAAAAAACAGAAAATATCAAACAAAACCTGAAAACTCTCTCTCTCGGAAATGCCGTTCTTTCAAGAAATAGAGAGAATATCAAACAAAACTTGAAAAATCTCTCTCTTTAAAATGCTGGGAATGTGAGGAGACGGAGGGAAGAACGAGACCTGAAAGGGTTTCTCCTCCCTTAGAAAGCAATGCGAGAGAGAGAAGAAGAAAAGAAGGAGAGATGGGAAAAGGCCTCTCTTTCAATTTCGGAGTACGGTCTGTGATCTTTTCTCTCTGGCTGTGATATCTGTACGAGACTCAGCCAGGAGAGAGATTCGAGGGTTGGTGGGATTGGGCGCGACTTAGGTGTTGCCCCGGGAACAGCTGAGAGGGTGTTACCCTACTGGGGGCTATACTGATATCTTGTTTATATATCGAAGCCGTCTGTATGTTTTTCCATGCCATGTGATCCAAAAGCGTGAGAAGATTCAAATCTAAGATGATCATAATACTAGAAACACTGACGAACAACCATTAAGCTTTGGATCAAACCTTACTACATTTTAAGTAGCTTGGATTGCAAATAAACACTACCAAAACCTCACGATGGGCTCCTTGGAAATTTTAATGGTGGGGCATTCAATTACACTGTTTCTAGTGGTATAGTCCACTTGAGATTTGGATCGGACTAATTTTTAAAAACTCATCCTCAAAGGGCGTGCTTGGGGCAAGATATTAGATGGGATTAAGTAGGATGGAATTGCTTAGTTCCATTGTTTAAGGATGATGGGAGGCTTGGAATTAGGTGAGATGAAATTGCACTTGATATAACGTGGGATTTTCGTGGGATTTCAAAATCTCACACACTTGGGCCCCACATTGATGCATGTGTTTATCCATGTTGTCCATCCATATAAGTCATTTATACATGACACTATAGTTATATACATGTTCAAGTGACTAACATCGATTGTGAATTTGGTCCGTTGATTGCAATTCCATGGTCTACCAAACAGGATTTTGCCTAATCCAATGGTTTTCCTAAGGCAAGTATTTGATCCCAAACATTGGATTGAATATGAAAATACCACGGGAACACCATACCTGTAATCATTGTGCAATAAATGATGTTAATCCCACCTAATATCATTCCATCCCTTCTAATATCATGCGCCAAACACGCCCAAAAGGACTTTAGAAATAGATGGACCGAATGGACATACAAAATATCATCCATGTGGGACATACGGTGGGGTTTACACCCATTGTTCCCCGGTAACACCTAATTGGCACCTGATGGGATTGCCTTCCTTCTTTATATTCATACGAGACTCGGAGAGAGAGGGGCACGGTTTGGGTGGATCCACGGTTGGTGGATCCCCAAGACAGTGTAATGTATGTACCTTACATTTACACCATCCATTTACATCGTCTATACATTTTGAAAGCTCATTTTAGGGCATTATCCCAAAATAAAGCAGATCCAAATCTTAGATGGACCATACCACATGAAATAGTAGTGATTGAATCCATACCATTAAAAACTTCATGGAAGCCATTTATTTTCCATCCAACCTGTTGAAAAGGTCACAAAGATCTGGATGAAGATAGAAAACAAATATCAGCTTGACCCAAAACTTTGGTGACCCACGAGAAGCTTTTAATAGTTGAGTAACATTGTTTACTGTATTATATGGTCCACCTGAGATTTGGATCTACTTCATTTTTTTAATCATGCCCTAAAATGAGTTTTCAAAAAGAATTGACGGCATGGAAGTAACATACACACGTAACACAGTAGACAGCACGGTTAGGGATCCACCCACCTCGGTGGATACGTGGATCCAGCGAAGCGACGCCCGATACGGAGAGGGGGTGTCTGCAGAAGCAGGAAAACATTAAATTAAAAAATGAACAATAATATTACGAAAATGCCCCTGCTTTTACAGGGTAGTGAATGTGTAAGCTCAGATGGGACGCACACGATTGGTAGGCTGATTGCGTCCTGCCCTCGCTTTGGACAAACTCGGTCTAGGGAGGGGGCTACGTGGGGCCCACCGTTATATATGAGTTCTATCCACGCCGTTCATCCATTTTGCTAGGATATAATTTAAAAAATGAGGCAGACTAGAAGGCCCAAGTGATCCATATGGGGGGATTGAACATCCACCAATAAAAACTTATTGAGGCAACAGAAGTTTTGCATCAAGCTGACATTTGCAAGCACGGTTTCAGTGGATCCCTGAACGTGGGGTCCACCATGATGCATGTTCCTTATATCCAGGCGATGCATCTGTTTTGAATACTCATTTTAGGGCATTATACCAAAAATGAACCAAATCCAAATCTCAGGTGTACCATAATACAGGAAACATTCGTAATCCAATAATAAAAACTTGTGGTCGGACCCCAACCGCTCCCACCATTTGTGCTTTCCCAGGTTTATGTGACATTATGAAGAAGTTGGATGGCAAATTAATACCACTGTAGGCTTAGGACAGTTTCAACAGTGGGCATTATTACCACCTCTGCTTCCAATAATCCCACGGAGGAAATTGCCTGCCACTCCTCTAACCTAGCAAGGTACGACCATATATATCAGCATGGGGGCACTATGATGTGTTTATTTACTGGGTGGTTTATTACTTTTCTCGCGTCATGTTAAGGTATGAGCTCAAATGAGATATGATCCAAAAAATGAAGATCTAACCCTCAAGTCAACCACACCAAATGGTAAGTTTGGGTTGCACTAAATGCACAAAGCATTGAGTCAGCTTTGGCATTGTCCACTAGACCACTGAATGTCTCATTTTAGAAGCCATGTCTTAATATGATTTGATAAAAAGGGATAGATGCCATGGATAAATAGACACATTATGGTGGGCCCCCCACACAGATTTGGTCGGACCTTGCTAGGTTCGAGCGGTGTTGGATGCAATCCGCTTTCAGGGCCCACTTGAGCCTTTGAATCTATCTCATTTTTTACTCATATCCTTAAAATGATCAGGAAAAAAGATGGACAACCTAAATAACATCCACAAATTAGGGTGCCTGGACAAACCATTACGTGGATGAGTTCATCCGGGCAAGATAGGATGCAATCCACTTTGAACTGGACCAACCTTCCACCCCTAACGTGGTGTCATTTGATTCAAACAATATGCCAAGTCTAAAAGGCTTAGTGAGAAGGGTTAGGTACTTTCCTCACATGGATCAAGCTCTCATTGCCCTTGATGTAGCAGGATTTAATTGAATAGTAGGGCTGTGCATGGTTCGGTCGGTTCGGTTTTGGGGGAAAATATCCAACCGAATTGACTTTGTCGGTTTTGAATATTTAACAACCGAACCGAACCGAACCGATGAATCATTACCAACCGAATTGAACCGGATAAATTCGGGTCAGTTCGGTTTTGTCGGTTGTATCGGTTTGAGACTTAATCTAGCACTTTTGTGGCCCATCAAATACTTCTAATAGTTATTCATCATTGTTTCCAATGGTATTGTTTACTTGAGATTTGGATCTTCTCGAGGTTTGGAATCATGTCCTAAAATGATAGATGAAAATAGAAGAATGGAATGGATATACAAAACATACATCAAGGTGGGTCCACACAGTTAAGATAACACCAATTGCACTGTTACCCTAATTCGCACCCTCACTGTGCTGCAGAGTCGGTGTCTACGTAAAATTCTTTTACTTGACATGAGGTAATTGGTAATGTAGTTTAAATGGGCCCCACTATCATACATTTTAAAAATCCACTCCAACTAGCAGGTGACTAACCCAATTTTGGGCCTAAATATGAAAAACCAACATCATCTTTAATACAAGCGGACCACAATTGGAAATAGTGTACAGGCCACATTACCCTCCAAACTCTTTTTCTTGGTGTGGCTCACTTGAATTACAGATAAAGATGATATTTCAGTCTTGGGCCTAACTTGGGGTGGCACCCTTATTGGTTAGAGTGGATTTCATGTAAATATTGAAGTGATGCCAACCTCAACTGGTCACACACACACACACACACACACACACACACATACACACACACATCGGTTCGGTTCGGTTGAAAACGGTTTATAATTTTTACAAACCGATACTCTCGGTTTTTTATATTAAAAAACCGACTCGACCTGAAATAGATTGGAAAACCGACCGAAATCGATCGGTTCGGTCCGATTCGGTCGGTTTTATCGGTTCGGTCGGTTTTTTGAACGGCCCTATTGAAGAGCATAAAAATTTCAAAGATGACTAATAAAGTACATACTCAACCTACCAACTTTCAAATATGCTTTCCATAGCTCCATTTCTAACAAACAGTCTGTCATTTAATTAAATATTACCACATCGTGTTAAAAAAAAGGCTTAATCTGAGGTGGATGATAGCTAATCTAGCATGTTTGATGCATAATACACATATATTGGTTATGAAAGTCATGATACGGCAAGATTTGATTGGTTTACAACCTATTCTCAAAGGTACATAGATTAAATGATGAACGCAACACCACGGAGCCTAGAGGCATTAACACATTAGAGGATTTGATTGTGCCATGTGCCTTAGTTAGAGATAGCGCAATCGGGTACATAGTCAACTTAATAACTTTCAAACATGCATCGCATAGGCCCAACTAGATGGCACCACATGACCCAATGAAATCCCATCACATCTTAACACCATGCAATTCTAGTTCAGAGATAGGTCAGGTCAAGTACTCAAATCCACTAACTTTATGACATGTTTTGTCTAAGCTTGGCTTTTAACAATAGTTTATCAGCCAATCAAATCTCCCCACCTCATGCTTGTACTGATGTTGGTGCAAGCATAACCATGTCTAAGCATAACAGGGTGATCAGGCATATGATACAAGCAAAAAACAAGGTAAATCCAAATCTCAAGTGAACCACACCTCAGGAAATAGTGGTACTGATGGGACGCCCACCATTAAAAACTTAACGGAGGCACAAGAACTATGGATCAAGATGATATTTGTGTTTTCCTTTTATCCAGGCCTGTATTACTGATCAACAAGTGGGATGGCAGATAAACATTACAGTGGACCTTAGGAAGTTTTTAATGATGAGTGTTCAACCACCACTGATTTCCTATGGTGTAGTGCATCTGAGATTTGGACCAGCATCCTTTTTTTTTTTTTTTTTTTTTATCACGCCCTAATGATCCAAAATGGATGAACGGCGCGCGGATAAAACACATACATCATTGTGGGTCCAAGGAACACCATCAAGTAGCGATGGGCAATCTTCTGCGTCCCGGCAATTGCACATAGCAAGTCTATTTTCGACGATAGACCTCACTCCACTCCATGCAAGACTTCCACGGTGCGTGCCGGAGTGAGACATTTTCTTGGCCGTCCGTCTCTAAAACATCCAAAGTGGCATATGTTTTAGAAAGATCGGAGCCGCTCATCAAGTAGATCCTGCTTATGGGCAACCTTCTGCAAGGCCTTACACGTGTATCTCTAATTTTGACCATTGTGCCCATCTGGCGAGAAGATTAGATGCTTTACACGTGTGACACATTGCCATCTTCCAAGAGCATGTGAGTACGGTCATGATTCATTGTTTCTCACAATGGGCCATTTTTTCCGTTGATCTACACCGTTGAACGGACAGATCCGCTATAGATGCGGACGACTCAAAACTCTTTTGGATAAGGAGATCTTGCCTATCTAATATCTCTGACCGTTTTTTTTTTTTTTTTTCTGGAGAATTTCTATTTTAGGCTTCTGATTTATCTAATATGGGAGATTTTCGAAGATTAGTATGTGCACATTGGGACCAACAATAACGACGGCCTTTCTCAATACTAGCTAGTAGATCATCCGTCCATTTCTCAACACTAGCTAGTCGGGATATGCACTCGTGCATCAGCTTGTTAGTACGATCACGCAAGTACACTTTTTTTGGGTACTCGACTCTCAAACTTGGCAAAATGGATTATGTATATGAGATCCAAGCCGTTGATCAGTGAGGCCACGTGGAGTAAACGGGCGTGGATTGGGTACTACACCCACCAGAACATAGCTAGAAGACAGACGGTCCTGTCAGGGGATCTGTGGGGCCCATCTTGATATATATGTTTTTTATCCAAGCCGTCCATCCATTTTGAAAGATCATTTTAGGTAGTGAGGCCAAATAGGAGGCACATTGAAGGATTGAGTAGACCACACCACAGGAAACATTGGGGATTGAATACCTTCTGCTGAAAATCTGGGGGCCCCATAGGTTTTCGACCAGGCTGATATTTATGTTTTCCCTTCATACAGGTATACATGACCTTATGGACAGGTTGGATGGCATATAAACATCATAGTGGTCCTAGGAAGGTTTTAACGGTGGGGTCATCGTCACCACTATTTCCTGTGGTGTGGTCCACTCGAGCCTTCAATCTGCCTCCTTTTTAGGATAAATATCTAAAACTCTATTTAAAAATGGATTGACGGCTTGGATAAAACACATACATCATGTTGGCCCCACAGAACCCTTGTCAGGACCGTCCGTCTCTAGGTAGGTCGTGGTGGGGAAAGTACCTACTCCGCGTCCGGTGTTGCCGCTGGAACCAAAAGTTTGGCTATTTTAATGAGAATAAGTTGAAATGTCAATTATCAGCACGTGCCAACCTGGCACACGTATACAAGATCCAGTCCGTTCATCAGGTTAGGCCCACTTGAAAATGCTGAGACCTAAAATTGAGTCTATAAGTTGATCAAGTAGGCAATACATTTTTAAGGGAAAAAAAAGGTCCAACATTCAACGTAGATCTCTGGCCAACCTGATGAACGGATGGGATGTCAAACATGTGTGCTAGGTTGGACATGAAAAGGATATTCATGGATGGCCCACTTTCAACATTCGAAGTGTTAACTGGCCAATATCTGGACCAGCCTTATTTTCATCTACACTGCCCGAGCCTGTCTTAAGTTTTCAGTTTATCCAATTGGGTCCATGGTTCAGCGATCCAGACCGTTGTTATGCTGCCTATTCTGGGACTGTCGCAAAAATCTCAACAATGATCCTGTTCGTTGAAATAAGACTACTGAATTATTATTTTTTCATTTTCAACCATGGAACAAATGTCCACCAATCCAATAATTCCTACATTACAATATTCAAGAAGTAGGTCCCACCATCTGTACCAGGGAAGGTGTGGTGCGACTCGGATGCCTAGCGTAGAACACTTCCTGGAGAGTGGATTAGCTGTTGCCCTGGTAACAACTTAGTGGATGTTACCTAACCGTGCGGTGCCCAGATTTATTTATTTATTTTTTTTTACAAATCCACTCCGTCCATCTGTTTTTCCATCCCACTTGAGGAAGTGATACCAAACCCTAAGAAGATCCAAATCTTAGGTAGATCATACCACTAGAAACAGTGATGAATGACCATTAAAGGCATTTTGTGGGCCACAAAAATTTTGGATCAAGCTGATCTTTATAATTTCCCTTCATCCAAATCTTCTTGACATAATCAACAGGTTTGATTGCAAATAAAGATTACTAAAACCTTACGCTGGGCTCTTTGGAATTTTTAATAGTGGGGCACTCAATCACCATTGTTTCCAGTGGCATGGTCCACTTGAGATTTTGGATCTACATAAGTTTTTAAACCCTGTCCTAGAATGGGATGGAGAAACGGATGGATAGTGTGGATATACAAAATATCACCCATGTGGGCCACACGGCAGGGGTAACAGCCACTAAGTTGTTTCCCGGGTAGCACCTAATTCGCGACCCCACAGTGGATGATGGCACTTTGTATACAGCGGCAAAACTCAATAGGCGTTTTTAAAGGGCGTCCATCCATTTTTCCCAATCTAATTGAGCATGAGCCCATAAATGATGCAGATCCAAAGATATGGATGTCGATATTTGAGTGTTGATGCTTAATTATAGTCCATCATTGAATAGTAAAAAACATGCCATATTCGTTTCCTCCATCAAGGTAATATGAGTCACAGGATCTCCTGAATCGGTGGTCACACCTATTTGTTATATATGTGTTCCTTAGGAAGGGTTCAATGGTGGGCATCATTATCTCCATTGATTACTATGGTGTGGTCCGCTTGAACTTTGGATCTACCTCACTTTGAGCTCATGCCCTAAATTGTTCTTGTTGAACTTTTTCCACAATTAAATTGTCCATTAACCATTGTGTGATTTGTGGTCACTCATGCACTAAACATTTGACATCTATGATTTTTTTAATCTAGACCGTCCAAATCCTGGACGCCTTGGTGGATCAATCAATGGCAAAAAAAAATATACAGTGATTATAAGATCTTTAAGCATCTAATTTCAATCAAAGACTACTTTCCTTTAAAGGATATATTGGATACGAGGTTAGTGGGTCTTTCTACAATATATCCATCTATGGTGTGTCCACCAACTTAGATGGTCTAGGTTGGCTTAGATGCTACCATGTGCACACTAAATGAGAAACACACACCTTAGGCTAAATAATACAATTGGTAATTAAAAATCATTACTTACTAGGCTGTCTATACTTGTGGAAGAGAATACCGTACGTAGAAATTGAATTCTTCTTCTTTAGACAATTGTGCGATACTTAGGTTTCTAATAACGCTTAACATGCACCCACTTAGAAATTGAAATTAAATTCACTAAAGTATGAAATTATTTGTCCTTCAGTTTTAAAAAAAATCAAATTGTTAAACAGTCCAAACCTCTTATTAGTGGACATTTGCTGATGTACGAGAAGAACCCCATGATCAAGGGCGTGGATCATGCACCTTCCTGCGGGAGATGGACAGGAAGAAAAGCAAGACAAAACTAAGGAATTTCATATTTTGGAGTTTCAATCCAAATAGGAAATTGTTATTCCCGTTTTTAACTTTCGGCCCAACTCTTGGGGCCCATCTTGATCATTTATGATGATCCGTTCCGTCTATTTTGTAGAGCTGCTCGACGCCGAGAAAACCCAACAAGTTTCATGTTAATCCGAGTTACGGATTGATCGTGGCGTCCAAAATGGTACGAACTGTTCAAAAAGTTCTGAATTCCGCCCACTGAAACTGGAGATGGTCCAGGTGGCCCAGTACTACTGATATGAAGAATCTAAGCCGACCATCTTGAAGAGTACGTCGATATAAAAAAAAATCACAAAGTTTCGTGGCAATCAGATATGTGGATTCTTCATATCAGTAGTACTGGGCCACCTGGACCATCTCCAGTTTCAGTGGGCGGAATTCAGAACTTTTTGAACAGTTCGTACCATTTTGGACGCCACGATCAATCCGTAACTCGGATTAACATGAAACTTGTTGGGTTTTCTCGGCGTCGAGCAGCTCTACAAAATAGACGGAACGGATCATCATAAATGATCAAGATGGGCCCCAAGAGTTGGGCCGAAAGTTAAAAACGGGAATAACAATTTCCTATTTGGATTGAAACTCCAAAATATGAAATTCCTTAGTTTTCTCTTGCTTTTCTTCCTGTCCATCTCCCGCAGGAAGGTGCATGATCCACGCCCTTGATCATGGGGTTCTTCTCCTACATCATTCTCCTCTACCTGGAGAAAACTTGACCTCGAGTTTTGCTTTAAGCTAGAGACACGATTCAATTTCAACCTTAGAGGTCGGCACCTTCGATTCTTTCTCGGCTTTTGTCCTACTTCGTATAGGAGATATGGCGCATCATCCGCATCATACTTCGTCTCAATGTTAATAGGAAAAATTGCAAACGGCGTTGCCATACCATTCGTGCTGCCAAAGATGGGCTCAATCTGATGGAGGCTAACCTCTTGCATTGAACACAGATCATCAAAGAATTCAGCGTCCACAATCGTCTCAATCTCTTGTATTGTTGGCACGGCTTCTTCTAAGATGTTTATGGATTCCAGCGTAACGAGATCTACAACTTTTGGAATGACAACATGATCCTTTTCCTTGTTCACTACCTCTAGGATATCATCTTCCTCTATCTTCTCAAAACCTTGAATATTTTCTGAGTCGATGGTGGGTGCTACCTCTTTCTCTTCCTCCATAGCTCTTACCTCTACTGATTCAGTAGGTCCTTCGAGAGGGGCTTCGGTGTCTGCATGAATGACATTCTCTTCAAAATCTTGGAGAAGGATTCTCATATCTGGATGAATGACATCCTCTTCAAAATCTTGGAGAAGGATTCCCGTATCTGGATGAATGACCTCCACCTCAAAAGCTTCGAGAGGACCCTCTCGTGGGTGATGGTCCTTCGTTTCTACAGGTACATCATGCACACTTCTGATGGGGATAGAGGCCTGAATTTCAAAACCCTTGTACGTAAATCGTTCTAGCAGCCTGCGCTTCATCCGCGGCCACGAGCGTATTGGGGCCTTCATCGCACGCTTTCGATCGCGCTGGAGATATTCCCACCAAACTGACGCAGTACTCTTCAACTTGAGGTTAACGTATGAAACCTTCTTCTCCTCGGGCATCTGCGTGATTTCGAAGAGGCGCTCAACGTCACATAGCCAGTCATCGATGCGACCCAAGCCATTGAAGTGAGGAAGATCAACCTCTGTGTAGATCTGGCCCGTCCGATCTACAAATTTTTCGCCATACACGATCATACTCTTTTGATATTTTGATTTGCGATCGAACCCAGCTTGCAGACCTTGCATAGCTTGATGATTCTTCCGCTGGAGTGTCTCAAGCGTCGCCCCGAAAGCCGCCACTTTGAGAGGATGGATCCCTGGAGCACCGTCCACAGGATTTTTGCCGTAGCCACCATTAAAAACCATCACCCAAGGGAAAGCCTCTCTCTGATACCAATGACGCAGGGAGGACGTGGTAGGTCGATCACCGTCTCCCTAACCGATAGTTCTCGAATCTACGAGAAGAAATAAAAGATAAAAAGAGGAAATAAATTCCAAATAATTGATTTATTGATAATTGAATGAATAATCAAATAAACATAATTACTTTGCTTTAAATAATAAACTAAACCCTAAATTCGTACTTAGTACTAACTTGCAAAGGAAGAAAAGAATCCTAATACAATTAGAAAAGAAATTGAAAAATCTGCGCAAACTGTATAACGCCATCGCCGTCTTCCTTCCGCTGATACGAACAATCCACATATCTGATTGCCACGAAACTTTGTGATTTTTTTTTATATCGACGTACTCTTCAAGATGGTCGGCTTAGATTCTTCATATCAGTAGTACTGGGCCACCTGGACCATCTCCAGTTTCAGTGGGCGGAATTCAGAACTTTTTGAACAGTTCGTACCATTTTGGACGCCACGATCAATCCGTAACTCGGATTAACATGAAACTTGTTGGGTTTTCTCGGCGTCGAGCAGCTCTACAAAATAGACGGAACGGATCATCATAAATGATCAAGATGGGCCCCAAGAGTTGGGCCGAAAGTTAAAAACGGGAATAACAATTTCCTATTTGGATTGAAACTCCAAAATATGAAATTCCTTAGTTTTCTCTTGCTTTTCTTCCTGTCCATCTCCCGCAGGAAGGTGCATGATCCACGCCCTTGATCATGGGGTTCTTCTCCTACATCATTTGCTTTTTCTAATAAGATCATTAAATATTTTTCATTATTGATCTTCCACTAAGGGGGCATTTAGATCTTAAGTTATTTAGGATAAGTTACTTTTGCCTCAAGTAGCTTATATTGGTTTCTACTTATTAATATGAAGTGATTAAGTAACTTAAAAGAAGAAAAAAAAAAAGCCACCCATACTTGCCAAACTTACTTATCTAAAGTAAAATATTTATCTACTGCTTAAAATAGAAAAAGTAACTTATTTGGTCATATCCAAACGGGCATTAAGGAGGCATTTGGATCTTAAGTTATTTAAGATAAGCTATTTATGCTTAAGTAGCATATCTGATGTAGAACGGGTCGCTGATTATTTCATGGCCCAGATGGAGCAAAAGAAGATCGGTCGGGGTCGAAAGTGATCCGGACCGTCAGGACTGTAAATCGGCTGTATCTCACAATCCGAAATGAGTTACGGGACGTATAATATATCAATTTGGGGTAACTCGAGCTACTTTTGCCAACCAACCTTGCTACGCAGGTTGCCCAGGCCGGAATCGCGAGATTCGACCGTATCGACCGTCATTAGGCTAGTTTATTTTCAGTTTTACTATTTATAGTAAGTTTTAATTCGATCATAACTTTGCATCTGTAGGGCTTTAGAGTTAGTGCCCAACATGAAAAGGGCTTAGAATATTTAGTAGAACAACGTGGTTAAGGCCGTTTGATAACTTTCTATTTTTGGCCGGAAACCAAGAGTTCTAGTAGGATTGAACGACTTCTATAAATAGTAAGTTTACTATTTATAGTAAGTTGCGTTTTCTAGGAGTTTAAGTTGGAGTTGGATTCTGATACTTTACCTAGGGTTTAGTTTCCTATTTATATGCATTGTAATTCCATTTCTATTCATTCAATTATCAATAAATCAATTATTCGAAATTAATTTCCTCTTTTTTTATCTTTTATTTCTTTTCGTGGATTTGAGAAACACTCGGTTAGGGAGACGGTGATCGACCTACCATATCCTCCCTGCATCAATATCTTAGTTTCTATTTATTAAACATATAAGATATTGTTTAGTAAACAACATACTTATACCTTCTCTCTTTCATCTGTGCTATGTCTCTTTAGAAACTCATGAAAAGCATAAAAGCTAAAAAATTTAACTAAGGTAATTGAGCATCTTTAAGGGAAAAAGTCACTTATAACTAGCAATAAACCAGACTTGCTTATCTAAAATAAAGATTGATGATCCACATTAAAGATGGGCTCCACATGATGGGCATTGGACATTGAAGCTGGGCCCCACATGATGGATGGCTCATATTGAGGTGGCCCCACATGATGGATTGTCCACATCAAAGGTTGGCCACTAATGATAAATGACTGACATCTAAGGCGAACCGTGCATGATAGGCAACCTACATTGAAGGTGGGCCACGCATGATGGATAGTCCACATGCTCCAAATGATTGATAGTTAATAATGGTAGGCTTCATATGATGGATGATCCACATCAACTTGGGCCCCATAAGATGGAAGGTCTACATAAAATGTCGACATTAATGATGAGTGGTCCATATCCAAGGTAGGCTCCTCATGATGGGTGACCCATATTAGAGATGGGGCCCACATGGTGGATGGTCCACATCAAAGGTGGGCTCCGTATGATGGGCGGTGGATGTTGAAGGTGGGCGCCATATGATGGACAATAACATTGATAGTGGGCCCCACATGATGGATGGCCAACATCAAAGGTGGTCCCTACATGATGAATGGCCCACATACAAGGTGGGCCCCGCATGATGGATGGCACACATCAAAGGTGGGGCCCAAACAATGAAAGGTCTATATCAAAGGTTGGCCCCTAATGATGGATGGTGGATGTAAGGGGGACAAATCAAATTGGAGGGATAATTACTTATTACGTTGGAAGCCAAATATGCTTCTTATATTTTTTGGCTAATAAATATGTTGCTGGTTGAACATACTTATAGAAACTAAGATAAGCTACTTGTGGCATAAGTAACTTATCTTAAGTAACTTACAATCCAAAGGCTCCTTTTGAATTTGTGGAATACAAAAATAAAATTATGACCATATTTCAATGGCGTGCTCCATGCGTTTGGATGGGCTAGGAGTTTCAACACAAGGTATGGGCTTTGATTCAGTGGGTGGTGAAAAGAAATCACACTAAGGGAGCTGTAAAAGAAAACAAAAAATGTAATACGATAAAAATTCTTCAAATGTAACCTTAAAATAATATGATGGAAATATATGAGAATCCATCAGAGATATCCTTTGCATTTCTTCGGATCCAACTCAACTGTAATCGGCAAGCAGTGTAGTTATTGGTGTGCCCATGGTCGTCGTTGTCATAACGAAGGCGTGAAAGGTGCGTAGCATTACATATTTTAAGTCAGTCCTGTTATTTTTTTTAACACTTACAAGGATATGTATGCATGCATATTGTAGTACGAGAAATAACTTTGTTTTAATGGTCAATCGCCACCGTTTCCCATGGTGGGGTCCACCTGAGATTTAGATCTCCTTCTTTTTTGGGTTAATGCACTAAAATGAGCTGGAGAAACGGATGGACAAGGTGGATATAAGACATATAAATCAAGGTGGCCTCACAGTCAGGGATACACCGATGACAGCGCGGATTTCCTGTGAAAGCCTTGCGCAGGATGGGAACCATGGTGGGGCCCCTAGTGATGTTTTTTTATAAATCCACCCCGTCCATCCGTTTTGGGAGCTCATTTTAGGTTATGAAAACAAAAATGAACCGGATACAATACTCAAGTGGGCCTCACTAAAGGAAAAGGTGGGTAGGTAAATTACTACCATTGAAACCTCCCTGGGGTCCACAGTGATGTTTATATGACATCCATACCGTTCATAACGTCACTACTACTGGGATGAACTGGAAAAACAAATATTATCCTGATTCGAAACTCCTGTGGCTCCACAAATATTTCAATTATGGACGTTCAAATCTCACGTTTTCGGCCCACTTGAGTCTTGGATCTGGTTCATTTTTGTTTTAATATTCTAAAATGAGCTCCCAAAACGGATGGACGGTGTGGATTTATCAAAAAACATTACTGTAGGCCCACCTTGGTTCCCAAAGCAGGAAATTCCTGCCCCGTGACCATTTTCCCATTTTTCTTTTTAGTTGCTTTTGTACCCATTAATAAGAAAAAGGAAACAAAGTCCGAATAGGAATCATTTATTGGTGTGAGCTACTTTCTGCTCATTTATTGAGCGCCTTCAGTATGCTAGTTTGAATTTGGATACTCTGTTGGCTGAGCCTTTTTATTAATCCACATCACACTGTATGACATATGTGTGACCAAGTTGTACTGAGGATGTGATTAGGTTGCAGACCCATGTAATGACGTGATCAATAAAAAGGCTCCAGGTCAATGATTTCCTGCTTGGAGCCAACAGAGGATTTGGATTCTTTTCCATAAGGGGATGATAATACCTACATGCAAAAATGTAAACCGTGTCATGGCAGAGATTCGTTGCAGAACAACCATATGTACTTTCCGGGCGCGGATTTCCTGCGAAAGCCTTGCCCATGAAGTTCCTGCTATGGGAACCAAGGTGGGGCCCACAGTGATGTTTTTTGATAAATCCACTCCGTCCATCCGTTTTGGGAGCTCAGTTTAGTTCATAAAAACAAAAAATGAACCGGATCCACGACTCAAGTGGGCCTCACCAAAAGAAAACGTGGGTAGGTAAATTACTACCATTGAAACCTCCCTGGGGTCCACAGTGATGTTTATATGACATCCATACCGTTCATAACGTCACTACTACTGGGATGAACAGGAAACACAAATATTATCCTGATTCAAAACTCTTGTGGCTCCACAAATATTTCAACTGTGGACGTTCAATTCTCACGTCTTGGGCCCACCTGAGTCTTGGATCCGGTTCATTTTTGTTCTCATGTCCTAAAATGAGCTCCCAAAACGGATGGACGGGGTGGATTTATCAAAAAAATCACTGTGGGCCCCACCTTGTTCCCAGTGCAGGAACTTCCTGCGCAAGGCTTTCGCAGGAAATCCGCGCCCGTACTTTTCGATGTAGGGCCATGTCTGACGATCCAAAGAATCCATACCGTATATACGATGGGCCTCACCGTAGATGGGGACACCCAAAAAAAAAAAAAAAATCTCAGATATTAACGTTCCAACACTTTTATCATTTAAGTCTGTTTTTGTTTCATTAACGGTTCTTATGGGGGAATTGATGTTATCTTCTTGTGTCGACTTTTTGGGGGTACCCATCCAAGATGAGGCCCATGATATAAGCGGTTTGGATAATTGAAAATAAGCCCAGACACCCGTGAAATGGCCCAATTTTATTTGGTGTGCCAGTTTGCGTCATTGTCACCCCTGCTTACTTTGGTGTGGCCCATTCAAACCTTCAATCTGCCTCCTTTTCTAATCCATTACCTAAAATGATCGGCCGAAATAGTTGGACGGCAAGGATAAAGAACATACATCACGGTGGGCCCCACTGAGCCCTGCCAGGACCGTCCGTCTTTAGCTAGGTCATGGTGGGGCTGGTACCCAGTCCCGCCCCAGCCAACGAGCTTTTTTCCTGGGAAGCGGATTGCGTAGTGAGTGTAAACTCCGTGGGGCCCACTGTGATTTACTTATTTTATCCACTCCGTCCATCCGTCTTAACAGATAATTTTATATATGGTGCCAAAAAATGAAGCATATCAAAATTTAAAGTGGACCACACCACAGAAAAAGTGTGAACTGAATGTCTACCATTGAAAAATTCTCGGGGGACACAGAAGTTTTGGATCAAGTTGATAATTGTGTTTTCCCTTCATCCATATCCATGTGATCTTATGAACAGTTTGGATGACAAATAAACATCACTGTGGGGACTGGGAAGGTTTGAACGGTGGAAATCATTATTCCCACTGTTTCCTGTGGCATGGTCCACTTGAGATTTGAATATGCTTAAATTTTGGGCTCAACCCCTAAAATGAGATGGAAAAACATATGGATGGAATAGATAAAGCACATACATTCTAAGTGGGCCCAACATAGTTTACTCCGCGCGATAAGGGCTCCGCCCGCAATCCGATTTCCGTTTCCTGAACTTCTCCAAAATCCAGCATCTTCACCTCAGCCAGTTGGCCGTAGCATGATTTTCTTATATTTGGACCGTTCATAAGGTGGGCCCTACCGTCCATGTTTACCTTAAATGGCGAACAATCAGAGCGTCCAACCAGCAGCTTACGCAAGGGATCTGATCAGTGCCATTTTGGGCCTATGGACTATCCAATGCAAAAGCCACTTTTATGAATAGTCACGATCTCCTACGTACACACGTGCCACGAGTACTGTCTGTGAGTACTCACCTCAACCAGGCATATGTGTCATAGATCGGAACCTTTCATCTGGCGATGCGAAGGTGGGCCAGTATGAAGATTAGGTGGGTCACTAGTGTACATACTACATACAATCCACGCATTCTGACAATAACTCTTAGCCGCTCATTTACTGATAAGCCTGTGGCCCACCTAATCACCGTATCAAACAGAATTTTGACAAATGAATCCATAAAATAAGGGCCCCATGAGCGACTCAGATCAAGACACGTGTGCCCTCTTTTCATCATGTGATAATTTGAAGCGAGCACTCTTCCTCCGACCCCTCAAATCTATATCACAAGACAGAAATCGGCACATGTTTACGATAATATCTCAATTTAAACAGTTCATTTTGTGGGGCCTATTTATAATGGATCATTGTGCAAAAATCACGGTGATTTGATTATCTAGGTAGCCGATTGGAAGGTATTCAATGAGCGAAAAGAAAATTTCTAAGCGTCTGTATCCAGAAGGGTAGTTTTATAAAATCAACGGTTTGATGCCATTTATGCATTAGACAACGTAGATTAGACGGTTTGATGCCATTTATGCATTAGACAACGTAGATTAGACGGTTTGATTTGATTTAAGATATCGAAATAGTTTCTGTGGAGCATGCGTATGAAGCATTACACTCTCCGGAAGAGTATCAAATGATACCGCGCATCGCGAATGGCATATCGATAAGCCCGCATTGTGTTCGCAGCCGCGCGTTTACATGCGCTAATGACAATTGCCCCATGCTTGCTAAATTGGCAAGCGTGTGAGAGATCTTCGACGTTCATAATTAGAGGCCCTTTTCTGGTGTGCGCTATCATAAATATTAGTCTGTGGGATTCAGCAGACAGGCTATACATGCACTTTTGAGTTTTTTCTTCGTTTATCCTTTTTCTGACCGTCCATTTCTTCAAAGCTGATTAGTGGACATCTAATGACCCGAACTGATGCCCCATCAATGCCCTAATTAATGGACGGTTGGATATGGTTGATAATCAACCACCTGAAATAAACAAATAAATGTCATGCGAAAGATTTAATTTGAGCTTATGGACGTACGTGCATGTGTATAGGCCATCTATCTCTATCAGATTACATCGACTTACTCTCTCTCTCTTTGCGCTGTTCTCTGATTCTTCTTTGACCGCATTTCATTTCATCAGGGCTACAGGGCACCTCATCCCATCGATATCCGCTGCTATTTAATTGGATTTGGATTAATAATCGGATCATCGGGTCGGATACAAATACTCAAAGATGATCCGTTTAATATTCGGGTCGGATTCGCATCAACCTTGCTCCGGCCCGTTAACGACCCGATTAAAAAAAGAAAAAGAAAAAGAAAAAAAAAAAGACACAGCCGTCTCCTTCGTCTCTACTCTCCACGCATGAGCATCTCTCTCTCTCTCCCTCTCTCTCTCTCTCTCTTCTCTCTCTCAGATATCAGGTTAGATCATAATCCGATCGGAAATGGATTTCAAAATATTTAAAAGGGTCAGGTTTGGGTTATATACTTGTGATCCGAATCGGATTCAAGTCGGATATATCCTTAATCGGGTCGGATACGGATCATCACTAATCCGGCCCGTATCCGACCCGTTGACAGCCCTAATTTCCAGGTGGTTGCTTGGAACTGCACGGGTCCTTTGACCCAACCCAAAACTCCCAAGTAATAAACGCAGACAGTGAAAGAGAGAGTGGGCCCTACTCACCTATCAGCAGTCATGTTCGTGTTGCCATCTCAAGAAAAGGATGTCTCTCGAGTTCGAACCTCTCTGCTAGTGGACCCCACTCTAGGTACTACCCCCACCAGGACCTAGCTCTAGATGGACGGTACTGTTAGCGGGTCAGTAGGGCCCACTGAGATATATATATATATATATATATATATATATATATATATATATATATATATATATATATATTATATATATATATATATATATTATCCCAGCCAAGGAAGCAGATCGAAGACTCGAGTGGACCACATCACAGGAAGCAGTGGCCACAAAGATTATTCTGAAACTTGTTTCTTAGCCTAATCAGTATATTTCAAACACATCCAATAACTTAGGGTAACCCATGGATGGCATGATTTTGGAGTTTTAATTAAACTATACTTGAGTTATCATTTTGCACAAGTGGACTGGACAAAATAAATAGACAGTTGGTGGGTTTCTCTTGATAGATGAGCCCAATAATTTAAATGTCTATGTTATTGAGTTTTGATTTGATCCGAAATAGGGCCATTATGTATCCTACATGGTTGATTTTAGTTGTTGCCTTTTAAATCGTTGATCCAACCGTCAATTTAAAAAAGTTCTTTCTCAGTCTTTAAATGGTCATCATCAATCACATTTTAGGCTAAATCATACTACTTTAATATGATCCATTGAGGGCAGGATTAAATAGGCGATTTTGAGTCTAATTTTATGGAATTTGAACTAGTTGTATTAGCCATCACAGTTACCTCAATTGGTGATTTTTTTAATATAAATTTTGACTTGTAATTATGATATTAAGTATTATGATGTACAGAGTTAGGTTTGGGTTCAACGTATGCGGTGATGAAAACATAGATAATCACCGCTTGGTAAGACACAATCGGTGTGCAATAAATATTGGTGGTGGTGTAAGGCTAAGAGACTCATTTCACTTATAGGTATTGAGTGTCTTAAATTTACATAACTAGCATCAGTTAGCTCCATGTTTAGAAGAGTCACTTGCATGTCGTAACTTTATCTTATTAGAGGAGTTATGATGATGCACTGGACTCTCCCTGTGATTGTATGGTTAGGCTCATTATCAAACTAGACAATTCAATTGGAGCCCCCAATCAATTAAATGTTATCATATTTTTGGCAGGTACTTAATAACTCCTGTCATCTATGACAAAGATTTGAGCAAGGGCTTTGGTGATGGAAAAAGAAGGGGTTAAGCACTATTTTTCGATTACACAACATGTGGTCCTTACTTTATGGGATTTTTAGATCTAAATGTAGGGTCAACCTATGGAAATGCTTTGCTCAACTTCACGGTAACTGACTGCAATGAAAGTAACAAAAGAAGAAGAAGAAGAAGAAGAAGAAGAAAAGAAGAAGAAGAGCAGTATTGCAATGTAATCAAATAAATATGTGGACTAGAATATTATCTTGACTGAGATGTAAAAAGGAGAAGGGGAGTATCCTCAACTACAACTCTACTCGTGGACTTCAACGAACTTCTATTTTTTCTAGCAATTTCTCTCTTTCCTCTCTTGAATCGAGCGGACAGCACCTAACATTTTCCCATCATCTTCAAATGAGGAGAAAATCCTTGAATTATATAAGATCGACGAGTCAATTGCCATGTGTCTTGGTTTTGCACTTCTCTAGGTACTTTCAATTGATAAGCATTGTATGTACTTGATAAGTGGACTTTTTGTATCAAAAAAAAAAAAAAAAATGATTCTCACATTGATCTTTTTTTGCATGAATTTTGAGGCATTTTAGTCTGTTTATCATCCTAGGTGCCATCTGGTATGTCTAAGTGGGTTAGGGTGGCCAGTGGGAAAAGGAGTATCACTGGTCCCCTTTTGAAAATCCAGACTGTTGGTTGGCTCTAGAACGTCTTGGGGAGGGCCTCCATACAACCCGTTCATGTTTGAAATACTTTTTTGGGTCAATCGAAGGCTGATTTTGAAGTTCAACTGAATTCTTGTGAATGAGTCTCCAAGTAGGGTATTTACAGATGCCCCTATTTAGTACAATTTATGTGCAATTGAATGCCAAAGCGAGTGGACATACAACCATCAAGGTTAGGCATAGATTTCTATTTGTCATGGTCAAAAGTTCACTTGGCTAAAGAACAAATTAAGTATTTTTTGAGGGCTGGGGAAAATGTTGTGATTTGTCCTGGAATAATGGATAACCAAATCACAACCCTTTCATGTCGTAATTGATAATCTATATCAAATTAATTTGTTTATATATATTTAGATTTCAATGAAATATCGCCCTTGCACTTTCTGCAGCTTTATAACAATCTTACTATTTCATTTTGGATCAAGAAAATTGATTTTTTATGCTAATTAATCTATTAAGATCACTTGTACGACTAGTCGTTAAGATGAGTAGTTGCATACGCTTACTGTAACCTCGGGGTCTACTGCATTGCAATGCATTAGATTTGATCGGTGTCCTTGTCAAGTCACCGGGTTGTTCTTTTGTCACTCATTTTTTTTACTATGACACTTTGGTTGTAGTAAAAAAAATTCATGGCTTGAGGTACATTGCATGACTTGGATAAACAAAGCTTATATTCCAAGGCAATCAGACTAATATTGCGAGCTCAGGCCAGCTGCCATATGTTCTACTTATGACTTTGGAAAAAAAATTGAAGACTTGAAAGAGTCCATAATCATTTATGTTGTTGCGCATTGGCATCCATCAAGACTTACCAGTGTCTTCGACCCTTATATGTATTTTATAAAAATTAATCTTTCTTTTAAATAGCCCTTACCTATAGTACAAAGTGGATTTTTTCGTGGTGGATTTTGGAGATTTCTCAGGTCATTTATTTTGAAAAGATGTAATATCCAGCGGGAAGGCGTCATTTGCTTATTTTTATTTGGCTTCTTATTCTTCTCTCTCTCTCTCTCTCTCTCTCTCTTAATTTATTTATATATTTTGGATAGATCTTATTGTTTCAACTTATGGATCCAACAGTTGTGATCAAAGTTGATTTTTATTGGGATATTTTTTGAATTTTTTATAATGGTTCGGTTGTCGTTTCACGATCTGACAATTGTAACGGCATTGATTTTTATTGAAAATAATGTTCTCATTTTTTTAAAAAAGATTTAGTTTGTCATTTCGCAATCTAACTGTTGCAATTGAGATTAGACTTTATTGAAAATATTTTTTTAAAATGATCTAGTCCATTGTTTCATGATTGAATGGTCACAATTAAGACCCATTTTTTACTGGGATGTATGTTTTTTAATTTTTTAGAATAATCCAATTCGTCGTTTTAGATCCAACGATCACAATCAAGATAAGTTTTTTTTTATTGAAATATGTTTTATAATTATTTTTTTAAAAGAATAAATACATGCATTAGCTGCTCGGTAGGACATGATGTATGTTTTGAACTTTTTAGAATAATCCAGTTCACATTTAACCATCCAACAATCACAATCAAGATAAGTTTTTTAATTGAAATATATTTTATAATTATTTTTTTTAAAGAATAAATACATGCATTAGCTGCTCGGTGGGCCATCTTGCTAAATGGTATGATTGTATTTGATTGAGCCATGCGGTCCACCTAGGTGCATGTGGGGCCACAGATTGTATAGAAGGGACAACGGGTGCATGGAAGTGCCCATGCACATGTGGGGCTCACTGCCCACGATGTGGGTCATCCACTGTTAGACCCAAGGCCTAAAAATCAGACCAGTTCGTGATTCATGTGGATCACATGATTGTATACTTAACTAGGTATTTCCCTTGGTGTGGCCAACCTGCAACACATGTACCTGAATTTTTGTTCTCACTCCTAAACTTTTGTGTGGCATCTAATAATCGCTGTTTTTTTATATAATCACCCCGTAAAAAACTGTTTATCACACGCTTAACCTGATATTTCGACCATTGGCCTAAGGGTGGATTTGAATTACACATCACGGTGGGCGCATCCCCTTCTCCTTGCAAAGTCAAAGTCAGCAACGGATGCAGCTACTGTACCTGGAAAATTGCATTTGTAAACCCAAGCTGATAACTCTTATCAGATTACAACCTACTAATGGAACTGGCACGACCAAGATGGAGGCTCGCTACACATGGCCCATAAGTGTGAGATGTTGACAATTCATCTGGTGGGGCCTATAAGTCTAAGAGCTGCACTCCAGGAGATTGTGTTCCCAAATCTCCCACCACCCATTGGCAGTCTGTGGCAAATGGCAATGGCTATATGTTCAAAGCATATTCCAACTGTCCTGCATTGGAGGTGGGCAGGAATTCGTTTGCTGATTCAAACTGGCTGGGTGGAGGGAATTCCTGCATATTTAAAATGGGATTCCAAAAAAGGGGGAGGGGGGATCCTATTTGAACGTGCACAAGAAATTATTTTGTAACCCAATGTGCCATTTTTTCAATGCGTTTCTGAGCCTTGTGTTCCTTCTAAACTAAAGCATGCAAATTGATATTTCGGGTTGTGTTTGTGGGTGCTTAATTGAATTGGATTGCGTAAAATCAATTCAATTAAGTGGAAATAACTATAGTTGATTATCTCCTTCAATTCTAATTAAGGCCAAACCCCCACTTTCAATTCTGTGTTTTCTCTGTTTTAAAAATAGTCAATGACAGAGCCCTAGTAAGCTCCTCAAGGCACTAAACAAACATCAACACCATCCATGAAATACGCCTCATCAAGAGCTCAGCCTAAACAAACAAAACTATACATTCCAAAAGGAAAAGACATTACCTAGGGAGCAAATAATCTAAAATAGAAAACAGTGCCACATTGAACACTACCACATGACTCTAAGACACTGTAGGACCTGCAGCCATAACACCACAAAGCCAACAAAAGCCTACCCACATGACGAACTCGGGAAACCAGCCTTAAGCTTCTGCTGGTTTACAGGGTTCACCCTTATCTTTTACAGGGTTCACTTTGATGAGTGGGAGAGATGTCCACCCTCATCTTTTACAGGGTTCACTTTGATGATTATATGAAATTCGCTCCAATGCCATCAGATGTTGCACAAAAATTTATACGTGGGGCCCAATAATTCAGTGTACAGGTGGACCACACCAAGAAAACAGTTTGGAGGGTGGATCATTTCCATGTACATTATCCAATGATGTCGGCTACATGGATCATGGATGAGGCTGAATTTTGGTCACCCGGTCTAAAATCAGGTTGCTGGTCGAGGTTGGTATTAGCCTTTTTTTTTTTTTTTTTTTTTTTTTTTTTTCTAATTCATGTTGATCGGTGGTCCGGCCGGTACGAAGCCTGTTGTACAAGGGACCCGGATTGGGCGGGGCTTCGGTGGGACTCGGTTTGCGTCTTTCTGAGCTGTGGAGGGGCCACCGTTGTGTATTTGTTTATCCACACCGTTATCCCTTTTCTATGACCATTCTAAGCCACAAGACGGAGATCAAGGCATATCTAACGTTCAGGTCGGCCGCACCATAGATGAATCTTGTATTTAATGTTGAGCATTTACTGCACCCAAGCTCACTATTTGGTGTGGCCGTCCAGAGCATTGGATCTACCTTGTTCTCAGTCTAATGGCTTAAAATGATCAATGAAAACGGATGGACAGCATGGATAAACAGAAACATAAAGGTGTGCCCCTCCACAGTTCAGTATGGAAGGAAGGACGCATTCCGCGTCCCTTCGGTGGATCCACCTAGGTGCGTGGGACCCCTGACTATGGCCCCCCTTGATCTATTTAACTACATCTACACCGTCTGTCTGTATTGAAAACTAATGTTATGGCTTGATAAAAAATGAAGCAGATCCAAATCTCAGATGGACCATAGTACAGAAACAGTAGTGATTGACCACTAAAAACTTATTGTGGGCCACAAAAGCTTTGAATCAAGATGATATTTGTGTGTCTCTTCATATAGGTCTTTGTGGCCTTATGAATAGGTTGGATGGCAAATAAACATTCTGGTGGACTCCGTGAAGTTTTTAATGGTGGGGATTCAATCAAGACTGTTTCTTGTGGTGTGGTCCACTTAAGATTTGGGAATGCTTCATTTTTGGGAAGATGTCCTAAAATGAGTGTTGAAAATGGTTGGACGGTGTGGATTTAAGTCACACACATTCCTCAGGCCTGGTATTGCATTCCAAGTCTGTCACCATGCGGACCAGACCCGAAAGGTTTACAGGCCAGCCCCTCGTACTGAAAGCCCTACCTACAATGTAAATTTCACATACAATGGGTGCTCTGCATGTGTACAACATTCGAACGATAAAACATGGCCCTTCTGGGAAGACTGCTTGGACCCAGCTAGGTTAGCCTGGGCTCAATAAGACAGCCGGATCCACTAACGTGGGTGGATCCATCACTGTGGGGACCACCTTGATGTACGTTCCTTAACCTTGGAAATCATATGGGTGGGCCGACCCTGGCTGGACTCAGGCCAGGCTATTGTACACTGTCCAAGCCCAGGCTAACTGAGAAGGGGGCTTGAATTCTAAGCCCGAGCTTGGCCCTTGGACCTGATACTTCATCCTAAGTATGGCGTGAGGCAAACCAGGCCCGAAAGGTTGATGGGCTAGGGTGGCCCATTGACAGCCCTACCTACACTGTGAACTTCACATGCAATGGGTGCACTGGCGACAACATGCAATCCATGAAAAATGGCCCCTCTAGGAAGATTATTATACCTAAAAATTAGGCGGACCCATCATCAGGCAGACCATTAGATGCCAAACAAACATTTAGGAGTGGGGCCCAAAAATCAGGCCAATATTTGATTCAGGTGGGCCAAACCAATGGAAGCAGTATGAAGGGAGCGTTGCCCTGTACATTATCCAATCATGTGGTCCACATGAATCACTGGTGGGTCTGATTTTTGGGCCCTGAGTCTAACAAGGGGTTATGCACCTGGTGGGCAGTGGGTTTCATATAAATATTGCGGTGGGCCCACCTTCTCCTTCAATCACTCGTCTCCCTTAAGAAATCTAAAAGAATGTACTGGAATATAAATACTAATGGGTGGGGTGGGCCGCACTCGGGCAAGCTGTTTTACACGGTCCAAGCCCAGGTTAATTGAGAAGCCAGCTTGAAAGCTCGATGGTCAAGCCGACCCATTTATAACACTTGAACTTTACGTGCAATGGATGAACTGGCAGTGAATGTTCTGAGCCATTACTGTTTGCAGGTTGTCCTCTTTTGGCACTTGAGGTGGGGTCCACCCTGCGATCTCTACGTCCCAGTATTGTCTTACTGCCTTAGGTATAGATGATAGTGCAGAGAAGAGCTTGGCCAGATCATTTCTGAGATGCATGATAAGAGCTGAAATCAACCGTTGATCTTTAGCCTTTTCTTTTCTTTTCTTTTGTGTGGGTATTCTAGTGGGGAGCGGATTAGCTGCTACCCGGGCAACAGCTTAGTGGGTGTTACCCTAACCGTGTGGGGCCCACCTTGATGTATTTTCTGTATATCCATGCTGTTCATCTGTTTTTCCATCTCATTTTAGGACAAAATCCTAAACTGAAGGTGTAAATCTCGGTGGACCACACCACTAGAAACAGTGATGAATGACTGTTAAAAACTTTTTGTGAGCCACAAAAGTTTTAGATCAAGTTGATCTTTGTATTTTCCCTTCATCCAGGTCTTCTTGACATTACTAACAGATTGGATGGAAAATAAACGTTATGAGAACCTTTCGATGGGCCCTTTGGAAATTTTAATGGTGAGGCACTCAACCATCATTGTTTCCTATGGTGTGGTCCCCAGAGATTTGTGTATGCTTAAGCTTTGAAAAAACATCCTAAAATGGGCTGGAGAAACGGATGGATGGTGTGGATATACAACACATCATCAACGTGGGCCCACTGTAAGGGTAATGCCCACTAAGGTGTTACTTGATAGTACTCTCATTTCGGGGGTGCTTTTAGCTTGTTTGGAAAAAGCCTAATTAAGTGCTTATTCATTTAGAAAGTAGCAAATAAACTTCGATTGAATAAGCTGGGGAGGGGAGACATTTTGAAACGGAGTTTCTTTTGGGTAAGCATGTAGACATTTTGTACTATTTTTTGGATAAATTTGTCCTTAAACTTTTGAAGTAATTCCCATCTCACCCTCTTTTCTTCTCTTTACAATTTCTTCAAGGTGGGCTTACATGATGAACGACCCATGGTGAAGGTAGGCCTCACAGGATGAATGGCCATATCAAAGGTGGGCTGACAAAATGCACAGTCACATCAAAGGTGAGCCCCACATGATGGATGGCCTACTTCAAAGTGTGGCTTCGCATTATGAACTATCCACATCAAGCAAGCCCTACTTGATGATGGTTCACATCAAAGGTGGGACCCACATGATGGATGATGGACATTGAATGTGGGACCAAATGATTGAAGGTTGACATTAAAGGTGGGCCCACATGATGAATTACCCATATTGAAGGTTGGGCCCCGCATGATGGACGATCCATAGCAAAGGTGGGACCTACATGATGGATGGTAGACATCAATGGTGGGTCCCACGTGATGGACTATCCACATCAAGTGGTCCCCACATGATAGATAGTCCACAAAAAAAGGTGGGACTCACTTGATAGATGGTCCACATCAAAGGTAGGACCCACGTGATGGATGGTGGATATTGAACATGGAACCACATAATGGAAGGTTGACATTAAAGGTGGGCCTACATGATACATGATGGATGACTCATATTGAAGGTTGGGCCCCACATGGTGGACGGTCCACAACCAAGGTGGGACCTGCATGATGGATGGTGGACATCAAAGGTGGGTCCCACATGATGGACCATCCACATCAAGTGAGCCCCACATGATAGTGGTCCACAACAAAGGTGAGACCCATATGATGGATGGTGGACATCAAAGATGGGCCTCTCATGATGAACGATTCATATTGAAGTGGGACCCCCATCAAGGTGGGCCCATGTAATGAAAGGTTCACATCAAAGGTGGGCCCCACATGATAGATGGCCCGACCGACATCAAAGTGTGGCCCAACATGCACATCAAGTGGTCCCATTTGATGGACAATCTATGTCAAAGGTAAGACCCAAATGATAGATGATGGTCATTGAAGGTGGGCCCACAAGATGGTTAGTTGATCTCAAGGATGAGCCCACATGATGAACAACCCATAACGGAGGTGAGGCCCCACACAATGAATTGTCCACATCAAGGTGGGACCACATAATGGACGGAGTGGGCTTCACATGATGGATGGCCCACATAAAAGTGTGGCCCCTCATAATGGACAATTCACATCAAGTGGGCCTCACCTCATGGACGGTCTCCATCCAAGGTCTCTCATAATGGATGACCCATATCCAAAGTGGGCTGTATGATGGATGATTCACATAGAAAGTGCACCTCACATGATGAGTGGTGGATATAAAAAATGGGCCCCACATGATGGACAATCCACTTTAAAGGTAGGGCCCACACTATGGACGCATTAAATGTGGAGTCCACGTGATGGGTGATTGACGCAGGGAGGACGTGGTAGGTCGATCACCGTCTCCCTAACCGATAGTTTCTCGAATCCACGAGAAGAAATAAAAGATAAAAAGAGGAAATAAATTCTGAATAATTGAATAATTGATAATTGAATGAATAAAACGGAATTACAATGCATATAAATAGGAAACTAAACCCTAGGTAAAGTATCAAAATCCAATTCCAACTAAAACTCCTAGAAAACGCAACTTACTATAAATAGTAAACTTACTATTTATAGAAGTCGTTCAATCCTACTAGAACTCTTGGTTTTCGGCCAAAAATAGAAAGTTATCAAACAGCCTCAACCACGTTGTTCTACGAAATATTCTAAGCCCTTTTCATGTTGGGCACTAACTCTAAAACCCTACAGATGCAAAGTTATGATCGAATTAAAACTTATTATAAATAGTAAAAACGAAAATAAACTAGCCTAATGACCGTCGATACGGTCGATTCTCGCGATTCCGGGTTGGGCAACCCGGCGTAGCGGGGTTGGTTGGCTAAAGTAGCTCGAGCTACCCCAAATTGATATATTATACGTCCCGTAACTCATTCCGGATTGTGAGATACGACCGATTCACGGTTCTGACGGTCCGGATCACTTTCGGCCCCGTCCGGTCTTCTTTTGCTCCATCTGGGCCATGAAATAGTCAGCGACCCGTCCTACATCAGTGATGGGTAGTGGACATGAGGGGCCCCACATAAAGGACAATTAGCATTGATGTTGGCCCCCACATGATGGACAGTCCACCAAAACAACCAATTGGATTACTCTTATATTAAAATTGTTGTAATCTTTAAAAATGACATCAACTAGCGTTTTTTTTTTTTTTTTTGAAGTAGCTCTTATTGAATTAGAGTAGAGATGTCAAATGAGCCCTTAGTGTGGCCTGGGGTTCCACATATCTTAGTGAATGCTGTTTGGCTAGTGACGCTGGGGCACAACTTCAGTGGATCAGTGGTGGGTGGGATCCTTGACCGTGGGGCCCACCGTGACGTATTTGCCTTATATCGACCCTATTCATCTGTTTTGAAAACTAATTTTAAGTCATGATCCAAAAAATGAAGTGGATCTAAATCTTAGGTGGACCGTAACACATGAAATAGTGGTAATCGACCATTAAAATCTTATCGTCGGCCACAAAACTTTTTTGATCAAGTTGATATTTTTGTGCTCTCTTCATCCAAGTCTTTGTGACCTTATCAACAGGTTAGGATGGAAAATAAATGTTCTAGTAGCCTTCATGAAGTTTTTAATGGTGGGATTCAATCACTATTGTTTCATGTAGTATGGTCCATCTTACATTTGGATCTGCTTTACTTTTAGGATCATATACTCTAAATATATCTGTCAAAATGGATAGACGGCATGGATGTAGGGCACATACATCACAGTGGGCCCCACAAATAAAGATCGGGGGATCCCACCCAAACCGCGGCATTGACGCTGTGAGTTGCCAAGTGGCTACTAGTCAGTGCTCTCTAGCCCCACCATAATGTATGTGTTTTATCCACATCATCCATCCATTTTTTTTTCTAGATCATTTTAAGGCTTGATCTTAAAAATGAAGCAAATCTAAATCTCAAGTGAACCACAACACACGAAAACAGTAGGGATTGAATGTCCACTGTTAAAAACATCCCAGGCTCACTGTCACACTATAATGTTTATTTTACATCCAACCCGTTGATTAGGTCATAAATACTTGGATGAAGGTATATATATATATATATATATATATATATATATATATATATATATATATATATATATATATATATATTCGTGACACCCCACCCAAGCTAGTAACTCGAAGAAGTATGGATGATCCCTAAGAGCCATTACCCTAACCTTTATCCAAACCTTAACCATTCCTAAGCTATTAGCCAAACCATAAGCCATTATCCAAACCAAGCCACTACCCAAGCCTTAGCCATTACTTAAACCATTCTTAAGCTTTAGCTATACCCAAGCCACTACCCAAGCTTCAACTATTGCTTAAAGCCATTAGCCAAGCCAAATCAGAAGCCAATCCAAACCCAAGAGGTTCATCAAAGGGAGGTTTATCCAAGGGAGAATACATTCAAAAGTCAACTTTTCTCACAAAATGCTCTTGAATTTATTCTTAATTACAATCTCTACCACTCCCAATGCAAATGAGGGAATGCCACCTGACATCTCTCTCCCCTCAACCAGTCATAAGTCAACACCACACTTTCACCCCCCATAGTCTCAAATATTACAAGAAAACCAAGAAATGGGCTATAAATATCTCTCTCCTCTCTTTATTTCAACACCAAAAAAAATAAGAGAAGGAGAGTGAGAGTAAGAGTGAGAGAGTGGAAATGAAAGTTAGATTGAAAGTGAAAGGTGAACTTTGACCTTTTCATAGCTTCATCCTTGTCGGCCCTTAAAGCCTCCTCCAAGCCCCCTCTTAGCCTCCTTCCTATCAACAGTGAAAACCCCGTGTCAACCCTGAAAATTAGATTGTGTGTGCCCCATCTCCGTGGGGCGGGCCACGCCCGGCACACTCTCCCAAAGCGCCAGCGAGGCTCCTCCCCTCCCCCGTCTGAAATAAATTTGTTCCCAAAGTAATAATGCATGCCATAAGGTAATTATGCATGCCATAATACTTCTTTGAAAATCCATTTAATGCATTTAATTTTGTTTATAAATTAATTATGCATGCCATGAAAGCTTTTTTGAAAATCCATTTAATGCATTTATTTTTGTTTTGGTTTTGTTGCAAAATCATCATGACGCAGCTCCATGCTTGCCCAATTCTCACGCCAGCCCTCTCCTCTCTCCTCATTCCCCCAAAAACTCCAGCCCATTGGCTAGACTAGAAAGGAACCATTCCTCTTTCACATTCCCTCTCTTCTCCATCTTCCTTCTTCACCCTTCTTCCACCTCCATAGGCACGACCCCCTCCTTTTCCCTCCTTCCTTTCCCCTCCCTTCTTTCTTTTCTTTTTCTTTTACTGTGATGTGAGTGGGGCCCACCGTGTAGGGCCCCTTTGTGTGTGTATGGATGGCCAAGGAGGCCAGCTAGGTGGCCCACCAAAGGTGAGAACCATCGTCGTTGGGAGAGTAAGTACGAACCGGACTATCATGCTGTGCATGCTTGAGAATCTTTGTTTTGTGGACTGATGTGGGTCCCATCTGGCGTGGGAACCACCCAAAGTGCATGTAGGTTATGTAGCTGCCCGTAGGCAGATTTTGGAGGGTCCGCAGGCCGTGAACCCCGCTTGATGCGTGTTTTTGTGAGTGGACAGCAAGGTGGACGTGTGTGCAGCCATTGTAAAGGGGGACCACCTAAATGTATTTGTTGGGCCATCCAAGCCGTTTATCCCTTTCATGTGTGGCCCAGATGGATGGGACCCACTTGATGTTTGCATTGCAAATATTTCTTTTATTTTATGTTTGCTGTCCACTAAGAATTGCCAAATTAGGACAGATTTTACTTCAGAAAACTGTCTGAAATTCATAGTTTTTGGGCCATCTATGGGCGTTCTTGGTGGTCCTACGTACAAGCTATGTGGGGGCCACCTCTTGGGCTTTTCAATCTATATATATGGCTAGAAAAATAGTACATTACTTGGGCCAAAGTGGACCCCATGTGATCAGAAAGTGGTACCAAAAATGCATGAGGCCAAGCATAGTTGCGTAGAAATTTATGGTACCATATTCCCCACATGTGCCAAAAATTGTACCTGTGCATGCGCCCCACCTTTTGGTATTGAAGACCATATGTAGTGTGAGACCTTGCAACCCAACCCAACCCAAGTATATGTGTCCCCAACTTAAGCCATAAATAGACCTTATGCAGTACAAACCCACCATAGCTTTTTGTCTAGGGTGCCTTAAAAATCTGTCATATTGAAAATATCGAAAACTGCGCGTTAATCTGACACGCAAGGGCTAAGGTATGCCCTTTAAGTCAAAATCATAGAAAATGTTGAGATTTGTGTGTGACCCACTTATCGTGGGCGCATGTGAGTTTGCTAGGAGTTGTGTGTGACCCACTTATTGTGGGCCTACCTGAGTTGGCTGGGAGCGAATTAGATGTTACCGTGGTAACACCTTATTGGGTGTTACTCCTACCATGTGGGGCCTAGCTTGGTGTATTTTTTGTATATCCATGCCGTCCATCGGTTGTTCTGTCTAATTTTAGGATGCGATCTAAAATTATAAGAAGATCCAGATCTCAGGTGGACCATACCAACAGAAAGAGTGGTGAATAATCATTAAAAGCATTTCACAGGCCACAAAAGTTTTAGATCAAGCTGATCTTTAAAATTTCCATTTATACATATCTTGCTGACATTATCAAGAGCTTGGATTGCAAATAAACATTATGGAAACCTTACGGTGGGCTCTTTGGAATTTTTAATAGACGGCGTGGATATACAAGATACTATCCATGTGGGCCACGCGGTAGGGATAACACCCACTAAGTTGTTCCCCGGGTAACACCTAGTTCGTTCCCGAGTTGGCTAGGAGGGGCACATTCTCCAAAGGGCCCACCTTAGTCATCCATATGGGTGATCTGAACCGTCCATACTATTCAGAATCGGATTTCATCCTGACCATACCTCGTCCCATACGACAATGCACACGCATAAGTGTTCAGGGCGAGTACAAGCGACGCCACACGCGGCTGCCTAACATGAATGCTGCCCACCTGCATTTTGGGTTGGTCAAATTTTGGTGCAAGGCCGTTAGGAGATCAGTGCATCCGGATGAACGTCGTAGATTTAATCTCAGAATTCTGAGGGATCCACTTCGTCGGGTCGTGTGTGTACAGCACATGCGTGCCCGCTGCGTGCTGAACCCGGGCTTCAGCCAATCGGGCTAGCCCCGACTCCTTCCTGAAATAGGAAGCCTCCTTCCCTCTTTCGCTGCAGCAGCAGCAACAGTCAGGGGCCTGCTGCCCGTCGATTGTGGCCCTCCTTCACACCTGTACTGGATGATCCGGACCGTCTATCGGATTCTCGAGTCATCGATGACCAAACCCTGGGTATTCCCGGGTGCCCAGCGGTATTTGGAGTTTTCTGGAAAGCATTGCAATCCAGACCATCGGTTACTCATCCGACGGTTCAGAGAGGCCCTAGACGGCTATAAATGGCTCATTGTCATTTTTGGAGGAGGGAGGGAGGGAGGGAGAGAGAGAGAGAGAGAGAGAGAGAGAGAGAGAGAGAGAGAGAGAGAGAGTGAGAGTGAGAGTGCTGGGGGGTTGTTGGGCCACTGATTCGAGTGAAGTAACCTCCCCTCCATCCGTCTGTCTTGGTTCCAGCAGGCTTTGGGCCGGCAGACGGCCCCAAATTGCTGGTTGTTCCCAGCCTAAAGAGCTACCCAAGTGGGTGCTTGTGGTGTTGTCCGTCGCCGCCTCTCTTTGGGCGTTCAGCCACCAGTCTCGGTTGGGTTTTCTACCCTCCGGCAGGCTGTCTGACGATCTTACTTCCAACTGATTATGGGTCAGCAGTTGGGCCAAGTCATTGGGCTGTTTAGGGCTTAGCCAAACTCACACAGGAAGCAACCCGGATCGGGAATTTACGGTGCAACTCGCCCCTGGGTTGGCGTAGCCGGGACACTAGTTCGTTTTCTAGGCCATCTCCAACGGCCAGCTACAACATTCAAACAGTTGGGTTTCCATACAAATAAATTCCGCAAGCTCGGCTTGCATCCAGCTGGGTCCCAACCTAGTTCAGCTTAACCAGATACTCCACCAGCTAGGGAAGCTTGACCGGTAACCCTCATTTCGTCTAAACATGAGTTTTTCCAAGCTTCTATCTCTACGTAGGAAGCTAGGTTATTGATGGAATGCGTTCTTCATATTGGTTTGTAGCTCAACTTATTTCACTGAGATGGTCAAGGGATTTATCCCGATTTCAAGTTGTGTGGGAGCCAACTTGATATTGTAGAGGTAATGGATATATAACCTCTTATTACAATGTTAGTTATGGCACCCACTTGTGATGATTGTGCCTTACTGGGCTATCCATTTGGACAGCCATAGAACCCTAGATGTATGAGTTTTGGCTTGCACAAAGTGGGGCAGTTGGTGGGTCTTCATGGCACAACCACTTGATAATTCCTTACATTGTAGGGCTGATGGTTCTTGATAGTGTGGCCCAACCGGATGGGACCCACCTTTGATCGATGTTTTGTGCACATTTTAATTTGCAGCCATGAAGGTCGCAATGTTCAGCTTTCCATTTCAGACATGTTCAGCTTTCCATTTCAGAAACCTGTCTGATTTTTAGTGTTTTGGGCCATTTTTGGGTGTCCATGGTGGGCCCCACGTGCGAGCAGTGTGGGGGCCACCACTTGGGCTTTTTATTCTCTATATCTGGCTACATGAATGACATCTTACCTTGGCCAAGGCAGACCCCACGTGATCAGGAAGTTGATCTCAAAATGGGGCCGAGAAATGTTGTGTAGAAATTCCTGAGCAGAAATTTCTAGTAGCCTTGTTTGGCCATGCGCTAAAACTTTTCTATGTACATCCAGCACATCTTATTATGTAGGTTTTGTAGACCACATATGTGTCCACCAGGGGCACTTGTCTTCACACCAAAAGGTGGCCCTGTTTGATGGTGGTGCATGTCTTGGGCTGAAACTATTACTGTACTATTTTCTGCACCACTATTCCAGGTGCCCATGTATGGGAGAATGCAAAAATCTGTATGTGTGCAACCAAGGGGGTCCACCTTGTGGGTTTTGAAGCCCATGCATAAGGCTACCAGATAGCCATTTTATTTCTCTAGAAGCTGGCCCCTTGTGACTACAAATTAGACTCAAACTTAGCCAAAATTACTTTTTTTTTTATGGAAATTTCGTTTAATTAGAAATCCACGTGGGGCCACTTCTGTGGTGTCCACCATTTATTTAAAACTTTCTGAAACCTTATTTGGTTATAGGGATTTGAGAATTTCATTCAATGGCAACACTTAGTAGCAAGATGAGTCGGACTAAGCTATTTAGGTGATCAAAATCTAAGGTAATGATTCCTCTCATTGAGCTTTCCATTTCCATGTTAGTTTAAGTAATAATTTTACATTTAATATTTACTGATAATAGTTAGCTTTAACCCGTGCTCACATGTGTTATTTATTTGGATAAGCTCTTAAATCATATGCTCAACTTTGTTCACCTATTATACATGAATTCCTTCCCATAACTTGTGGATTGTTTAGGAATCTTGAATTGACATTTTAATTGATGAGAAATATGACTTACGTATGGAATTTGAAATTGGATTGTGAACTTGGATGTTTATGACCACTCATATTAGATAGTACCTTAAACTAGTGGCCTTGCAAAGTGATTAAATGATAAGTTGTGCCCTTGTAGCTAATGGAAAGATTCTTAATTATGTCCTCAGATGGACTTGTTGGATTACATGTCTTGTTGAGTTGAGTTCTTAATTGTGTCCCTAGTTGGACTAATGTTGGAGGATATATTGAGAAATTTTGGGTTGGAAGGCCACTAATTGTAAGGGTATTGTATAATTGGTTTGAGTTTCAATGGGATAATAATGGTTGGCTTAATCATGCATATCATGGCACTGATGGGACATGTGGTGATGAGCCATATTTTCTTCGGGTGGTCTGGTTGCTGTGAGTACGTACCCTTTGGTATTTTCGCTGGCCTTAGACAACCATTTATTGACTTATTGGTGAGACATTCACTGTGCGCACGTACCTTTGGTATTTTCGCTGGTGATGGCTATTTTTTATGTATTTGCATTGTGAGGCCAATGTGTGTCTTTAGTGACTTCTGGATTACATTTTTCAATTGGATGCGCATCCCCAAGCTGAGGGACATATGCACGCATTCATGTATTTAAGAAATATTACACTATGGATGTTTTGTATGTTTTCCTTTCGAACTATGCTTGGCTAACAATGTTGCTGTGTAATCTTGAGGAGACGTCACACTAAGCTGGCCACTCATGCTATTTAAATTTCAACCGTACAGGTGATGCAGGTGATTTAAATTATGCTTGGATTATACTGATGTCGTGGACCAAAGGGTTGTGTTCGTCGATTGCTGCTTTAAATTTTGTAATTGTTTCATTAATGTATTTTGATTTCAAATTCTAGATATTTGGTTTGTATAAGCCCCATGGGCACCACTTGATACTTTGAAATGTATGTTACATCTTTCCTATAGGTGCGGTTTGTTTTTCTTCCGCTGTGAATACCCTTTTTTAAATGATACTTAGTTCTTCATAGGTTAACGTCCGGATTTTTGGAACACGGGTCTAGAACTCGGATTGCGAAAAATCAAGGCATTACATGCACCTAGCCTCATACACGATCACAATAATAATAAAAAAAAGAATTCTTTTTACAACTTGGTCACAAATTGCGACGCATGCAGATTCTTTGAAGAGCAAAGAAGGAAGAGGGGAAAGAGAGAACTGAGATGCAGCACAGCAACAAAATAAGGGGAAAAAAGAAGAAGATAAAGAAAAGCAACTGTCGCAGCAGAAGAAAAAGAAGAAGAAAAGAGGTACATACAAAATTTCTTTTTCCTTTTCTTTTAGGGTTATTGTGCGTAACGGCTGTTCAAGACTTTTACGGAACCATAACAGCTCGTTTTTACACCATCCTCATTTCAGACTGTATTGCATAATGGCCTTGGGCCATTACTGTTATGGCCGATACGTAACCGATTCAATACACCTTGTCACTAACCGACTCGAGTTGGGCCAAGGTCAAAATCATTCTCCCAGCAATCCATCTTAACCATTTAGATCAATTAATAATTATATCAATAAAGTGTGCCAACCTTTTTTTCCACTAACTCAGTGGTTGGGCCTATGACTATTTTTTGGGAGAGATTTATCTCCGAGATCTGATCCATGCAAATGGTAGGCTCCACCCAGAAGATCCTCAACTGGTAGGCTATGCTGTTGATATTAATGGATGGCCTTTTCAAGATAGGTGATCCTCAGGGAGATTGAAGAGCCCCACTGATTACATGGTTCAGAGACCTGACCTGTTGATATGATGGGCCTCACCCTAGATGGTAATGCACTAAAAATTCCCTAAATTGGAAGATTGAAGCGCTAGAGTGGTAGGCTTTGTGTTGAATGAACTGTTACTCTTTCTGTGTTTTGAATGTCTATTTGTCGGATCACCAATTGAATGGTTGGGCTTTTACCATTTATAATATTTTTGGTGCATCCACCATCCAAAGAGAGGCCTCTGATGACAATGGTTTAAATCAAGGAACGATGGTCCTCAGTCTGCTATTCCAAAGAATGGTTCTGCAAAAAAATCCGAACCCAGAAATATTATACTGAGTCCTATAATTAATTTCCATTTTTTTTTTTTTTTACCAAATGAACTGGTTTAATCTTACACAATGTATGGTACCTCTAAAGAAAAGAATTTGTACAACCTCAATTGTGACTTAGGGGGGCGTTTGGATCTTAAGTTATTTAAGATAAGCTACTTATGCCTTTAGTAGCTTATCTTGATTTCTATTTATTAAACTGAAGTGATTAAGTAACTTTAAATAAAAAAGCTACCTATAATTGATGATAAGCTAAACTTATTTATGTCAAATAAGTAACTAATTATCTACTATTGTAAGTACAAAAAAGTAACTTATTTGGTGGTACCCAAACGGCCCCTTAGCATGAATTACCCTTTCATGGCATCATCTTACAAGCTAGACCAATTACCACCTTTTAATGAGTCTCATGGTAAAATTTTCACTCATTCCGTCTCACCATCCAAGTGAATATGGTGTGCAATGGATAGTCGTATAGTTGAAAATCACACAACCTATGGTGGGCCAACTGTTTGGACCATTTTCAGTTATATCATGCCCATCACATAAAAGGTCTTACTCTACATCTTGATGCATGGCTATGATACATAAAAAATCTATATAACCGCCTATTGTTAAATTTGATTGTTTGAAGGCCACATGATCTAGGAATGTCACACACATGTGATAGCCACATTTAAAATGATATATGACACTTAGGGCTGTAAATGGGTCAGCGGACTCGATCGGGTACCCAGACCCAACTCATTTAGACCCGACCCATTTGTTAAATGGTATGGGTCTGGGTCCAAGAATAGACCCATTTGCTAAACGGGTCTGGGTTTGGTTTCCTTTATATTTGGCCCGACCTGAACTCATTTAGTAAGTGGGCGGGTTTAGTCTATGTTTCAAGGGACCCGTCCAGCCCAGACTCGTCTAGACCAAGTTATAAGCCTTACAGAAATGCTTGCATACTAGATCTAGACCCGACTCATTAGACCCGACCCATTTATAAATGGGTCTGGGTGGATCTCCCTCAACCAGACCCGGACCCATTTATAAATGGGTCTGATGGGTTGACTCAGACCTGACCCAGACTCGCCCATTTAGTAAAAGGGTCTGGTTCTAAAATTTGGACCCATACCCATTTAGTAAATGGGTGGGTCTGGTTTTAGCTAAACTTGCCCCGAACCTGACCATTTACAGCCCTAATGATACTAATTTGTGGGCGAGTTGTTTGATTGTTAAGTTCAAAGTGAAGGATCACAAGAAATAACAGTTGGCCACAATCATGGTTAAAAGAGAGGAAAATGATATTCATATGTATGCATTACAGTCACCGCCCAATAATAAAAGATATGAATTTTAACATGCATTTCCGAATAGGCATTTCACAATCAATGTCTAAAATGCTTCAAGATTTCCACCAACAATCTAAATGTTTGAAGACAATGTGCCGAACTCACTAATCCAGTCAATAATATCTCTATTTCTCTAATGCAGGATATTCGGAAGGTAAATATTTGGAATGGGTGGTATAGGAAAAGTAAGTGAATATTTTGTACATATTTTTTTAAATATAATTTATGATTGATTAGTTATTTGATAACATGAGACAACGTATGATGCCTGATAGACACTTAAAAAATATTTAGGCACCATACAATTAAATTCAATTGCATTAATCGTACCAACTACAAATAATTCATAATTTCAATATTATATTTGTTTACTTTATCTAACCTCTTATTTATGAACAATTTTTCTCATTTTATCTTTTAATTTCAGTGGTCCAATAAATGTCCAACGATCCTGTAATTTTCTAACTATAGAAGGCTAATTTTTGGCTCGTTCTACTTTTATATTAGGACCACAATTTCGCTGTTCCAATTTGAAATAACTTTCTCAAACTTTTATGATTTATCAATGCCTATATTTAATCATCAAACTGCCAGAGCATCAACGTTCTCCTTGCAAGAAAGCCCTAACAACATTTAGTTTAAATTGCTCTCTCATTTTAGTTGAGATACTCTCCATTTTCAGAGCAATTGCATCCTATTGTCAAAAGATGCAAATTGTGTCATTCTCATTTCGTGAGAGGTATTGATTGCTTTATATGCACATGTTTTTACCATTTTAGAAGCTTTTTCTTACCCTTTTCTACACTATGAATTTGGTGGGTCCCTTACTTTTTATGGGTTATCTAAAAAATAAGTTGTATATAGAAGTGGGCCATACCAACCGAAACAGTGTAAAATCATGCCTACAACATCTAAAGCACTTATTGGGGCCCACCTGAGTTTTGGATTCGGTTGAAAGTTGGTTTGACTTCTTGTTTAAGTGGGACACACACAATTGATGAGCTGGATTTATCAACCACATCTCAGTCGATCTTATACATGATCATAAAGGTTTCAATGGGTGGATATCCACTCTTAACTGTTGTCTATTGTGTGGCCAATCCATGACTTAGGTGGGCTACACCACATACAACATTGATATTGGATGCCCGCCCATTGAAACCTTACTGATTGTAATAAGGCCCAGTGAGATGAGGTTTAGACATTGCCCATTCGATTGTGTGTGTCCCACTTGGGCCTAATTTCTTTTCTCGAACTATAAACTTTAATGAGTTGTGTATTTTTCGGATTAGATTTCATATAAACATCACGGTTAGAGTTAGACATCGAATTGAACCAAGTTGAACATGGGCCAACTCGGTTCGATTTGGTTGCTGAATGGATTGTGTTCGAACAATGTTCAAACAAACATTCGAACAATGAAGCCGTGTTTGAACTTGGTTTGGTCTAGTCCAACCCATGTTCGAACATTTTTTAATTTGGACAATTTTTTCAATTCGAACAATTTATTTTTTATCGTGTGAAAAGATTTTTATTCCAGTACGTGTTCCCAAATCGAATCGAACGGTTGTCACAACTCGTTCGAATGTGGGACCCGCATTTTAAAAAATTGTAAATAAAAAACTACTAATTCCAAAACCCTGAATTTCTAAAAAAGCATAAAATTCCAAATTAAGAAAACTCTATTCACATTCATAAATCACATATTCACAATATTTAAATGGAGAGTAAGAGTTAGGAAGACAATCGCATACCTTAAAGTCGAGTAGATTTTCCTGCTTTAAGTGGGTTTCGGACCTGTAACAAGCAATGTATTAGACGTGTAGAATGACAAGCCAAAAGATGAGCAGAGTATCAGACGTGCAGAAGGACGAGCAGAGGGAAGAGCAGATGGACGAGCAGGGCTAGAGAGAATGGGGGGTCAAGGTCAAGCATGGATAAGCAGGGAGGATTAGGGTTTTGAACTTTCGGCGGGTAGGGGTAAAAGGTTGGCTAGGGCAGTCGAGTTAGGTAAACGAGTGAAGTAAAAAAAAAAAAAAAACTATATTTATATTACCCTTTCTAATCGAACCGAATTGGTTCGGTTCGAATCGGACAGATTTCAACCGAGTTAGTGCACCGATTCAAATCGAACAGAGGTCCTATTCATGCTCAATTCAAAAAAGTTTCGAACACCAAAAATTTGGTTCGCTTCGACTTATTCTACTTTCGAACCGGTTGTTCGGTTCATTTTTTTCAATTCGAACTGAACGAACTTTTCGATAAATTGTTGTTCGTGTCCAACTCTAATCACGGTTGGCTATTTAAGAATAAATGGTGGACATTCTACTTGCTAATTTTTCATTTGATGTGGCCCACCTGAAGCCCAGATTAGCCTGATTTTTTGGCTACGTATCTAAAAGGGGTTGTTACATCTTATAATTGGAGTGGATTCCACTTAAACATCACGCTGGGCCACCCAAGTACTCTCTTTTTACCATTTTATAAAAGAAATAATTTGTTTGACAGTTTATCACACTCTCACCATTAAATAATTTATGGTGTTTTTTTACAGGAAGCAGTAGTTTTTCCAATAACTTGCGGTTGTCTTCTCAGTACACATGATGGAAGGGTCGTTTGGTTTATTTGGTAAAGAAGGATATAAAAAAAATGTGAACATATCAAAGAGAAACAAACCACAAAGGAATTGCAAGGAAGGTATTCAATGGGTGAGAGGGACGTGTTGTCTTGGAATTCTATGATTGCAATGTATGTGCAAACTACTGTATGTGCAAAAATTGGCTATCAAGGTTGTTTATATCTTTTTACCATTTCTAATATTTTATTTTTAAATTTATCAAATAAAGCTTATGTTAATGTTCACAAAACAAAAATTATGAATTGAGGCATTATTTTTGCTATTTCATATGAAAATGCTATTTTACAAACCTTGTTTCTGATGCACCCCTATTCTCTATTTCTATCAAGAATAGGTTTGCAATATCAGTGCCACCAAACATGCCTTAAAACCACAAACATAATAACACGGATCGTGTTCATGATTTTAATGAAATAAGTGTTGCATCCAAACTAATATCTCTTTCCACAATTATCTTACCTGAAAATTATTTATTTTATTGTGCTAATTGTCACACCAATGCAAAATTTCCGAAGGTTATTTCGAAGCATCTAGACGACAATGCCAATCTGATTAAGGGAAGGAAAGTGGCACCTGATTCAACAGGTCCCACCCTTCACGTACGGCATGCATATAATTCCTCTAATAAGGAATATGATCAGATTTTTACTGTAGCGTTCTTCGGGAATTCTGATTTTTCCAAATTATGTACCATTTTAGGGTGAAATAACTATTTCCAAATTATGTACCATTTTAGGATGTACCATTTTAGGGTGAAATAACTATTTCCCAATTATGTGTATCATTTTAGCGTGAAATAACTAAATTAAATGCTAGAGATTTGTGGGGCTCCCATCGCATGAGTATGACATCGAAACCGTATTGTACTTAACCATGATGATACTTATTTTAAACCCGTATTATAGTGGGAAATAAAAGAGAGATATAAGTGCTTAGGCACGTATGATAGTTCACCACCATTCTAAAAACGGTGGTGATACTCCAATCATGCGCATAGCATTATTGTGCGGCAATCCATACCGTCCAAATCACCGACCCAATGGTGGATGAAGTATTACTAAACAGCTGAAGTACTGCCAAGATGTGAATGACCATCTGACTTTGCACTTGGAATTTGTACCGCTCACCAGTTTACTTTTAACCAGCCATTTGATCACCATTAATTGGATGGTTGTTAGGATTCTAGATATATGAACTATACAATGTGGCCCACAAGTTGGACGGTCTGGATTAAGCGCCTCATTTGAGCGAATGAAAAAAAAACTGATAAAGTAGACTCGAGCCATTGAGAGTGATTGGGATTGTTATGGCTATCCCACCACCATGAATAAGAAGTAGCCTTGCTATTCTCCATCTCTCCCATTTCTGAAGAGAAAAGCCTTCAAAAACAAATCATACAAACTCCTCTATAGAGAGTCCTACTCCTCCATGGATTCCTCCTCCCTCTCTTCTTCTTTAAATAGCCCTTTTTTGAATTCAAATGCCATTCTAGCTCTGTAACTGATTATTCCCATTGATTGGAGCTTGATTTTCTCTGCCTTTATTGTCTGTTACAATACGTCCCTATGTCGATAGGATACATCCGACTATGGCCTTTTTATCTTTGATCGTTTCATTCTTTCACTTTGAGCGGTATATATTGTGAGATTAACGGTTTGAATTTAAAATGACTCCAGATCGATGGCTTTAATTCTGATTTATTGAGGTGTGTTTGGATGGGAGTAAATGGATGTAAATGAAATGAAATGGATGAAATCCTTTTTTTAAGAGAGGATTTGAAAGTAAATGAAGTGAAATGCCTTGGAGAGTCGCACGAGTAAACAAATATGTGCACATATCCACTGTACATGTGGCACACTAACTATACTCCAAAACAATTCAATTATTGGCTACATCAACAAAATCACATTAATAGAATGATCCAAATTGTTCAAAGGTTGGCCATCTAAATGGATGGTTAAAAAATATTGGCAAGATGCTTATTTGTGATCCTTATGTTGTGGCCCACCCGAGGCACAAATTCCTTCATTTTTAGTTAAAGTATATATTTTAATGGGCTTGTTACAATCATTTTGTTAAATATGACATATGTGCATCAATTTGGATATTAAAATTGATTTGGGATATTACATATAATCTTGTGAATATATTGGAAAATTCCGATGCATTAAAATTCTTTCCGTTTACTTCCATCCAAAAAAAAAAAAAAAAAAAAATTGATTTCAAATGCAATTCATTTACTCCCATCCTAACACATTTTTAAAAGTTATTTATTCTGAATTCATTTACCTCCAATTACATTTCCCATTTACCTCTATTTACAAGCTCCCAAACGAGCCCTTATGAGAGTGCGCTGAGACCTATGGTAACAAATCTCTCTATTCTCTCTCCAAGTCCCAAGTGGCCGTTTGCTAGATACACACACGCTACTTCACGCAGCACATGTGGCAACCTAGTTAATTAAGTAGTAACATCAGGGTGACTTATTCATCAGGTGGGCCACACGCGTAAAATGAAATGTGGTGGACAATTTATCAATTCTATTTGAACCGTCCATTTTTTTTCGTATGGGGTAGCCTACACCAACCCAGGTGTGTTTGGATTCTTAGAATCCATGGTAATGCATTAAAAACGTTAATTATTACTCCTTGTAGTTGGTTGGATAAACCATACTGTCAAATTATAGGAATGCATCCGAATGCAGTGGCGGAAGGGCTTTGATGTGGCATAGTTTAGTGGGCCCCATAATGATGTATGTGTTATATCCACACCGTTCATTCATTTTGCGAGAGCATTTTATGGAAATATACAAACAAATGAGCCCCATCCAAAATGAAAATTGACCACACCACGTAAGCAGTTGGGATTGAATGCATGTCATTAAAAAGCTCATGTGGCCCACAGAAGTGTCAAATGAAGCTGATATTTAGGGTTATGCCCTAAAATAATATTGCAAAATTGATAGATGGTGTGTATATAACATATATCAGGCAAGTTTTATCTGCACATTACAATCCAATAGAAAAAGTAATGCCTTAGGGAGGTGTTGTAATTACATTCGGCTTTACTTTTGACTACATGGTAATGGTAATCATTATCTCTTTACACCGTGGACCACACCATGTTACAGTGGATTCCAAGAATCCAAACACGCAAAGGGTGGATGTTTTACTTACTAATTTTTCATTTTTTGGCCTCATATCTAAAAGTGGCTATCACATCTTATGATCCAATTGGGTTTTACTTAAACATCACAATGGCCACCTAAGTAATCTTTTATCACTATTTTATAAAAGAAATAATTTTTAATGCATTTATCACATTATCTTACTATTTTTAAACTTATACCCGGTAGGCGTGTGGAGGATTTGATGAGGCCCACCTTTATGTGTGGGTGTGATCAAAGTCATCCATCTATTTTGCTCTCTCTCTATTCCCTTCTTTATGGATACTCTATCTCTTCCCTTCTACGAAATTCAATGGGTCGTGCCGGCCCATGATTAGGGTACGCTTGAACCATTTATCTTCATTCTCCATGGAGTGATCATATAACTTTGAATTACATCATCACATGGGATCCACATGCAAAGATGTCCAGATGATCATAACCGTCAGTTCTAATGTGACCATGATTTTTTTTTTTCAAGTTCAAAAATCAAAGGTCAAGATCTACATAATAACAACCAAATCTAGACCATTCAAACAACTTCATTAAGGCTTTTAAAATACTAACATGATTTACATGGTTCTACAAGAATACCTAGTTGGCTCATCAATTAGACCCCACCTTATATGTGCCATGGCCCAAAATGGGACTAGTATAATCATCATTGATAGGGTCACGTGGGCACATGAAAAATGAAAAGTTACAAGAAATGTCCAACGGTCCAGATTTACGGATACATAGGTCTTACCATATGACCGTACTAGATTGATTTTGTGGACACAAGAAATACACCGTGGGGCCACCTAATGGATGACCTCAGATCTTGCAACAATATGCCACATTGGCACGAAATTAATGATGAGTACATTGCGTACATGTTGAAGAGCCTTAAAAACTGTGCAATTTTTGTGTCCACCGATCGGTCAGCCAGTGGACTGTTTATCACAACAAGACTCTGGACAAATTTTGAAGGTCTTAGACCGATCTGCAGGGGATTCTGACCGGTCAAATTATGAGGCAGCGAGACATTTTTTTTTTCTTTTTTTGCAAAACTCACTGGACTATTTTAGTGGGTCGACGACCGATCGGTCGACATGCGGTGCGAAAATATCTTACGCGATTTCACATTGTAAGTTTCCAAATTTGGTTGGAGGCCTATTTAAACACCTCCTAATCATATTTGGGTGTGTCCTAATCACATCTAAGGAGTCCAAACATGAGTTTAGGGTTTGGAGGAGTGAGTTGTGAGGTTTGAGTGAGTTTTGTTCATCTTTGGGATCTACTTGTAGGTAGATTAGCTCTGTAATTGTCTGAGATTCATAGTGAAGGTGTCGCTTTGTGCCGTGGCTTTTTCCCGCAAGGGTTTTCCACGTAAAATTCGTTTGTCTTGCGTTGATTGCTTATGTGGCTGTGTGGTGATTGTTTGATTCTCTTCGGTGCTTCCGTCGACAGAATTTTCAACAAGTGGTATCAAAGTTATCGTTGGAAGGTTAAAGAAGGAAATTTTCTAAGACAATCTCATGGCTTCCAGTACGAAATTCGACTTTGAGAAGTTTTCGGGTAAAAACAACTTTGAGTTGTAGAAGGTGAAGATGAGGGCCATCCTAACTCAACAAGGGGTCGTGAACGCCCTTGAAAAGCGACCGAAGGACATGGAAGATGATTAGTGGACCAAGATAGATAAGAAAGCTATGGCCTCAATACAATTGTGCCTTATAGATGACGTCCTTTATAACATTATGAAGGAGAAGATTGTTGTAGAGACATGGACCAAGCTAGAGAACGTGTACGTGAAAAGGTCTCTAGAAAATCGCATGTATTTAATGATGCAATTCTTTACTTTGAAGATGGCAGAGGGGACAGATGTGGAGGATCACATTAGCACGTTCAACAAGTTGATTTATAAGTTGCTTAATTTTGGTGAACAAATGAAGGAAGAGTATCAAGCCTTGATCCTACTGAACTCACTTCCTAATTCATATGAGTCTCTTAAGGACTCGTTGTGCGTGGGTAGGGACACCATTAGTGTTGAGACTGTAGTCTTAGCCCTTCAGTCGAAGGCGATGAGACAGAAGAGCGGTGATGCTAATTCTTCCTCTGATGCACTGATTATGAGAGGAAGGAATTCAGAGCAGGGTGAAGGATCGTCGCGTTTTCGATCCAAGTCGAAGGGCAAAGGCAAAATGAAGTTGAAGTGTTGGGGATGTGACCAAGTTGGGCACATGAAGAAGAACTGCAAGAGTCCTAAGAATAAAAAGGAGAAGTCAGGAGACTCCTCTAGGGAAGCCAATCCCGCTGAAGAAGGTGGTAGTGATGTATGCGAGGTCTTGACGGCGTCAAAGATTGGATCTCTCAGCGATGAGTGGATCATGGACTCCGGGGCTTCGTATCACATGTGCTCGGATAGGAGCGTCTTTACTTCTTATAGGGAGTATGAGGGAGGCTTGGTATTTCTAGAAGATGACTACGCCTGTAAGGTTGTGGAAATTAGTACTGTGCGCATCAAGATGTTCGACGTGATCGAACAGACCTTGACGGAAGTGAGGCACGTTCCTAGGTTGAGGAAAAATCTGATTTCCCTTGATGCACTCGAGGCATTAGGGTGCAAGTTCACCGATTTTGACCAGTTCTGTAAAGTTTCGAAGGGGGCCCTAGTAATTATGAAAGGACAGAGGCATGGAAATATTTACAGGCTGATTGTGAGCACTTCAATCGGTAGAGCTGCAGCGATTATAGCGGATTCCACGTCTGCACATATGTGGCATGCACGCTTAAGCCACATGAGTGAGCGGGGCATGAAGGTACTCTCTGAACGATCTTTGATTCCTTCCTTTAAATATGTAGACTTTAGTATATGTGAACATTGCATGTATGGGAAACAGTCTAGATTGCCATTTAAAGGGGGAAAACATGTATGTAAAAGAGTGCTTGAATATGTTCATTTTGATGTATGGGGGCCGTCGCCCGTTATTTTTGTTGGGGGTCATCATAGTTTGTGTCATTTATCGATGGCTATAATAGGAAGGTTTTGGTTTATTTTTTAAAAAATAAATCCGATGTCTTCATGACCTTCAAGTATTGGAAGGCGATGGTGTAGAATTAGTCAGGGCAGAAACTGAAGGTTTTGAGAACTGATAATAGAGGTGAGTTAACTTCTAGGGAATTTAATACATATTGTAAAGAGGAGGGGATCGTGAAGCATAACACAGCGCACCACACGCCAAAGTAGAATGGTGTGGTAGAGCGGATGAATCAGACTCTCTTGGAGAGAGCCCGATCCATGATTAGTAATGTTGGGTTGGGCAAAGAGCTATAGACTGGCCATTAACACAGCTTGTTACTTGAAAAATCGGTCACCCTCTATGGCAATTGAATATAAAATCCTTGAGAAAGTGTGGAGTGGTCGTTAGCAATTGATAAAGGTTAGCAAGTATAAACTTATATGCCTATAAGCACAGCGATGCTAACAAGAGATGATTATTATTGAGAGTAGAAAATATGTCAATGAGCGACAAAGATAGGAGATTCTATCATTAATACTTTTGGAATGGAAGCACATACAAGACACAAAATTTGCATCTAGCGCACTGGTAAACAATCATAGCAGATATACAATTAAACATTGAATTCATAGACCACCCCCTTTAATCATGTATATCCAGAACACAATAATACTAAGAAGTATGAGTCAAAGACATATAGCCCAAACCATCCAGCCTTTTAAAATTAGATATACCAAGAATAACAAACGACTAATATATCATTAGATAATTTCAAAATGGGCAAGTAGCCCAACCACAAATGTATATACCGATCAGCTTAATAACAAACCTAACAATAAATGGTGCATAATGGCTATGATTTTCAATTGAAATACTAGGTTGGCATATGTGTTCTATGAGGTGTGTGTAGGGAGGTGCATTTGTTAGAAGTAGATTGCCTACTGAATAACTCAGCATACTAAATAAACTTTGTGGGGCCCACCATGAATGTATGTGTCTTATCCACGCCATCCGTTCATTTTTTCAGATCATTTTAGGGCATAAACCCAAAATTAAAGTATATTCAAAACTCAATTGTACCATGCCATAGGAAACAGTGGGAATAATGATGTTCACCATTTAAACTTTTCTAGGGCCCACAATGATGTTTATTTGTCATCCAACCTGTTCATAAGAAGACACAGACATAGATGAAGGGAAAAATAAAACAAATATCTACTTGATCCAAAATTTTTATGGCCCAATAAATTTTCTACAGTATTACACTTGAGATTTGGATAGATTCAATTCACCTCAACAGTTGGTGAGTTATACCGTACATCATACCCAAAGATGCCAATGTTTCAAGTGTCTGTGAAATTAGATCTATCCAAAAGGTTGTCCCCTGAATGAAAATCAACCGATGTAAAAAATCATGCTGATTCACTAGCCAAGTCATTTAAAAATAATGATGGGTGACGGTTGGTCAGGTTAATCGTAAGACTTTAGCCCAGTGAATTAGCCTTATTTCTGCCTTAGGTTATCTTCATTGTGGAGCCCACCTTTTGGACGGAGCAAATGTGATTGTTGGGATTGGACGCCTCATATCACAAGCATGGAGGCTACCGGCCGGCCGACCACGTTGGATTAAGGTAGCTAAAGTTGCTGGAGCTTTTTTGGGCCATCCGGCCAGCCGGACGACTGGTCGTCAGTGTCCTAATTGGACTTGGTTTTCTTGCGCGGTTTGTTGCGCAAGAGGTTTCTAATTTCGGTTTTCCCTTATTTAAGGGGACCTAATCCGAGATTAGGTTGCCGCCTATGGGCGAAGGGATTGGGAGAGTTTTAGGGTGAGAGAAAGAGTTAGGAGGAAGCTTGGAGTTCTCTGAGTTGAGGGAAAGGGCTATGTTTGTTCTTTTCATGTGAGAATTAGCTTTGTTAGCTTGGGTTTTCTCTTGTGGGCTGTGATCCGGGTTGTGTTTCTTCTATCTCTTGTAACTTCTGATATCATAGTGGATTGGTGTCGCTTTGTGCCGTGGTTTTTTACCCGTGAGGGGTTTTTCCACCTAAAAATCGGATTACCTTCTTGTGTGTGATGATTTGTGTGTTGATTACCATTGAGGTGTGTTCCTCGCCTGCTTTGATTGCTTCCGCTGCGGGGCTCCTAACCCAAAAAGTGGTATCAGAACTTAAAGTTGTGAAGGAGGCAAAGAGAATCTGAGGCGAGGCATCAATGACGTCTTCTGGCATGAGATTCGAGGTGGAGAAGGATTCTGTGAAAGAAAAACATGGAAAGCGATCGGTATCTATGAAAGAAGTAGAGTTAAAGAAGGTGGATCGGTATGCTAATATCTTAATCAGGTTTGTTGACTGCAATCGAGTTTGATTGGGAGCACTATTCATGGTGGAGCTGCGGGATCTGCAGCGAGATCCACGGTTGCTCGTGTGTGGTGTGCAGCAAGGGCCACATGAGCAAGCGGGTGGTGAAGGTGTGAGGATGAAGTCGATGAGGTGGAGCTATGATGATGATGGAGTAGAGATTGAAGATGGTGCGTAGCGAGGTGGTGCATGATGATTTGAGTCGTGGTGGAGTTTGTTGAGATTGGACGCCTCATATCACATGCATGGAGGCTACCGACCGGCTAGTCAAGTTGGATCAAGGCAGCTAAAGTTGTTGGAGCTTTTTTGGGCCATCCGGCCGGTGGGGGTGTCCGGCCAGCCAGATGTTCGATCGACAGTGTCCTAATCGGACTTGGTTTTCTTATGCGGTTTGTTGCGCAAGAGATTTCTAATTTTGGTTTTCCTTTATTTAAGGGGATGTAATCCGAGATTAGGGTTGCCGCCTATGGGCTAAGGGATTGGGAGAGTTCTGGGGTAAGAGAAAGAGCTAGGAGGAAGCTTGGAGTTCTCTGGGTTGAGGGAAAGGACTATGTTTGTCCTTCTCATGTGAGAATTAGCTTTGTTAGTTGGGTTTTCTCTTATGGGCTATGATCCGAGTTGTGTTTCTTCTATCTCTTGTAACTTCTGATATTATAGTGGATTGTTGTCGCTTTGTGCCCTGATTCTTTACCCATGAGGGGTTTTTCCACGTCAAATTTGGATTGTCTATGTGTAGGTGGTTGCATGCATTGTGATTGCATTGTGTTGCTTGTTTGATTCAATTCGCTGTTTGTGTTCAGCTTTCCTTCCATTGTCGGCCCTCCTATCCCAACGGTGATGATTAGAGTTGAGCATGAATCGAGCTGGCTCGATTTGCTTGTTTTGGCTCGTTCTAGCTCAATTCGGAGGGAGGATTCGAATAGAGCCGAGCAGATTTTCCTAACTCATTTCATAGTTCGAGCCACACACAAGCATGCCCAAGCTCGGGTCGATTCAACTCGTTCGTAGCTCGATTCGGCTCGATATATATATATATATATATATATATATATATATATATATATATATATATATATATAACTTAAAACCTAAAAGTCTAAAACTCTAAAACCCTCTCCATTTCAAACAAGCGCTCCCTTCCCTCCCCAAAACCCTAACTCCGTCCAGTCGGCCACCACTGCTCGGCCAGCCACCTCTCTCTCTCTCTCTCTCTCTCTCTCTCTCTCTCTCCAATCCGTCCGGCAAGGAGGGGAGCTGGTGACAACTCTCTCTCCCTCTCTATCACTCTCTCTCTCTTTCACCAGTCCGTCCGATGACCGCTGACGTCCGGTCATCTCTCAATCTCTCTATTTCTCTCTTAAAAAAAATTGAACACATATAAAAATTGTGTCAAGCTCGACTCTCAACTCGAATTCAGCTCGAAAGGCTCGAGCTCGAACATAAAAGTTCACTTCGATGGCCGAGCCAAGCCGAACATGAGCCATGCCATTCAATGATCGAGCCTAGCTCGAACATGGCTGAGCTCGGCTCAGCTCTAATTGGATACTCATGGCACATCCATGCATGTGTGATCATGGACTGCAACGTGTTGTCCACTGAGATGCATTGAGACATTCCTCAATTAGTACAATGCACGTTTGGATGTCTACCAAATTGCAAGCTGCTTTCTCTGGAGAGGACTTAGATTGCCTGGTTGCAGGATTCGTGCAGCCCTAAATTCTGTTGGCCCACGACTGTATATTTTATATCCAATCCGTTCGTTCATTTTGCCAGTGAGCCCAAACACAAAGCAGATCCAAAGCTTAAGTGGACCACACCATAAGACGCAGTAGGGATTGAACGCCCACCATTAAAAAAAAACGGGTTGGATGGCAAATAAACATCACGGTGGACCTTGGGAAGGTTTCAAACGGTGGAGATGTCATTTTTCCCACTGTTTCCCGCTAGCGTGCGGACTAAACTCTGTGGGGCCCACAGTGATTTACATAATTTATCCACTCTGTCCATCCATCTTAACAGAAAATTTTAGGTATGGTGCCAAAAAATGAAGCATATCAAAATCTAAAGTGGACCACACCACAAGAAATGTGTGAATTGAATGTCTACCATTAAAAAACTCTTGGAGGATATAGAAGTTTTGGATCGAGCTGATATTTGTGTTTTCCCTTCATCTATATCCATGTGATCTTATGAACAGGTGGGATGACAAATAAACATCACTGTAGGGCCTGGGAAGGTTTCAACGGTGGAAATCATTATTCCCACTGTTTCCCGTGGCATGGTCCACTTGAGATTTGGATATGCTTAAATTTTGGGCTCAACCACTAAAATGAGTTGGAAAAACATATGGACGGAATAGATAAAGCACATACATTCTAGGTGGGCCCAACTGAGTTTACTCCGCACAATAAGAGCGTGTAGAGTTACTCCGCACGCAACCTGTGACTCCGCACGCAACCCAAAACTCCCAATAAATGCAGACACTGAAAGAGAGAGTGAGCCCCACTCACCTATCAGCAGTCATGTTCGTTTTGCCATCTCAAGAAAAGCACGTCTCTCAAGTTCGAACCTCTCTGCTAGTGGACCCCACTTTGGGTACTACCCCCACTAGGACCTAGCTATAGATGAACGGTCCTGTCAACGGCTCAGTAGGGCCCACTGTTATATATATATATATATATATATATATATATATATATATATATATATATATATATATATATATATTATCCAAGCCGTCCATCCATTTTGAAAGATCATTTTAAAGCATGAGCAAAAAAAGAAGAAGAAAGAGACATATCGAAGGCTCGAATGTACCACATCACATGAAGTAGCGACGACAATGACCCCACTGTTGAAACTTTACGTGATGTTTATTTATCATCCAATCTGTTCACAAGGTCACATACACCTGAATGAACCCCCGAGAGGCTTTTAGTGGTAGGAATTCAGTAATCACTGTTCCCTCCCATGTGGTCCACTTGAGAGAACCATGCATTTTTTGTATTCGTATGGTTAGCTGGTTGCGGCCCATATTTTACCCAAACTTTGGACCATTTGGATTATTTGATCTAATAATCTTATTTTCTTTGTCAAGAGCTTCAAATAGAGTGGTCACTAACCCCAATCGAATTTTGAATGATGAAGATATTAGACGAACAACATTGATCACTCATTAAATGAGTCACATTTGATGTTTCAATGGTTAAATTTTAGTGAAATTTGTTTTGAGTAACTAAAATAAGATGATTTTTAACATAAATTTCTCAGGTTTTCTATAGTTTATTCAAATTTGGCTAAATTGACTGTGACCACTTAAAAAAGTGTTTTGGACAAATCTGATTTGTTTTGAATCAGATTACACTGAAACTTGTTTCTTAGCCTAATTAGTATATTTCGAACACATCCAATAACTCAGAGTAACCTATGGATGGCCTGATTTTAGAGTTTTGATCAAACTATACTTGGGTTATCATTTTACACAAGTGGATCAAACTAAGTAAATAGACAGTTGGTGGGTTTCACTTGATGGATCAGCCCAATAATTTAAGTGTCTATGTTATTGAGGTTTGATTTGTTCTGAAATAGGGCCATTATGTATCCTACATAGTTAATTTTGGTTGTTGCCTTTTAAATCGGATCCAACCGTCAATTTAAAAGAGATTTTTTCCGTTCTTTAAATGGTCAGCATCAATCACATTTTAGGCCAAACCATATTACTTTTTTATGATTCATTGAGGGTACGATTATATAGGCGATTTTAAGTCTAATTTTATGAAATTTGAACTAGTTGTGTTAGCCATCATAGTTACTAATTGATGAAAATTTTATAAATTTTGACTCGTGATTATGAGATTTAGTATTAGGATGTATGGAGTTAGGTTTGGATTCAATGTTGTGATTTGTCCCGGAATCATGTATAACCAAATCACAATCCTTTCATGTCGTAATCGATAATCTATATCAAGTTAATTTGTTTATATATATTTGGATTTCAATGAAATATCGCTCTTGCGCTTTCCGCAACTTTATAGCGGTCTGACTATCTCATTTTGGATCAAGAAAATTGATTTTCGATGCTAAATAATCTATCAAGATCACTCGTACGACTGGTTGTAAAAATGAGTAGTTGCATGCGCTTTCTGTAACCTCAGGGTCTACTGCATTGCAATGCATTAGACTTGATAGGTGTCATTGTCAAGTCACCGGGTTGTTCTTCTGTCACTCAAATTTTTTACCATGACACTTGGTTGTAATAAATAAAATAAAATTCATGGCTTGAGGTACATTGCATGACTTGGATAGACCAAGCTTACATTCCAAAGCAATCGGACTAATATTGAGAGTTCAGGCCAACTGTCATATGTTCTACTTATCTGAAAGAGTCCATAATCATTAATGTTGTTGTGCATTGGCATCCATCGAGACTTACCAGTGTCTTAGACCCGTATATGTATTTTTAAAATTTTAAATTTATTTTAAATAACCCTTACCTATAGTACAACGTGGATTTTATCATGGTCATTTTTTGAGATTTCTCAGGCCATTTATTTTGAAAAGATGTCAAATCCTGCAGGAAGGCGTCATTTGCTTATTTTTGTTTGGCTTGGCTTCTCTCTCTCTCTCTCTCTCTCTCTCTCAATTGATTTACATATTTTGGATAGATCTCATTGTTCCAACTTATGGATCTAACAGTTGCGATCAAAGATGAATTTTATAGGGATAATTTTTGAATTTTTTATAATGGTTCGGCATTGATTTTTATTTAAAACAATTTTTTAATTTTTTTAGAAGATTTAATTTGTCATTTCGCAATCTAACGGTTTCGATTGAGATTAGGTTTTATTGAAAATATATTTTAAAATGTAATCCGTTGTTTCATGATTGAATGGTCACAATTAAGACCCGTTTCTATTGGGATGTATGTTTTTTTAATTTTTTAGAATAATCCAATTCATCATTTTACGAAATATGTTTTATAATTATTTTTAAAAGAACAAATGCATGCATTAGCTGCTCGGTAGGCCATGGATGTATGTTTTTGAACTTTTTAGAATAATCCAATTAGTCATGATCCAACAATCACAATCAAGATAAGTTTTTTTATTGAAATATATTTTATAATCATTCTTTTAAAAGAATAAATACATGCATTAGCTGCTTGGTGGGCCATCTTGCTAAATGTTATGATTGTATTTGATTGAGCCATGCGGTCCACCTAGGAGCATGTGGGGCCACAGATTGTACAAAAGGGACGACCCGTGCATGGAAGTACCCATGCACATGTGGTGCTCACCGCCCACATGTGGGTCATCCACTGTTAGACCTAGGGCCTAAAAATCAGCCCTGTTCATGATTCATGTGGATCACATGATTGGATACGGTACTAGGCATTTCCCTTAGTGTGGCCCACCTGAATCACATATGTACCTGATTTTTTGTCCTCACTCAACTTTTGTGTGGCATCTAATAGTCGCTTTTTTTATATAATCGCCCCTTAAAAATTAAGGGTGGATGTTTATTGTTTACTTTGGTGTGACTCACATGAACCACACGCTTAGCCTGATTTTTCACCCTTGGGCTAAGGGTGGATTTGAACTACACATCGTGGGCCCATAAAAAATCGAATCGTCGCCTACCCAGCGTTCTTCCCATTCAAGCAGAGCCTGAAAGCTACTACTCTCTCGCAGGCAGTTTCCTTTTGCACACCCATTTGTCAAATTATCATTTTAAGAATGAAAACAGACTAATTATTAAAATATCGTCCAAAAATGATATGAAAACAGACCAATTATTTAAATATCTTCCAAAAATGATATGAAAATAGACCAATTATTTAAAGGGAATTACAAGTACCTTCTTAAATAACGTTTTCAAGATACCTCATTAATTGAGTTATTACAAAGAAGTACCTTTTGTTAATTCTATTTTAACTTCCGTCATAATTTTTTCACAAATGACTAAAATACCCACCTAATTAATGAAGATACATATGGAAATTGAAAAGGTTACTGGATCTTTATTCTCTAAAAAAGTTAAAAAAAATCATAGAATTTTCCCACGCATCTTGCATAAATACATGGCTAATGGTGGGTTGGTGATATGTGGGTCCTGTCATTATGTATGTGTTTTATCCAAGCCATCCATCTATTTTTTGAGATCATTTTAGGACATGAGCTCATAAATCAGGCTGGTACAAATCTTAGGTGTTCTGTACCATAAGAAACAATGGTGATTGAATGCCAACCATTAAAAACTAACTAGGGCCCACCGTAATGTTTACTTTCCATCCAACATGTTGATTAGGTCACCCAGACGTGGATGAAGGGAAAACAAAGGTACAACTTCATCCAAAACTTTTGCGGCCACCCAAGAAGGTTTTAATAGTAGGTGTTGAATGACCATTGTTTCTTATGGTGTGGTCCATATGAGATTTGGATCGGCATCACTTTTGGCTCATGTCATAAGATGATTTGGAAAAATGGATGGACGGTGTGGATAAAACATATGTAAATCGAATGTAAGTTAAGGGCTTTTGTTGGTGGAGGCTACATGTCTCTATATGATGTATGGCGTGGCCTCACCCAACACCATGCAGCTATGACCGTGGGGCCCTTCTTGATGTATGTATTGCATATCCATGCCATCCCCCCATTTTAACAGTTCCTTTTAGGACATAAACCAAAAAATTAAGTAGATCAAAATATCAGGTGAGCCATACCATAGTTAATAGTGCCGATTGAACCATCGTAGTTGTTTGTCAATCCTTGCCATTCAATTAGTGGCATCAACTTGATGATTAATGATTTCCATCGTTGGAACCTTGCTAAGGCCCACAATAATGTTTATTTATCATCCAACATGTTCATAAGATCACATAGCCATGGATGAACAGAAAACACAAATATCAGTTTGATCCAAAACGACTATGGCCCCAAAGAAATTTTCAATTGTAAAAGTTCAATTCACACTATTTCCTGTGGTGTGGCCTACTTGAGCTTTGGATAACCTAATTTTTTTACTCAATTCCTAAAATTTTCTGGTAAAATGGATGGACGGAGTGGATAAAATACATAAATCATGGTGGACCCATAGAGTTTACTCAGTACACTTAGCATCCACAATTTGTAGGACCCGATTTCTGGGTAAGGCTTTCGGAGGAAGTTCCCACGCTAGGATGTTAGGTGGGGCTCACCATTATATATTTTAGAAATCTACTCTGACCATCTATTTTGCAAGCTTGTTTTAGGACATGGGACCAAATATGACATGGATCCAAAATTTAAGTGGGCCACACAAGAGGAAACATTGTGGAAAGAAATGCCTTTGGTTTAAACTTTCCTAAACTCCACCTTGATGTTTATATGCCATCTAAACCATTCATAAGGCCATTTCACAGGGATGAAATGAAATACAAAACATCCTTAGCCTAATACAAAACTTTTGTAGCAATATGAATGTTTTAACCGTTGTCCTTGAATTTTCATATTTCAATCGTTGTCATTGAATTCTCATCATTCCCTCTCGCATGGGCCACTTGAGTTTTAGATCCTCTTCATTTTTTGTGGCATGTTTTAAATTGAGAGGTGGATTTCTCACAAGGGCCCCACCTAGCATCCAAGCACTGCGTAAGGCTTCTACAGCAAGTCTGCGCCGCTAGGGCTTACTTTATTCAGAAATGTGTGATCCTTAGTGAGCATGTAACTTTGATGCAGTTTGCATGCAATGTTCGCTGGACCCCATCATGATATATATGGCTTATCCACGTCATCCATTCATTTTTCCAAATCATCTTATGGCATGAACCAAATGTGACGTAGATCCAAATCTCAATTAGTTCACAACTCTCTCTCTCTCTCTCTCTCTCTCTATATATATATATATATATATATATATATATATATATATATATATATATGTGGGAAATGATACTATAAGGTTGACCTCATCGGAACTTCCCTATATATATATATATATATATATATATATATATATATATATATATATATATATATATATATACAAATGTGTTTAAAATTAGTTCTTGCACGTGAAGACTCAAAATCATATAAATGTGAATTAAGAATTAGATGTATTTCATTTTAATAAATGAGTTTTGTAATTTCTTTCTTTTTAATTATTTTTCATTTTAGAAACTTTTTATTACGTTTTTTTTTTTTTTTTTTTTTTGTATACTATTAAACGTTAGGAATGTCAGTAGGTTCAGGCTTGGCCATGATTAACTCAAAATCAGCCCAAAAATATGCCCAGGACTGCCAGGTACAATACTAACTAAATTTTATTTTTACCTAGTATGGTTAATACATTTAAGATAAGGATACTAATATTAATTTAGAACAATCAATTTTCATTGTCAACTTTTATATCTGTTTATTGGTGTTGTAGGTGAAACATAGATATAAGAATAATTTAAATTTAATTGAGACATTAGAGGAAACTATAAAAAGTATATATATTTATTCTCTTAATTTATTGGAATAATTTATACAATTTATATTTTATAAACGATTTAGTTAAAAATATAATATAAATAGTTGAAAATATATATTATATTATTAAGTTTTCCTAACACGTCAGACACTATTCTCAGGATTTGACACAATGGTTGTAATAAGGCCATTGATATCCCTCACCAGCCACCACAGTGGTCCCACCACGAAGATAACACGTGACAAGTTGGTGGCAAGTTGGTATGATTCAACCAACGTGATGATTGGACCCACCTAATTTTCATCATCGACGCACATGGTGGGCCCACCTTCTCCACTGCTCAAGTGTTACTGGGTGTGACAATCAGTTGGGTCAGGTACTACTGTACGGCTGGACCCGAATCATCATTATGAACCACCACCGTATTTACTGCGAAAGTTGCGCAGCAAGTTCCTTCGCTGGGAACCAAGGTGGGGCCCACAGTGATGTTTGTTGATAAATCCACCCCGTCCATCCGTTTTGGGAGCTCATTTTAGAACGTGAAAACAAAAATGAACCGGATCCAAGACTCAAGTGGGACGAAAACGTGACGATTGAACTTCCACAGTTGAAATATTTGTGGAGCCACAGGAGTTTAGAATCAGGATAATATTTGTGTTTCCATTTCATCCCAGTAGTAGTGACGTTATGAACGGTATGGATGTCATATAAACATTACTGTGGACCCAGGAAGGTTTCAACGGTAGTAATTTACCTACCCACCTTTTCCTTTGTTGAGGCCCACTTGAGTCTTGGATCCGGTTCATTTTTTTTTATAACGTCCTAAAATGAACTCCCAAAACGGATGGACGGGGTGGATTTATCAAAAAAATATCACTGTGGGCCCCACATTGGTTCCCAGCAAAGGAAGTTCCAGCTTTCGCAGGAAATCCGCGCCCCACACATCACCTCTTCATATAAACGGTTTGGGTGGATCCCCGGATCCACTGACGTCAGCGGATCCCAACTGTGGTGCTTACTGTGAGCGGATCCCAACTCAAAAATGAAGCAGATCCAACACTTAGGTGACCGTACCACAGGGAACAGTCTTGGTTGAATCCTCACCGTTAAAAACTTCACGGGGACCCCACCGGAGTGATTATTTTCTATCCAACCTATTGATAAGGTCACAAAGATCTGGATGAAGAGAACACACAAATATCAGGTTCATCCAAAGATTTTGTGTCCCATGAGAAAATTTTAATGGTCACTTACCACTATTTCCTGTATTATGTTACACTTGAGATTTGTATCTGATTCATTTATAGTATAATGGCCTATAATGAGTTTTCAAAACAGATGGATGATCTAGATATAAGTAACATACATCAAGGTGGAACCCACGTTCAAGGATCCACCCACGTCATTGGATCCGGCGATCCCTGATGAATGTCCTGAGTATTTATGCGACGTAACCATGTGGGATGAGAATAATAATCTGCATACATATGATCACAACTGACCATTGGATATGAGGGCGCCACAATGCTTTGCACAAATGCCAATGCTGATGTGTTGATTTGATCCGGATTCTTGAAATGGTGGCCTGCAAAGGCTGCAAACAGAGTTTCTGTTTGCAGACAACAATCTCTGTTTGCGTATATGGATTTTATCAGCATTGCAGGTATATTTTCATAAATGTGTGGTAAATACACTGAACAAGTGATTATAATGACATAATTACGGTTCAGTAAATACACACCAACCGGAAGCGGATTAGCTACTGAATAGCAAAACTCGCTACTAAAGTGGCGTCACCGCTTTATGTGAACCGAACAATGGTGTTTGTGTTATATCCACACCGTCCATTCATTTGGAGAGATCATTTTAGGTTATGATCCAAAGAATGAGGCAGATCCAAAGTTCAAGTGGACCCTACAACAGAAAACAATGGGGACAGTGACACCCACCGTTGAAACTTTCCTAGGGCAAACCATGACGTTAATTTGAGATCTAACCTGTTTATAAGTAAACATGACATCAGCTTGATCGAAAACTTCTGTGACCAAAGAAGTTTTTAATGATAGGCATTCCATCCCCACTATTTTCTATGGTAAGGTCCACTCGAGCTTTGGATCATGCCCCATCACTCCAAATGGATGGACGGTGTGGATACAACACATACATCATGGTGGGCCCCATCTAAATCAATGCGTTACCACGGCCTGGGTGGAATTTTCGTGAGATCCAATCCGTCCATTAGGTACACGGCCTCATGTTCACCTTGGAACCCGAAAATTATGATCATAAAGTGGGCCACACCTTAGGAAAAAGTTGGAATACGACGTACACTATTAGTCTTGTGTGGGGGCCACCATGGTGGTTACATGCCATCCAATCCATTAACCCGATGTGAATTATCATGACGAAAGAATTACCCGAAATCGCAGTATTTCGAATCTCAGGTGAGCCATGCCGTGCGAGTTTATCGATTTTTAGGTAAATTATATGGTGTGGCCCACTTCAGTGTTGAATCAGCCTAATCTTTTTCGATCAAGGTCAAAAATGGGTGATTCAACTTATGGACGGGCTGGATTTTATGCACAAGTCGTTTACCCCATCTCCCGGTAGGTACCTACTCCAGCATGCGTTTCCTTTAATGGGCTAGGCTCTATCAGTCCAACTGAGGCCCGACCCAATGTGGACGTAGGGTTGATGCTCCAGTACAACCCAATCTACAGTGAGAATACCATCCATCCTGACCACTACCGGTGCCAACGTGTCATCTGTGTATGACATCATAGTTGTAGGGAAGGTGGGCCCCACCAGGTGGCGTAAAGATCAGGCCGATCCACTCATCAGATGAGCTACACATGTCCACCAAATCAGACTGACCCAGCTGTGGGACCCACATGTGTTATTAATCCACATGTTCATCCTGTGGGACCCAGCTTTCGGACTGGCAGTATGCTCTCTGTTGACCGTTTCCTTCTTCTTAAGCATTGATGGCAGCTAAATGGACGTTCAAGATCTTATGATCAATGGGATTTTGGAATAACATGCATCGGCAATGGGTCCAACCATTTTGATGGTGTGGATTAATAGCACATATGCCGTTTATGTACATAAATTTAATTGGCTACATACAAAACTCGTTCTCATGAGATGATACAATCCACCTTTGATTTGGCCTTATTTTCAACGGCCATCCATTTTCAAAGCCATGTATGGGATGGTTAGGATTGCCCAGACATTAGTTTTTTTGAATTATTAGCAATCCATGACATGCACTAATAAATAGACCGACCAAATTGTTGAGTGGACCTACTTTCGTCCAAATTATCTTGACCGTCCATATTAAAAGTCATTGATCAAATGGTTTATTTTGTCACATCGCAAGATTGTATGGTAGCCTCTGAGTGCGCTGAACTTAATGATGGGGGCCAAGAACTTTGCCATCTCAAAACACTCTTCCACCATAGGCATCCTGTGTTGGCAAGTGTACCAGCGTGTGGAGGGAAAGGGTTTCACACTCATACAGGCTTGACAAAGCACTGGTTTTACTATCTGGCTCTGCACTGACCACATTCCTTTTTAAGGTGTGGTTGGTTTTACTCACTTTCTGCACTGATCACTTTCCATTTTAAGGTGGTTGCTTGTAGGCGTACAGTCCTCCTCCTTTTGACCCAACCCCTAACTCATGTTTTTTACCGCTATGTCTGTGCACTATTCTCTCTACACCCAATAAATGCAAAGAGAGAGACTGAGAAGGTGCCATCACAAATCACAAGGATCTCTCAGATGATGTAATGCCTCAGTAGCTGGCACTGTAATGAGCAGCAGTTGCCGTCAGCCAAGGTTAACATTAGCCAACCTTTTAAGTGGCCGTCAGTATGGAATCTGAACCTTTTAAGTGGCCGTCAATATCCAATAACTCTCTGATCACATTCCATTTTCAGGTGGTTGCTTGGAGTGGGGACAAACGACCCCTTTGACCCGAAATCTTGTTATCATGTGGTAGGCCTGATGTTAGAAACGGAGTGGACAGACTGGATAATAAGATACATCACGGTGGGCCCCTCCAAGAGAGAGAGAGAGTGTGTGTGCCATCACAAGGATCTGTCGCATGATGTCAACTACGATAGCTGGCAGATTGCACTTGACTGCACTACAGTGTAGTTGGAACGCAGTTACCATCGGCCACAGTGCCTGCGTGTAACACTAGCCAATCTTTACCGTGGCCCACCTTTACGGGATCTGGCGTAGGGTAACTGGAGCACGCAGAGGACGGTGTCAGTCCTCGATCACCGTGATTGTACGAACGGTCCAAAGAAGGCTAAGGTTCCGTGGGCCCCACAATGATGTTTACTTGCCATCCAAACTGTTCGTAAGGTTAAAAGGACCTGGATGAAGGGTAACAATAAATATCAGATTGATCAAAGACTTCTGTGACCGCCAAAAAGATTTCAATGGTAGACATTCAATCTCCACTGCTTTCTGCAAATGTGGTCCACTTGAGATTTGAATCCATCTTATTTTTGGTGTAAATCCTTAAAACGATCCCGAAAAATGAGTAGAAGGTTTGGATATAACACATATATCTTGGTGGGGCCCACAGAACTTGCTGACATCAATACACCAGCCAAGTCGGTGGTGTAGGGTTCACCAGCCAATCCGCTTCCGTTTGTACTAATGTTCAAAAAACTATGGGGGCCACGATAACGTATTTAACATATCCACACCGTCCATCTAAATGGCTAGATCATTTTAGAGTATGATACATGAGTCATATCAAAAGCTCAAGTGGACCGCACAAGACAATGATTCTCGGCGCGAATTAGGTGTTACCCCGCCGAACAGATTAGTGGGTGTTACCCCTACCGAATGGCCCACATGGATGATGTTTTGTATATCCACTCCGTCCATCCGTTTCTACAGACCATTCTAGGATGAGTTTCCAAAAATTATGCAGATCCAAATCTGAAGTGGACCATACCACTAGAAACAGTGTGATTGAGTGCCCCACCATTAAAAATTCCAAAGAGCCCATCGTAAGGTTTTAGTAATGTTTATTTTCAATCCAAGCTCTTGATAATGTCAAAGAAAGTTCCCGATAGACTATGGAGTCCAACGTGGTCATTATTTGTCATCTAATCCATCAACTCATCAGGTGAGTTCCACCTGGATTAAAGTAAACCCCTAAACTCAAGCCGCTCGAAATTTTACATGGGCCACAAAAAGTGGATATAAAGGTTTTAGGCATCATGAGTATAGTCAGCTCCTTTGGTGGCCCACCGCACTGTCCATCAGTTTCACGAGCACATGTCCCAATGTGGCACAAAAATGAGTCAGATCCAAAAATTCAAGTAGACTACCCAACAGGAAACACTGTAGATGGAGACGCCAACACTTGAAACTTTCCAGGGCCCACCATGATGTTTATATGCCATCCAAACCGCCCATGAGCTTGGACTAGAGTATGATGCCTACAGGTTAGGTTTGGACCAAAGTATAAGCCCATTTTTCAAACGGGCTAGACTTCAACTAGGCTGTTCGAAAGCACGATAACCTGGCCCAACCCAAATATACTTTTTAATTTAAAATTTAAATTATAATATTTTTCCTCTTTTAAAATTTAAATATTATACAACCTTTTTCTTCTAAAATTCATATCCTTCTTAAAACTTTTTTATTCTCTATAGCATTGGTGATTCTTTTTTATATATGGAAAAGCATGGACTAAAGGATAATTTCTCTTTATGTGAAAGGTTGGGCAGACCTGCATTTGTATCTTGGGCTGGGCTTGGGATGGCCTTGGGCTAGACTAATGGTCTAGGCTGGGTTTGGATGTAAGTTGAGAGAAGCGGGCTGGGTTTGGGCAAAACATGGCCTGGCCCTAACTCGGCCCATTGTGCATGGGAAAGGTACACTGCAGCTTTTTTTTAACCAAGTCATGCAACGCACCCACCTTGTTAGGGGGCAACGCTAGTCGAGGTACACTGCAGTTGAATGTAAGATCTGGGGTCATTTTTCATCGGCTCAAACTGTTAATATGATGGTCCTCACCATGAATGCGGATATTTCAACCATCCGGTATCTTCAAATAAGAACCGTCCAAAGGTCAAAAGGGCATAAACATTTCAATAAAAGATACTGCACCTAGGGGTGTCAAGACCGGCCCTATTCAAAATTCTGATTTTCAGGCCCAAGCCCAGGCCCGGCCCATTGACACCCCTAATTGTACCCTTTGGGCTGTAAGACCCATCATACAAGCGGACACGGATTCTCTGCGAAAGCCTTGCGCAGGAACCTAGGGCCTACCTTGATGTTTTTGAGAAATCCACCCCATCCATCCGCTTTGTGAGATCATTTTAGGATATTATAACAAAAATGAACCGGATCCAAGACTCAATTGGGCTTCACTAAATGAAAAGGTGGGTAGGGAACTTCTTACCGTTGAAACCTCCTTGGGATCCACAGTGATGTTTATATGCCATCAATACCGTTCATAATGTCATTACTACTAGGATGAAGTGAAAACACTATTATTAGCCTGATTTAAAACTTATGTTGTCCCGCTAAGATTTTCAATCCTTACATTTTTTACCCACCTTGAGTCTTGGATCCGGCTTTTTTTTTTTTTTTTTTTTAATAATCTCTTAAAATGATCTCACAAAGCAGATGGACGGAGTTGATTTACCAAAAACATCACAGTGGGCGCTACCTAGGTTCGTAATCCGCGTCAAACTGTCTGGATAATTAGAAAACAGAAAAAAAAAAAATCATAAGAGATCCCACAACACGACTGCAGCCCCCACTATTCAGTTTCTTCGTACACCCGTGAAAACGGAAAACAAGCTAAACGACGGAAAAGCTATAAAATGCAGCAGATACACAGAAGAAGAACATTGGCAATAAAAACTCACCAACCGACACGCAAAAGGTTGCAATAAAATACCTCCATCTCTCTCTGGCGATTAGGTGAGAGTCTGGCCTCACGCAAGACGGTGCGTCCCTTACCGTAAATTACCGTGGGGCCCACCTTGATGTATATATCTTATATTCACACCGTCCATCCTTTTTTTCAGATCATTTTAGTTTATTATGACAAACATGAAGAAGATATAATCATCCATTGAACCATATCATAAGAAACAGTCGTTATTGACCATTAATGGGACTCGAAAATTTTGGATCAAGTTGATATTTGTTTTTTCCCTTCATTAAGGCTTATGTGACCTTATCAACAGATTAGATTGTAAATATAAACTACAGAAACGTTAATGTGCGCCCTAAGAAGTTTTTAATGGTAGGATGGTCAATCACCACTGTTTCTTATGGTATGGTGCACCTGATAATTGGATCTGATTAATTTTTATTCGTAATGCCCTATAATGATATGAAAAAACGGATGAACGGCATGGATACATAATACATACATCAAGGTGGGCTCCAATGTAACCTCACTGTGAGGGCCGCACAGTAGGCCGGGATCTCACCTAATCCGTTCTTCTCTCAGCTATTTACAAAATCAACGGAAAGGATTGCGTACTTAGTAAACTCTATGGGGTATACAGTGATTTATTTATTTTATACACTCCGTCCATCCATTTTAACGGATAATTTTAGCCCTTAGGACAAAAAAAATGAAGCATATCAAAAACTCAAGTAGACCACACCATAAGAAATAGTGTGATTTGAGTATCTACCGTAGAAAAATTCTCCGGGGCCACAGAAGTTTTAGATAAACCTGATATTTTGGTTTTCCCTTCATCTATCTCTTTTTGATCTTATGAACAGATTGGATGACAAATAAAGATCACTGTTGCACCTATCAAGTTTTCAACGGTCCAAATCATTATTCCCACTATTTCCTGCTGTATGGTACACTTGAGCTTTGGACATACTTCAATTTTTGTCTCAACGCCTGAAATGAGAAGCAAAAAAGGATGGATGGCTTGGATAAACCACAAACATACACGGTGGCCCAACTGAGTTTATTCAGTACAATAAAAGCGTACTGAGTTTTCAATACCAACTCACTCACGCTACACAACCCTATTCCGTGTCTCTTAATCTGCACAGACACGTACCCATCCCATATTAATGGTGGAAAAAGGGCAAAATATGAAAACGACCCATCGGCCCATTGCATTTCCCCTGCAGCCGTTCAGCCTTTTCTCTTAAGCACGCTATCTCTGCCATCTGGAACTGGATTACCAGCGACCTACTGGTGACGTAGGTATGTGGCAGACGCAGATGAGGTTGTCAGTCCTTCAGCAGTGTGTTTGTACGAATGTTCAAAAAATTGAAGGGCCCACAATCATGTATTTAACATATCCACACCGTTCATCTAAATGGCTAGATCATTTTAGAGTATGATCCAAAACATGAGTCATATCAAAAGCTCAAGTGGACCACACAAGACCATACCACTAGAAACAGTGTGATTGAGTGCTCCAGCATTAAAAATTCCAAAGAGCCCATCGTAAGGTTTTGATAATGTTTATTTTCAATCCAAGCTCTTGATAATGTCAATAAGGTCTTGATGAACGGAAAATATAAAGATCAGATTAATCCAAAACTTTTGTGGCCCACAAAACATTTTAAATGGTTATTCATCACTATTTCTAGTGGTATGGTCCACCTGAGATTTGGATCTTCTAAGGGTTTTGGATCACATCCTAAAATGATATGAAAAAATAGATAGCCGGCGTAGATATATAAAAACTACATCAATATGGGCCCCACACGGTAAGCTGTTCCTGTGACACCTAATTCGCGCCCATGATTCTCACCGTTAAAACATTCCAAGGGCCCACCATAATGTTTATTGTCCATCCAAACAGTTCTTTAGGTCACACTGACCCGGATAAAAGGTAAAACAAATATCAGATTGATCCAAAACTTCTATGACCTCCTAGAAGGTTTGGATGGTATATGTTCAATCTCCACTGCTTTCTGAAGTGTGGTCCACTTGAGCTTTGAATCCATCTCATTTTTTATATAAAGTATTGAAATGATCTAGAAAAATGAATAGACGGTTTAGATATAACACATACCTCTTTGTGGGGCCCATATAACTTGCTGATGTCAATAGACCAGCCAAGTCGCTGGTGTTGGGTACACCACTCTCATAGTCATAGATGCAGATGCTTTTCAAACTTTCATAGATGACTAACTGCTACTTACGTATTGAATTACATCACACAATTACATTGCTTTCTAACTGCAGCCGTTCAACCCTCAATCCATGCCCCATGAAGATGGGCAATGATGAAATCATGCGGTTGGGCTATATGGGACCTATTGTTATGTGCGAGTACCATCCAACCCGTCTCTTAGATGTGACCTCCAAAGTTAGACCTATATGCCAGAATCCAGCCCGATTCATAACTTAGGTGGGCCACACCTAAGGGAAAAGATGAGAATGGCCCACCAAAGAAAGTTCCCGGTGGACTATGGAGTCCAACGTGGTCTTTATGTGTCATCTAATCCACTCATCAACTCATCAGGTGAGTTCCAGCTGGATTAAAGTAAACCCCTAAACTCAAGCTGCTCGAAATTTTAGATGGGCCACAAAAAGTGGATATACAGGTTTGAGGCATCATGAGTATAGTCAGCTCCCTTTGGTGGCCCACCGCACCGTCCATCAGTCTCACGAGCACATGTCCCAATGTGGCACAAAAATGAGTCAGATCCAAAAATTCAAGTAGACTACACGACAGGAAACACTGTAGAAGGAGATGCCAACACTTGAAACTTTTCAGGGTCCACTATGATGTTCATATGCCATCCAAACCGCCCAGGAGGTTAAAATTCAATGGGCCTATGAAGGTTTCAACACCACTGTTTCCGTCATGTAGCCCACTTGACTTTTGGATCTGCCTAATTTTGGGCTCACATTGGCTTACATTGGCAAAATTGATAGGCGGTATGGATGTCACCCGGACATCAAAGTAGCGTCCCACATGTGATCATTCCCATCGAAGAACGGACCCACGTTTTTCCCGATTTGGATTGAGATTTGAATATGCAACGTGTACAGTGGCCTCAGGGAGCGGATTAGGTAAGACCCGGATCCACCGAGATGGGTGGGACCCCGACCGTGGGACCACTATGATGTATGTGACTACATCCACTCCGTCCATCTATATTAAAAGTTTATTTTAAGGCATGATCCAAAAAATGAAGCAGTTCCAAATCCAAGATTTGGACTTTTGTTTCCTTTTATTATTAATTGGTACTAAAGCAAGCAAACAGAAAAATGGGAAAATGGTCATCCAACGGTCCAGGTTGTTCCATGTCAAAGGACGAAATAAGGGGAGAGTTCGGTGTATCTCCACCTTGATTTATATGTCTTATATCCACCCCGTCCATCCGTTTCTCCAGATCATTTTAGTGCATGAACACAAAAAAGAAGCAGATCTAAATCTCAGGTGGACCCCACCATGGGAAACGGTGGCGATTGACCATTAAAACAAAGTTCTTTCTCATAATTCAATATGCATGCATACATATCCTTGTAAGTGTTCAAAAAATAACAGAACTGACTTAAAATATGTAATGCTACACACCTTCCACGTCTGAGTTTTATGAGCATGCGAGAACCGTTTTACTTTATCCAAGAGTATCAGTCAGCCCAGCGCTTTTGTCGGGTCTCATATACCTGAGGCCAGGGAACAGAGTAGGTGAGACCCCGAATCCAACGAGGTGGGTGGGACCCAGACTGTAGGGCTTACAGTGATGTATGTGTCTTAAATCCACACCGTTCAACCATTTTGAAAGGTCATTTTAGGTTATGTTGTAAAAAATGAAGCTGACTCCATCAGAATGTTTATTTGCCATCTAACGTGTTGATAAGAACACAAACACCTAGATGAGGATTACATACATATCCGGGAGCGGATTAGGTGCGACCCCGGACTCGCGCAAGACGGTGCGGCCCTTATGTAGCTTCACCGTGGGGCCCACCTTGATATATATATATTATGTATCCACACCGTCCAACTGTTTATACACATAATTTTAGGATATTAAACCAAATATCATGCATATCCAATTATCAGGTGGACCATAGCATAAGAAATAGTGGTGATTGACCATTAATGGGCCACAAGAGTTTTGGATCAATCTGATATTTGTTTTTTTTTAACCTTAATCCAGTCTCATTTACCCACGGTCAGGGTCCCAACCAGCAGCTTACGCAAGGGATCTGATCAGTGCCATTTTTGGCCTATGGACCATCCAATGCAAAAGCCACTTTTATGAATAGTCACGATCTCCTACGTACACACGTGCCACGAGTACTGTCTGTGAGTACTCACCTCAACCAGGCATACGTGTCATAGATCGGAACCTTTCATCTGGCGATGCGAAGGTGGGCCATTATGAAGATTAGGTGGGTCACTAGTGTACATACTACATACAATCCATGCATTTATTGATAAGCCTGTGGCCCACCTAATCACCGTCTTAAACAGAATTTTCACAAATGAATCCATAAAACGAGGGCCCGATGAGCGACTCAGATCAGGACACGTGTACCCTCTTTTCATCATGTGATAATTTGAAGCGAGTACTCCTCCTCCTACCCCTAGATCTATATCCCAAGTGGGAAATCGGCACATGTTACGATAATAGCACAAATTAGATTGTTCATTCTGAGGAGCCAATTTAAATGGATCATTGTGCAAAAATAAAGGTGATTTGATAATCTAGGTAGCCGATTGGAAGGCATTCAATGAGTGAAATGAAAATTGCCAAGCGTCTGTATCCAGAAGGGTAGTTTTATAAAATCAACGGTTTGATGCCATTTATGAATTGGAGAACGTAGTTTAGACGGTTTGATTTGATTTAAGATATCGAAATGTACAGTTTCTGTGGAGCATGCGTATGAAGCATTACACTCCGGAAGAGTATCAAATGATTCCGCGCATCGCGAACCACGTGTCGGTAAACCCGCATTGTGTTCGTAGCTGCGCGTTTACATGTGCTAATCACAATCGCCCCATGCTTGCTAAATTGGCAAGCGTGTGAGAGATCGTCGACGTTCATAATTAGAGGCCCTTGTCTGGCGTTCTCTATCATAAATATTAGTCTGTAGGATTCAGCAGAAAGGCTATACATTCACCTTTGAGGTTTTTCTTCGTTTATCCTTTTTCTGACCGTCCATTTCTTCAAAGCTGATTGGTGGACATCTAATGGCCCGAACTGATGCCCCATCAATGCCCTAACTAATGGACGGTTAGATATGGTTGGTAATCAACCACTTGAAATCAACAAACAAATGTCGATGTGAACGGTTTAATTTGAGCTAATGGACATAGGTGCATGTGTATAGGCCATCCATCTCCTTCAGAGTACATCGAGTAACTCTTTGGCTCTCAGCGCTCCCTGTTCTCTCTGACCACATTCTATTTACAGGTGGTTACTTGGAACCGCAGAGACTCTTTGACCCAACCCAAAACTCCCACTTAACAAACGCAGACAGTGAAAGAGAGAGTGGGCCCCACTCACCTATCAGCATCAAGGTTCGTTTTGCTATCTCAAGAAAAGGACGTCTCTCGAATTCGAACCTCTCTACCAGTGGACCCCACTCTCGGTACTACCCCACCAGTACCTAGCTATAGATGGACGGTCCTGTCAGCGGCTCAGTAGGGCCCACTGTGATATATATATATATATATATATATATATATATATATATATATATATATATATATATATATATATATAAGCCATTCATCCATTTTGAAAGATCTTCTTAGGGCATGAACCGAAAAAGGAGGCAGATCAAAGGCTCAAGTGGACCACATTATAGGAAGAAGCGGCGCCAATGACCCCACAGTTGTTCCCTTCCGTGTGGTCCACTTGAGAGAACAATGCATTTTTTGTATTCGTATGATTAGCGGGTTGTGGCTCATTTTTTACTCAAAGTTTGGACCCTTTGGATCATCTGGTCGATAATCTTACTCTCCTCATTAAGAGGTTCAATTAGAGTAGTCACGCACCTCAATCGGATGGAGATATTGGACAAACACCATTGATCACTCATTAAATGGGCTATATTTGATGTTTCAATGATCAATTTTTAGTGACATTTGGCTCAGTTAACTAAAATGATATGATATTTAACATAGACTTGTCGGGTTTTCTTTAGTTTATTTAGATTTGGCCAAACTTTTGGTCAACCATTTAAAAAGGTGTTTGGGACGAATCAGATTCGTTTTGAATCATATTACGCTGGAATTTGTTTCTTAGCTTAATTAGTATATTTCGAACATATCCAATAACTTAGAGTAACCTATGGATGGCCTGATTTTGAAGCTTTGATCAAACTATATTTGAGTTATCATTTTGCACAAGTGAATCGGATTAAATAAATAGACAGTTGGTGGGTTTCTCTTGATGGATAAGCCCAATAATTTAACTGTCTATGTTATTGAGTTTTGATTTGGCCCGAAATAGAGCCATTATGTATCCTACATGATTGATTTTAGTTGTTGCTTTTAAATTGTTGATACAATTGTCAATTAAAAAAAAAATTCTCAATCTTTAAATGGTCAACATCAACCACATTATAAGCTAAATAATACTACTTTAATACGATCCATTATGCTTTAAATTATTGTCTACAAATGGAAGGATGGATAGAACACATACATCCTGAAGGGGCCATTTTACTTGATGATGTCACTTCGCTCATCTCACAACTACGCTGTCATTAAATTGTTGATCCAACCGTCAATTTTAAAAAAAAAATCTCAATCTTTAAATGGTCAACATCAACCACATTTTAGGCCAAGTCATACTACTTTAATATGATCCATTATACTTTAAATTATTGTCTACAAATGGAAGGATGGTGTGGATAGAACACATACATCATGACAAGGCCATTAAACTTGATAATGTCACTTCGCCCACCTCACAACTACGCTGTCAGTAGCTAATTCGCGTCCCCTCGAGTTGAGGTAGCTTGCATAGAGTGTGATATCCCATGAGACGTTGTTATGGCCCTGCACCACTAGTGTGATACCTTGATCCTTTGTTACATGGCCTGAGCACATGTGTGCTGATATAAGCCATCAATTGACCATACCTTGTACACTTAAAAATTTTGCTTTTGTGTTTTATATTAGATACCTTCGTAACTTTTATCATGTCTACTGCGTAGTCATTACTGTAGCAATGAAAAAAATTGTACGTCAACTCAAAACTAGAACATAAAATTATTGACGTTTGATCGAAACACCCATATAAAAATTTTATTTTCTACCCACTTGCGTGGCCCACCTAATGTGGGGCCCACTGCACTATTCTTCAATTATTTACTATGTCTCCCATCAGTCAAACCATCTTGAATTAAAAAAAGAGGTAATAGTGGCTACCCATCGATGCACCTCCCCACTCTCCACGTCACCCCTTTCTCCCTCGAAAGTGGATTGTGTCCTACCCCTGGTCGGACCTTTAAGTGTCCAACAAAATCTGTGCAAGGGCCCACCTTGATTTATCTATTTATCCACTCCATCTACTCATTTTCTAAAATCATTTTAAGTGAAGGACCTAAAATTAAGACATATCCAACGGTGTTATGGGCACACAAGAGACGACTCTTGCATTTAATGCAACATGCATTATGCTCGATGTATTTAATACGCATTTAATGCAACCCAAGCATACTATTTGGTGTTATTGACTACTGCGTTGGATTTGACTCATTTTTAGGCTAACACCTTAATATGATAATATAAGAGGGATGGACGGGTTGGATAAGCCGATATGTCACAGGGGTCCCCACACAGATCTGGTCGGACGCTTAAAGGTCCGACCAAGGTCAGACGCAATACGCGTCCTTACCCCACCATCCCTTCATTAATTACAGAAAAAAACAAAAACAAAAACAAAAAAAATAAAAAATAAAAAGAGAGAAAAAAGAGGTTATAAAGAGAGGAGGAAACGTCCACACCCTAAGCCTCCTTTCCCTCCGTCTCCATTTACCTCCATGAGAGAGAGATATGAGAGAGAGATAGAGTTGTGGGGGATATATTGATGGGTAAACAACTTCTCTTCCCATCTCAACAAGCCATCATTGCCTAGGAGTATTGGAGGAGCCATCCGAGCCATCGGATCAATGTGAGTATTTCCTCAGTTTAAATTATTGTGTTCATCAAATATTTGTGGATCTAATCGTCTATCCTATAAATCGGGCACTGAGAAGTCCACTGAGTGGGCCTGTATTGGCCAGGATCTATTTTACAAGGTAAGTCCAGATACATGTAGTTGGACCGGCTGAATATTCAGCCGTGCTATGGAAATTGACAGTGGTCCTAGGGCCCACTTGTGAGGGCCATCGTGATAATTTTCTTATGGTATGGTCCACCTGATAATTTTCTCTGCTTCATTTTTGGGATGACGACCTAAGATGATCTAGAAAAATGGATGGACGGAGTGGATACATAATACATACATCAAGATGGGCCCCACGGTAACCTCACAGTATGGGCCTCACCGTCTTAGGTGAGCCCGGGGTCTCACCGAATCCGCTCTCCTTGGGTGAGGTCGGGGTCTCACCTGATCCGCTCTCTCTCGTGTGAGGAAACGGTGCACGACTTGGCTGTTACCGGGTAATACCTTAGTGGGTGTTACCCCTGCCGTGGGGCCCACCTCGATGATTTATTGTATATCAAAGCCGTCCATTCGTTTCTACAGATCATTTTAGTATTGGATTAAAAATATTAAGCAGATCCAAAGGGCCATAATACAATAAAGAGTAGTGATCGAGTGCCTCACCATTAAAAATTCCAAAGGGCCCATATTAATGTTTTCATAATCTTTATTTTCAATCTAACCAGTTGATAATGTCAAAAATATATGAATGAAGGGAAAATAAAAATTTCAGCTTATTATAAAACTTTTATAGCCCATAAAATGTTTTTAATTATCGTTCATCGCTATTTCTAGTGGTATAGTTTATCTCACATTTGGATGTTCTTCAAGTTTCAAAGATGACCTAGAATGATGTAAAACAGATGAACGGACTGGATATACAAAATATAAATCAAGGTGGTCCCCACACGTTAGGGTAGCACCCATTAAGCTGTTACCCTGGGGTAACAGATAATTCGCTCCTGACGAAAAGACCTGCTGCCTTCCTTACTATTTTCATGATGGTAGTGCAGCTGGCCTTATACTTACATTTACACCCAGCCTGGCCATCTGAACCGTTGCAGGAGGTCACTCTTTATGGTCAACTCAATAAGCGGGCCCCTCCACAACTGCCAGTATCACCATGACACGAACGCGGATTAGCTGGTGCACCGCACACCAGCGAGCTCGCTCGTGTATTGACGTCATCAATTTCTGTGGGACCCGCCATGAGATTGGTGGTATATCCAAACCGTCCTTCCATTTGACGACATCGTTATAAGGGGTTTAAGCCAAAAATAAGACTGATCCAATGATGAAATGGACCACACTGCATAATGTAGTGGGAGATTGAACGTCTACCATTAAAACCTTCTTGGTGGTCACAGAAGTTTTGGATCAATCTGTTTTTTTTTTCCCTTCATCCAGGTCCGTGTGACCTTATGAACAATTTGGATGGTAAATAAACACCATGGCCCCAAGAATGTTTTAACGGTTAAAATCATTGTCCCGACCTCCTTTTGTGGCGTGGTACACTTGAGATTTGGATATATCTTAGTTTTTGGATCCTGCCCTAAAATGATCTCATAAACTGGATGGATGGTGTAGATATGTTAAATACATCATCATGGGTCCCACATAATCTTGATTTTCTTTGAACCGTTTGTACGATCACGGAACTTGAGTACTGACTAAGTTGTCTGCAGGCGACACGTACTCACACCAGCAAATTAGCTGGGTGTAGGGTGAACTAGGCAATCCGCTTCACCGTGGGACGCCCCTATCTGTCAGGATCACATGATCAATTTTAGGGAAAGAAAGGAGATACACGGTGGAGAACCAAAGTATGGAAGACTCATCCCTATACAGTAAGCACTCAAGGGTGATCTGCAAAACGAGTTCGTCCATGTGAAGCATCCTAACGTGTATGGTTTGTCTAAAAAAATGCACTTATTAGACCATCCTATCCGTCTAATCTGTGGCCATTAAAAATCATCGGTCGAAAAAAAAAAAAAAAACAGTTGAGAGTAGAATAGGGACTGGGATAAACGGGATGATGAAAAAAATAATGGATAGGATTATCTCATGGTTTAGGGAGAATTTTTGGTGGGACCCACCTATGATCAATAATTACTACTGGATGGGTGTGGTCAGCCACCGCTTGATGACGGTCTTAAATCAGCATGATCATATGATCAGAGCCCTACTATAAGATTAAAGGCATGAAACATGAACCGTAAGAGTGAAGGTGATGTCACCCTCCATTTTGCAAGCTGTTGATTGGATGGCTAGGATCCGATCGTGATCCCTCTCTTGGCACGTGTGGTCCATCTGATAAATGGTCATGCAGGGTTGAGCATTCACTGCAGAAAGGGTCGGATTCCACACTAATGTTACAGTTTGGCACGTGTGGGGATATTTTAAATGAGGCTGTTATGTCAAACCTGTCCATTCGAACATTTTAAGGCCTGACACAAAAATGAGATCGATCCAAAGCTTCAGCCATATTGCAAAAGGCAGTGGGGATTGAACATATACCATTGAAATCTTGCGGGGTCACAGATGTTTTGGATCTCTCTATATTTAGTTTTTCCCCCATCTAATACTCTAGACGTATACATTATGATGGGACCCGCATAGTTCTATGATGTAATTGCTCTTAAAGTTAAAAAGCTAGATTTCGATTTCGATTTCGATTTCGATTTCGAGGCATTAAGTACACGTTTGCTACAGCCTCTTCCAAGCAGCAATATAAAACCATAATAGTTTATTTGCCAATATTTCCAATGGTAAAATGAAAAACAAACACCGCTCCCTTAAAGTAAATTGCCACCCTTCATCTCCTTTTGATTTAACTTCCATTAAAACCCGAAGCCTTAGACTCGACTTGACGTGGAATGATGTGGTACAGCACTTCTATCTTGGAGAGCCCCCAATTCTGGATCTCGCAGGACTCTTCTCCTTCCTTCTCAGTCTCCCTCACCCTTTCCCTTTCCCTCTTCTCCTTCCAACGATACGGCAGGGCCTCCTAACAACACCTTTCTTCCCCTGGATGTGTGAAGAGTAGGAAAGGATGCAGATGTAGATTTTATCTGAGATGGGTTTTTCAGCTTTTCATCATCCTTCCCGCAGGCTTTCTTTTCTCCCAATCCCTGGCCCAAACAGACACTCTTCCAGCTTGCTCAGCATCAGATAGAGCTGCCCTTCTCAGCTTCAAAGCCAGCATCTTCAAGGACACCACAAGCATTCTCTCTTCATTGACAGGGACAGATTGCTGTGGTGCTTGGGATGGCGTCGTTTATACTCTTTCTCCCTCTTCTCCTTCTCCTTCTCCCTCACCCTTTCCCTTTCCCTTTCCCTCTTCTCCTTCCAACGATACGGCGGCGCCTCCCAACAACACCCTTCTTCCCTGGATGTGTGAAGAGTAGGAAAGGATGCAGACAGATTTTATTTGAAAGGAAACGTGCGCTCGCTATCTAATTTTGATTTGGCATTGGAAGCCTTTTCTCTTTGCAAAGATTGCATCTTTACTTTAATTTTTCGTCTATTTCGTTGCATTGGAAGCCTTTTCTCTTTGCAAAGATTGCATCGTTACTTGAATTTTCGTCTATTTCGTTGCATTGGAAGCCTTTTTTCTTTGCAAAGATTGCATCTTTACTTGAATTTTTCGTCTATTTCCTTGCAAGTTATCATCATCCATTACAAAGATTGCATCTTTACTTGCAAATCACAGTCAAAACTGCATCTTTACTTAAAAAATACTTGGATTTTTGTGCAGATTCATCATAAGGATTACATCTTTACATGAATGATACTTGGATTAGTGCAGACTCATCATAAAGATTACATCTTTTTTACATGAATATTACTTGATAATCATAGATTGATCATAAATATTACATCTTTACATGAATTAGAAACTAAAACCATATACATGTTTTGTAAAATTCACTAAAATAAGTACCAGCCATCCACACTGGTCGGATATAATGGTCTAGATATGGTGGTACATATGTATAGACGCTGAGGATCTCTTATCAGTGGGTGGATTTTCTACTGTGTGGCGTGGTAATGGAGTGGTGTGGTGATCGATATTCTTTATCTGGTGTGTCAATGAATGGATGGTCTAGATGCCAATTTGTAGGATTGAACAGCTATAGTCACTGTAAGCCTTTCTCATTAACTGAACTGTTTATGTTCCTTTTTATAGGCTCCTGATCTAATGGCTATAGTAGTCCATCCTTTTTTATTCCTTTTTTTGATATTACCTACCTATGTAATGGATCGGTACGTCAACGGTCTTGATTTCCATACATTGGCACATGTACTTTTAAGGAGGGAGCTTTAATGTATGAGCAGTCCATGAAACGGATTTTTAAACAATGCTATCACAAAAAATACCCCTAGAGAGAGAGTATATATATGAAAAAATAGAAACCACTACTGATGACGGAAATTAAAAAACGGAAGCAAGAGGAACAAAGTAACCCTAAACAAACTGCAGTATGTGGAAAAACAAACTAACTCCTAAGTAAAATTTAGTATATGAAAAAAAAATTAACTCTTTTCGTGAGAATACACGGTAGAAGCTTTATAGCCATCGTATGCTTTAACGAGTATTGAAAACTTTTGCTTTATTAGCAAAATATCTGGGACAGCAACCCCCTTTTTTAAATATCTCTGTTACAGTTGATCTTGTGAAAAAAAAAAAAACATCATTAGAATTAAGAAAAACAAATAGAAAAGAAAAAATAGGCTAATTGTTACCCATCATATGATTTTAAGAAATTAAAGATGTTCACATCCATTCTAATCATCATCTGTTTTAAATCAGCTAGTATGAGCAGCTTCAAACCATTATTTTCATCTTCAGATTCTAATGCGCGTAGTGGCTGATGATCTGAATTGAAATTTTTTATCAGCTTATCAATTATGATTACTGCAGATCTAAAATCATTTACAACCGAGAAGTTTGCTAGCTTCTCAAGTTTGGTGTTCAATTCCTTAAGATCTCTATGAATCTCAACATGGTCCCCACCCATTTGGAAACCCTTAATGCATAACTGCAGAACTTGTTTTTTTAGTTTCAATAAACTATTTGTGAACTCTTCCAAAGTAGGTACCTATTCCCTGTTGTTTTGAATGGTACATATTTCCACTCACATACCTCGTTTTATAGAAGTCAGTCTTCAGAAGAGCTTGGTGTAAAGAATTTTCCATGTCCTTCTGTCATTCGGTAGAATTTTTCAATTTTGTTCATCTGCCATTCGGCGCATTAGAATCTGCAAACGAAGAAAATGGTGTAAGGTTGCTCGTAGCAGCTGATCTGAGACAGATGATCACATCGGATATGATAATCTTTAGGCTCTTGAAATCCTATGGTGAGTAATAATTAGATAATTTTTTTTCTTTTTTATTTGTTTTTTAATTCTGGCCGTTTTTTTAAAATTTTGCAAGATGGTTGTGGTAGAGATATTAAAAGAGGGAGCTGTTGTACTTGATATTTTGCTGATTTAGTAAAGGTTTTCAGTTCTCATTAAAGCATACGACGGCTACGAAACTTCTAACGTGTAGCATTTATTTTTATGTTTGATTTAGGGGTTAAAACATTGTCCCCCATTAGAACTTTCCTCAAGCCCAAAACTTAAGAAGATACAAATTTCATGTGGACCTCACCACGTGGGGCCCACCATTATTAATTTCCAACCCACCTTTTATTCTTCTGTAAGGCTCACTAGCGGCCATGAAACTATTCTTCATAAAGAAAACACAAAAACATTGGAACAATCATAATCTACCCACAATATTGATAGAACGGACTGAGAAGAACAAGAAGCGTATTGAACTCATATGTTTCTTGGCCGTTGGATTCATTGATGAGCCATCTGTGGGTAGATCAACATCGTTGACGGACTTGGTGCTCTGCCGAGGCAGAGCCATAAGGATCGTCCGGAATATTGACAGCTATTTCTAGTAATTGGAGCTCTGCATGGGTAGCACCATCACCACAGGAAAAGGCCTGGATCTTCTCGTTGAAATAGCCGAAGATTATGCAGATTAGAAAGCAACCATCATTGTACGTGATAGTATTTGCGAGCTTTTGATGGCCCCTTTAAGATAAATGGTACTTTCGGAGCCTGTCCTGAGCTCAGGACAGGCTAGTACCTGGCGTATGGGTATTGGGGGAGAGGAGGCCTGACATGACTGTGTCAGGCTTGCTGACGTGGCAGGTCACCTTTGACAATGTTAGGCAGTTATAAATCTGAGGTGGACCACAACATGGGAAAACAATAGTGATTGAATGTCCCTCATTAAAAACCTAAAAACCTCGGCGGGCCCATGTAATGCTTATTTGACATCCAACCGTTTGATTAGGTCATAGATAGACCTAGATGAAGGGAAAAAATGAATATTAGCTTGATCCAAAACTTTTGTGACCCCAATAAGATTTAATGGTGGGCATTTGATCAGCACTATGTGGTCCACCGAAGATTTCGATTAACCTCAATTTTGAACTCATACCATAAAATGAACCGGACAAATGGATGGATGACATGGATGAAACATATACATCATAATGGGGCTCTCAGATCACTTAACGGATCATAGTTCCTTGCATTGAGGAGGAGTTGCTTGGGAAAATAACTCGAAAGTGAAAGCGAAAAGTTGCATTTCGGATCCCGTTGAATGGCTGTGGTTCCGGGACTCGAATGCTTCTGGAATCGCAGGTGAGACATTCAGTTCACCAACCGGAGACCCCTATCTCCACAGCAAGCTCTTCAATTTGAACCGGTCCGCCACGCCACTGATGTCACCACATGATATCTTTATCATATCCACTCCAACCATTAATTATTATAGGACTTGAAAATGAGGCAGATACGGAGCTCAAGTGGACCACACCACAAAAAACAATGGAGATTTAACACTAACCATTTAAATGTTGTTCTTATGGTGTGGTCCATTTTAACTTTAGATTGGCCTCATTTTTTGGGTATACCTGATATGGCCAAATAAACGGATGACATGGATAAAACACACTCCACAAAGTCTCATCTGTTTTAAAAGTTGCCACTGGTGTGGTAAGTAATTAATGCTTAAAAGAATGAAATACACCAAAAATCTCATGAGTTACATTATTTCAGACAGGCGCTAACTGCTTCATGTGCTATTTGCCCACCTAAGATCTCATTTTTGGATCATGGGCTAAAATGAGCCATCAAAATGGATGGACGTTGTGCATGTAAGGAGCATACATCACCGTAGTCCCACAGTTAATGATCCACAGAACTTTAGACCTTGCGGATAATGGGAAATCCGTCATTTAGATTCACCAATGAAACAAATCCGGTTATACAGGATCCTCTGTTAAAACAAGCAGAGAACCTCTGCTACTATTTACATACATGATCTTATTGGGAATCTCGCCCGTTTTTGTGAGATAATTTTAAGACATTAGAGAAAAAAAATCAGCCACAAAATTATGCATGTATTGTATGTCAGAGAAAATGCTGAGTATGCATCTCTGAAAAGTGGCAGGAGCATTACACAGTCCGAAAGGCATCCTCTTGTACGCAAAGGTGCCAAATGGACAAGTGAATGTGGTTTTCTCTTGATCTTCTAGGGCAATCTCTATTTGGTTGTATCCAGAGTACCCATCCAAGAAACAGTAATAGGAGTGACCAGCTAACCTCTCTAACATTTGATCAATGAATGGTAGAGGAAAGTGGTCCTTCCTAGTAACAGTATTCAGTTTCCTATAGTCGATACACATTCTCCAACCAGTAGTGACTCTAGTTGGCACCAACTCATTGTCTGCATTAGCAACTATGGTAACTCCAGATTTTTTGGGTACCACTTGGGTTGGACTTACCCATTGGCTATCTGAAATAGGGTAGATGATACCCACATCCAATAGCTTGAGGACCTCGGCTCTAACTACTTCAGTCATGTTTGGATTCAATCTCCTTTGTGGTTGTCTAGAGGGTTTAGCATTCTCCTCGAGGTGTATCCTATGGGTACAAATCAGGGGATCAATTCCCTTAATGTCAGCAATTGTCCAACCTATGGCATCCTTGTGTTCCTTGAGAACATTGATCAATTTGTCCTCTTGGTTTTTATCAAGGTGAGATGAAATAACCATAGGAAAAGTATTGCCTTGACCCAAGTATGTATATTTCAGTTCCAAAGGTAATGGCTTCAGGTCAAGCTTTGGTACTTCAATTCTTGATGGTAGAGGTCGTGAATCATTTAGAGAGAGTTTTTCAAAATGGGGCCTCCACTGGTTTATATCATGCATAAGGGTGGATTCTAACAATCCATTCACCACTTCCAAAATTGTCTCATCATCAGAATCAGCAAAGTGGGCTAGACATGCTTCTAAGGGTTCGGACAGAGAGGTTAGAAGGAATTCTTCTTCCATGAGGGTATCGATCAGGTTGGCCTCATGGATCTCATCATCATTCCCTTGTTGTTTACAAATGTTGAAAACATTTAGCTCTAACTTCATATTGCCAAATGAAAACTTCACGACCCCATTCCTGCAGTTGATCACAGCATTGGAAGTTGCCAGGAATGGTCGGCCAAGAATAACAGGTATCTGGGTGCTAACATTTGCTACAGGTTGGGTATCCAAGACGATGAAGTCTACTGGGAAGTAGAATTTGTTGACTTGTACCAACACATCTTCCACTACTCCTCTCGGTATCCGTACAGATCGATAGGCAAGTTGCAAGGTGGTCCTGGTGGGTTTCAATTCACCAAGTCCCAACTGTTCGTAAACCGAGAAGGGTATAAGATTGACACTCGCCCCCAAGTCAAGAAGTGCCTGTTCGACTCGGAAGTTCCCTATTATGCAAGTAATAGTAGGACTACCTGGATCTTTGTATTTTGGGGGAGAGTTCTGGTTAATGATAGCACTGACCTGTTCAGTTAAAAAGACTTTCTTTTGTACATTGAGCTTGCGCTTAATAGTACAAAGATCTTTCAGAAACTTGGCATATGAAGGTATCTGCTTGATTGCATCCAACAAGGGTATGTTGATTTTTACTTGTTTAAAAACTTCCAAGACATCTTGAGCTTTAACCATTGCTTTGGATAAGAGTAGGCGTTGGGGAAACGGGACCACTGGCTCGAAAACATGCTCTGTCTCCTTCTCAGGTTGATCATCACTAGATCTGTCATCACTCTTCGATTTAGATGATTCCTTAGGTTTATCAACTGTCCTAGGAATATCTTTTTCAATCACCTTACCACTTCTTAGGGTAGTGACAGATTTAGCGTGCTCAACATGAGGGTTGGAAGAACTCGAATCATTCACCTCATACTGTCCCTTCGTGTTAGGTTGAGGTTGGGCTGGAAAGGTCCCTTTCTCCTTAACATTCTGTCGTGATTCGATTCTTTCAACAGAAGTTTTGAGCTCTTGGAGGGTTTGCATGATGTGCGTGATGTTCTGATCTTGTCTCTGATTGATTTGAGCTTGTCCCTCCATGAATGTATGCAAAGTATCCTCTAGGGTCTTCCTTGGTGGGGGCACATACGGTGTGCCAGTGGAAGGCACTTGAGGATTATTGCCTACATTGGCAGTTTGTCCGTTTCTCCAACTGAAGTTTGGATGGTTCCGCCAATTAGGATTATACGTGTTTGACACTAGGGCATTGAAAGGCCTTTGATAAGTATTCATGACATTGGCTTGATCGTGCAATAATTCTTGAAAAGATGTGATTGTAGGACAACCCTTGGTAAAGTGTGCATCGCTCTTACAAATGTCACAAACACCTTCAGTTTCCCTGGTTTTAATAGCGTTGACCTTACTTAATTCCATGGCTTCTATTTTACGTGTGAGCCTTGCTATCTTTGCATTGACATCGTCATCCTCGGTTAAAAGATAAACATCTCTTTTTTCATTAGGCCCAGGCTTGGTCTTAGTGGGTTTGTCAGATGTGTCCCAAGATTGGGAATTTTCTGTTAAGAAGTCAAAGTATTCCATAGCCTCATCCTCATGAACTCCCCCATTACACATCATTTCTACGAATTGGCATATGACTGGGCTCAATCCATTATAGAAGAAGCTAATCAAGCGCCATGTTTCGTAGCCATGATGTGGGCAGGCAAGTAAGAGTTCCTTGAAACGTTCCCAACACTGAAAAAAAGTTTCATTCTCCTTTTGGGAAAAATTCATTATATCTTGTTTCAGGGTGTTGGTCTTATGAATAGGGAAAAACTTTTTAAGAAATTCCCTAGTCATCTCTTGCCATGTCCCTATGGTTCTAGGCCTTAAGGAGTGCAATCAAGACTTGGCCTTCTACTTCAAGGAAAAAGGAAATAGTTTTAACCTAACCACGTCATCAGAAACATTGTCGTAATGCAAAGTAGTGATTACTTCATCAAATTCCCTCAAATGTAAATAGGGACTTTCAATGTCGAGTCCATGAAATTTAGGAAGTAACTGTATCACTCCAGGTTTAAAATCAATGTTGCCCGCATTCACCGGAAAAACCATACAAGGAGTACTCGTTCTTGCAGGTTGCAAGTAATCACGTAAACTCCTAAATGGTGGCTCATTGTGTGCTTCATTCTCATCTTGATCATATTCATTTTCATTCTCAGCCATGTTTATGGTTAATTCACAAGTATCAGGAAGTTTTCTAACACAGTGATTGGATAGACCTTCAACCAAAAGTCCGTCGCTTAGAAGACGTCTTATGTGATCACGAGTCCACTTACGCATAAACACTAAATAAGGAGATAAGGAAAGAGATTACCCGGAAAGAAGAACACTTGGCTATGAGTAATTCCTGAAAGCAACAAAATAAAAGAAGTTAATATACTATTGACAATATATATACATAAACCAATTCCAAAAATATTCTTAAACCGATGCCAATCACCGGCAACGGCGCCAAAAACTTGCTACAATCCGAAGATTGCACCCCCAAGTGCAGGTAACGAAGTAGTAAAATACTCGGTAAGACCGAGGTCGATCCACAGGGATTGGGGTTAAGAACACTTAGAGGAATTAGTTTAGGTGAGTGAGATGAAATCTGGTTTATCCACGAGAGTGGAGCAAGTTGTGTGTAGTGAAAAACAAAAATAGAAAATGGGCTAAGGCATCAGGGATCCACCTTTGATTCATTCACAAGATTTGATTCATTGGTCCAACTACAACTCAACTGGAATTGAATAAAGATTCATTCCAACCGGAAGATAAACCAGTTAAACTATTTGCATATTTCATAAAAGATGGTGATCTGAACCGATTGATTTGACCATGAAGCACTCGTTAGTTGATGGCAGGGAATTCCAAGCATCCACTGTGCCCAGAGTCGACAATGGATCAAAGAATTGTACAGATCAACAACTTTGCCAACAAGTCAACCGATAAGATCACAAATCACACAATCAAATGCATACTTACAAGATAGGAGGCTTTGATTGACCGATCCAACCGTTAAGATCTTGTCTATCGATCGCAGGGAATCCAAAGCATCCAATGTGCCCAGAGTCTACAATGGATCAAGGGATTTTACAGATTGATGACTTTACCTGCACTAGCTCAATGTCCGTAGGGAATCCAAAGCATCCAACGTGCCTGGAGTCGACGATGGATCAATGGACTTTATCGATCATGAACTAGCTAATTGGTGTGCAAGGGATCCCAAGCATCCAACGTGCCCGAAGTCGACGATGGATCAAGGGGCTTGCACAACAATAGCGTCCGCCGAGGTGGATAACCAAACCAATCAACCAAAGAGAACTCCAACATTTACACCACACAATGTTGAACCAAAAGAACCATAGCTTGCAAATTTCTTCAAAGGCTTCACCCCTAGCCTTAGTTAGAGGTTTAGCCAACTATGCTACAATGGAAGATTAAAACTCACTAAGAAAGAAAATTCTACACTACTCTACACTACAAATGAAAGAAAGAAAACTAAAGAAGAGAATAGAGGAGTTGTAGAGAATGGGATGAGATGAGATGAGATTTTGAGGGATGATTGAAATGAGGAGGAGAGGCCTCCTTTTATAGACTTTTGAGAGGCTCCTAAGCCTCCTCCCAATCTTAGGTGGCACTCCAAACCCAAAGCAGATTTTTTTTTTTTAGGTTCGGGAATGGAGTTAGGCTTGGAGTGCCCAAAACAAACTTTTGGGCTTGGAGTTAAGCTTGGAATGACATGTGGCAAAAAAGTACTCTAAGCCTAGGTGGCACTCCAAACCCAAAGCAGATTTTTTTGGAGGTTTGGGAATGGAGTAAGGCTTGGATGATGAGGTGGCATGATAGCCTTACACATGTGTTGGGGAGAGAGAGAGAGAGAGAGAGAGAGAGAGAGAGAGAGAGAGAGAGAGAGAGAGAGAGAGCTTCTCTCTTGCAGCCATGGTGGAGTTGCAGCACTGCTGCTGCTGGATGTTTGGATCTGAATGGGGTCCACTGTTTGGACGCTGGGGAGATTTGCACAACTGTCCATTGCTGGACGTTGTGCCTGGTCGTGGGCTGATTGTGAGTTCACCTTGCTGGACACTCTTCAGGACGAGCTGTGATGAAGTTGCTGCAGAAGGATGCTAGATGAAGGAGATGATTTCCACTGCTGCAGCTGCTTGGACAGCTGGGATGATCAGCTGGTTGGATGGACGGCTGGAAGGATGGAGTTGCAGCACTGCTGCTGCACGTGCAGGCTGTTGGTGAGGATGGCTGCTGACCGTCCATCCTCTGAATTGGGACGTCAGATGAAGTGCAGATGCTAGGCTACAGTGATGGACGTCCCAGCTACTAGTCCCCTTGATGAACGGCTGTTGTAGCTGGTGGACGTGATGATGTATTGGCCGTTGATCAGCTGTCCATGAAGATGGGTGAGAGTTGTTGAGCTGCTGGAAAGTGAAGGGCTGGAGGACGACGCTGCTGTAGCTTGGCACGTGAGAAGCCTTTGGACTGGTGTACGTCCACTGGCCGGTCAGATGATGGTTTGGACGGTGGTGGATCTGCTGCACGTGTGAACTGTGGGGTCCACTGGATGATGGACGCTGTTGAGGTTGGCTGCACGTGTGATGTATGATGACAGTTGTCCATTGATAGGCGGTGGAGATTGGGGCTGCACGTTGATGCAGCTGCAGCTGCAGCTGGACTGCTGTGTGGCCCACCTTGTTCATCTGGCACTTGTGAGGTTGGTGGACGGTTGCAGATGAATGGTGCTGGAGATCTCTAGCTACTGGACGGTCTTGATGTGAAGCAGGCCGATGATGGAAGGCTGGGTGTGGACGGTCCAGATGATGATAAGATCTGTATGAACGGCTGCTGCCTATGCTGGGTGTTGCAAGCCTTCATCAGTTGGACGGCTGAAGATCACACCAGCAGTTGTGGGGCCCACCTTGGAGTTGGGCGGTGATCATCTTGATGCTTGGTTAGTGGATGGAGGGACGGCTGAGATGTTTGGCACGTGTGACATGAACTGTGGGTGTCCACCAACGACTGTACGTGAGAGATGAATGGTGGATACCTCCTTGCATGTGTGGGATGAAGCTCCTTCCTAGCTGATGAGTGCACGTGTGAAGGCCTTGCATGTTAGATGGCTTGGATTTCTCAACATGGATGCCTCATCATGTGTACGGTGGATGAGATGGAGACGGTTGGATTAACTCTTCATTTTGATGGGCCTTGGCTTTCAACGGCTGGATGGATAGATGGACGGCAGTTGACAACGGTGATGATGCATGGTACAGTCCACAGTGCCAGATGATCAGGGCCATTGATCTAGTGCTCATGAAAATGTCTTGGTGGATGATGAAGTTCATCTTGCTTGCTGTGGGGTCCACCATAGATGGATAGTTGATATGTTTGCCATGTGCGAAGGATTGAAGATGTCTCCACTTGTTGCTAGATGCACGGTTGGTCCCAACTATAGACATCCAATCTTGACCGTTCAAACTCGTGTGATCTCCAAATCACTACCATCAAATATGCACATCCTGGACTTCCGATGAATAGTTGTGATGCGGTCCACCATAGAACATGATCATCCTTTGATTTTTATGATTTAATTTCCTTCAAGATCGTCGCACACTTGATCTTGATCACTTTTTGGTCTTTAAACGTCCTGATTGGCTTGGATCATGTCCAACCTCTCCTGATCACCTGAAGACAGAAAATTCACCTAATGAGGGATAATTAACCGGAACAACAATGATAATGCCCCTTAACAACCCGGGTTAATTATACAATATTAGGTACTTATCACACCCCCCAACCAGCATTTTGCTAGTCTCGAGCAAAACATGTGAAAATCATCTAAGGATTTTTCAAAATACTGCAATCAATCTTATCCTCGACAGTTTTCATCAATCGAAATCATCTCAAGACTTTTCTTATTTCCTAATGAAATAAAGATAAAGAGAAGAAGGGATTCAATGTATTTATGTGATCCTTCAAGTTATCTAAACAGTAGAGTTTCCGAGGCATACAGTTTTTGAGAATATTTAAATATAGATTCTAGTCACTTAGTAAACAACTTAATTGAGTTCAAAGCATTAATGATTCAATAGAAGCATTCTAAACATTGAGTTCCATGGTGCACGGTGAAGTCTAGCCTTAACACAACTAGGGGTTCAGTCTTTTACTTTCATGTTAACACTGATGATTGAAGAGAATGGTCAGATCAACCAAGTCACTGATTCCGAACCTTGTTACTGATGATTGATTGCATAATATGTCTAATAACGAAAATTAAAATACTATTTATAAGCCTTAAACCCTAAGCCTCATAGCCTAAGAGTCTTAATTGCAATAAGAAAGAAATACCAAGCAAAAAGCGAGAAAGAAATTTCAAAATTAGAAAGTTCGCGGGACTTTCTGAACGTTGGCTGGCCAGTCGAATTTCACCCAAAACAGTCCAGAGAGTTCAGCCGCTATCTGGACAAGGACCGACCGGTCAGCCGGCCGGCCGGGGTAGGTCGGTCAATGCATCCGACTGGCCGGTTTTGGCTAAAAACAGTCCAAAGAGTTTTGGACTTTCACTGGGGGTATGGTCGGTAGGTTGGTGCGATTTTCAAGTTGTCTTCGTGGCATTGAACCCAAGCTTGGTGGTCTTCCGCTGATCTTTCTTACGATCCATCTTTAATATGTAGTAGTCAACTACACCCTCTACATCAACTTACATAAGTAGGTAAATAACTTATTTCAAAAAAGGAAGTTTGTTTTAAGATTAGTAATAAGTAAATTTTTTACTTAAAAGTATATTATTACTTCAGCTAATTTTTTTAGCCTTTTAACTTTTCTAGAGAGATGAAAGAGAAGAAAAGTTGACAAGTACCTTGTTTACCAAACATATTTATTTTTTAGCATAACTTATCTTAAGCAATTTGGACCAAACAGGGGTTGGTGCTGCCCATGATGTATGACAACAACAACTAGCTCATCGCTTGGGCTACTATCCAAGCAAAAGCCCCAAGTGGACCACACTACAAAAAAAAGAGGGAATATTTTGAACAGCTGGTGTCCACTGTTAGTTAATCCAGACCATTGATCTTCTGATTTGTGCCAACAGAACTAAATTTGAACACCAAATCGACCAATATTTTAATCTCTTCATTTGAACCTTGATACTTGTCTGTGTGACATCCACTCCATCCATCCTTAAAATAATAATATTGATTAAGAAATCCACCATCATGGCCCAGCAGAAGTTTTGAATCGGGCTTATATTTGAGTTTTCGATGGTGGGGATTTCTATGGCCACTATTTCTTTGATATTTTCCATTTCCACCTTACTTTTGAATATGCACACATCATAGTGGGCCTGACAAAAGTTTTGAATCACAGTGGGACACAGCCCTATTGGCTCAAATCTGGGCCCAAACCAACTCAGTTGTTGCAGCCCTACACATGAGCCATGCATGATACCTTGTGGTACACTCATCACGTGGGCCAACCATATTGGGTGATGCAGTTGGGTGATCATGACCATACATCTCAGCTAACGACATGCATCTTGGTGATATATATAGTTGACTGAACATATGCACTTTAGAAATATCAATGAGGAATGCTATGCAGCCATGCATTTGCACCTTCACACATGTAGATGTGACACACTTGTCTGACAGATGCAGGCCAATTCAAACACAGAAACAACATTCCTTAAATTAAAACCTCATTTCAATAACAAAAAAGAAACAAGGAGAAAACGAAGAAAAAAAAAAAAACATATTAAACTCAATATCTTAGTCATCAGCAGAGGGAGACTTAAAGGGATTTCTGTATCATCAAGAGCTGTGGAAGTTCCTTCTGGTTAGGGATTGATATTTTCGGATGAGATTTATGATGATTAACACCAATGCAATAGAGAGACTGATGATGGCACCCATCACTGATGATGACGGCTTTGTTCCTCCCAAACACTGCCTCCATGGCATATTGTTGTAAGAGTCTGTATATTGCGGAATTCGTAGGATTGTGCAGTGCATCAAGTATGCAGATCGATTAATCTGAAATAAAGACATACCTGTATAGTGGGCCATCTCGAATTTGAGATCTGGATCTTCCTCTCCTGGGATTGCTGTAGAGAAAACCTTAAGTGTGGCTTGTTTTCGATGTAATCCCGGATTGGGGACCTAGCATCTTTTAAATAAGGTTTGTAATGGGTGTGGCAGTGTTTGAAACCCTACCAAAACACTGCCACCCTTGCTCCACATGAATTTGGGTAACAAGAATTCATGTTCAACTACAATACTGCCATAGGCAGTATAGACACGCAACCCCTTATTTCTGTAGATCACAACTGTAGTGGGGTCCACTGATCAATCCACACATGAATCTGCATCTGTATTTAAATCTGGACCATTGATTAATCAGCCCACTATATAGAAAACTTACATTCTCCCACTTGGGTCATACTGTTCAATGTCACGAATTTTAATTCTACCTAAGTAGTCAACCGATATGTCAGATTATGCAGACAATGTCTTTTCCAATCTTAGTCCATCAAGATTACTAGTACTAGATTGTGGTAGTCTGCACAACATTAATGAGGCGAAGTGAGACGAATCACGATCACTAGTATCATCAATCTTAATGACGTAAATTGTGAATATGGTCGTGTGATATGAAGGTTACAATCAAGTGTGATCGAAAGTGCCTACCTTCAAGAGGTCCTAGTAGCTTTCTTTAGATGTCTCTAATGAGACAATACTGAAATTATACTATTCTCAAAACAAATTGTGCACACCAAAAGATGGAATCATAAAAGTAAATGAGATCTCCACGAGTGTGTGAACAAAATAGATCTAAACTGAATATGAAAACTCCCATAAACTGAATATATCTACGAAGTCATGATTCACATAGACACTACACGCTCCTGAAATGGCGCCATAGGAAGCCATTTAGTGAGAGTATCGGCTATCGGCTATAATCTCTTTATTACCGATAAGCTTAATAGACACTTGATGATTCCGCACTCTATCCTTTATAACATGATACTTTACGTCGATATGTCTCAACCTTGATAAGTATTCGCTGTTGTACAAGAAATGCATCGCAACTGAACTGCCACAAAAAACATTCTCATAGGTTTTGGGATATGCTCCAAGAGTCATAAACTGATGAGAAAATCCTGTAGCCACACCTCCTGATTTGTAGCTTCGTGACATGCGATGAATTCTGCCTTTATAGTGAATGAAGCTGTGGTGGATTGTTTTACACTTTTCCAAAACACAGTTCCTCCACTCATAAGAAAGAAATGTAACCGGACGTGAACTTTCTTGTGTCAACGCAGCCAGCGTAATTTGCGTCTGAATAACCGACCAATGCAGGTAGCACAATGCTTTCTACAGTTACCTGCTCAATATTCCAACCATAAAGGTAATATCTGGCCGCGTACAGAACTGAGCATACATTATACTCCCACTGCTGACGCGTACGGAATTTACCTTATGCAACCCCTTTCTAAATCATTCTTGAGGCACTGAAAAAACTCATGAATTTGTCACTTTTAACTATAGGTCATCAAGCATGAGAACAATTTTATATACTGAATCGCTGGATTATCCTACCAATGTAGGATCTTTGTGACAAATCAAGTAGTCTTCGAGATCTATTCTTATGAATCTCGACTCCTATGATAAAGAAAGTATCACAAATGAAGAATCTGATTTCTCATTTATTAGGTTCATGAATCCGTAGCGAAAGTAATCGTTTATAAAAGTGATAACTTTTGTGTCCACTCCATGAGACTATAGGGAATGGACCACAAATGCCTATATATATCACTTTTAGTAGACCTACATTTCTTGTTGGTTCATTTTTCCTAATTCTAGTCTGTTTTCCCTTCATATAATCTGTAAATCAAAGAAGTCCATTGATTGAAGTATTCTATCCCATAAAGGCATTACTTGGTGCACATTGATGGAAAAAAGGAAGATAAGTTTTAAAAAAAAGAAGCTGATTTATTTATATTTTTCATATTTTTTCAAAATTTTAAGTAAAATTTAAAAATCTTACGATTTACGATACGCTTTGCGATCCGATACAATTCAACCCCTATTACGATTTGCGATACGATAACGATTTTGAAACATTGGTCTTATAGCCAAAACTATAACCATAAACAATGCCTCAACTCCTCCATATCTCATCCAGGTATACGGACCAACATGGGGGCCCAAATCGAATAAACCTCCATAATCGGTTTCCCAACTCCTCTGGATCATGTCTAGCCATACAGACTAACATGAGGGCCCAAATAATCACGCTAGTGTGTGCGTGGAATGAATGCTCATTAAAACAGCAATATACTAAGCTATCATGACAGTACTAACATAAACAAAGAAGAATAATTTAGATGGTCACACTACGGTGCATTTCTACCATTCAAAACAAGAACCTTAAGAGTGGGCCCTTAAGTCCTAGCTCATTGTCCATGGGAATGTCCATCTTAACACGAACCAAATCATGGTATCAATACCCATAAGCAATGGCCCTTTACTTGGGCCTGACCCAGGTTCAATGTCTGAGATTTACATTGTGTATGAGCTACACATCCATTGCCACCTTCATTGCGTAAGTCACACATCACATACCATAATTCTTCAAACACATCACATACCATCATACTTCTACCATACAGCACATACCATTATGGGCTTTACTTATAATTTGTAAAGGACCAAATAGATTGACAAGCTGTCAATAACCACAACATCCCTTCCTTGACCATGAAAGGTGACTTACTTAACTCTCGTCTTGCATTTCTTAGTGATTGATTTACTACCCAAGTTCCATGGGCAAGTGGGCTCATACCAGCCTAGGGTGCTAGGCCCAACTTAGGAGTGGCGATCATAAAACAAAGGCCCATTAACTGACGTGTTCTAAACAACACACTAAGACTCCAAACTTGATGTGAATACTTAACAACAGGCAGCTAAAGCTCACACAACAAGCACATGTCTAGTGCATAGGTTATGGTGGCATGCAAGTGTTCACATGTATCATCATTATCATGGACGTCATTCAACATCAAATGCTTCATCATACACTACATCACACAAGCATGTGCATAACATACAAAGATTCACATGCATCGTCTCTTTCATAGCCATCCTCCAGATTATCATACATGTCTTAGGTATTAGTAGGGCTGGAAGTTGGGTGGGTTCAACCCGACCATCTCGACATTGGGTTGGGCTTGGGCAGAAAGTATCGGATCCAATTCCGAGCTTGGGCTATGCAAACACCAACCCGATAAAACTTGGGTCGGGCTTGGGTTGAGGTCTCGGGTTGCCTGAGCCAACCCGAACCCGATCTATACATAAGTTACTTAGAATTTTATTACACTTTAGTTAAGTAAACTTGTTAGTTTATATTACTTTAGTAAGTAAACTTATAATGTTTGAAATTTGATATGCTTGAGTGTTAAATAAGTAGTTATCCTATATTTTAGCTTATTTGTTTAGAAAAAGTGAAATTCTTTACAAATAATAATTACATTATAATTAATAAAGCCATTGGTACAAAAAATAAGACGTGTTTTAAAGCATAATAAACTAATGTAATAACGAAAATGTTAGCATGTATCAACTCGATCAATCCGACCGAGCCCGCTTGGGTTTGGGCTTGGGTTGAGAATTCCCAACCTGAGGTTGGGTTGGGTTAGGGTTGAGGTATAGGAACCTTGGGTTGGGTTGGGTTTGGGTTTGGGTTGGGCACCAACCCGACCCAAACTGCCTAACTTTCAGCCCTAGGTATTAGGCACATTGCCATTATCATGCATATGGTTTGTAATACACATCATCATCATCATCATCATCATCATCATCTATAGCATCATCCCTATGTTATCATTACCTAGCAAAGCATGATTATCAAATATATACCCATCATGACCATCAACGCGTGCATTTTCCTTAACTTGCATACCATCATCATCATGACTATTTACATACATATTATCATCATACCATTACCAACATGCATTCTATCACATGATTACCAACATGCATTCTATCACATGATTACACCCATACTATGTTCCACATAAGCTACGCCATACAAATCATCCAAGCAATGCCATCATATCTACCATCAAGTCAACCATCATCATCATCATCATCATCATATCAACCATCAACAGGTGGGTCCAACCTAAGTGTGACCTCCACATTGGCCTTGGACTACGTGTGAGGCACGCGATCTGATAGGTCAAGTGTAGGTCCCACTTGGTGGACCGCCAAGCTAAACTTCAAAAGATGAACCTTCAATCACAAGGCATTTAATAGTGTGGATTCAATTCTACAACTGGGCAATCACTAGTTGAAGGTAACATGTACAATTTCAGGTTCATGCTCTACATACCACACTGTTCATGGTTGATGGGCCATCTAATCATTTGGAGCTACATTGCATAACGTACAATGTTGCCCTATTCATACCACACAAGTTAGAAAATACCTACGTTGCATAACGTACAATGTTGGTCTCCTTAAGCTAAGATATGGCCCACACAAGTGGCCCAATTGAATTTTGGGTCCACCACTACTTGGTAATTCATTCATGGGGTCTAACGGGTCCATCAGAAGTTTTGTAAAGGTAGTGGACCCCACAGATGTGGTCTCACATTAATTTTTAGTTAAACAGATTTTTCATGTATAAATAGTTTTTGAGCTAAGTTTAGGTCCAATTTGTGATCACGCGGGGCCCACTTATGGTGAAAGAAAATAGTCACTTGGCAGCCCATATATAGGCTTCAAAACCCATAAGGCGGACCTCTTTGGTTGGGTGTGTACGATTTTTAACAAGGGCCTAAACATGGCTCTAAGAAGAGATGTGCAAAAATTTGTGAAGAGGGGGGTTTTGGCCCAACTTTGGGCATGTCCCACCATCAGATGGAGCCACCTTCTGGCATGCCGTAAAGTGACCCTGGTAGAATTATGTATGGTCTTCAAGACCCAAAAGGTGGGGCACGCTGGATGCACAGCTCGGCCCCATTTTTGGGATCCACTTCCCGATCATATGGGGTCCACTTTAGCCCAAGTAATGTACTGCTTTTCTGGCCATATATAGAGATTGAAAAGCCCAAGAAGTGGCCCCCACATAGCTACTACATGGGGCCACCACGAATGCCAAAAGATGGCAAAAAAACTATGAATTTCAGACAGTTTTCTGAAGTGAAATCTGTCCTAATTTGGCAATTCTTAGTGGACAGCAAACATAAAATAAAAGAAATATTTGCAATGCAAACATCAAGTGGGTCCCATCCATCTGGGCTACACATGAAAGGGATAAATGGCTTGGATGGCCCAACATATACATTTAGGTGGTCCCCCTTTACACATGGGCGGACAGCATGGAAAAAGTATACATCACGGTGGCCCCACAACAGGTGGGCCACTAGCTAGACCTCCATGGCCAGCGTGCAAGCACACGTGGTATCCCACCTCAGTGGAGCCCACGATTTAAACAGAAAAAAAAGAAAGGAAAAGAAGAGAAGGAAAGGGGGGTAGAAATGGACGGTGTAGGGTTATATGTCAACACATACTTCATTGGGAACCCACTGTTTGTGGGCATATGCAAGGGTTATATGTCATGCAAGAATCATAGTGAGGCCGCACAACCCACCTCCATGGCGGCACACAAGTCCACCTTGCTGCCCACTCACAAACACATGCATCAAGCAGGGTTCACGGCCTGTGGACCCCTCCAAAATCTACATGCGGGCAGCTACATAAACTACATGCACCTTGGGTGGGTCCCGCGTCCAGTTGGGACCCACATCAGTCCACAAAACAAGGATTCTCAAGCATGCACAGCAAGATAGTCTGGTTTGTACTTTTCTCCCAACAACGGTGGTTCTCACCTTTGGTGGGCCATCTAGCTGGCCTCCTTGGCCATTCATACACACACAAAGGGGCCCTACATGGTGGGCACCACTCACATCATAGTAAAAGAAAAAGGAAAGAAAGAAGGGAGAGGAAAGGAAGGAGGGAAAAGGAGGGCGTAGCCTCACCTTGCTCGGCGCACCATGGATGGACGGCGTCAATGGCAGCGCTGCTCCTCCACGTCTTTCTCCTCTCAAATCCCTCCCACATGCAGCTATCTCAACTCTCTCACATCTCTCTCTTCTCTCACTCATGTTTCATAAGGCTGGCGCTTGGGAGAGCGTGCCGGGTGTGGCCGGCCCCACAGATATTTTCAGGGTTTCGGTAAAGTGGTCATTTCTTTATGATCGGGTGTCAGATTGACGTGAGGTTTTCACCATTGCCAGGGAGGAGGTTAAGAGGGGGCTTGGAGGAGGCTAAGAGGGCTGACAAGGATGAAGCTCTAAAAGGTCAAGTTCATCTTTCACCCTCACTTTCCTTTCCACTCTCTCACTCTCCTCTTTCTTGTTGGTGTTGAAATGAGACTTTGGGGGGTGAAAGTGTGGTGTTGAATTGTGATTAGTTGGGGGAGGGAGATGCCACATGGCAGTGGCATCTCTCTCTTTTACTTTGGGAGTGGTAGAGATTGTAATTAAGAAGAAATTCAAGGGCATTTTGTGAGGAAAGTTGACTTTTGAATATGTTCTCCCTTGAATAAACCTCCCCTTGATAAACCTCTTGAGTTTGGCTTAGCTAATGGATTAAGCAATGGCTAAAGCTTGGTTAGTGGCTTAGGAATGGCTTAAGTAATAGCTAAAGCTTGGATAGTGGCTTGGTTTACGTAATGGCTGGTTTGGCTAATGGCTTGGGAAGGGTTAGGGTGATGGATCATAGGGATCATCCATGCTTAATCAAGTTCCTAGCCTAGGTACGGTGTCTACAAGTATCAGCCCAAAAATGAGGTAGATCCAAATCTCAAGTGGGCCACATCACAAGAAATAGTGTTGATTGAACGTTCACCATTGACATCCAAGTCTTTATAACCTAATCAACGGGTTGGATGTAAAATAAACATTATAGTGTTACAGTAGGCCTAGGAGGTTTTTACCAGCAGACATTCAATCCCTACTGTTTTCGTGTGTTGTGGATCACTTGAGATTTAGAGCAAACATTCAATCCCTACTGTTTTCGTGTGTTGTGGTTCACTTGAGATTTAGACCTGCTTCATTTTTTAAGATCAAGCCTTATAAAGATATGAAAAAATGGATGGATGACGCGGATAAAACACATACATCATAGTGGGGGCCATAGAGCACTGACCAATAGCCACCTGCCAACTCACAGCGTCAACGTCACAATTTGTGTGGGATCCCCGGATCCATAACTGTGGGGCCCACTCTGATGTATGTGTCGCACATCCATATCATCCATCCATTTTGATATATTTAAAGTATGATCCTAAAAATAAAACAGATCCAAATCCAAGGTTGACCATACTACAAGAAACAATAGTGATTGAATCCCACTATAAGAAACTTCATGAAGGCCACTATTAAAAACTTAGCGTACTGAGTAAACTCTATGAGGCCCATGATAATTTATTCGTTTTATCCACTCTGTTCATCCATTTAAAAAAATAATTTTATGGCTCGAAATCAAAATTGAAGCATAGACAAAACTCAAGTGGCACACACCAAAGGAAACCGTGTGAATTAAACCTAAGCCATTAAAGTTTGAATCAAGCTGATATTTGTTTTCCATTCATACATGTCTACTTGATCTTATGCACATGTTGGATCACAAATAAACGTCTATGGGCCCTAAGAAGGTTTCAATAGTCGAAATCCTTATTCCCATTGTTTCATGTGGCATGGTCCACTCAAGCTTCAGATATGCTTCAATTTTTGGCTCAACGGCTAAAATGAGCGAGCAAAACAAATGGACAGTGTGGATAAACCAAAGGCATTCAAAGTAGGCCCAACTGAGTACTTAGTATGACAAAAGTATACTAAGTTAATATGCAATATAAAGTTCAGCCAAGGGTGAATTAGGTGTTATGCTGGTAATAGCTTAGTGAGTGTTATCCCTACCGTGTAGGGCCTACCTTGATGTATTTCTTGTATATCCATTCAGTCCATCAAATTTTACATCTCATTTTAGGACATGTTCCAAAATTATAAGAAGATCAAATATCAGGTGGACCATACCAAGAGAAAGAGTAATGAATAACCATTAAAAACATTTTGCCAGCTTCAAAAGCTTTGGATCAATACGATCTATCTAAGTTTCCTTCATCAAATCTCCTTGACAATATCAATAAGTTGGATTGAAAATAAACATTAAGTAAATATTACAATGAGCCCTTTGGAAATTTTAATGGTGAAGCACTCAATCAACATTGTTTCATGTGGCGTGATCTATTTGAGATATGGATATGAATAAATTTTCACCAAGTATGCGTTGGATTAAACTTTTATTCCAAAACCATGTGAGGAGTCTGTGGACTAGTTATTATGCATATGTTTTCAGAAGCATTTCTACTAATATTATTATTTGGACCAACTTCGGGCTCGGCCTACTATCAAATGGGGTCACCTTTTGGCGTGCCGTAAAGGGCCCATGGTAGACATATGTATGGTCTTCAAAACCAATAAGGTATAACCTCCTGGACTACATCAACAGGATCATGCACCAAAATTTCATGCAATTCATCAAAGAAAGGATTGCACCACGGACACACCCCGCAAGATACCCTATGAATGGGCGCCCCGAAACATATGCATCAAGGGTTCTACAGGTGTCCAATGAGTAGCCCGATCAGGCATAATCATCAAGAGTGGGTCCCACGAATCATGTCAAACCCCCAAGAAGAGGAGGGCTGCCCACGCAACCCGCTCGCTGCCCAATTTGGGTGAAAACCACACACATGCACAGGCGGGCTGCACGAAAGGTGGACCCCGTTGTCCAGTTAGCCGGCTCACGAAAATCACATGCATCACAAGTGGGTTCCACGTCCCAGGCGGGGCGCAAGACAAAAGATAGACAGAGTGGGTATACATACATCAAGGTGGGCCCCACTATGTGTGGGCCACCCTCTGACACCTCCACTTCAGCGTGCCACGTGTGTACAGGGGTCCTACGTCAGTTGACCCCGCCCAAAACCAAACCAAAAGGGAAAGAAGAAGATAGAAGGGGAGAAAGAGTTGGACGGTTGTGCACGCAAGGGGGCTATCATCCAAACCGTAGGCCCAACTCAAGCTATGGGCCTTCAACAACAGAATCTGACATGCACACAACATGGTGGGGACCCACAATCAGTGGACCCCACCTCCATGGCCTCTCGAACAGGTTGGAGGCAAATGAACATCATGGTGGTTGCAGCCACGCCCACCTAGCTGTCCACCCACGCACATCTGTATCAAGTGGGGCCCACGGTCAGTGGACCCCTCCAAAATCTGCCCTCAGCAGCAACACCCGTTGTCCACTTTGGACCCATCACAAGGCACCTTGGCTTCCACCCTTGGTGGGCCACCTACGGCCTTCCTTGGCCAGCCACACAAGCATATGGGGGACCCACATAGCTGACCCACACACGACAAACAAAAGAAAAGGGGAAGAAGAAGTTGGGGGAGGTAGAATGAGGAAGATGGGGCGTAAACTCACCTTGCTCGGGCGTAGACGGCCGGATGGAGAGGCTGCTCATCTCATTCCCGAGTCCGGATCGTGATTTTCCTGTTTGCCGACCACCTGATTGATCCAGCTCAGGTGCTGAGCTGGGCACCTGAGCTGGACCAATAAGGTGGTCGGCAAACGGAAAAATCCGGTTGAAGACGAGCAGACGATCTGGATTCGAGGAAGAAAGGGAACATGGAGAAGGGGGAGGAAAGTGAAAATGGAGGGGACGTGGGAATGAGTGAAGCATAGGGAGCCATTGGAATGAATGCTTGTAGCTTCTCTCTTCTTTTTTTTTTTCAGAGCAATAAATGCTGTGCAGATTTTATTTTATTTTCTTAATCTTCTCCCCTTCATTTTATTTTTTTTTAATTTTATTTTTAATTTTTTTTATAAAGATGCACTGCCAATGAAGAAAGAGACAGGGAGGGGAGATTGATACGCAATAATGATGCATGGCTGGCCCTTTGAAGAATGTGCCCGTCCTAGCCAACTTAGGTGAGCCCACAGGGATGCGGATTGCGTCCGACCCCTGGTCGGACCTTTAAGCCTCCGACCAGATTTGTGCAAGGGCCCACCGTGATTTATCTGTTTGTCCACTCCGTCCACTCATAAGGACCTAAAAGTGAGACATATCTAAGGTGTTATGGACCACATCAGAGACGACTCATGCATTTAATACAACATGCATTAATGCTCTGTGTATTTAATGCACATTTAATGCAACCAAGCATACTATTTTGTGTTATTGACTACATCGTTGGATCTGACTCCTTGTTAGGCTCATACATTAAAATGATAATATAAGAGGGATGGACGGCTTGGATAAACCGATACGTCAAAGTGGGTCCCCACACAGATCTGGTCGGACGCTTAAAGTTCCGACCAAGGTCGGATGCAATCCGCGTCCAGCCCACAGTATCTCACCCTACCCTCAATCATTTTTTTTTCTTATTTAAAAGATGCATGACTGGCCCTTTGGAGAATGTGCCCGTCCTAGCCAACTCAAGTGGGCCCACAATATCTGACCCTACCCTCAATTATTTTTTTCTTCTTATTTAAAAGATGCAATGCCAATGATGGTAGATACAGGGAGGGGAGATTGATACAATAATGATGCATGGCTGGCCCTTTAGAGAATGTGCCCGTCCTAGCCAACTCAGGTGGGCCCACAATAAATGGGTCACACACAAATCCTAGCCAACTCAGGTACAATAAGTGGGTCACACACAAATCCTAGCCAACTCAGGTACAATAAGTGGGTCAACTCAGGTATAATAAGTGGGTCACACACAAATCCTAGCCAACTCAGGTACAATAAGTGGGTCACACACAAATCCTAGCCAACTCAGGTACAATAAGTGGGTCAACTCAGGTATAATAAGTGGGTCACACACAAATCCTAGCCAACTCAGGCACAATAAGTGGGTCACACACAAATCTCAACATTTTCTATGATTTTGATAAAAAAGGACGTAACTTCGCGCTCTGCGCTCGAGTGTCAGATTGAGCACAGTTTTCACCGTTAGCTTCTTCGGGGACAAGAGTCTATCTACCGGGGGACACGTGTACTTGGGTTGGGTTGCGAAAGACTGAGGTCTCACACTATGTACGGTCTTCCAAACCCAAGCGGTGGGGCGCTCTGGATGCACAGGTACAATTTTTGGCACATGATAAAAAAAAATAGTACAAGAAATTACTGCACAACTATGTTCAACCCTATTTTTGGAATCTACTTTCCGATCACATAGGGTCCACTTTGGCTCAAGTAATGTGCTGTTCTTCTAGCCATATATAGAGATTGAAAAGCTCAAGAGGTGGCCCCCACATAGCTTGTACGTGGGGACCACCACGAACGCCCAGAGATGGCCCAAAAACTATGAACTTCAGACAGTTTTCTGAAGATCTGTCCTAATTTGGCAATTCTTAGTGGACAGCTAACATAACTAACACTAAAAGAAATATTTGCAATGCAAACATCAAGGGGGTGTTTGGTGCATGCTAGTAGAAGGGATTAGATGGGATAGACTTCCTAATCCTACGTTTTTAATCTTTTATGCGTGTTTGGTAAAGCAGGGTGGTGGTGATCATTCAAAGCTTTGGAAACCACGCCTAATGCATCGAGGATTGAAGAGGATCTCATGTATCCATTTCGGATTTGCAACATCCAGCGCCATATCCTACAACGAACGTTCATCCAAGAAATTTTGGTGACGTATTGTGTGGCGTGCAACCATGACGAATGTGTTGTATCCACACCGTCCATCCATTTTACAATATCATTTTACCGCGTGTTCCCAAAAAAGAGATAGATCTGTTGATCAAGTGGACCACACCTCAAAAGACAATGGAGATTTGATGTTTACCATTGAAAACGTCTTGGGGGCCACATAAAGTTTGGGTCAATCTGATGTTTGTTTTTTCCCTTAATTCAGATCTTTGTGACCTCATGAACAGGTTGGATGACAAATAAACATCATGGTGGGCCCTATTATGGTTTTAGCGGTTGGAATCATTGTTCCCGGTGCTTTATGTCGTGTGGTCCACTTGAGCTTTGGATCTGCCACATTTTTTTTTCTCATTACCTAAATAGATCTCTCTAAATGGATAGACGGTGTAGATATAGCACATGCATAATAGTGGGGCTCATAAAACTTGGTGACGTAAATACAACACAGAGTTAGGTACTGTGCCGCACTCACTCAATCAGTTTTTAAAATCATCGAAACGGCATCCTTATCACCTCAGGATCACATTCCTGAAACCATACATTCCAAACAAAGAGGCGTGATTCAGTGTATTACGCTGATCCACCGAAAACCCCCAACACTACCTAATCATTACCTTCATTGCATTTCCATCCCATGTAATCCCACGTAACTCCACCAAACACCCCCCAAGTGGGTCCCATCCATCTGGGCCACACGTGACAGGGATAAACGGCTTGCCGAACACATACATTTAAGAGGTCCCCCTTTAAGAGGATTCTCAAGCATGCACAGCATGATAGTTCGGTTTGTACTTACTCTCCCAACAACGGTGGTTCTAACCTTTGGGGGGCCACCTAGCTGGCCTCCTTGGCCATTCATACACACACGAAGGGGCCCTACACGGTGGGCCCCACTCACATCACAGCAAAAAGAAAAAGAAAAGAAAGGAGGGGAAAAGGAGGGCGTAGCCTCACCTTGCTTGGCGCATCATGGATGGAAGGCGTGGATGGCGAGGCTGCTCCTCCCCGTCCTTCTCCTCTCTCATCCCTCCCACGTCCAGCTCTCTCTACACCCTCACATCTCGCTCTTCTCTCACTCCTTTTTCATGGTGGGGTCGTGCGTATGGAGGTGGAAGAAGGAAGATGGATAAGGGAGGGAATGTGTAAGATGAACGCTTCCTTTCTAGTCTAGCCAATGGGTTGGAGTTTTGGGTGAACGTGGAGGGAGGAGAGGGCTGGCGTGAGAAGGGGGCAAGCATAGAGCTGAGTCATGATATTTTGCAACGGGCGCCAATAGGGTGTTACCATGGGAACAGTTTAGTGGGTGTTACCATAACCATGTGGGGCCCTTCTTGATGTATTTTTTTATACATAGACGGCGTCTATCTATTTTTCATATCATTTTAGCACGTGATCCAAAAAAATAAGAAGTTCCAAATCTCGGGTGGACCATACCACTAGAAACAGTGATGAATAACCATTTAAAACGTTTGGTGGGCCACAAAAAATTCATATCAATTTGATATTTATATTTTCCATTCATCAAGACCTTATTGACATTATCAAGAGCTTGGATTGAAAATAAACATTACCAAAACCTTATGATGAGCTCTTTGGAAATTTTATTGGTGGAGCACTCAATCACATAGTTTCTAGTGGTATGGTCCACTTGAGATTTAGATCTGCATAATTTTTGGAACCTCATTCTAAAATGGGCTCTGGAAAAGGATGGACGGGGTAGATATACAAAATATCATCCATGTGGGCCATATAGTAGGGGTAACACCCACTAAGTTGCTCCCGTGATAACACCTGACAAAACCAACGCAAAATTAAATGCATTAAATGGATTTTCAAAATAGTATTCTTGGCATGAATAATTACTTTAAATGGATTTTGGCACAAAACAAAATTAAATGCATTAAATGGATTTTTAAAAAAGTATTATGGCATGCATAATTACTTTGGGAACGAATTTATTTTAGATGGGAGGGGAGGAGCACATGGCTGGGACTCTGGGAGTGTGCCAGGCGTGGCCAGCCCCACGAAAATAGGGCCACACAATCTATGTCAATTTCCAGGGTTTTGGTAAAAATGGCCATATCTTTATGATCGGGTGTCGAATTAACGTGAGGTTTTCACCGATGATAGGGATGAGGTTAAGAGGGGGCTTGGAGGAGGCTTTAGGGGCTGACAAGGATGAAGCTTTAAAAAGGTCAAGTTCACCTTCCACTCCCACTTTCATTTTCACTCTCTCACTTTCACTCTCATTCTCTTTCGCTTCTTCTTTGTTGATGTTGAAATGAACAGAGGGGAAGGGTATTTTATAGCCCATTTCTTGTTTTTCTTGTAATATTTGAGACTATGGGGGGTGAAAGTGTAGTGTTGACTTATGATTGGTTGAAGGGAGGGAGATGTCTAATGGCTTAGGAATGGTTAAGGTTTGGCTTAAGGGTTAGGGTAATGGCTCTTAGGGATCATCCATGCTTCATCGAGTTGCTAGCTCGAGTAGGGTGTCACAGGTATCGGCTCAAAAATGAGGTAGACCCAAATCTCAGCTACATCACAAGAAATAGTATTGATTGAACGTTCACCATTAAAACTTCTCAGGCGCCACAAAAGTTTTGGATCAAGCTTACACACACACACACACACACACACACACACACACACACACACCTACCTTCATCCAGGTCTTTATGACCTAATCAACGGGTTAGATGTAAACTAAACATTATAGTGTTACAATGAGCCTGGGAGGTTTTTAACCGTGGACATTCAATCCCTATTGTTTTCATGTGCTGTGGTTTACTCGAGATTTAGATTTGCTTCATTTTTAAGATCAAGTTTTGAATTGATTTGGAAAAGAAAAATGGATGGATGGTGTGGATAAAACACATACATTATAGTGGGGTCACAGAGCACTAACCAGTAGCCACTTGACAATTCACAGCGTAGATGCCGCGGTTTAGGTGGGATCCCCGAATCCTTAATTGTGGGGCCCACTATGATGTATGTGCCTCACATCCATATCATCCATTCTTTTTGACAGATATACTTAAGAGTATAATCCTAAAAATAAAATAGATCCAAATCTAAGGTGGACCATACTACAGGAAACAATAGTGATTGAATCCCACTATTGAAAACTTCATGAAGGCCACTATTAAAAACTTAGCGTACTGAGTAAACTTTGTGGGGCCCAAGATAATTTATTCGTTTTATCCACTCTGTTCATCCATTTTAAAAAATAATTTTATGGCTCGAAATCAAAATTGAAGCATATACAAAGCTCAAGTGGCACACACTATAGGAAACAATGTGAATTAAACCTCTAGCATTGAAAAATTATTGAACGCCACTAAAGTTTTGAATCAAGCTTATATTTGTTTTCCATTCATACATGTCTACTTGATCTTATGAACATGTTGGATGAGAAATAAACGTCACTGTGGGCCTTAAGAAGGTTTCAACAATGGAAATCCTTATTCCCATTGTTTCATGGGGCATGATCCACTCAAGCTTCAGATATGCTTCAATTTTTGGCTCAACGGCTAAAATGAGAGAGCAAAACGAATGGACGGTGTGGATAAATCAAAGGCATTCAAAGTAGGCGCAACTGAGTACTTAGTATGACAAAAATATACTAACTTAATATGCAATATGAAGTTCGGCCAAGGGTGAATTAGGTGTTATGCTGGTAACAGCTTAGTGGGTGTTACCCCTACCGTGTAGGGCCTACCTTGATGTATTTCTTATATATCCATTCTGTCCATCAAATTTTACATCTCATTTTAGGACATGATCCAAAATTATAAGAAGATCAAATATCAAGTGGACCATAACAAGAGAAAGAGTGATGAATAACCATTAAAAACATTTTGCGGGCCTCAAAAGCTTTGGATCAATACGATCTTTCTAAATTTCCCTTCATCAATATCTCCTTGACAATATCATTAGGTTGGATTGAAAATAAACATTAAGTAAATGTTACAATGAGCCCTTTGTAAATTTTAATGGTGAAGAACTCAATCAACATTGTTTCATGTGGCGTGTTCTACCTGAGATATGAATATGTATAAATTTTCACCAAGTATGCAAAATCTTTACAACATAATGGTAAGTTGGATTAAACTTTTATTCCAAAATCATGTGTGGAGTCTATGGACTAGTTATTATGCATATGTTTTCAGAAGTATTTCTACTAATATTATTGTTTGAGGTATTATAAAATTCAAACCTACAAAATCTATAGGTTTTCAATTTGCAATGTGTGAAAAATCGAATTGAATTGAATTGAAAAATCCATCAAAATTGGGGTCAATTCAATTTCAATATGAAATTTCGACATCAAGATCAATTCAATTTCGATTTCAATTTCAAAAATTTATGATCAATTCAATTTCAATTTCATCCAAAATCGAATTGATCGAATTGGTGTGCAGCACTACTTAAAAGCCCCCAAATCTTCAACTCATATAATTCAAAATGGGCCTGATTAGGTGTGGTCTACATGACTAGTGAAAGTATGCAAGGCACGCTACCCACTAGGCAATGGGCCTACCCAACGGGTCCAAAAAAGGTCACCATAGAGGGCTTTCTACTCCTAACTTTTCCCCTTAGTATGTGGCCCACTTGGGCCTCAATTTCACTTCATTTGAATGGGCTCAAGGCTACACATAGCCCAAGAGAAACAAATGGGCAGCAAGAACTATACTTTTCATGCCCCACAAGTTAGAAAATACCTAAGTTGCATAACATACAAGGTGGGCCTCATTAAGCTAAGGTATGACCCACATACGCAGGGTATGCCACGTATCCAAAGCACCCAAAATTTATGATCACGTGTGGCCCACTTCCAATGAACGAAAATGGTCACTCGACATCCTTATAAAAGGGCTTCAAAACACACAAGGCGCCCCCCCCCCCCTTGATTGCGTGTGTACAAATTTTAGCGAAGGCTCAAATATGGAGCTTGGAAGAGTTGTGCTTAAATTTTTGCAAAAGCAGTTTTGGACCAACGTCGGGCACGGCCTAGCATCAAATGAAATCACCTTTTGGCGTGCCATAAAGGGTCCATGGTAGACATATATATGGTCTTCAAAACCCATAAGGTATAACCTCCTGGATGCATGTACAAAATTGGTGGTGCGAGGCCAAACCTGAGCTCCTGAAGTTTCTACACAAAAATTTTTGCACAACATTTCCTAACCCCATTTTGGGATCAAATTTCAAATCTTATGGGCTCACTTTGGCCCAAGTAAAATACAATTTTTCTTGACTGATATATAAGTTAGAAATCCCATTTGGTGGCCCTCACATATCTTGTACGTGGGGCCCAGCAGAGAGCCCAAAGTGACCCACTTGCAAGCTAGCTTAGTACTAATAAAATTTCACCAACATACAACAATATACAAAAAACTTCAACAAATTGAAAATATGAAAAGTAACCAAATCCAATGGCAAGTATGGCCCACATTCTAGAAAATGATATGAATAAGGCCGCACACACCGCAGGCTGCCCTATGAATGGGTGCTCCGAAACATATGCATCAAGGGTTCTACAGCTGTCCATTGAGTAGCCCGATCAGGCATAATCATCAAGAGTGGGTCCACTTCGATGGGCCACGCTAGAAGGGCCATGCGCCCATATACACAGGCGGGCTGCACAAAAGGTGGACCCCATTGTCCAGTTGGACGGCTCACGAAAATCAAATGCATCACAAGTGGGTTCCACGTCCCAGGTGGGCCCACGACAAAAGATGGACAGCGTGGGTCTACATACATCAAGGTGGGCCTAGAACGTACATCAAGGTGGGCCCCACGCCAGATGGGACCCACATCAGTCCACAAAACAAGGATTCTCAAGCATGCACAGCATGATAGTCCGGTTCGTACTTACTCTCCCAACAACGATGGTTCTCACCTTTGGTGGGCCACCTAGCTGGCCTCCTTGGCCATCCATACACACACAAAGGGGCCCTACACGGTGGGCCCCACTCACATCACAGTAAGGAGGGAAAGGAAGGAGGGAAAAGGAGGGCGTAGCCTAACCTTGCTCGGCGCACAATGGATGGACGGCGTGGATGGAGGGGCTGCTCCTCCACGTCCTTCTCCTCTCTCATGCCTCCTACTTCCAGCTATCTCTACACTCTCACATCTCTCTCTTCTCTCACTCATGTTTCATGGTGGGGTCGTGCGTATGGAGGTGGAAGAAGGGTGAAGAAGGAAGATGGAGAAGAGAGGGAATGTGCAAGAGGAATGGTTCCTTTCTAGTCTAGCCAGTGGGCCGGAGTTTTGGGGGAATGAGGAGAGAGGAGAGGGCTGGCGTGAGAATGGGGCAAGCATGGAGCTGCGTCATGATGATTTTGCAACAAAACCAAAACAAAAATAAATGCATTAAATGGATTTTCCAAAAAGTTTTCATGTCATGCATAATTAATATATGGCACAAAACAAAATTAAATGCATTAAATGGATTTTCAAAGAAGTATTATGGCATGCATTATTACTTTCGGAACGAATTTATTTCAGAGGGGAGGAGCCTCGCTGGCGCTTTGGGAGAGTGTCCCGGGCGTGGCCAGCCCCACGGAGATGGGCCACACACAATCTAATTTTCAGGGTTTTGGTAAGATGGTCATATCTTTATGGTCGGGTGTCGAATTGACATGGGGTTTTCACTGTTGATAGGAAGAAGGGGGGGCTTGGAGGAGGCTTTAGGGTAGGAAGGAGGGGGGCTTGGAGGAGGCTTTAGGGCCCACAATGAAGCTCTAAAAAGGTCAAGTTCACCTTTCACTTTCATGTCCACTCTCTCATTCTCACTCTCCTTCTCTTATTTTTTGTTGGTGTTGAAATCAAATAAGGAGAGGGATATTTATAGCCCATTTCTTGGTTTTCTTGTAATATTTGAGACTATGGGGGGTGAAAGTGTGGTGTTGACTTATGACTGGTTGAGAGGAGGGAGATGTCACGTGGCATTCGCTCATTTGCTTTGAGAGTGGTAGAGATTGTAATTAAAAAGAAATTCAATGGCATTTTGTGAGGAAAGTTGACTTTTGAATGTGTTCTCCCTTGCATAAACCTCCTTTTGATGAACCTCTTGGGTTTGGATTGGCTTCTGATTTAGTTTGGCTAATGGCTTTAAGCAATAGTTGAAGCTTGGGTAGTGGCTTGGGTATGGCTAAAGCTTAGGAATGGTTTAAGTAATGGCTAAGGCTTAGGTAGTGGCTTGGTTTAGGTAATGCTTGTGGTTTAGCTAATAGCTTAGAAATGGTTAAGGTTTGGATAAAGGTTAGGGTAATGGCTCTTAGGGATCATCCATACTTCAACGAGTTACTAGCTTGGGTGGAGTGTCACGGATATATATATATATATATATATATATATATATATATATATATATATATATATATATATATATGGATTTTCAGAAAAGTATTTTGGCATGCATAATTACCTTATGACATGCATAATTACTTTCGAAACAAAATTATTTCAGATGGGAGAGGGGTGGAGCCTGGCTGGCGCTTTGGGAGAGTGTCCCGTGCATGGCTAGCCCAATGGCGAGGGGCCACACACAATCTGCATCGATTTTCAGGGTTTTGGTAAAAGGGTCATATTTTTATGATCGGGTGTCGAATTTACGTGGGGTTTTCACTATTGGTAGGGAGGAGGCTAAGAGAGTGCTTGTAGGAGGCTTTAGGGGCTGACAAAGATGAAACTCTAAAAAGGTCAAGTTCACCTTTTACTCTCACTTTCATTTCCACTCTCTCACTCTCACTCTCCTTCTCTTCTTCTTTATTGGTGTTGAAATGAAGAGAGGAGGGGTATTTATAGTCCATTTCTTAGTTTTCTTGTAATATTTGAGACTATGGGGGGTGAAAGTGTGGTGTTGACTTATGATTGGTTAAGGGGAGGGAGATGTCACATGGCATTCCCTCATTTGCTTTGGGAGTGATAGATATTATAATTAAGAAGAAATTCAATGGCATTTTGTGAGGAAAGTTGACTTTTGGATGTATTCTCCCTTGGATAAACCTCCCCTTGATGAACCTCTTGGGTTTGGATTGGCTTCTAATTTGGCTTGGCTAATGGCTTAAGCAATAGTTAAAGCTTGGGTAATGGCTTGGGTATGGTTAAAGCTTGGGCATGGTTTAAGTAATGGCTAAGGCTTGGGTAGGTGATGGCTTGTGATTTGGCTCATAGCTTAGGAATAGTTAAGGTTTGGCTAATGGCTCTTAGGGATCATCCATACTTTATCAAGTTGTTAACTTGGGTGAGGTGTCACAGGTATCAGCCCAAAAATGAGGTAGATCCAAATCTTAAGTGGGCCACATCACAAGAAATAATATTAATTAAACGTTCACCATTAAACTTCTCAGGTGCAACAAAAGCTTTGGATCAAGCTTATATTTTTATTTTTTTGCCTTCATCTAGGTCTTTATGACCTTATCAACGGGTTGAATGTAAAATAAACATTATGGTGTTACAGTGAGCCTGGGAGGTTTTTAACAGTGGACATTCAATCCCTACTGTTTTTGTGTGTTGTGGTTCACTTGAGATTTAGATCTACTTCATTTTTATGATTAAGCCTTAAAATGATTTGGGTGGGATCCCCGAATCCTTAATTGTGGGGCCCACTGTGATGTGTGTGCCTTACATCCATGCCATCCATCCATTTTGACAGATATATTTAGAGTATATGATCCTAAAAATAAAGCAAATCCAAGTGTAAGGACCATACTACAGGAAATAATAGTGATTGAATCCCACCATTAAAAACTTCATGAAGGCTACTAGAACATTTATTTTCCATCCTAACCTATTGATAAGGTCACAAAGATTTGGATGAAGAGATCACAAAAATATCAACTTGATCTAAAAGTTTTGTGGCCCACGATAAGATTTTAATGGTCGATTACCACTATTTCCTGTGTTACAGTCCACCGGAGATTTTGATTTACTTCAATTTTTGGATCATGACCTAAAATTAGTTTTCGAAACAAATGAATAGGGTGGATATAAGGCAAATACATCATAGTGGGCCCCGTAGTCAAGGATCCCACTCACCTCAGCGTCGCTAGCCAAACTGCATTCGCTAGGATACGTGGAACCCCAGGCCACACTAAGGGCTCATTTGACATCTCAACTCTAATTTAATAAGAGTTTTTTTTTTAATAAAAGCTACTTCAAATAAGTCATTTTTGTTCTAGCTCTTGTTTTAGCTCATTTGGTAAATATTCAGAAAAAAAAAACTCTCATTTAAAATAAACACGTTTGGTAAAACTTTCAAATAAGAGTTTTTTTAACGGTAGTTAATGTCATTTTTAAATATTACAACAACTTTAATATAAGAGCAATCCAAATTATTGTTTTGGTGGACCGTCCATCATGTGGGGCCCAACATCAATGCTAATTATCCTTTATGTGGGCCCCCTCATGTCCACTACCCATCACCCATCACGTGGCCTCCACATTTAATGTGTCCATAGTGTGGGCCCTACCTTTAAAGTGGATTGTCCATCATGTGGGGCCCACTTTTGATATCCACCATTCATCGTGTGGGGTGCATTTTGTATGTGAATCATCCATCATACGGCCCACTTTGGATATGGGTCATCCATCATGAGAGACCTTGGATGGGGGTCGTCCATGAGGTGGGGCCCATTTGATGTGACTTGTCCATTATGAGGAGCCACACTTTTATGTGGACCATCCATCATGTGAAGCCCACTCCGTCTATTATGTTGTCCCACCTTGATGTGGACCATTCATTGTGTGGGGCCTCACCTTCGTTATGGGTTGTTCATCATGTGGGCCCATCCTTGATATCAACTGACCATCTTGTGGGCCCACCTTCATTGACCATCATCCATCATGTGGGTCCTACCTTTGACATGGATTGTCCATCAAATGGGACCACTTGATGTGCATGTTGGGCCGCACTTTGATGCTGGTTGGGCCATCTATCATGTGGGGCCCACCTTTGATGTGAACCTTTCATTACATGGGCCCACCTTGATGGGGCCCCACTTCAATATGAATCTTTCATCATGAGGGGCCCATCTTTGATGTCCACCATCCATCATGTGGGTCTCACCTTTGTTGTGGACCACTATCATGTGGGGCCCATTTGATGTGGATAGTCCATCATGTGGCACCCATCTTTGATGTCCACCATTCATCATGCATGTCCCACCTTGGTTGTGGACCGTCCATCATGTGGGGCCCAACCTTCAATATTAGTCATCCATCATGTAGCATGTAGGCCCACCTTTAATGTCAACCTTCCATTATGTGGTTCCATGTTCAATATTCACCATCTATCATGTGGTTCCTACCTTTTTTGTGGACCATTTATCATGTGGGACCACTTGATGTGGATAGTCCATCACGTTGGACCCACCTTTGATATCCACCATCCATCATGTAGGTCCCACCTTTGCTATGGATCATCCATCATGTGGGCCCAACCTTCAATATGGGTTATTCATCATGTGGGCCCACCTTTAATGTCAACCTTCAATCATTTGGTCCCACATTCAATGTCCACCATCCATCATGTAGGTACTACCTTTAATGTAGACCATCATCAGGTAGGGCCTGCTTGATGCGGATCGTTCATCATGCGAGGCCACACTTTGAAGTAGGCCATCCATCATGTGGGGCTCACCTTTGATGTGACTGTGCATTTTGTACGCCTACCTTTGATATGCGCCATTCATCATGTGGGGCCTACCTTCACTATGGGTCGCTCATCATGTGAGCCCACCTTGAAAAAATTGTAAAGAGAAGAGAAGAAGTTGAGAATTTATCTAAGAGATAGTACAAAATGCTTAAAACAAACTCCGTTTCAAAAAGTAACCCCTCCTAACTTATTCATTTGAAATTTATTTGCTACCTTCTAAACAAATAAGCACTTAATTAGGCTTTTACAAACAAACTGGAAGAATATTTTTTTTCCAGAAATAAGCCAATAAGCTATTATTTGTAGAGGTGCTAAAGGCCCCCTAAAATGATAGTGAATTAGGTGCCACCGAGTAACACCTTAGTGGGCATTACACTTACGGTGGGCCCACCTTGATGATGTGTTGTATATCCACACCATCCATCCTTTTCTCCAGCCCATTTTAGGATGTTTTTTCCAAAGCTTAAGCATATACAAATCATGGGGACCACACCATAGGAAACAATGATGATTGAGTGCCTCACCATTACAGCTTCCAAAGGGCCCGTCGAAAGGTTCTAATAACGTTTATTTTCCATTCAATCTGTTAATAATGTCAAGAAGACCTGGATGAAGGGAAAATACAAAGATAAACTTAATCCAAAACTTTTGTGGCTCACATAAAGTTTTTAACAGTCATTCATCACTGTTTCTAGTGGTGTGGTCCACTGAGATTTAGACCTTCAGTTTAGGATTTTGTCCTAAAATGAGATGGAAAAACAGATGAACAGCATGGATATACAGAAAATAGATCAAGGTGGGCCCACACGGTTAGGGTAACACCCACTAAGCTGTTGCCCGGGTAGCAGCTAATCCGCTCCCCACTAAAATACCCACACAAAAGAAAAGAAAAGAAAAGGCTAAAGATCAACGGTTGATTTCGGCTCTTATCTTGCATCTCAGAAATGATATGGCCAAGCTCTTCTCTGCAATATCATCTATACCTAAAGCAGTAAGACAATACTGGGACGTAGAGATCGCAGGGTGGACCCCACCTCACGTGCCAAAAGAGGACAACCTGCAAACAGTAATGGCTTAGAACATTCAGTGCCAGTTTATCCATTGCACGTAAAGTTCAAGTGTTATAAATGTGTCGGCTTGACCATCGAGCTTTCAAGCTGGCTTCTCAATTAACCTAGGCTTGGACCGTGTAAAACAGCTTGCCCGAGTGTGGCCCACCCCACCCATTAGTATTTACATTCCAGTACATTCTTTTAGATTTCTTAAGGGAGACGAGTGATTGAAGGAGAAGGTGGGCCCACCGCAATATTTATATGAAACCCACTGCCCACCAGGTGCATAACCCCTTGTTAGACTCAGGGCCCAAAAATCAGACCCACCAGTGATTCATGTGGACCACATGATTGGATAATGTACAGGGCAACGCTCCCTTCATACTCTTTCCATTGGTTTGGCCCACCTGAATCAAATATTGGCCTGATTTTTGGGCCCCACTCCTAAATGTTTGTTTGGCATCTAATGGTCCGCCTGATGATGGGTCCGCCTAATTTTTAGGCATAATAATCTTCCTAGAGGGGCCATTTTTCATGGATTGCATGTTGTCGCCAGTGCACCCATTGCATGTGAAGTTCGCAGTGTGGGTAGGGCTGTCAATGGGCCACTCTAGCCCATCAACCTTTCGGGCCTGGTTTGCCTCACGCCATACTTAGGATGAAGTATCAGGTCCAAGGGCCAAGCTCGGGCTTAGAATTCAAGCCCCCTTCTCAGTTAGCCTGGGCTTGGACAGTGTACAATAGCCTGGCCTGAGTCCAGCCAGGGTCGGCCCACCCATATGATTTGCAAGGTTAAGGAACGTACATCAAGGTGGGCCCCACAGTGATGGATCCAACCACGTTAGTGGATCCGGCTGTCTTATTGAGCCGAGGCTAACCTAGCTGGGTCCAAGCAGTCTTCCCAGAAGGGCCAATGTTTTATCGTTCGAATGTTGTACACATGCAGAGCACCCATTGTATGTGAAATTCACATTGTAGGTAGGGCTTTCAGTGTACAATAGCCTCCAAACTGTTTTTCTTGGTGTGGTCCACCTGTATCCTCTATGGGCCTGAATTATTGGGCCCCACGTATAAATTTTTGTGCAACATCTGATGGTATTGGAGCGAATTTCATATAATCATCAAAGTGAACCCTTTGAAAGATAAGGGTGGACATCTCTCCCAATTGACCCTCGTCTTCTCATTATCTTCAAAACTACCGCACCCTCATTTTCACTAAAAGTACTAAAAATCAATGCACCCAAGAGAGATGATAGGGTGGGCCATCTTCTCTCAAGAACAAAGCGAAGCGATCAACCGTCTCGTCTTGCTCTTCACATCGTGTACCCGTTCAAGATGAACTACAGGATCATGGCGGATGCAATATCAAAGGCTGTGATTGTGATTGTGCTGGCCGCATGGGCTAAGTGCAGTAGCCAAGGAATCTTTTCTTGGTGCATTAACAACTTCTCTGTCTACTCTTACTAACGAGATGGTTAAGATGGTTGTAGGGGTCCCACTGCTCGAGTCCATGTACGGGCCCATCGGCCATGATCTGGTTGTCCAGGCGTCAGTGCTCCAAATGATCGTCTGGCCGACGATCCTTTTCTTCTTGCTGGAGCCGAGGAAGACAACCAGTGATACCTTGTTGAGGCCCAACAGTGTGAAAACTGGTGCACTTAGGCCCACAGACCCAACGGATGATTTACAGGCCAATCAGGTTGCAACGGTGGTAAGTAGGACCTCATTTCGATCACTGATGAAGATCGTGTGGCTGAAGCTTGTGCGTAATCCTAACTCTTACGTGGGTGTCATTGGTCTTGTGTGGGCTCTAATCACGAATAAAGCATGTTTGGGAAACAACATATGTATCATTCAAAAAGTAAAAAAAGCATGTTTGATTTCTAACATCATGAATAATCATCCCTCAAGTCTAATTGGTTCCCCTCACATCCACTGTCCATCATGTGGGGCCAACATTTGATGTGGATCGTTCATTTTGTGGCCCTTGGATGTGGGCCATTTAGCATTAGGGTTGATCTTTAATGTGCACTATTCATTAGGTAGGGCCCACCTTTGATGTTGGTCATCCATCATGTGGGGCCCATCATCAATGTTATTGTCCATCATGTGGGGCCCATCTTCAATATCCACCGCCCATCATGTGGTGCCCACCTTTAATGTGGACCATCCATCATGTGAGCCCACCTCCCATGTGGGCCATCCATCATGCGGGGGCCACCTTAGATATGGGCCGTTCTCATTAGCCCGACCTTTGATGTGGACCGTCCATCATGTGAGGCCCACCTTGATGTGGATCATCCATCATGTGGAGCCCGCCATTATTAATTGCCCATCATGTGGAGTCCACATTTGATGTGAACTGTCCATCATGTGGGCCCCACCTTTGATGTGGATCATTCATTGTGTGGGCCGTCCATCATGCAGGGCCCACCTTGGATGTGGGTAATTCATCATTATGACCCAACCTTTAACGCGCACTATTCATTATGTAGGGCCCACCTTTGATGTTGGTCATCTATCAAGTAGGGCCCACCGTCAATGCTATCATCTATCATGTGGGGTCTATCTTCAATATTTACTGCCCATCATGTGGACCCATCATGCACAGCCACACTGTCCATTCATGTGGGGCCGGCCTTTATGTTTACCTGCCCTACAAACATGCTAAAAAATCTTCTTGAGAGGATGTTCTTAAAACCTCATGATCTCTGCCTACAGACTGATGGTTAAGAAGAATAAAACAATTGCTGGAATCACGTGGCAAGTGTGACAATGGGCCGGGCAGCCTGATGGATTGGCTTTGGCATGAGCTTGGACCTAGTCTGGTCCAGCCCATCCCGACCTAACTTTATATGTAGATTGATCATGTCCCACAAATATGACATTCCAATCAATCGATCGCATTCTAGTAGAATGACTATTTCTTTCTGCGTGTGGCCCACTTGATCAAATTGGTAGTTTACCTTATTAAAATTTGAAGGTATGCATTATCCTTGAAACCTGACTAGTGGGCCATAGCTTATTATTGGTAATGCTAAAAAGATGGGAGGTTCTGCTTATTGGACTATCTCTAATGTGGGCCATTCATTATGCAAGGCCCGCCTTGGATATGAGCCACTCATCATTAGGGCCGACCAATGGTGGGTGTCAATGACCACTGTTTCCTGAGGTGCAATCTATTTGAGATTGGATTCTGTTTCATTTTTGGGATCGACTAACAGGGGGGGACGGTGTGGATTTCATGTGCACAACATGTGGCCCCACTACCTAGTGGGTCACTCAAAACTAGTTGGAAAAACAGATGAATGGCATGAGTAAAACCATCACGCTGGGCCGAGGGAGGTTTCAACGGTGTCATCATTATAACTGTTACTTCCTGATGTGGGGTCCACCTGAGGTTTAGATCTGCCTCACACGCTAGCCCCACTCAGGTACTCACATCCGAACCAGATGGATGACGTGGATAAAATATCGCAGTGGGCCCAGCAAGGTGGATGGTCAACGTGGGCTGGGCAGTTGCAGTCTCGGGCCAAAAAAAAAAGCTCAAATTGAACCCCTCCCCCTCTTAAAAATAAAAAATAAAAACTCAAATCAAAGAAGAAAGAGAGAGCAACTTGCATCCTTAAGGAGCAACTCAAAGAGACTGATCCAGATTTAAGATCAATAGCCTCCCCTTAGGCTTTCAGAAATAGCTGTCATGGGCCAACTTGAATAAGATCTTAGCCCTATGGATTAGACACAGGCCCCATAACTAAACAGATCAAGGCCGAGGCCAGGCCCAGTTTTCAAAACATTTTATACTGAGTCCAGCCCGAGCCGGGGTGCAGAACCCACTGATGGCAGACGGCCTGGACCCACTCCTGAATTTCGGCCAGGTAACAATCAAAGGCTTCCCAAGTTTAAGCACAGTAGAAAATAGATGAGTTTGAGAGAAATAGAGAAAAATGGAGAAGAGAGGTGAAGATTGAGCAAATCTACACTGTCGAACCAGGCGTCTACTTGATCCGCTTCCTTGTACACTGTGGGCTTCTGTGAATGTTCAGGTACAACTTTGTATGTGAACATTTCTTCAATTTACGTGCAGAACTTTTTATCACAAGATTCACAGCTACAGTTTGCTTACTTTCACGCCCTGCGAACCTCAAAAGTGCAGGACATCTGATGGGCGCACAAGGTGGGCCCTCATCCACATCAAAATCAGGCCGGTCACCTGCCCACTTAATGAATGGACCGACTGATGTTTGTTTCAGCTCAAGGTGGAACACACCTCACACCCCGGTCGTATGTCGTGAGGGTTATGCGGGGTGAGCAAAACCATGATGCATTCATGCTGACTAAATCTGCCATTTTTCACTCATTTGCAAAGAAATATAATTAAATACATCTTTCTTATAGTTAAAAAAAAAAAAAAAAAAAAAAGAGTAAATGCAAATTACAAATGCTACATTGCAGCGCACAGGAGATGCGTAACTCGTAACTCATGCCTATAGAATTTTCCCATTTTATGCGCAACACAAACACACACCTAAATTTTTAGAAATTTCAAAAACCTAGGACTCACGACTACATTTCTAGGATTCCAACTTGGACAAGAGCTTAATGAGCGGTGTGGATTCACCATATGAGATAATGAGCCCCACTTTCGAGTGGGTGCGTGCGTACAGCACAGGTGGGCCCATCGCGCGCCGAATCGGAAAAACTGGTTAGTCGGGAGAATACCGACTCTTTCCGCAAGTGGACGGGTATTCCCTTCCTTTCGAAACTCCCGGGCGGGAGTGCGTTTGGATCGGACGGACTGTCCGTTGGCTCTGGCTCATCTCCAGTACCGTTAGGTCAGATCTGAACCGTCCATCGAGTCCGCAGGGCATCTAATACCAAGATCTAACTGGTCTTTCGAGACCATGCATGTGGGTGAGGGCACAACACGTGCCTAAACAACAGCGTGCGAGGCCATTTTTTACCAAAATGGGAAGTTTTCTCCCCTCCACGCTGGCGATCCGCGTGAGAGGTTTTCCTTCCATCCCAACCCTTCATTCCGTTCTTATCCTAGCCGTCCGAGCCTTTTCCATTTTGGGAAGCCACGTACACCACCTTTCCCTTGGCAGAAGGAACCTTCTCATCTCAGCGCTGGCGTGATCTCGACCATCCGTCCATTCCTGGAAGCTTCCTCCGCATTCATCCTAGCCGTGGATGCTAGGGCAACTAGCCGTTGGAGAGGAACAGCCGCTCTTTTCACGATATTACACTGCAGCGGAGTTTCTCGCGAGATGAATGAGAACCGATGATCTCCTTCCATGGAGGGCCCCATTCACTAATCTGAAAGCTTGGGTTGATGGCCCACAGCCTGATAGACACAGCCACGGTGTCCGATTTGGCCCATGTAAATAAAGCGGGCCCCGGTGCAGTTACAAGTAAATCAAGGGTGCCTCGGGATGTTGGGACCAACCCAATGAAATGCAGCCGTTTGATCTTATCCAAATGGCTGGAACGGCTATAAATAGCCTATTGCTATTTCTGAAGAGGCCATTCTCTTGCCCGAAACCCTAGGTTGCAAGAATAGTAGAGAGAGAGAGAGTAGCAAAAGAAGATAGGAAAGAGAGAGAGAGAGAGAGAGAGAGAGAGAGAGAGAGAGAGAGAGAGAGAGAGTCGGGCGCCGTTCTCGGCTCTGTCTATAGCTGGCAGTCGTCTCCAGCCTTCCCTGTCCAAAATTAAATGGAAGGAAGGTAAGGGAGAGAATAGAGGGAATAGAGAGGGAGAAGGGGGAGTGCGTTTGGGGGGTTGTTCGACCACCGGAAAGAGGCCTCCCATTCGTCTATCTGCCTTGGTCCTAGCAGGCCTTGGGTTCGGCTGTCAAGTTCGGCTACGGGGCTATCCCTGGCCAAGTCCAGTTCAATCCAACCAGCATTCTGTAAATTTGGGGGAGCTTGACTCAATAGGTATCCTCCTCCGTCATTGATTTAGTATGTCTCTCATGTTTGGATTGAGATAAACTGCTGATTTAGTATGTATCTCATTTATTTGAAATTCAATATTCAATATTATCCAACATGTCATCTTTTCTATATGCATGGTTTGTTTCTTACACTGTGGTTATCTTTTTTTTGGCTAACGTCTAAATTTTTAAAACACGGGTCATGAACTCGGGTTTTAAAAAATCGAAGCGTTACACATTTTCACTGGACTATAGAATTGACACCTAAGACGAGTGGCTCTGATACCACTTTGTTGGCTTTACAAAGCCTTAGAAGAAAAACTGAATAACCATACAAGAAAAGGAAAAAACTGATAATTTCTTGTTTGTAATTTCTTATCGATGTGTTGCAAATGACTACACATTACACCTATTTATAAATTCTTAGATAGATATAACTCCTTGGCTGTTACAAGACTCTTCATTTTCCCAAGGGTAAGTTGTCACAACTCTTTCAATGAAGCCTTTTGAGAATTTCAAAAGTTGGTGAAACTGCTGAGAAATTGTTGAGAAACCAGGAGAAGAAATGCATTGGGCTGCAGGCTCACCGTCGCCCAATGTACTGTTTCCTCCCTTCTTTAGCGAGGAGTCTCCTCTAGATGCAAGGACTCTATGACTGCTATGTAGTTCGTTCTCTGTTTGGATTGCAAGCCTCGATTGGGCTTGGGCTTGCGCTTGGGCTTGATTCTTCTTGAAGCTCCTAGAATATATGCAACTATATTTCATAATTAATTATTAATCAAAATACCGAAATATGAGGTAAATACAATAATGCATGTTAGATGAATTATTAAAGTGATTAAACTATTTAATGATCAATTGTGTGGTCAGATACTTGGTATCTCGGTGAACAATGCTAGTGGAAAGTGGACTCTCCATTTTTATATAAAAAAAATGATAACAAAATGACTATAATAATAATAATAATGATCTTAGTATTTGTAGTATTATCTTAGTATTTGGATTATTAAAGAGAAATAAATTGTTATAGATTGTTTACACCTAATTGTATGGATTATACTAGCCATTTGGACTTCTTAGCCGTCCAAACTCGGTTTGGGAACAATCCAACTATTGGGATGCATAAAATACCTTTATTATTGGTTAGATCGATGTGTATGACCCACTTGGTAATAGGAGTTGGCCATCAGTGGTCCATGAGCTTCTGTTGTTATCATTGGACGGAGTGGATGCCACTACTCATTGTTGTGGACCCCACTTTTCATGGTGAATGTGCACCAGCGAAGGTGTACACGCTGTGCACCGATTGGACCGCATTTTCCAAAAGAGGAAACCTCCTTTCTCTTTCACGGTCGCTGCCCGAACAGGCTGTTTTAGTTGAACGGACGGACGGTCCGTTTCGGTTGAGCGTGGCCCACTTTCCAGCAACTACCAAGAGTATCTCCACCTTCTTCACTTGTCTACTTGTCTCCACCTTCCCTCTCCTTCTTGCTATATAAACCCCTCAGTCTCCCCTCATTCTCTCAACACTCCATCTCTCTCCCAAGAAAACCTTAGATTGAAGAAGAAGAAGAAGAAGAAGGAAGAAAGGTTTTATATATGTTGAGCCTTTTTTATTTTTTCCTAATTAACTCACCAAAGCTAGGTTGTCTGATTTTTTTTCCCTAGCGCATAGGATTTGACCCTTAATTAAATTCGAATGAATAATGTCATTGATTTGGGGGCCACTCAAATACTCTCAAAATATTAGCCCTAAATTCATGTAAGCTATGGTACTCATTTTACTAATGCATGACCTTAACTATTTGACATTATTTCAAGAAGAAATTTTAGAAAAAAATTAAAATTAAATTCGGATAAATAGTGTCAACGATTTGGGATTGATTTTAGGGATTGCTTGATGTTCCGAATTATCCTCAAATTCATACAATCTATTCGCACTCATTCTGAATGTAATTAGCCTTAGATCGATGGACTTTTATTGGATGGTGAAGAATAAAAAACATCTAATGGTCCTAACTTGATAATTCCCTAGATGTATGAGTTTTGGCGTGCACAAAGTGGGGCAGTTGGTGAGTCTTCATGGCACAACCACTTGATAATTCCTTACATTGTAGGGCTGATGGTTCTTGATAGTGTGGCCCAACCTGATGGGACCCACCTTTGATCGATGTTTTGTGCACATTTTAATGGGTGCTTGCTGCCCATGAAGGTCGCAATGTTCAGCTTTCCATTTCAGAAACCTGTCTGATTTTTAGTGTTTTGGGCCATTTTTGGGTGTCCATGGTGGGCCCCACGTGCGAGCAGTGTGGGGGCCACCACTTGGGCTTTTTATTCTCTATATGTGGCTACATGAATGACATCTTACCTTGGCCAAGGCAGACCCCACGTGATCGGGAAGTTGATCTCAAAATGGGGTTGAGAAATGTTGTGCAAAAATTTCTGAGCAGAAATTTCTAGTAGTCATGTTTGGCCATGCGCTAAAACTTTTCTGTGTGCATCCAGCATATCCTATTATGTAGGTTTTGTAGACCACATATGGGTCTACTAGGGGCACTTGTCTTCACACCAAAAGGTGGCCCCGTTTGATGGTGGTGCATGTCTTGGGCTGAAACCATTACTGTACTATTTTCTGCACCACTATTCTAGGTGCCCATGTTTGGGACAATGCAAAAATCTGTATTTGTGCAACCAAGGGGGTCCACCTTGTGGGTTTTGAAGCCCATGCATAAGGCTACCAGATGGCCAGTTTATTTCTCTAGAAGCTGGCCCCTTGTGACCACAAATTAGACTCAAACTTAGCCAAAATTACTTTTTTTATGGAAATTCTGTTTAATTAAAAATCCTCGTGGGACCACTTCTGTGGTGTCCACCATTTATTTAAAACTTTCTAGAACCTTATTTGGTTATAGGGATTTGAGAATTTCATTCAACGGCAACACTTAGTAGCAAGATGAGTCGGACAAAGCTATTTAGGCGATCAAAATCTTAGGTAATTGTTGGGGTCCCGAAAGTGAGGATCCCCGAAATGATGATTCCGAATGCCGAAACCATCACGCGGTCGGATTTAGGGCCAGTGCATCGAAAATCGCAACACGAATCACGACACACGCATCGGATTTGCCTCAAGTATGAAATTGGGCCGGTAGCGGACCCCACCGGACACCGTAACCAAAACTGTCCAAAATTGGGACGGTACCTCAATTATGAAGAAGTAGGAGCAGTGCATCGGCATTCATCGCGAGGCGGACCCCGCAAACCCCCCAATTTGCAAAACTCAAATCTGCGGGACACGAATACGTCCAGCGCATCCAAAAAATCAATTTATGGACGCACTGCGCCCAGCGCATCCAAAAAATCAATTTATGGACGCACTGCGCCCAGCGCATCCAAAAAATCAGTTAATTTCAGAACGCGCTGGCAGCTGGCGCGTCCTGCAAACCAACTCCTGGACTCCGATCATTTCGCGACGCGCCGAGCGCATTTATCGACGCGCCGACTCATTTTCTCGACGCGCTACACGTGTCAACCGCCTATTGGACGACGATATCTATAAATACCCCGCCCACCGCCTCATTTGCATCATTCAGCAAGAGAGAGAGGGGACCTCGTCGCCGGAAAACTTTTGCCGACCGCCGGAATCCTTCTCCGACCGCCGGAACCCCTCGTCGGAAATCGCACCTCCGATCATACCAGGTCTGGAGGAATGACTTAAGTCACCTTTTTCGATGCGCCGGTCCCAGCGCATCATAAAAGTGACCTGGCGCATCAGGAAAATCCTCGGCGGACTACGCAAACCATCAATTGTGGCATTTTAAGGACGCACTGGCCCCAGCGCGTCGTAAAATAGCCCAGCGGATCAGAAAAATACAAGTTATCAAGTCAAAGCTATTTTAAGGACGCACTGGCCCCAGCGCGTCGCAAAATAGCCCAGCGCATCAGGAAATTACAATTTTAGGACGCACTGGCCCCAGCGCGTCGCAAAATAGGCCAGCGGATCAAAAAATTAGATTTTAAGGACGCACTGGCCCCAGCGCGTCATAAAATTACCCGGCGCATCATGAAAATCATTTATGGACGCACTGGCCCCAGCGCATCAATAAAATCAGGCCAGCGGATCGCAAAAATCAGCACTTTGCACGTTCGTTCCAGCACCCTTAAATCCTCATTTTATAACATTTTTAAGCCCCGTTTGAGCCTATTTTGGGTATTTCGAGCATTCCGGACGCAATGGAGCAGTCAAACGACCCATTCGGGCTACCCAATGAGCAGAACACAAGCCCTCGAAGTCCGATCCAACCCAACGAGCTGGATGGAACAGTTCTCCCGAAAAGAGGCCGCCGGCGCCCAGAATCATACTGATGCATCATCATTACGTGTACTATCATAATATGACCCGAATCCAGGTCTGGACTAAGCAAAGGGGACTATGGTTAACACGATAAACCACATCAGGAGAGTTCTAAACTATCACACACAATCTGTTAAAAAACTGATATTCCAAGAACAGTCGATGCCCTACCCATCCAAACGGCATCCGCTGGTTGAGCTGCGCAGGTACACACAACTGTAGAATGGACTTCCCGAGGTCACCTGTCCCTACATTGACAGGCGCGGGCCCAGAGTCGTCCATCTCAGCCATAAACCCTGACAGTCTCAGCCCGGATCTCCTGTCAAAACATGGGACATAGACATCCGACTCGCACAAAGGTGGATCAGTCTATAACAAACACAGGTCTCCGTGACCATACAAACACAGGTCTCCGCGACCATACAAACACAGGTCTCCGTGACCACCAAAACACAGGTCTCCGTGACTAATGAACTCTGAGACCATAGTCCCCGCTGACTAGTCTTTTGCCTTTTAATCAAGGGTCATCGATCATTCGATGTAATTAAGGGCTCGTGCCGGATCACGGCCTGGAATGTACAAGATCTCAGAATCTCTGGAATAAAATTCACCTTGCGATATCTTTTCTCTTGTGTACTTTGGTGAATGCTTGTGATTATCTACGAATGTTTCTATATTCAGAACCCCAGAGCAACAAAACACCACATTCCAGAAAATGTCATTGCGATGCATTTTCTAGTTCTAACAAACTGGCGACTCTGCTGGGGAATTGAAACAAAACCAGAATCTCTGGTTATTTCTGAGTAAATGGACATTCTAAGATAAATCATTTGTAGGCACTGATGTGTACGTAAGAAAGGTTACCGTAAGGAGAAATGTTTCGGCGCCCTTCAGGCGTCAAACTGGCGACTCTCAACGGGAACGTTCCTCCCTTCATCTTTAAGGCAATAGACATTCAAAAAGGTTTTCGAACCCACAATTCCCACAACTACACGTATTTTGTCTCCTTTTTGCTTATTTTGTCAATTTATGCACTGCGATCGATGGGCTCATACTCCCGACCGCGCTTGTGAACTGTTCTAATGATTTTTATGACATACCAGAACTAGCAAGATACTAGGACAGACAGAAGAAATGGCATGTTCAATGACCGGTTCATGCACCTTCCTTACCTCCGGAGGCTTCAGCTTCCCTCGCTTCATTCCAGCCACGACGGTTGCTTCTAGTTCAGGATGGCAGATGGTCAAAACACGCCAACAGAAGAAAGAGCAGAAGAAAGTAGCCAGCTTAGCAACATACAAGAAAGCAAATGTTGCAAGACCTTGCCCGGCGACCAAGGGACAGTGGCAACCAAAACAAGGGCAGAAGACTTCCACCAACGGTCAGGCCACGTCAGCCACGTCCTCGGTGCCCGCAATGACGATCGAACAATTTCCGCCATTGTCCAAGACCACCCCTGCCACACGAAAATCAACCAAAATCACGATCGCGAGGAGCTCCAAGCCCACAATAGTTATCGAGCCAGGACAGGGGCAGAACCAGAAGGCCCGACCAGTGCTGGTCGCAATGGTCCAGGTAGCAGAAGCAGAAGAGGGATCGTATGAAGCGGACGAACTGCCTACGGTCCAAGATCAGATCGACAGACTAGTTCAGGCTAATCGGGAAACGAATGAACGAATGAGAGAGATCCAGGAAGCCTTGACCACTTTAATAGCTCAAAATGTTACTCGAAGCCTTGCACCACCTACGCGCCCATTAGCTGAAGAATCTCAAGGGGCAGCAGGAGAGCCAGCTAGTGCTGAGCCACTCACCCAGGCCAGGAGAGTTCCAGCGGAACGAATAATAGTTCCAACTACACAAATGACGAGAGAAGAACCGTCGCAAACCATTGCAAGTCTCATGCGACAAGAGAAGGAGAAGGAAAGAGGAACCGGGTATAAATATCAGGTCCCATACCCTCTGGAAATAGAAGAAATACCATTTCCGGTCAACTTCAGATGTCCGGATTTCGAAAAGTTTGACGGAAGGGGGTCACCAGAAGAACACATCACTCGCTTCCTCACAGCATTGGGAAACTGGTCGACCGTCCCACAGTACTGTATGCGATTATTCGGGTCAACGCTGACGGGGAAAGCTTTCCAATGGTACATGTCGCTACCAGCAGGATCAGTGAAGTCATGGGAGCAAATGCGAGACAGTTTTATTTCAAAATTCTTCTCTATAGAAAGAGAAACATCAGTGACAGATCTGGCTTTGATCAGACAAAGGCAGGGCGAACCCGTGGAGAGATTTATGGACCGATGGGGAACAATAGCGGCTCAGTGTCAAGAGTTACCCAGCGAGAAAGAACAGATAAAGATGTGCATGCGAGCCCTGGACCCAATGATATCCTACGGGTTGTCAGGGAACAGTTTTCACTCTTTTCGAGAATTAGCCACCAAAGCACACCTGGTAGAGGAAGCCGCAGCACGGGTAAATCTCAGACCCGAAAGGCAGAAAAGAGAAGGAGTGAGGATTGCCGAGACGCACAACGTAAACGAGGGAAAAAATACGATAGATCGAAAACGGCCCGCCGCGGATTCCAAGACAGACACGAAACCAACACCTACCCAAGAAAAAGACAAGAGGCCCTACGCTCCTCAGAGAATAACAATAGCCGAGAGAGAAAGAGCCAACGGCCCGTACACCTTCGACATGGCCGACCTGATCCCCATCATGGAACAATTGATAGAAGAAAAGGTAATTCGCCTGCCAGAACCGATTCGGCCCCACGAGGTTGGGAAGGTAGATGATCCCCGGTATTGTAAATACCATCGGTGCCTGAGTCATAAGACGGAAGACTGTTTTAGCCTGAAAGGAAGGATACGGGGGTTGATCAACCAAGGGGTAATCAGTATGAAGGCACCAGAAACAACAACGAGGGAAACAGCGGGGGTAATTTCAGCCTTCCTCTCGGACAAGAATACCCAATTGGATGTCCCGTTCCCTGAACCTGAAGAACCTTGGACTTTAGTTAGCAGCCGGAAGAGGCTCGAGAATCGAAGAAGACTCCTCAACCGCAGGAAGAAAGGGACAAAAAAGAAGGATAGCCAGGGGAAGAGCCGACTTATAGAGACTCAAGTATATTGCGCAATGGTGTCATTCATAGAACAGCCATCAACAGAAGAGACATTGCAGACAGATAAAGGAGAAGTCAATGCCGTCATCCTCCGATCCGGAAGACAAATGCCGGAGCGCATTCGGCCAGAACCAGTCGATCCGATGCAAGAAGACGAAAATCCGGATATACCCGTAACAAGGCCCCAGGGACAGAAGTTGAAACAGAAAGTTGTCGAAGCCACGACCAGTCGTCCGGAGCCAAGACAAGGGGCAGCACCAGTAGTGTATGATGTCGTGTCACACCTACGAAGGGTCCCGGCCCGCCTGAGCATATACGACGCCTTGTGTCTTTCAAATGCGTACAGAGAAATGTTGATCAACGCGCTGCTAGACAGTGAAGCTAGAGAAGTAATGATGACAGAAATCGAAGCAGAAATGAGCAATCCAGACAAGTTTTGGGAAGGAAACGCGCCGATTCAACAAGCAATGCAAATAGATCATCCCTCTATAATCACATTCTCCGAAGAAGATCGCACAATTGAAGCAACAGACCACAACCGACCGTTGATGGTCACGGGAACAATTAGAGACACGGAGATCAAGCGATGCATGCTTGACGATGGGTCCGCGGTGAATATTATGTCGTTAAAGACACTCCAAAGATTGGGTTACAGGCCATCAGCCTTGCGTCCCAGCACCATGGTCATTCAAGGGTTCAATCAGGACAGCCAGCGCACTCTAGGGTCGATCACTGTGATGCTAGAAATTGAAAGGTTGAAGACAAAAGTAACATGCCAAGTAATCGATGCAGTAACAACTTATAATCTTCTGCTAGGGAGACCGTGGCTCCATCAGAATCGCGTCATCCCCTCAACCTATCATAAGTGCTTTAAATACAACAGAGAGGGAGTTCAGTACAGAGTGGCAGCAGACCCAAAGCCATATACGATCGCAGAATCATTCTTAGCCGATGCTCGGTATTATGACCTGGTCGACGAAGGGGGAGACGCGAAGAAGCCCGGCGCAATGCGGAAAGGGCAAGGGGCAGAACCGAAAGTCAGCAAGTTTGAACAGAGGGCCAAACCTCAATCCATTATTCAGAAAGAAACAAGTCAGGCAGCTGAAGGACCTCAAAGGACTACCAAAAAATTCTACATAGTCCCGAAACACTTGCGACAGCCCAGGCAGTCCGTCCTAGAGATGATCTCGAATCAGCACATGAGTGTGCTCAAATCTAGCTTCAATATGCCAGCGCCAAAAATAGGAAGAGTTAAGCCTTTTTCGAAGGCTCCAAGCCAGTTCGTGGTACCGCCAAATACCAATACAAAGAAAGAAATCAAATTTTATTCAGTGACAGATGAACCTGCACGGTCCAAGGACGAGGTTGAGAAACCACTTCGCTTACCTCAGCCCATAGAAGAAGGGAGATACAGTGAAGCCAGCCGTAACATCATGAAAAGTATGGGCTTCTGCTGTTCAGAATCAGCTTCGAATGGTAGAATGTTAGCGCCGTTCGAAGAAAACAACAAAGTCCATCAAGGAAGAGAAGGGTTAGGGGCAAAAACGAAGATCAGACATGTTAATATGGTGACAATCAATACTACGGAAGAGGTACAACCACAAGAGGTAGCTGACGTTATCCAGCCCAGTGCCGCACCTGCACAGATAGAGGACGGGGGACAGCCCACGATAGATGAGCTTGAAGAAATAAATCTGGGAACCCTAGAAGACCCTAGAAATACGTACCTAAGTAAAAATGTCCCAGAAGAGGAGAAAGAGAAATACATCCGACTGTTGAGGGAAAACAGGGACGTATTCGCTTGGACATACTCAGAAATGCCGGGGCTTAGTCCAGCAATCGCGATGCACAAGTTGGGCATCTTGAAAGGGAAGAGAGCGGTCAAACAGCCTCAACGACGATTCCACCCAAATATAGTGCCCAAAATCGAAGAAGAAGTCGAAAAGTTAATCCAGGCCGGGTTCATCCGAGAGGTTAAGTACCCGCAGTGGATCTCAAACATTGTGCCGGTCAAGAAAAAGAATGGTCAAATCCGAATCTGTGTAGACTTTCGGAACCTCAACGAAGCATGCCCTAAGGATGATTTCCCACTACCTATCCCAGAGTTACTGATCGACAGCACGACAGGATACGCAGTGATGTCCTTTATGGATGGTTACTCGGGGTATAATCAGATTCGTATGGCTCCGGAAGATGAGGAATCAACAGCCTTTCGTACAACGTTGGGCATATACTGTTACCGTGTGATGCCGTTCGGGTTAAAGAACGCAGGGGCAACGTATCAACGCGCGATGCAAGTAATCTTCCAGGATATGATGCACAAACATGTCGAATGCTATGTAGACGATCTGGTAGTGAGATCAGCCGGGCACGAACAGCATAGGGAGCATCTACGGCAAGTATTCCAAAGACTGAGAAAGAAAAGCCTGCGCATGAACCCATTGAAGTGCGCGTTCGGGGTTTCCTCTGGCAAGTTTTTGGGGTTTGTTATCAGACATCGAGGAATAGAAATTGACCCAACAAAGATTAAGGCAATTAGGGAGATGCCGCCACCGAAGAATCTCAAAGAGCTGAAAAGTTTCCAAGGCCGAGTCGCGTACCTAAGGAGGTTCATCTCGAACTTGTCCGGTCGTTGTCAACCATTCTCGCGCCTCAACAAGAAAGGAGTTCAGTTTAAGTGGGACGATGCTTGCCAGAAAGCGTTCGACTCTCTGAAAGACTTGCTCGACAAGTCTCCAGTCCTCGCGGCACCGATTAAAGGGGAACCACTAATCCTCTACATTGCCGTCGGCGAAAATTCACTTGGAGCTCTCTTAGCCCAGAAGAACGGAGAAGGGAAGGAAAGCGCGCTCTACTACCTGAGCCGCACGCTGGTGGGAGCCGAATTTAACTACTCAGCGATCGAGAAGATCTGTTTGGCGTTGATCTTTGCAGTTAAAAAGCTCAGGCATTACTGTCTCTCTCACCAGATAACATTGATATCCAAAGCGGATCCCCTCAAATTTCTCATGAACAGACCTATGTTGTCCGGACGATTGGCCAAGTGGGCCCTTCTCCTGTCAGAATTCGACTTGACATACATGCCGGCTCGAGCCGTCAAAGGACAAGCTATCGCAGACTTCCTTGCCGCACATCCAGTACCGAGCGGTGAAGAAGTAGAATATGACCTCCCAGACGAGCAGGTCATGGCAATTAATGAAACACGCCATTGGGAGATGTATTTTGACGGCGCGGCCAGAGCAGTAGGGTCAGGGGCGGAAATTATATTCATCAGTCCGCAAAGGGACCTGCTACCCTATTCATTCACATTAGTCCCGGCATGCACCAACAACGAAGCTGAGTACCAGGCTCTTATTATTGGATTGCAGTTGGCCCTAGAAATGCAAATCAAGGAAATGCGTATCTACGGTGACTCTAGGCTTGTCATCGGACAATTGACGACAGAGTACGAAGTCCGTAAACCAGAATTATCACCCTATTGCCACCAAGCGCAGTCCCTGTTTGAGCAATTTCGGAACAGCAGTATCTCACATATACCAAGGCAGGAGAATATACGAGCTGATGCACTCGCCAGTTTAGCCGCTGCTTTAGCTAACCCTGGAGGCAGCCCACTGCAGGTTACGATTGAAGAAAGAAGAATCCTGCCAACGACTGCGATGCGCAACGGAGAATTGAGCACCAATCCCATTTGCTGCTTCGAGATCACAGAGGAAGATGATTGGAGAAAATCATTCATCGATTATCTGAAGTACGGATTTCTGCCAGAAGATCCCAAGATGCGCACACAAATCAGAAGGCGTGCCAGTTCATTTGTGCTCCAAAATGACATACTTTACAAGCGGTCCTACGAGGGGATATTGCTGCGATGCCTAAACCAAGATGAAGCACGTAGTACATTAAAAGAAGCTCATGGCGGAGAATGCGGTGCTCATCAGGGAGGAAAGAACTTACACCACCGTGTACGACACATGGGTTACTACTGGCCGACAATGACGAAGGACGCGATAGAATACGTAAAGAAATGCCACCAGTGTCAGATCCATGCCGATATCATACGTTTGCCACCGGAAGAGTTGCATCAATCAGTGATGTCCTGGCCTTTTGCAGCCTGGGGCATGGACGTGATCGGACCAATTAGTCCGCCATCCTCCCAGGGACATCAGTACATCCTCGCGGCAACCGACTATTTCTCCAAATGGGCCGAAGCAGTCGCCCTGAGAAATGTGAAAGCCAAGCATGTCGAGGGTTTCGTTCGTCACGCCATATTATACCGGCATGGTATTCCCGAGAGAATCACCACGGACAACGGGACACCTTTCAAGAATGCTGCCATCGATAAACTGTGCGCAAAATTTAAAATCAAGCATTGCTACTCATCGCCCTATTATCCTCCTGCGAATGGGCTAGCCGAAGCATTCAACAAAACTATTGTGAAGATTCTGAAAAAGACAGTGGCGGAGAATAAGAGGGACTGGGACAGACGGTTGCCCGAAGCACTGTGGGCTTATCGAACTACGCACCGCACGGCCACCCGGGCTACGCCTTACTCACTGGTATACGGTACAGAAGCTGTAATCCCGATGGAAATACAAGTTGAGTCGCTACGGGTCACTCTCCGACACTCCCTGACAACCGAGCATAATGCCAAGAGCCGGATGGTCGAACTTGATAATCTGGATGAAAAGAGGCTCGCTGCCCAGCAAAGGCTCGAGATATATCAAAAGCAAATTTCCGCAGCATACGATAAGCGCGTTAGAGGCAGATCATTCAAAAGGGGCGATCTCGTGCTAATGATGAAGCGTCCAGCACCGCTCCAAGGATCGAGGAGCAAGTTCGACCCAAAGTGGGACCCCGTCTGCATTATCGACGAGGTGTATTCCAACGGGGCCTATCGGGTAATAGATTGCAAAGGACAGGGTGTCAGTTCGCTAATAAACGGTCGATTCCTGAAAAGATATTACACCTGACGTAAAACTATCATTGCAAGTTGTAAACGCCCCGATAGAGGGAATGTAATAGAATAGATGCCAAAAGAAAGAGTGCCGTGCTATGACTAAACTAAAAAGCTGATCATCTGCTTTATGCTTACACAGGCATTGGAAGGGTCACCAAAGCTCGAGGCACATCAAGCAAGACACGACGCCTTTTCGAGAATATTAAAATCAAGATAAGCCCTAAGCCAAGTCTCGGCTATATCCTCGTACACACGCGTAGGTTCAAGTCCTAAACAGGGGGACGTTCCTTTCCAAATAGCACAAGCTGTTTTGCATTCAAACTCAAGAGGAACGACAAACGGGCCAAGAAGCACCATATGAACTCATCATCACACTAGCATACATAATGATACAACACTCATTACAACGCGTTTTTTTTAAAAAACTACAAAAGAATCATTATCATTACATTACAGCCTAACCATCTAAAGTCCTCAAGCACTGCTCTAGTAGGTTAACCGCGGACCCCGCGATTGCCTTTTGTCTTGCCTCAGCCTCGGCCAGGACTTGAACAGGGTCGGGAGTATCTTGAAGAGACCGCTGCAGCTCCGTGATCCGTGCCCTCACAGCGTCACATTCCGTCTTGCGTTGGTCAATAGAAGACTGCAGGGTTGCTTTCTGACCACCAAGTTTCGAAAGTTTGAAATGGACGACAGAATGTTCGGCACGTAACCGGGCCATCTCATCCTCAATTTCTGCAAGACGCCTGGTGACCTCTTGGTGCTCAGTATCCACAGCCTGCCAATCCCTCTGCACTGCGGCCACGTCTACCTCGTGCAACTCTAGTTCCGGAAGAAGGGACCGCAACTGACCGCGTTTTTCTTCAATAGAGGGGTCAGTCCTAAAGTGCCTTGCATCGTTCACTTGAGCCACACCGTCTTTGAATTGTAACACATGGTTGACTATCGAAGAAATGTCGACCCCAAGCCACGTAGCAGTGAGTTCCAGCGCCTGCAGCGCCTCATCCAAGATGGACCCTTCGTCTCCTTTCCTAAGCGAATCAACGATGTCAGACAGTAAACTCTTCAGAAGGTTCGCCTTGGTCCTTGATAAGCCTCGGAGAGACGAGAGGAATGCCTCGGGCAGGACTACAGGAGCCGGGACGCTGGCAGGGGCAGTGGCTGGTAAAAGAAACGGTAAACGTTAGCACACTGAAGAGAGAAAAGAAGCGAACAAACAATGAAGGAAAGTATTATACCAGTAGGGATTTCATCACCCGACGCACTGGTTGAGGCAACAGGTCTTGACGAGCTGGGGGCATATCCAACCACGATTTCCGCTGCCGGCTCGAGCATTTCAGGAGAAGAAAGAATGACGACCTCAGAGGCAGAGATAGCCCGGGCTGGTTCAGCGGCCAGGGGCACTTCGGCAATAGGCTCTGGAACGCTAGTGACCTCTGCAAGCATGATTCCTCGGGGAGGGAGTGAGGCCTCTTCCGCAGCAACAACAGATCTCGCCTCAGGAGTGGGACCAGGTTTCGCTGCTGCCTCGATATTGACAGGAACGGTAAGGAGGGGGTCTTCAGCCCGCGGCTCACCATCGACGTCCATAGGGACGGGTTCTATGTCTACCTCAGGAACGGATCGCTCATATACTGGTTCGCTACCCTCACCTCCCTCCACGGGATGATCTCCGCCGAGACCCGCCCGCGAACTCATCTCCCCTTCCTCCCTTGGACCGCTCGCATCATCGGTCGGGACGCTGCCGGCAGCCCCGGGGGGTTGACTCCGCGCCTTCTCAACTCTATACAACTTCAGCAGGTCCTTTATTTTCTTACCGCCGTCAGAAACAGAGACGCGATGAGCAGTCTTTATGCGGGGCCCAGAACGTTCAGGAGATAGTTCGAAATCACTATCCTCGGGCGCAGAACGTCTGGACAGGCTCGTCCGGCTCGCCAGACTTTGGCCGCGACCTCCCTGACCCCCGGAGGGCGGGGTGCCTGCCGCCGCAACACCTCCCTCGCCACCGCCTGCTCCATCATCGCCATCACCACCATCATCACCACCATCATCCCCTTCGTCGCCATCACCCGCCTCTTCCTCATCACCGGCATTCCCCGCTGCAGCAGCTTCACCACCATCATCATCGCCAATGTCATAACGCTCCCTCTGCCCCTCTGCCATAGGACCGACAAGTGGGGAATCCGGGTTCCCTTGCAGCGTAACCCTCTGGCCATGAGCAACCCACCCCTCGAGTGTATGCTCGGGCTTCTCATGATCTATTATGACGTTCAATGAGGTCATGAACTTCTGCACGCCAGGGGTAGCCAGTTGGCGAAGTGGCTCTGCTACGTACCCTAAGCCGTCGGCAGGAGTAGGATTAACAATCGGAGGAGAGACGAAGACGGGATCTGTCACGTGTCGGTTATTGCGAACCAAGGAATATTGGTGGGCCCACCACCGCATCCATCCATACGTAGCGCCGGGGACATACTCCGTCCCGGGAACGATGAAAGAACAACCTGACCTGGTAAGCAGAAGCTGTCGCCATATCCACTTCCAATGGATCGGCCCTGTGCCGTATGCCCGCTGCTCCCTTATCACCGGTTCGATCAATTCCGGTACCCCTTGATCATAACCGAACTGCCTGGCGAATCGGTTCGGGTAGTATGGTTCTCTCCAAAATTCAGCGCCCTCTCTTAAAGGCAACGAACTCGGGCGAATGGACACCAAGAACGAGCGGTGATAAGAGCTGAGACTCTCGTCGTCATCAAGCAGGTCCGGATCCTCGCTGTTAGTCCCCGAGAAGAGGAAGAAGTCGACGTCGTCATGGCGGGCTATCTTCGTCTCGATAGTCGCCGGATTTCCGCTGATCATCTTCCGTTTTTGAAAAGCGTGTAGTGGAACAGATCCCCTCTGGATGAAGTCCTTAAGCTCCATGCCGTATACCCACGGGAAGTAGACCCCAAGCCATCCCGAGAAGAAATGCCACCCACAATAAGCAGAATTCAATCCGAAGGATGCCGAACCTTTGTTGCTAATGACACCGCCGAAGGCCCGATATATTGAACACAATACTACTGGGGCCAATGCGTAGCGATGACCATCGGCCAAACTCCCCGCCACGACGAAACAGGAAACTCGCACACCGTCCGCTTGCTTAGAGCTCGGGAGGGCCACGCAACACAGCCAATAGGCCAAGAACCCGGCAAGTTCGCAGGTAGGGGATAGCTTATTCGGCCGCGGAAATTTCTTCTTCATCTTGGCCTCCAAGACTAATTTATCCTTGCGACCTTCATCGCTCAATCCGTAATCCAAGCTGAGACAGGAAGAAAACCATCAGCGGAAGAAAAAGAGAAAGGAACAGTGCGCGAACAGTGCAAGACAAGAGAAGAAACTCACTTCAGGCCATGGCTAAAGTACACTAGCCAGTCTTCGAAAGGCACTTTATCTCTGGAGGATAGAAACTGCGGCAACTCCGCGAACAATTCGTAGCAGGCTGCAGAATAAAAACCTTCATCAACACCCTTCTTCTTCTTGGACAGCTCCTCATCACTAGGAGTCCATTCATCATAGATTCTGCCGCGAATAGGAAGACCTGCTATCCGATACAGATCCCAGAGGGAGATGCTCATTTCTCCGCAAGGCAGATGAAAGGAGTTGGTGACAGAACTCCAATGATTCAGGAACCCCTTATAAATGTAAGGTTCTCGATGGAAATAGCTCGATGTCGCTTGAATGGCCCGAAGGAGACCTACTTGCTTCAAGATCTCTTCGTGCCGCTCGACTATCCGATTGGCCCAAGCTTCATAACCGGGATGAGGGCTCAAATGTCCTCGGGTCCTGAAACCCCCGGTAGGCCAAATTTCTGCATCAGACAGAGGACGAAACCTTTGGCGCAGGGTCTCGTAATAGTGAGTCGGAAAGGGCGGATGAGGGTCGTGGTTCGGTTCCAAAAATATCATGTCCTTCTCCTCAAGGACAGACTGCTGAGTGCCGTTCTTGGATATGGCACAGTTGACGAACGTCTCTGGAATGGACGTCCAGGAATCGACGCTATAGAAAGAATTTGCGCGACGTATATCGGAGGGCTCGATGCTTGGTAGAGAGCGGTATCTCTGGAAGCTTTTAGGGAAACGGATGAACTGCTTCGTATAAGGGTTGCGGATTACAAGGGATGATATTGGCAGCTTCACAGAAGACCAGACAACCCTCATTTTGTCGGACTTCGACTTAGTCTGGTTTTCTATATAGATTTGCTTGGCGCTCTTCCCAGTCGTCTTTGGACGACCGCGCTTGGCAGACTGAGCAGGCTCAATTGGGCTCGCTTCGCCCTCTTCGGACCCGACAACCTCATCGGTCCGAAAACCTTGTAAGGGAGCGTACCACGCATCCCACTCCTCCTGGGTACCCTCATCAGGAGGGGGCGGTAAGACCTTGTCGCAAAGTATCTTTCGCTGGACATTCTTTGGAAGGGTCAGAATACGTTCGTAGAAATTGAATGTCTCGGGCGGGAGAAACCACTGTGGGTTCTCAGCTGACGGTCTAGAAGTCTGCTTGGTGGCGGCCCGCTTACGCTTGGATGGAGTTTGAGACGGACCCGAAGGACCGGCTTGCGAAGGGTCGCTGGCCATTATAATCTGCAATGGCGTAGAAAAGGGGCTTAAGTACAGAGCACGTGAAAATATCCTCATAAAGACAATTAAGCATTCACGAAATCCAAAAGCATAAGAAGCAACAAGTGAACGAAGAACAGGCACCGATCCAGGCCAATGCACAACATCACCAACCAATGAAAATGAAATGAAATGGCAACACCAACATCATCACAAACGCGCAAGCTTTCAAAAGACAGAAATAAGGCGGAAAAGTATAAATAGCATTCATTAAACCACGAGGGCCATGCCAAAGCCCAAACCATTCAAAGTCAATTGTTTTGAAAAGATAAAAAGCCGACAGTCAATATTAAATGACCCAAAATTGTGGGGACCCCCTCCCCCAAGCCAGAAAATGAAGATTTCAGTCTTGCACCAGAGGAAGAACTCGAGCCCTCAGCTCATCGACCCTCGCTTGAATCAGGGCCTCCTTGTAGACCAAGTCCACCAAGATGGAGATGCATTGTTGTACAAGGTCGAAGTTCAGGTGCTCAGCATCAGCGTAGTTCCTTATCGCGGACAAGTCAATCGCCAAGTCATCGTGCTCCCGGAGAGCCGCCCTGACCATCCTCCAAATGCCAGCACGACGATCCGGGTATTCGGCCTCCGCCAAGGGAATGAGCCAAGCCAGGAATCTCCTACTCTCCCTCTTCTCGTCCCTTAGGAAGTGGAGACGTTTCGAGAGGGACAGAAAGGAAGCAGCAAGAGAAGGCTCCGCCGCCTCCAAAACAGCCAATTCCTCCAGGAGGGAAGAATCGCCGATGTAGCCAGATATAGCCTCCTTGCGCTCATCGGAGATGCCCGCCATCGCCGAGATATTCTGCATAGCCCGGAGGATCGGGCGGGATTCAGCGCCAAGGCGAGTCGAGGCTTCAGCCACCTCATCGCATTGATTAGCAAGAGATGACCAAGCCTCGGGTTGGTCCAGATCGTTTAATAGCCGCCCCATGTAGTCACGAGCCGCGCGAAGGGAAGCACGGGTTATGACCATCGTCTGCTAAAGAACAAGACAGATGAACCCGTAAGGCAGTCCGACAGAAGAAAAATGCACAAAACCGCTCACGCAAAGCCAGAAAAGCCGAGAAACGACATGCAAAGGTATGCTCGAAACAACACTTTAAAATCATCATTAGAATTGCCGATTAAACTAAAAAAAGGCCGGGGAGTCTCCCAAGTGTGTGAGACCCTACGCCTCCATGAGACGACTGGCACGCATGCGCGAACACGAAACAGAGGCATGGGGGTTCACGCCCTTTGGAGACACAACGGACCGCCGGTGCAAAACCCGCAGAAACCGCAGACTCCACCGAGGCCCGCGAGTTAGGTGCGCGAGGTTTCACATACCCTGGTGATGCTCAAAGCAGATCTGGTTTAGTAAGAGGGTGCCTGAGACCCCTCGCATCCGGAATGAGTCCCAAATATCGTGAGCAACAGTCAAATGAACCCGCAAGTAAGTCTATTAAGCCACGATAAGCGCATCAAGACAGGACACCAGAATTGGACAACTTCCCCAACTCAGAGATCAGCGCCTATTGGCCTGAACACACCTTGCGATCGGGCCAATTGATCAAGTCCGGAGATGTGTGCGGGAGCCGGTTTATGTAATAAATTTAGTAGACTTTGCAGTCCCAAAATTGCACGCGTGAAGCCCAGCGCATCGCGAAAATCATGTAAAATCACAAGTCCGAAGGACATGACGCGCTGGGCCCAGCGCGTCCAAGAAATGGTAAGTCCACCAAAGTTAAGAATTCCGAGCGCCACACCCTAGCGCGTCCATTAAATATAAATTTTCCCAGACAAGTACGCGCTGGACCCAGCGCATCGAGAAATTACAGAGTCCAACGCGCTGAGCACAGCGCGTCATGAAATTGGTTAGCGCGTCATGAAATTGGTTAGCGCTAAGGCACGGGATGACGCGCTGACCTTAGCGCGTCGATATAATGGACGCGCTGAGTACTTATCGTGTGCGCTGCACTATGGCGCGTTCAGAAAATCAGAAATCCACAAGTCCAACAGCCGCGCTGTGCGTAGCGCGTCGATAAAACACAAAGTTGGAATACTTCGACGCGCTACCTAATATTTCGATGCGCTGGAGATAATAAATCGATGCGCTGGAGAAAAATCGATGCGCTGGCCGAGGGCTCTGGTCGTCGAAAATGAACAGTGAAATGACGAAATGACCAGGGATCCCCTATTTATAGTGGGACCCAGAAAATCCGATGCGTCGCAATGGATCGCCGCTCGTCCATCCCAACGCATCGGAGGGGCATCTGTTGGGGTCCCGAAAGTGAGGATCCCCGAAATGATGATTCCGAATGCCGAAACCATCACGCGGTCGGATTTAGGGCCAGTGCATCGAAAATCGCAACACGAATCACGACACACGCATCGGATTTGCCTCAAGTATGAAATTAGGCCGGTAGCGGACCCCACCGGACACCGTAACCAAAACTGTCCAAAATTGGGACGGTACCTCAATTATGAAGAAGTAGGAGCAGTGCATCGGCATTCATCGCGAGGCGGACCCCGCAAACCCCCCAATTTGCAAAACCCAAATCTGCGGGACACGAATACGTCCAGCACATCCAAAAAATCAATTTATGGACGCACTGCGCCCAGCGCATCCAAAAAATTAATTTATGGACGCACTGCGCCCAGCGCATCCAAAAAATCAATTTATGGACGCACTGCGCCCAGCGCATCCAAAAAATCAGTTAATTTCAGAACGCGCTGGCAGCTGGCGCGTCCTGCAAACCAACTCCTGGACTCCGATCATTTCGCGACGCGCCGAGCGCATTTATCGACGCGCCGACTCATTTTCTCGACGCGCTACACGTGTCAACCGCCTATTGGACGACGATACCTATAAATACCCCGCCCACCGCCTCATTTGCATCATTCAGCAAGAGAGAGAGGGGACCTCGTCGCCGGAAAACTTTTGCCGACCGCCGGAATCCTTCTCCGACCGCCGGAACCCCTCGCCGGAAATCGCACCTCCGATCATACCAGGTCTGGAGGAATGACTTAAGTCACCTTTTTCGATGCGCCGGTCCCAGCGTATCATAAAAGTGACCTGGCGCATCAGGAAAATCCTCGGCGGACTACGCAAACCATCAATTGTGGCATTTTAAGGACGCACTGGCCCCATCGCGTCGTAAAATAGCCCAGCGGATCAGAAAAATACAAGTTATCAAGTCAAAGCTATTTTAAGGACGCACTGGCCCCAGCGCGTCGCAAAATAGCCCAGCGCATCAGGAAATTACAATTTTAGGACGCACTGGCCCCAGCGCGTCGCAAAATAGGCCAGCGGATCAAAAAATTAGATTTTAAGGACGCACTGGCCCCAGCGCGTCATAAAATTACCCGGCGCATCATGAAAATCATTTATGGACGCACTGGCCCCAGCGCATCAATAAAATCAGGCCAGCGGATCGCAAAAATCAGCACTTTGCACGTTCGTTCCAGCACCCTTAAATCCTCATTTTATAACATTTTTAAGCCCCGTTTGAGCCTATTTTGGGTATTTCGAGCATTCCGGACGCAATGGAGCAGTCAAACGACCCATTCGGGCTACCCAATGAGCAGAACACAAGCCCTCGAAGTCCGATCCAACCCAACGAGCTGGATGGAACAGTTCTCCCGAAAAGAGGCCGCCGGCGCCTAGAATCATACTGATGCATCATCATTACGTGTACTATCATAATATGACCCGAATCCAGGTCTGGACTAAGCAAAGGGGACTATGGTTAACACGATAAACCACATCAGGAGAGTTCTAAACTATCACACACAATCTGTTAAAAAACTGATATTCCAAGAACAGTCGATGCCCTACCCATCCAAACGGCATCCGCTGGTTGAGCTGCGCAGGTACACACAACTGTAGAATGGACTTCCCGAGGTCACCTGTCCCTACATTGACAGGCGCGGGCCCAGAGTCGTCCATCTCAGCCATAAACCCTGACAGTCTCAGCCCGGATCTCCTGTCAAAACATGGGACATAGACATCCGACTCGCACAAAGGTGGATCAGTCTATAACAAACACAGGTCTCCGTGACCATACAAACACAGGTCTCCGCGACCATACAAACACAGGTCTCCGTGACCACCAAAACACAGGTCTCCGTGACTAATGAACTCTGAGACCATAGTCCCCGCTGACTAGTCTTTTGCCTTTTAATCAAGGGTCATCGATCATTCGATGTAATTAAGGGCTCGTGTCGGATCACGGCCTGGAATGTACAAGATCTCAGAATCTCTGGAATAAAATTCGCCTTGCGATATCTTTTCTCTTGTGTACTTTGGTGAATGCTTGTGATTATCTACGAATGTTTCTATATTCAGAACCCCAGAGCAACAAAACACCACATTCCAGAAAATGTCATTGCGATGCATTTTCTAGTTCTAACAGTAATGATTACTCTCCTTGAGCTTTCCATTTCCATGTTAGTTTAAGTTATAGTTTTATATTTAATATTTACTAATAATAGTTAGCTTTAACCCATGCTCACATGTGTTATTTATTTGGATAAGCTCTTAAATCATATGCTCAACTTTGTTCACATGTTATACATGAATTCCTTCCCATAATTTGTGGATTGTTTAGGAATCTTGAATTGACATCTTAATTGATGAGAAATATGACTTACGTATGGAATTTGAAATTGGATTGTGAACTTGGATGGTTATGACCACTCATATTAGATAGTACCTTAAACTAGTGGCCATGCAAAGTGATTAAATGATAAGTTGTGCCCTTGTAGCTAATGGAAAGATTCTTAATTATGTCTTCAGATGGACTTGTTGGACTACATGTCTTTAAGAAAAGCCTCTCTCTGATACCATTCTGTCACGCCCCGAAATCCGGACTCAGAGTGTGCACCCTCCGGCCCAGTTTACGGGGTATAACTGGTGCACTAAGTGCATTTATAACGTTAAACAACTTTAAGAGGCATAAAATGATGAAATACTAAGTTATCATTTATTCATGAAGTATTCAACTATAAACCAAGTCCACCCATTTGGGACTTTATTAAATGTCTACTAATTATTGAAAATAATAAAATAAAAGAAACTAGTCTAAACGTCTTGGTTCAGGGCCGCCACTTCTTCCTCGGTTAAATTAGGCCAATAGTCCTGCGGTTCCTCTAGTGGTCCCATCTCATTATCAGGGGCATTCTCTGAAGGTTCAACGTCCACATCATCTGTATATTTTTAATCCACAACGTCAGCTGGAAAGCCCAGTGAGTAACCCAATACGGTTTACATGCATTTCAATTAAACAGGATAAACACATGCCATCAAATATAGGTAACATATAATTAATGCAATAATGAATGAAATGATGCATCAAGTGGGCATATATTCAGTCTTCCACTTGCTTCGATTGGATCCCATCAATCGGGTCCCCCTTCCTTGTAGGGCGGACTTCCACATATTAGTGGGCTTCCAGGATGGTCCCTGGGTAACCGGGTACTTAAGTACCTACCGGTCTGCCAGAGTCGAACTCCAGGCACAATAATTCATAATGCATGCAATAATTTACAGCCATACAATAATTCACGTCCGTACATTTCATCTCTCATTTTGAGAGGCAAACTTTCATGACATTTATAAATAGAAATTATTTAAATAATATTTAAACAAGCACAAATTAATCAATATCACATATTGCATCCATCACGCAACTTAGTTAATTAAAATGACTAGGAAACGTGTTGGGATGTACTCACCTGTTGATAGTGGCGATTACTTTGTTAATTGTGTCACGTCCTGAGCAGAATCGGTCCTGAATCTACAATAAATGTAATTTATATTTATAAACCACCAATCTAACCTTAATATACTTATTTTCAATTTGGATTATACTTTATTGAGTTTTGGTTCCTTAATGGACGGTCCAGATTTGATTATTGTGACCCACGTTTCCAAAATGAATGGCCCCTTTTACAATTTTCTGATGGTACGGCCCACTTGACTGGTGGGTCATCCTATACTTGGTCACAAGTTCCCCAATGGTACACTACCAAATATGATTGATTATATTTTGCAAGGATTTTGTCGTAGGATATCCTAAAATGGTCCATTTATGATAATCCATACCGTGCCTCCCCACTATTTCACTTGGCATGGCCCACCTGGAACTCTGATTGGGCTGATTTTTTGTCACAAGACTAATAATTCATTACTCCAGAGATTGGGTGGATCGGATTTTTCAAAAACTACACAGTGGGGCCCACAAGCTCCTAACCAGTGGACAGGTGTTGTCCCCACTGTTTATCTTGGTATGGCCCACTGGAATATCCTGTACGGGCCATTTTTGGTCATTAACTAGAAAACTTATTGATTAAGATATTGGACGGATTAGATTTCTTAAAATGTCATCAAATGGGTCCCAAAAGTGGACAGCAATCCAAAATCGGACTGCCTCAACCATGTGTGTTGTTATCATTAATATTTTAAGTGGTGTGGGCCACCTGAGATTCGGATTTATCTGATTTTTGGACCCAAGCTGTAAAACGTTATACTAAAATATATGGTCAGCTTGGATCTACTGATTTCATCTCAGTGGGGTCCATGAGTGGACCGCTGTCCACGCCCAGAATTTCTACCTTTTTAAATTTCATTTTTATTTTATAAGTTTTCACCATTAGTTTGTTTCAGATGGTGTGGCCCATTCGGACCTCAGTTTGGGTCCAAATTCGAACCCCCATCCTAAAATGAAATAGGGAAATAAATGGGCGGAGTGGATGTACAAAATACATCAAGGTGGGTCCCATGAGTGGGGCCCCCACGTCACCCTGTCAAAAGTCCAACGCTGGACGTTCCAGCGTTAGAGACGCTGGACGTCCAGCCACTTTTTCCTTTTTCTTTTTCTTTTTTTTCTTTTATTATTATTATTATTATTATTATTATTATTATTATAACTATTAAAAAGTGTATGTGGGGTCTACGAGAGATCTGGTCCGACCATTGGGTCGGCCACCTCATTGTGGCCCAATAATGGTTTGGAATAGAATAATTTATCAGAATTAATTTACTAATTAAATAAAACAATAACAAAACAAATTTTAAAGGCTATCATTCATTCAATTGATGTGGCCCATCTGAAGGTCCATTCGATCTGAATTTTGTGGCCCATGTACATTTTGGCCATATTGTCATTATGACCCATCCAGATCGATTCCTGGCCCACCCAAATGGTCCCCATCAATCGTGATCACCTATTCAAGGGTTAAGATAAAGATAAGGTCCCTAGATCCGTACAATGAACGGACGGACGATCCGACCCGTTCATTGGCTGGATCTGGCCTACTTAAATAAAATAAAAAAAACACCTACTTGATTTAGCCGCAAGATCGCTCTATTCCTCCTTCCTTCTCTCATTTCCTTTCCTTTCTTTTACGATGGATGAAAACCATCTCGTTCTTTCTCTTTTTAAAGAAACGTTTGTTGGAAATTTGTTGCGGATAAGATGGGTTAGTTGAGATAAGATAAGATTAATTTTGAATTTCAAAATTCGTATTTAAAGCAAAAAAAGAAAATTAAATTCTTGTTAGTGATAGGACTCGATACCTGGTCTTCCCTCTCGCTTAAGAGGGCTTTAACCAATCAGTCCATGCTTTTCTTTTCTTTATCATCTTAAATTTATTTAGCTAAACCCATTTTTGCTCCTAAAAGAAATTTTTTCCTACCGAAATTTTAGGGTCGTTACATTCTACCCCCCTAATAAAAATTTCGTCCTCGAAATTTGCCTGGGTTCTTATTCGAATAGCAGAGGATATTTTTCGCGAATTTCCGACTCTTGCTCCCATGATGCTTCTTCTGTTCCATGATGGTTCCACAGCACTTTAACTAACAGCACAGTCTTGTTTCGTAGTACATGCTCCTTCTGGTCCAAGATACGAGTCGGCTTTTCTACATAAGAGACGTCTTCTTGAAGTTCCAGGTCTTGCCAATCTATAGTATGCGAAGCATCTCTTTCATACTTTCGTAGCATAGACACATGGAATACATTGTGAACACTTGCAAGTTGAGGTGGTAATGCAAGTTTGTACGTTGCAGCTCCTATTCGCTCTATAATATGAAATGGACCGATAAAACGCGGAGCTAGTTTGCCTTTCTTTCCGAATCGCATTAATCCCTTCATTGGTGAAACTTTGAGAAAAACGTGATCTCCTCCCTGAAAATGTAAGTCTCGTCTTCTGTTGTCTGCATAACTCTTTTGACGGCTTTGAGCTGCTAATAGACGCTTCTGAATGAGTTCAACCTTTACTGAAGCTTCCTGAATAATGTCGGGACCGATCAAACTCTTCTCACCCACTTCTGTTCAGCAATTAGGTGCTCGGCAAGGTCGCCCATACAATGCTTCGTACGGTGCCATACAAATACTAGCTTGATAGCTGTTGTTGTAGGCGAACTCAGCAAAATGCAGATTATCGTCCCAACTGCCTTTGAAATCGAGAGCACATGCACGTAACAAGTCTTCGAGTAAATTAATATATCATCGATAAATACGATAACGAACTGATCTAGATATGGCTGGAATATTCTGTTCATCAAATCCATAAACACGGCTGGGGCATTGGTCAACCCAAAAGGCATAACCAAAAATTCATAATGCCCATATCGTGTTCGGAACGCCGTCTTGTATATATCTGCTTCCTTAATTCGTAGCTGATGATATCCCGACCTTAAATCGATTTTAGAGAAATAGCAAGCACCCTTCAACTGATCGAATAAATCGTCGATACGAGGTAATGGATATTTGTTCTTGATGGTCACCTCATTCAGCCGACGGTAGTCAATACATAATCGCATACTACCATCCTTCTTCTTTACAAAAATTACTGGCGCACCCCACGGGGATGTGCTAGGTCTTATGAAACCTTGTTTTGTTAATTCACCCAGCTGATCTTTCAACTCCTTTAATTCCATTGTCGACATTCGGTATGGCTGAATAGAGATTGGTGCAGTACCTGGTAAGAGATCGATACCGAAATCGACGTCCCGTCCAGGTGGTAATCCAGGAATGTCCTGAAAAACCTCGGGATACTCACTCGCCACCGGAATTTGATCCAAGGTCTGCTCTTGTGACTCACCTTCCTTTAGCACCATGATATGTATAAATTCTTTACCCTTCTCTATGACCTGCATTTGGAATGGTTCTTTGCCCGGAATAGAGAAAGTAACTGACTTATCATGACAATCTATTTTAGCTCGATTCAAGGTAAGCCAGTCTATACCTAGGATTACATCATATCCTGGCATGTCCATCACAATCAAATCTGCTAGCATAAGTACACCACCAATATTGAGTTGACATGCTCTACACACTTGTTTCAAGACTACTGCCTTTCCTATAGGTGTCTCAATTGAGATTGTTTTTCTAAGGTGTTCTGGTTTAAGGCCTAAGCGTTCCACTACAACAGTTGATATGAAAGATAAGCTAGCACCAGAGTCGAAAAGAATAGTAACAGATTTATCACGAACATTCGCCATACCTTCCACCATATTGTTGTCCACCTCTGGCTCAGCAGTTGGTGCAATCGCATATACTTTTCCTTGCATAGGTTGTTGTCTAAATTGTTGTCCTCCTCGATTCTGAGAAGTCGTAGGTCGAGCTGGCTGCTGGGGCCGATTTTGTTGGAACTGTTGCGGCCTGGGAGGTAACGACTTCGAAGATTGAGGATAGGGATTTGCTGACCGCGATGCTTGAGATGTCATGCCTGAATGTTGAGTTGTAGCAGGGAACTGCGCACGGGAAGGTAAGGAAGGTAGTAAACCCATGTCGCGAAGTCGAGTCCGACAGTGTATTGCTTTGTGTCCATACTTATTGCAGTGAACACAGTTTCCAGCAAAGAACTGGTCCTGATTGTTCGCCACGAAAGTTGGCACATTAACCCTTTGCCTCTTCTCTAATGATTGCTGCTGACTTGGTGCAGACCTAGCCTGACTTCCAGTTATTTGAGTGCGGGATTTCTGAAACCGTTCATTATCCATTTCAGCCTTGAACGCTTTGTCCACTATCTCAGCATAGCTTTTAATAGTGTCGGTGCAGAATTTTGTTCGAATATTCTGACGAAGTCCTTCATCAAACTTAGAGATTTTATATTCTTCATCTTCCAAGATTTTCGGAACATATCTGGACAATTCTGCAAACTTAGCCTCATATTGAGCCACAGTCATTGAGCCTTGTTCTAACTTAGTGAACTCGGCCATTTTCTGATTTCTGTAGGCCCGAGGAAAATACTTCTCACGAAATTTCTTCTCAAACTCTGCCCATGTCCACTCATGATTAGCTTCTACCACCCGCTTTGCCGCACGCCACCAAACATCTGCTTCACCTTGGAGGATGAATGAGGCCAATCGAACCTTTTGATTGTCAGGGCAGTTCATTGCTTCTAATACCTTCTCTATTTGGACCAACCAATCCTCCGCTATAGTTGGATTTGTGGCGCCCTGAAACACCGGAGGCCTGAGTTTGGTGAACTTCTCCAGCAAGTCCACCTCTCGTGGTTGTTCCGATCTCATTGGCATTGTCTGTCGATTTTCACGTGGTGCTTGAGTCATGTCAGCCCATTGTGCAGCAAACTGTTCCTGTTGTTGTTTCATCATTGCCGTCATTTGGTGAAGTAATCCGAATGCTGCATCCAAGGGTTGAATGTTGGGTCCCGTAGGATTCGCCTGCGTTGTCCTAGGAGACAATGGTAACCGAGTACTGGGCCCCGCTTCATTTTGATTTGCTGCCGGTAGAGGTGGTGCAAGATTCTGTTATTCCTCAAAGTTTTCTTCTTCCTCCATATAATTTTCATCTTGTTCTCTATTTGACGCCTCTTCTTCTACCACCACTGTAGGATTCACTACTGGTCCTTGGGCCACAGTTACACTTGTTGATGGTCCTATATCACGAAGGCTTTTTGATTTCCTAGGAGCCATAATCACCTAAGAGGAATAACAAAATTTAGTGCCCATGAGCCACTAAGGGGTTTATTGTACTTAAATAAGAAGAACATTGAGGGTAGACATCAAAATAATTTACTTGATGTTCATTCAGGGTTGGTTTCAGCATTGATTTATTATCTTATTAGTTATATTTTTATACCAAAATTTTTTTTATGTGACTTTCTAGATGAGTTCACTTTATCACTGTAAAATTTCAGATTTTTTTTTTTTTTGCTATTTATAGAATTTTCTAAAATTCCCATGGTGTAATCTGTCCAGAAATAGGTACTTTCTAACCAGTCTTCGTAAATTTGCTAAATCTGTATAGTATATAATATTTTTGAATTTTCTAACTATTTTTACTCTAAACTAAACTTGTCCAGCTACAATTAAGATTTTGAACCACCTAGATCGGAGTTGTACTTTAATAGATACGAATTTTATAATAACCCTAATTCTGCTGTCCGTTGCTGTCCAGCAGAATAATGTTCAGGGTAATTCTAATACTGATCCACTACTTTATAAAATATATTTTTACATAAAAAAATTTCTGTAGATTACCTTATATGTCTACTTATTTGTTATAAAATTTCAACCTGTTCTAAGAAGTACAAAATTTTATAAAATTCGTACATTATAATATGTCCGGTATTTGGAACATTTCTAACTAGTCTGTAGGAATCTACTAATTCGTTACAGTCACTAATGGGTTCATATTTTTTTACAAAATTTATATTAAACTAAACTTACCCAGCTATGATCAGGCCTTTAAATCACACTGATCGGAGCTGTATATTAATAGATATGAATTTTACAAAAATAATAATTCTGATGGACATTGCTATCCAGCAGGTTTTGTGTGTTATAAAATCATCTAATAATACCTAATTGCTATAAAATCAACTATAATTTCATTATCAATAACAATAAGCACTTTGAGTCTATATTGGACTTCAGATGAGCAGTACTTTTCATTTTTTTTTAATTTTTTTTTTAATTTTATTTATTTATTTTTTTCTTTCGATCCCTAATTTTGATTTCTAATTTCTCTATATTTACCCCGATCATTTAGGGAATGTCCTAAGTTTGTTTTCTAATTTTCAGGGGTCTACCATTTATGTAGAAAAGTGGGGTCATAACCTACAGGTCAACTAGGTTTTTAAGAAAAGCCTCTCTCTGATACCATTCTGTCACGCCCCGAAATCCGGACTCAGAGTGTGCACCCTCCGGCCCAGTTTACGGGGTATAACTGGTGCACTAAGTGCATTTATAACGTTAAACAACTTTAAGAGGCATAAAATGATGAAATACTAAGTTATCATTTATTCATGAAGTATTCAACTATAAACCAAGTCCACCCATTTGGGACTTTATTAAATGTCTACTAATTATTGAAAATAATAAAATAAAAGAAACTAGTCTAAACGTCTTGGTTCAGGGCCGCCATTTCTTCCTCGGTTAAATTAGGCCAATAGTCCTGCGGTTCCTCTAGTGGTCCCATCTCATTATCAGGGGCATTCTCTGAAGGTTCAACGTCCACATCATCTGTATATTTTTAATCCACAACGTCAGCTGGAAAGCCCAGTGAGTAACCCAATACGGTTCACATGCATTTCAATTAAACAGGATAAACACATGCCATCAAATATAGGTAACATATAATTAATGCAATAATGAATGAAATGATGCATCAAGTGGGCATATATTCAGTCTTCCACTTGCTTCGATTGGATCCCATCAATCGGCTCCCCCTTCCTTGTAGGGCGGACTTCCACATATTAGTGGGCTTCCAGGATGGTCCCTGGGTAACCGGGTACTTAAGTACCTACCGGTCTGCCAGAGTCGAACTCCAGGCACAATAATTCATAATGCATGCAATAATTTACAGCCATACAATAATTCACGTCCGTACATTTCATCTCTCATTTTGAGAGGCAATCTTTCATGACATTTATAAATAGAAATTATTTAAATAATATTTAAACAAGCACAAATTAATCAATATCACATATTGCATCCATCACGCAACTTAATTAAAATGACTAGGAAACGTGTTGGGATGTACTCACCTGTTGATAGTGGCGATTACTTTGTTAATTGTGTCACGTCCTGAGCAGAATCGGTCCTGAATCTACAATAAATGTAATTTATATTTATAAACCACCAATCTAACCTTAATATACTTATTTTCAATTTGGATTATACTTTATTGAGTTTTGGTTCCTTAATGGATGGTCCAGATTTGATTATTGTGACCCACGTTTCCAAAAGGAATGGCCCCTTTTACAATTTTCTGATGGTACGGCCCACTTGACTGGTGGGTCATCCTATACTTGGTCACAAGTTCCCCAATGGTACACTACCAAATATGATTGATTATATTTTGCAAGGATTTTGTCGTAGGATATCCTAAAATGGTCCATTTATGATAATCCATACCGTGCCTCCCCACTATTTCACTTGGCATGGCCCACCTGGAACTCTGATTGGGCTGATTTTTGGTCACAAGACTAATAATTCATTACTCCAGAGATTGGGTGGATCGGATTTTTCAAAAACTACACAGTGGGGCCCACAAGCTCCTAACCAGTGGACAGGTGTTGTCCCCACTGTTTATCTTGGTATGGCCCACTGGAATATCCTGTACGGGCCATTTTTGGTCATTAACTAGAAAACTTATTGATTAAGATATTGGACGGATTAGATTTCTTAAAATGTCATCAAATGGGTCCCAAAAGTGGACAGCAATCCAAAATCGGACTGCCTCAACCATGTGTGTTGTTATCATTAATATTTTAAGTGGTGTGGGCCACCTGAGATTCGGATTTATCTGATTTTTGGACCCAAGCTGTAAAACGTTATACTAAAATATATGGTCAGCTTGGATCTACTGATTTCATCTCAGTGGGGTCCATGAGTGGACCGCTGTCCACGCCCAGAATTTCTACCTTTTTAAATTTCATTTTTATTTTATAAGTTTTCACCATTAGTTTGTTTCAGATGGTGTGGCCCATTCGGACCTCAGTTTGGGTCCAAATTCGAACCCCCATCCTAAAATGAAATAGGGAAATAAATGGGCGGAGTGGATGTACAAAATACATCAAGGTGGGTCCCATGAGTGGGGCCCCCACGTCACCCTGTCAAAAGTCCAACGCTGGACGTTCCAGCGTTAGAGACGCTGGACGTCCAGCCACTTTTTCCTTTTTCTTTTTCTTTTTTTTCTTTTATTATTATTATTATTATTATTATTATTATTATTATAACTATTAAAAAGTGTATGTGGGGTCTACGAGAGATCTGGTCCGACCATTGGGTCGGCCACCTCATTGTGGCCCAATAATGGTTTGGAATAGAATAATTTATCAGAATTAATTTACTAATTAAATAAAACAATAACAAAACAAATTTTAAAGGCTATCATTCATTCAATTGATGTGGCCCATCTGAAGGTCCATTCGATCTGAATTTTGTGGCCCATGTACATTTTGGCCATATGGTCATTATGACCCATCCAGATCGATTCCTGGCCCACCCAAATGGTCCCCATCAATCGTGATCACCTATTCAAGGGTTAAGATAAAGATAAGGTCCCTAGATCCGTACAATGAACGGACGGACGATCCGACCCGTTCATTGGCTGGATCTGGCCTACTTAAATAAAATAAAAAAAACACCTACTTGATCTAGCCGCAAGATCCCTCTATTCCTCCTTCCTTCTCTCATTTCCTTTCCTTTCTTTTACGATGGATGAAAACCATCTCGTTCTTTCTCTTTTTAAAGAGACGTTTGTTGGAAATTTGTTGCGGATAAGATGGGTTAGTTGAGATAAGATAAGATTAATTTTGAATTTCAAAATTCGTATTTAAAGCAAAAAAAGAAAATTAAATTATTGTTAGTGATAGGACTCGATACCTGATCTTCCCTCTCGCTTAAGAGGGCTTTAACCAATCAGTCCATGCTTTTCTTTTTTTTATCATCTTAAATTTATTTAGCTAAACCCATTTTTGCTCCTAAAAGAAAATTTTTCCTACCGAAATTTTAGGGTCGTTACAGTGCCCTTGTAGCTAATGGAAAGATTCTTAATTATGTCTTCAGATGGACTTGTTGGACTACATGTCTTGTTGGGTTGAGTTCTTAATTGTGTCCCTAGTTGGACTAGTGCTGGAGGATATATTGAGAAATTTTGGGTTGGAAGGCCACTAATTGTAAGGGTATTGTATAATTGGTTTGAGTTTAATTGGGATAATAATGGGTGGCTTAATCATGCATATCATGGCACTGATGGGACATGTGATGATGAGCCATATTTTCCTTGGGTGGTCTGGTTGCTGTGAGCACGTACCCTTGGTATTTTCGCTGGCCTTAGACCACCATTTATTGACTTATTGGGTGAGACATTCACTGTGAGCACGTACCTTTGGTATTTTCGCTTGTGATGGCTATTTTTTATGTATTTGCATTGTGAGGCCAATGTGTGTCTTTAATGACTTCCGGATCATATTTTTCAATTGGATGAGCATCCCCAAGCTGAGAGACATATGCACGCATTCATGCATTTAAGAAATATTACACTATGGATGTTTTGTATGTTTTCCTTTCGAACTATGCTTGGCTAACAATGTTGCTGTGTAATCTTAAGGAGACGTCACACTGAGCTGGCCACTCATGCTGTTTAAATTTCAATCGTACAGGTGATGCAGGTGATTTAAATTATGCTTGGATTATACTAATGTCGTGGACCAAAGGGTTGTGTTCGTCGATTGCTGTTTTAAATTTTGTAATTGTTTCAATAATGTATATTGATTTCAAATTCTAGATATTTGGTTTGTATAAGCCCTATGGGCACCACTTGATACTTTGAAATGTATGTTACATCTTTCCTATAGGTGCGGTTTGTTTTTCTTCCGCTGTGAATACCCTTTTTGAAATGATACTTAGTTCTTCATAGGTTAACGTCCGGATTTTTGGAACACGGGTCTAGAACTTGGATTGCGAAAAATCGAGGCATTACATGCACCTAGCCTCATACATGATCAAAGTAAAAAAAAAAAAAAAAAAATCTTTTTACAACTTGCTCACAAATTGTGACGCATGCAGATTCTTTGAAGAGCAAAGAAGGAAGAGGGGAAAGAGAGAACTGAGATGCAGCACAACAATAAAAGAAGGGGAAAAAAAGAAGAAGAGAAAGAAAAGCAACTGTCGCAGCATGGCGCAATAGAAGAAAAAGAAGAAGAAAAGAGGTATATACAAAATTTCTTTTTCTTTTTATTTTAGGGTTATTGTGCGTAACGGCTGCTCAAGACTGTTATGGAACCATGACGGCTCATTTTTACACCATCCTCATTTCAGACTGTATCGCATAATGGCCTTGGGCCATTACCATTATGGCCGATACATAACCGATTCAATACACCTTGTCACTAACCGACTCGAGTTGGGCCACGGTCAAAATCATTCTCCCAACAATCCATCTTAACCATTTAGATCAATTAATAATTATAGAAATAAAGTGTGCCAACCTTTTTTTCCACTAACTTAGTGGTTGGGCCTATGACTATTTTTTGGGAGAGATTTATCTCCGAGATCTGATCCATGTAAATGGTAGGCCCCACCAAGAAGATCCTCAACTGGTAGGCTATGCTGTTGACATCAATGGATGGCCTTTTCAAGATAGGTGATCCTCGGGGAGATTGAAGAGCCCCACTGATTACGTGGTTCAGAGACCTGACCTGTTGATATGATGGGCCTCACCCTAGATGGTAATGCACTAAAAATTCCCTAAATTGGAAGATTGAAGCGCTGGAGTGGTAGGCTTTGTGTTGAATGAACTGTTACTCTTTTTGTGTTTTGAATGTCTATTTGCCGGATCACCTATTGAATGGTTGGGCTTTTACCATTTATAATATTTTTGGTGCATCCACCATCCAAAGAGAGGCCTCTGATGACAATGGTTTAAATCAAGGAACGATGGTCCTCAGTCTCCTACTCCAAAGAATGGTTCTGCAAAAACATTCGAACCCAGAAATATTATACTGAGTCCTATATTAATTTCCATTGTTTTTTTTTTTTTTTTACCAAATGAACTGGTTTAATCTTACACAATGTATGGTACCTCTAAAGAAAAGAGTTTGTACAACCTGAATTGTGACTTAGGGGGCGTTTGGATCGTAAGTTATTTAAGATAAGTTACTTATGCCTTTAGTAGCTTATCTTGATTTCTACTTAATAAACTGAAGTGATTAAGTAACTTTAAATAAAAAAGCTACCTATAATTGATGATAAGCTAAACTTATTTATGTCAAATAAGTAACTAATTATCTACTACTATAAGTAGAAAAAAGCAACTTATTTGGTGATACCCAAACGGCCCCTTAGCATGAACTACCCTTTCATGGCATCATCTTACAATCTAGACCAATTACCACCTTTTAATGAGTCTCATGGTAAAATTTTCACTCATTCGGTCTCACCATCCAAGTGAATATGGTGTGCAATGGATAGTCGTATAGTTGAAAATCACACAACCTATGGTGGGCCAACTGTTTGGACCATTTTCAGTCATATCATGCCCATCACATAAAAGGTCTTACTCTACATCTTGCTGCATGGCTATGATACTTAAAAAATCTATATAACTGCCTATTGTTAAATTCGATTGTTTGAAGACCACATGATCTAGGAATGTCACACACATGTGATAGCCACATTTAAAATGATATATGACACTTAGGGCTGTAAATGGGTCAGCGGACCTGATGGGGTACCCAGACCCGACCCATTTAGACCCGACCCATTTGTTAAATGGTACGGGTCTGGGTCCAAGAATAGACCCATTTGCTAAACAGGTCTGGGTCTGGTTTCCTTTATATTTGGCCCAACTTGACCTGACCCGACCCGAACTCATTTAGTAAGTAGGTGGGTTTAGTCTATGTTTCAAGGGACCAGTCCAGCCCAGACCCGTCTAGACCCAGTTATAAGCCTTATAGAAATGCTTGCATACTAGATCCAGACCCAGACCCATTAGACTTGACCCATTTATAAATGGGTCTGGGTGGATCTCCCTCAACCACACCCGAACCCATTTATAAATAGGTCTGATGGGTTGACTCAGACCCGACCCAGACCCGCCCATTTAGTAAAAGGGTCTGGTTCTAAAATTTGGACCCATACCCATTTAGTAAATGGGTGGGTCTGGTTTTAGCTAAACCCCCCCCGAACCCAACCATTTACAGCTCTAATGACACTAATTTGTGGGCGAGTTGTTTGATTGTTAAGTTCAAAGTGAAGGATCACAAGAAATAACGGTTGGCCATAAGAAAATGATATTCATATGTATGCATTACAGTCACCGCCCAATAATAAAAGATATGAATTTTAACATGCATTTCAGAGTAGGCATTTCACAATCAATGTCTAAAATGCTTCAAGATTTCCACCAACAATCTAAATGTTCGAAGACAATGTGCCAAACTCACTAATCCACTCATTCACATCATGCTCATTTAAAGGGTTAATAATATCTCTATTTCTCTAATGCAGGATATTCGGAAGGTAAAAATTTGGAATGGGTGGTATAGGAAAAGTAAGTGAATATTTTGTACATATTTTCTAAATATAATTTATGATTGATTAGATATTTGATACCATGTGACAACGTATGATGCCTGATAGACACTTAAAAAATATTTAGGCGCCATACAATTAAATTCAATTGCATTAACCGTACCAACTACAAATAATTCATAATTTCAAATTTATATTTGTTTACTTTATCTAACCTCTTATTTGTAAACAATTTTTCTCATTTTCTTTTTAATTTTAGTGGTCCAATAAATGTCCAACGATCATGTAATTTTCTAACTAAAGAAGGCTAATTTTTGGCTCCTTCTACGTTTATATTAGGACCACAATTTGGCTATTTCAATTTGAAATTACTTTATCAAACTTTTATGATTTATCAATGCCTATATTTAATCATCAAACTGTTAAAGCATCAACGTTCTCCTTGCAAGAAAGCCCTAACAACATTTAGTTTAAATTGCTCTCTCATTTTAATTGAGATACTCTCCATTTTCAGAGCAATTGCATCCTATTGTAAAAAGATGCAAATTATGTCATTCTCATTTTGTGAGAGGTATCGATTGCTTTATATGCACATGTTTTTACCATTTTAGAAGCTTTTTCTTACCCTTTTCTACAAGTTAGCTGAATTACTTATGTGTGTGTATGTCTGTGTGTGTGTGTTGGGGGGGTTACCATGCGCTCAACCTATGTGGGCCCCACTGTAATGTGTATCTGACATCCACACTATGAATTTGGTGGGTCCCCTACTTTTTTATGGGTTATCCAAAAAATCAGTTGTATATAGAAGTGGGTCATACCAACTGAAACAGTGTAAAATCATGCCTACAACATCTAAAGCACTTCTTGGGGCCCACCTGAGTTTTGGATACAGTTGAAAGTTGGTTTGACCTCTTGTTTAAGTGGGATGCACACAATTGATGAGCTGGATTTATCAACCACATCTCAGTCGATCTTATAAATGATCATAAAGGTTTCAATGGGTGGATATCCACTCTTAACTGTTGTCTATGGTGTGGCCAATCCATGACTTAGGTAGGCTACACCACATACAATATTGATATTGGATGCCCGCCCATTGAAACCTTACTAATTGTAATAAGGCCCAGTGAGATGAGGTTTAGACATCGCCCATTCGATTGTGTGTGTCCCACTTGGGCCTAATTTCTTTTCTCGAACTATAAACTTTAATGAGTTGTGTATTTTTCTGATTAGATTTCATATAAACACCACGGTTAGAGCTAAACATCGAATTGAACCAAGTTGAACATGGGCCAGCTCGATTCGGTTTGGTTGCTGAATAGATTATGTTCGAACAATGTTCAAACAAACATTCAAACAATGAAGCCGTGTTTGAACTTGGTTTGGTCTAGTCCAACCCATGTTCGAACATTTTTTAATTTGGACAACTTTTTCAATTCGAACAATTTATTTTTTATCGTGCGAAAAGATTTTTATTCCAATACATGTTCCTAAATTGAATCGAACGGTTGTCACAACTCGTTCGAATGTGGGACCTGCATTTTAAAAAATTGTAAATAAAAAACTACTAATTCCAAAACCCTGAATTTCTAAAAAAGCATAAAATTCCAAATTAAGAAAACTCTATTCACGTTCATAAATCACATATTCACAATATTTAAATGGAGAGTAAGAGTTGGGAAGACAATTGCATACCTTAAAGTCAAGTAGATTTTTCTGCTTTAAGTGGGTTTCGGACCTGTAACAAGCAAGGTATCAGACGTGCAGAATGACAAGCAAAAGGATGAGAAGAGTATCGGACGTGCAGAAGGACGAGCAGAGGGAAGAGCAGAAGGACGAGCAAGGCTAGAGAGAATGGGGGGTCAAGGTCAAGCATGGATGAGCAAAGAGGATTAGGGTTTTGGGCTTTCGGCGGGTAGGGGTAAAAAGTTGGCTAGGGCAGTCGAGTCAAGGTAAATGAGTGAAGTAAAAAAAAAAAAAAAAACTATATTTATATTACCTTTTCTAATCAAACCGAACCAATTCGGTTCGAATCTGACAGATTTCGAATCGAGTTAGTGGACCGATTCAATCGAACAAAGGTCCTGTTCGTGCTCAATTCAAAAAAGTTTCGAACACCAAAAATTTGGTTCGCTTCGACTTATTCTACTTTTGAACCGGTTGTTCAGTTCATTTTTTTCAATTTGAACTGAACAAACTTTTCGATGAATTGTTGCTCGTGTCCAACTCTAATCACGGTTAGCTATTTAAAAATAAATGGTGGACATTCTACTTGCTAATTTTTCATTTGATGTGGCCCACCTGAAGCCTAGATTAGCCTGATTTTTTGGCTATGTATCTAAAAGGGGTTGTTACATTTTATAATTGGAGTGGATTCCACTTAAACATCACGTTGGGGCACTAAGTACTCTCTTTTTACCAATTTATAAAAGAAATAATTTTTTGACTGTTTATCACACTCACCATTAAATAATTTATGGTGTTTTTTTACAGGAAGTAGTAGTTTTTACTCAATATAAAGCTATGAACCTTCTTCCATATATCAAACAATATTCTCTCATATTAACCTTAAATGGCTATCCCTACATGGTTATCTTCTTCTCCTATTCGATTTCCATTTCATCTACTCCTCCTGGGAGTATCTCTTATCGTTTCCATTTTTGTTATGTCTCTTTATATTCCACAACATTCTTCCGTCTCAGTTTCTGGTTTATCTCCTCCTCCTCCTCAGGGAGGATATTCCACCATATTCTCCTATTTTAATTTATGTTATGTCTACCCATTCTCCCTTTCAATTTTCATTCTGTCTCCTTTTATATTACATAACACATTCTCCAATTTCAATTTTCCTTCTATCTCCTCCCCTCCTCCAAAAACGATGGCATCAGAGAAATGAGATTCGACAACAAATCTGAGGGGAGCTATAGAATGGAGTTGAAATGAAAACTGCATTTTATTTTTTATTATACGAAGGTTTTTGCAGTTGTCTTCTCAGTACACATGATGGAAGGGTCGTTTGGTTTATTTGGTAAAGAAGGATATAAAAAAAAAATGTGAACATATTAAAGAGAAACAAACCACAAAGGAATTGTAAGGAAGGTGTTCGATAGGATGGGTGAGAGGGACGTGGTGTCTTGGAATTCTATGATTGCACTGTATGTGTAAAAATTGGCTATCAAGGGTGTTTATATCTTTTTACCGTTTCTAATATTTTATTTTTAAATTTATCAAATAAAGCTTATGTTAATGTTCACAAAACAAAAATTATGAATTGAGGCATTATTTTTGGTATTTCATATGAAAATGCTATTTTACAAACCTTGTTTCTGAAGCACCCCTATTCTCTATTTCTATCAAGAATAGGTTGGTTGTTTTGCAATATCAGTTTCACCAAACAAACCTCAAAACCACAAACATGATAACATGGATCGTGTTCATGATTTTAATGAAATAAGTGTTGCATCCAAACTAATCTCTCTTTCCACAATTATCTTACCTGAAAATTATTTATTTTATTGTGCTAATTGTCATACCAATGCAAATTTTCTGAAGGTTATTTGGAAGCGTCTAGACGAAAATGTTAATATGATCAAGGGAAGGAAAGTGGCACCTGATTCAACGGAGATAGGGTGCCTGATACTTTTTTTTTTGTTACCCGATCAACAAGTCCCACCCTTCACGTACGACATGCATAAACGTGATAACATGAATTGTGTTCATGATTTTAATGAAATAAGTGTTGCATCCAAACTAATCTCTCTTTTCACAATTATCTTACCTGAAAATTATTTATTTTATTGTGTTAATTGTCACACCAATGCAAAATTTCTGAAGGTTATTTGGAAGCGTCTAGATGAAAATGCTAATGTGATCAAGGGAAGGAAAGTGGCACCTGATTCAACGGAAATAGGGTGCCTGATACTTTTTTTTTGTTACCCGATCAACAGGTCTCACCCTTCACGTACGACATGCATATAATTCCTCTAATAAGGAATATGATCAGATTTTTACTGTAACGTTCTTTTGGAATTCTGATTTTTCCAAATTATGTACCATTTTAGGGTGAAATAACTATTTCCAAATTATATACCATTTTAGGGTGAAATAACTATTTCCAAATTATGTGTACCATTTTAGGGTGAAATAACTAAATTAAATGCTAGAGATTTGTGGGGCTCCCATTGCATGAGTATGACGTGGAAACCGTATTGTACTTAACCATGATGATACAGATGATCTAGAAATCAAGTCAATACAATCATCAGGCCTGCCAAACCATAAAAAAAAAAAAATGAATGCCATCCAAATATTTTAAAACTTCATGGGCTTATATGGCATTTTGGTCATTCACATGTAAAATCAGAATTTCTTATTTTAAACCCGTATTATAGTGGGAAATAAAAGACAGATATAAGCATTTAGACACGTATGATAGTTCATCATCATTCTAAAAACGGTGGTGATACTCCAATCATGCGCATAGCATTATTGTGCGGCAATCTATACCGTCCAAATCACCGACCCAATGGTGGATGAAGCATTACTAAACAGCTGCAGTACTGCCAAGATGTGAATGACCATCTGACTTTGCACTTGGAATTTGTACTACTCACCAGTTTACTTTTAACCAGCCATTTGATCTCCATCAATTGGATGGTTGTTAGGATTCTAGATATATGAACTATACAATGTGGTCCACAAGTTGGATATATGGTCTGGATTAAGCGCCTCATTAATAGAGTAGACTCGAGCCATTGAGAGTGGCTGGGACTCTTATGGGTATCCCGCCACCATGAATAAGAAGCAGCCTTGCTATTCTCCATCTCTCCCATTTCTGAAGAGAAAAGCCTTCAAAAACAAATCATACAAACTCCTCTATAGAGAGTCCTACTCCTCCATGGATTCCTCCTCCCTCTCTTCTTCTTTAAATAGCCCTTTCTAGCTCTGTAACTGATTATTCCTGTTGATTGGAGCTTGATTTTCTCTGCCTTTATGGTCTGCTACAAAACGTCCCTATGTAGATAGGATATATCCGACTATGGCCTTTTTATCTTTGATCGTTTCATTCTTTCACTTTGAGCGGTATATATCGTGAGATTAACGGTTTGAATCTAAAATGACTCCAGACCGATGGGTTTAATCCCGATTTATTGAGGTGTGTTTGGATGGGAGTAAATGGATGTAAATGAAATGAAATGGGAGTAAATGTGCTTATAAATGAAATCCTTTTTTTAAGAGAGGATTTGAAAGTAAATGAAGTGAAATGCCTTGGAGAGTCGCATGAGTAAACAAATGTGTGCACATTTTCACTACATGTGGCACACTAATGATACTCCAAAACAATTCAATTATTGGCTACATAAATAAAATCACATTAATAGAATGATCCAAACCGTTCAAAGGTTGGCCATCTAAATGGATGGTTAAAAAATATTGGCAAGATGCTTATTTTTTATCCTTATGTTGTGGCCCACCCGAGGCTCAAATTCCTTCATTTTTAGTTAAAGTATATATTTTAATGGGCTTGTTACAATCATTCTATTAAATATGACATATATGCATCAATTTGGATATTAAAATTGATTTGGGATATTACATATAATCCTGTGAATATATTGGAAAATTCCGATGCATTGAAATTCTTTCCATTTACTTCCATCCAAAAAAAAAAAAAAAAATTTGATTTCAAATGCAATTCATTTACTACCATCCTAACACATTTTTAAAAGTCATTTATTCCGAATTCATTTACCTCCAATTACATTTCCCATTTACCTCTATTTACAAGCTCCCAAACGAGCCCTCATGAGAGTATGCTGAGACCTATGGTAACAAATCTCTCTGTTCTCTCTCCAAGTCCCAAGAGACCGTTTGTTAAATACACACACGCTACTTCACGCAGCACATGTGGCAACCTGGATGATTAAGTAGTAACATCAGGGTGACTTATTCATCAGGTGGGCCACACGCGTAAAATGAAATGTGGTGGACAATTTATCAATTCTATTTGAACCGTCCATTTTTTTTTTTTATGGGGTGGCCTACACCAACCCAGGTGTGTTTAGATTCTTAGAATCCATGGTAATGCATTGAAAACGTTAATTATTACTCCTTGTAGCTGGTTGGATAAACCATACTGTCAAATTGTAGGAATGCATACGAATGCAGTGGCGAAAGGGCTTTGATGTGGCATAGTTTAATGGGCCCCACGATGATGTATGTGTTATATCCACACCGTTCATTCATTTTGCGAGAGCATTTTATGGAAATATACAAACAAATGAGCCACATACAAATGAAAATTGACCACACCACATAAGCAGTTGGGATTGAATGCATGTCATTAAAAAGCTCATGTGGCCCACAGAAGTGTCAAATGAAGCTGATATTTAGGGTCATGCCCTAAAATAATATTGCAAAATTGATAGACGGTGTGGATCTAACATATATCAGGCAAGTTTTATCCGCACATTACAATCCAATAGAAAAAGTAACGCCTTAGGGAGGTGTTGTAATTACATTCGGCTTTACTTTTGACTACATGGTAATGGTAATCATTATCTCTTTACGTCGTGGACCACACCATGTTACAATGGATTCCAAGAATCCACACACGCAAAGGGTGGACGTTTTACTTATTTATTTTTCATTTTTTGGCCTCATATCTAAAAGTAGCTGTCACATCTTATGATCGAATTGGGTTTTACTTAAACATCACAATGGCCACCTAAGTAACCTTTTATCACCATTTTATAAAAGAAATAATTTTTAATACATTTATCACATTATCTTACTATTTTTAAACTTATACCAGGTAGGCGTGTGGAGGATTTGATGAAGCCCACCTTTATGTGTGGGTGTGATCAAAGTCGTCCATCTATTTTGCTCTCTCTGTATTCCCTTCTTTATGGATACTCTATCTCTTCCCTTCTACGAAATTCAATGGGTCGAGTCGGCCCATGATTAGGCTACGCCTGAACCGTTTATCTTCATTCTCCATGGAGTGATCATATAACTTTGAATTACATCACCACATGGGATCCACATGCAGAGATGTCCAGATGATCATAACCGTCAGTTCTAATGTGACCATGATTTTTTTTTTCAAGTTCAAAAATCAAAGGTCAAGATCTACATAATAACAACCAAATCTAGACCATTCAAACAACTTCATTAAGGCTTTTAAAATACTAACATGATTTACATGGTTCCACAGCAATACCTAGTTGGCTCATCGATTAGACCCCACCTTATATGTGCCATGGCCCAAAATGGGACCAGTATAATCAGCATTGATAGGGCCATGTGGGCACATGAAAAATGAAAAGTTACAAGAAATGTCCAACAGTCCAGATTTACGGATACATAGGTCTTACCATATGACCGTACTAGATTGATTTTGTGGACACAAGAAATACACCGTGGGGCCACCTAATGGATGACCTCAGATCCTGCAACAATATGCCACATTGGCACAAAATTAATGATGAGTACATTGCATACATGTTGAAGACCCTTAAAAACTGTGCAATTTTTGTGTCCACCGATCGGTCGGCCAGTGGACTGTTTATCACAGCAAGATTGTGGACAAATTTTAAAGGTCTTAGACCGGTCTGCAAGGGACTCCGACCGGTCAAATTATGAGGTAGCGAGCCTTTTTTTTTTTTGTGCAAAACTCACTGGACGATTTTAGTGGGTCGACGACCAATCGGTCAACTTGCTGTGTGAAAATATCTTACGCGGTTTCGCATTGTAAGTTTCCAAATTTGGTTGGAGGCCTATTTAAACACCTCCTAATCGTATTTGGGTGTATCCTAATCACGTCCAAACACGAGTTTAGGGTTTGGAGGAGTGAGTTATGAGGTTTGAGTGAGTTTTGTTCATCTTTGGAATCTACTTGAAGGTAGATTAGCTCTGTAATTGTCTGAGATTCATAGTGAAGGTCTCGCTTTGTGCCGTGGTTTTTTCCCGCAAGGGTTTTCCACGTAAAATTCGTTTGTCTTGCGTTGATTGCTTACGTGGCTGTGTGGTGATTGTTTGATTCTCTTCGGTGCTTCCGTTGACAGAATTTCCAACAAGTGGTATCAAAGTTATCATTGGAAGGTTAGAGAAGGAAATTTTCTGAGACAATCAAGTACGAAATTCGACGTTGAGAATTTTTCGGGTAAAAACAACTTTGAGTTGTAGAAGGTGAAGATTAGGGCCATCCTAACTCAGCAAGGGGTCATGAACGCCCTTGGAAAGCGACCGAAGGACATGAAAGATGATTAGTGGACCAAGATAGATGAGAAGGCTATGGCCTCAATACAATTGTGCCTTATAGATAACGTCCTTTATAACATCATGAAGGAGAAGACCGTTGTAAAGATATGGACCAAGCTAGAGAATGTGTACGCGAAAAAGTCTATAGAAAATCGCATGTATTTAATGATGCAACTCTTTACTTTGAATATGGCGGAGGGGACAGATGTGGAGGACCACATTAGCACGTTCAACAAGTTGATTTGTAAGTTGCTTAATTTTGGTAAACAAATGAAGGATGAGTATCGAGCCTTGATCCTGCTAAACTCACTTCCTAATTCATATGAGTCTCTTAAGGACTCATTGTGTGTGGGTAGGGACATCATTAGTGTTGAGACCGTAGTCTTAGCCTTTCAGTCGAAGGCGATGAGACAGAAGAGCGGTGATGCTAATTCTTCCTCTGATGCACTGATTATGAGAGGAAGGAATTCGGTGCAGGATGAAGGATCGTCGCGTTTTCGATCAAAGTCGAAGGGCAAAGGCAAAACGAAGTTGAAGTGTTGGGGATGTGACCAAGTTGGGCACATGAAGAAGAACTAGAAGAGTCCTAAGAATAAAAAGGAGAAGTCAGGAGACTCCTCTAGGGAAGCCAATACCGCTAAAGAAGGTGGTAGTGATGTGTGCGAGGTCTTGACGGCGTCAAAGATTGGATCTCTCAACGATGAGTGGATCATGGACTCTGGGGCTTCGTATCACATGTGCCCAGATAGAAGCGTCTTTACTTCCTATAGGGAGTATGAGGGAGGCTCGGTATTTCTAGACGATGACTACGCCTGTAAGGTTGTGGAAATTGGTACTGTGCGCATCAAGATGTTCGATGTGATCGAACGGACCTTGACGGAAGTGAGGTACTTTCTCAGGTTAAGAAAAAAATCTGATTTCCCTCTATGCACTTGAGGCATTAGGGTACAAGCTCACTGATTTTGACCAGTTCTGCAAAGTTTCGAAAGGGGCCCTAGTAATTATGAAGGGACAGAGGCATGGAAACATTTACAGGCTGATTGGGAGCACTTCAATAGGTAGAGCTGCAGCGATTATAGTGGATTCCACGTCTGCACATGTGGCATGCACGCTTAAGCCGCATGAAGGTACTCTCTGAACGATCTTTGATTCCTTCCTTTAAATATGTAGACTTTAGTATATGTGAACATTGTATGCATGAGAATCAGTCTAGATTGTCATTTAAAGGGGGAAAACATGTATGTAAAAGAGTGCTTGAATATGTTCATTCTAATGTATGGGGGTCATCGCCCGTTATTTCTGTTGGGGGGTCATCGTAGTTTGTGTCATTTATTGATGGCTATAATAGGAAGGTTTGGGTTTATTTTTTGAAAAATAAATCTAATGTCTTCATGACCTTCAAGTATTAGAAGGCGATGGTGTAGAATCAATCAGGGCAGAAACTGAAGGTTTTAAGAACCAATAATGGAGGTGAGTTCACTTCCAGAAAATTTAATACATATTATAAGGAGGAGGGGATCGTGAAGCATAACACAATGCACCACACGACAGAGTAGAATGGTGTGCAAAAATCATGCAGATTCACTAGCCAGGTCATTTAAAAATAATGATGGGTGACGGTTGGTCAGGTTAATCGTAAGAGTTTAGCCCAGCGAATTAGCCTTATTTCTACCTCAGGTTATCTTCATTGTGGAGCCCACCTTTTGGACGGAGTAGATGTGGGATTGGACGCCTCATATCACATGCATGGAGGCTACCGACCGGCTGGCTGGTCACGTTGGATCAAGGCAGCTAAAGCTGCTGGAGCTTTTTTGGGCCACATCCGGCCGAACGACCGATCGGTAGTGTCCTAATTGGACTTGGTTTTCTTGCGCGGTTTGTTGCGCAAGAGGTTTCTAATTTCGGTTTTCCCTTATTTAAGGGGATGTAATCCGAGATTAGGTTGCCGCTTATGGGCCAAGGGATTGGGAGAGTTCTAGGGTGAGAGAAAGAGTTAGGAGGAAGCTTGGAGTTCTCTGGGTTGAGGGACAGGGCTATGTTTGTTCTTCTCATGTGAGAATTAGCTTTGTTAGCTTGGGTTTTCTCTTGTGGGCTGTGATCTAGGTTGTGTTTCTTCTGTCTCTTGTAACTTCTGATATCATAGTGGATTGGTGTCGCTTTGTGCAGTGGTTTTTTACCTGTGAGGGATTTTTCCACCTAAAAATCGGATTGCCTTCTTGTGTGTGATGATTTGCGTGTTTATTACCATTGAGGTGTGTTCCTCGCCTGCTTTGATTGCTTCCACTGCAGGGCTCCTAACCCCAACAAGTGGTATCAGAGCTTAAACTTGGGAAGGAGGCAGAGAGAATCTGAGGCGAGGCATCAATGGCGTCTTTTGGCATGAGATTCAATGTGCAGAAGGATTCCGTGAAAGAAAAACATGGAAAGCAATCGGTATCTATGAAAGAAGTAAAGTTAAAGAAGGTGGATCGGTATGCTAATATCTCAATCAGGTTTGTCGACTGTAATCGAGTTTGATCGGGAGCACTATTTATGGTGGAGCTGCGAGATCGGCAGCGAGATCCACGGTGGCTCGTGTGTGGTGTGCCACAAGGGCCACATGAGCAAGCGAGTGGTGAAGGTGCGAGGATGAAGTCGATGAGGCATGAGAAGTGGTGGAGCTATGATGATGACAGAGTAGAGATTGAAGATGGTGCGTGGCAATGTGGTGCATGATGATTTGAGTTGTGGTAGAGTTTGTTGGGATTGGACGCCTCATATCACATGCATGGAGGCTACCGACAGGCCAGTCAAGTTGGATCAAGGTAGCTAAAGCTGCTGGAGCTTTTTTGGGCCAGTCGGTGGGGGTGTCCGGCTAGCCAGACGACCGATCGGCAGTGTCCTAATTGGACTTAGTTTTCTTACGCGGTTTGTTGCGCAAGAGATTTCTAATTTTGGTTTTCCCTTATTTAAGGGGATGAAATCCAAGATTAGGGTTGCCACCTATGGGCCAAGGGATTGGGAGAGTTCTAGGGTGAGAGAAAGAACTAGGAGGAAGCTTGGAGTTCTCTGGGTTGAGGGAAAGGACTATGTTTGTCCTTCTCATGTGAGAATTAGCTTTGTTAGTTGGGTTTTCTCTTATGGGCTATGATCTGGGTTGTGTTTCTTCTATCTCTTGTAACTTCTGATATTATAGTGAATTGGTGTCGCTTTGTGTCGTGATTCTTTACCCATGAGGAGTTTTTCCACGTCAAATTCGGATTATCTATGTGTAGGTGGTTCCATGCATTGTGATTGTATTGTGTTGCTTGTTTGATTCAATTCACTGTTTGTGTTCAGTTTTGCTTCCGCTGCCGGCCCTCCTATCCCAATGGTGATGATTAGAGTTGAGCATGAATCGAGCTGACTCGGTTTGCTTGCTCGTTTTGGCTCGTTTCGGCTCGATTCAGAGGAAGGATTCGAATAAAGCTGAGCGGATTTTCCTAGCTCGTTTCATATTTCAAGCCACACACGAGCATGCCGATGACCGCTGACGTCCGGTCATCTCTCAATCTTCCTATTTCTCTCTAAAAAAAAATTTAAACACATATCAAAATTGTGTCCAAGCTCGACTCTCAACTCGAATTCAGCTCGAAAGGCTCGAGTTTGAAGCTCAGCCAAGCCAGCTCGAACATAAAAGTTCAGCTTGATGGCCGAGCCAAGCCGAACACGAGCCATGTCATTCAATGACCGAGCCTAGCTCTAACATGGCTGAGCTCGGCTCAGCTCTAATTGGATACTCATGGCGCATCCATGCATGTGGGATCGTGGACTGCAACGTGTTGTCCACTGAGATGCATGGAGACATTCCTCAACTAGTAACGTTTGGATGTCTACCAAATTGCAAGCTGCTTTCTCTGGAGAGGACCCAGATTGCCTGGTTGCAGGATTCGTGCAGCCCTAAATTCTGTTGGCCCACCACTGTATATTTTATATCCAATCTGTTTGTTCATTTTGCCAGTGAGCCCAAACACAAAGCAGATCCAAAGCTCAAGTGGACCACACCATAGGACGCAGTAGGGATTGAACGCCCATCATTCAAAAAAAACAGTTTGGATGGCAAATAAACATCACAGTGGACCCTGGGAAGGTTTCAACGGTGGAGATGTCATTTTTCCCACTGTTTCCCGCTAGTGTGCGGAGTAAACTGTGGGGCCCACAGTGATTTACGTAATTTATCCACTCCGTCCATCCATCTTAACGGAATTTTACGTATGGTACCCAATAATGAAGCATATCAAAATCTAAAGTGGACCACACTAAAAGAAATGTGTGAACTCAATGTCTACCATTGAAAAATTCTGGGAGGACACAGAAGTTTTGGATCGAGCTGATATTTGTGTTTTCCCTTCATCCATATCCACGTGATCTTATGAACAAGTTGGATGACAAAAAAACATCACAGTAGGGCCTGGGAAGGTTTCAACTGTGGAAATCATTATTCCCACTGTTTCCCCTGGCATGGTCCACTTGAGATTTGGATATGCTTAAATTTTGGGCTCAACCACTAAACTGAGCTGAAAAAACATATGGCCGGAATAGATAAAGCACATACATTCCAGGTGGGCCCAACTGAGTTTACTCTGCATGATAAGAGTAGTACGGAGTAACTCCGCACTCAACCCAAAACTCCCAATAAACGCAGTATTGGGATGTGTAAAGTTAGGTTTGGGTTCAATGTTGTGATTTGTCCTGAAATCATGTATAACCAAATCACAATCCTTTCGTGCCGTAATCGGTAATCTATGTCAAGTTAATTTGTTTATATATATTTGGATTTCAATGAAATGTCACTCTTGCGCTTTCGGCAACTTTACAACGATCTGACTATCTCATTTGGGATCAAGAAAATTGATTTTCGATGCTAAATAGTCTATCAAGATCACTCGTACGACTGGTCGTAAAAATGAGTAGTTGCATGCGCTTTCTGTAACCTCAGGTCTACTGCATTGCAATGCATTAGACTTGATAGGTGTCCTTGTCAAGTCACCGGGTTGTTCTTCTGTCACTCAATTTTTTTACCATGACACTTGGTTGTAATAAAAAAAATAAAATTCATGGCTTGAGGTACATTGCATGACTTGGATAGGCTAAGCTTACATTCCAAAGCAATCGGACTAATATTGAGACTTCAGGCCAACTGTCATATGTTCTACTTACGGGAAAGAGTCCATAGTCATTTATGTTGTTGTGCATTGGCATCCATGAAGACTTACCAGTGTCTTAGACCCGTATATGTATTTTTTAAATTTTAATTTTATTTTAAATAACCCTTACCTATAGTACAACGTGGATTTTATCATGGTCATTTTTTTAGATTTCTCAGGCCATTTATTTTGAAAAGATGTCAAATCCAGCGGGAAGGCCTCATTTGCTTTTTTTATTTGGCTTCTTTCTCTCTCTCTCAATTTATTTACATATTTTGGATAGATCTCATTGTTCCAACTTACGGATCTAACAGTTGCGATCAAAGATGATTTTTATAGGGATAATTTTTGAATTTTTTTATAATGGTTCGGCATTGTAACAGCATTGATTTTTATTTAAAACATTTTTTAAATTTTTTTAGAAGATTTAATTTGTCATTTCGCAATCTAACGGTTTCGATTGAGATTAGGTTTTATCGAAAATATATTTTAAAATGTAATCCGTTGTTTCATGATTGAATGGTCACGATTAAGACCCATTTCTATTGGGATGTATGTTTTTTAAATTTTTTAGAATAATCCAATTCATCATTTTACGAGATCACAATCAAGAGAAGTTTTTTTTTATTGAAATATGTTTTATAATTATTTTTAAAAGAACAAATACATGCATTAGCTGCTCGGTAGGCCATGGATGTATGTTTTTGAACTTTTTAGAATAATCCAATTCGTCATGATCCAACAATCACAATCAAGATAAGTTTTTTTATTAAAATATATTTTATAATCATTCTTTTAAAAGAATAAATACATGCATTAGCTGCTCGGTGGCCATCTTGCTAAATGTTATGATTGTATTTGATTGAGCCATGTGGTCCACCTAGGAGCATGTGGGGCCACAGATTGTACAAAAGGGATGACCCGTGCATGGAAGTACCCATGCACATGTGGTGCTCACGGCCCACAATGTGGGTCATCCACTGTTAGACCTAGGGCCTAAAAATCAGCCCTGTTCATGATTCATGTGGATCACATGATTGGATACGGTACTAGGCATTTCCCTTAGTGTGGCCCACCTGAATCACATATGTACCTGATTTTTTGTCCTCACTCAACTTTTGTGTGGCATCTAATAGTCGCTTTTTTTTATATAATCACCCCTTAAAAATTAAGGGTGGATGTTTATTGTTTACTTTGGTGTGACTCACATGAACCACACGCTTAGCTTGATTTTTCACCCTTGGGCTAAGGGTGGATTTGAACTAGACATCATGGCGGGCCCATAAAAAATTGAATCGTCGCCCACCCTGCGTTCTTCCCATTCAAGCAGAGCCTGAAAGCTGCTACTCTCTCGCCGGCAGTTTCCTTTTGCACACCCATTTGTCAAATTATCATTTTAAGAATGAAAACAGACTAATTATTAAAATATCTTCCAAAAATGATATGAAAACAGACCAATTATTTAAAGGAAATTACAAGTACCTTCTTAAAATTACTTTTTCAAGATACCTTATTAATTGAGTTATTACAAAGAAGTATCTTTTGTTAATTCTGGTTTAATTTCCGTCATAATTTTTTCACAAATGACTAAAATACCCACCTAATTAATGAAGATGCCTATAAAAATTGAAAACTGGATCTTTATTCTCTAAAAAAGGGGAAAAAAAAATCATAGAATTTTCCCACACATCTTGTATAAATACATGGCTAATGGTGGGTGATATGTGGGTCCCGTCATTATATATGTGTTTTATCCAAGCCATCCATCTATTTTTTGAGATCATTTTAGGACATGAGCTCAAAAATCAGGCTGGTACAAATCTTAGGTGTTCTGCAGCATAAGAAACAGTGGTGATTGAATGCCAACCATTAAAAACTAACTAGGGCCCACCGTAATGTTTACTATCCATCCAACATGTTGATTAGGTCACCCAGACCTTGATGAAGGGAAAACAAAGGTATAACTTCATCCAAAACTTTTGTGGCCACCCAAGAAGGTTTTAATGGTAGGTGTTAAATGACCATTGTTTCTTATGGTGTGGTCCATCTGAGATTTGGATCGGCATCACTTTTGGCCCATGTCATAAGATGATTTGGAAAAATGGATGGACCGCGTGGATAAAACATATACATCATGTTGGGGCCCACATAGTATCATATGTAAACCGAATCCAAGTTAAGGGCTTTTGTTGGTGGAGGCTACATGTCTCTATATGATGCATGGTGTGGCCTCACCCAACACCATGCAGCTGTGACCGTGGGGCCTTCTTGAGGTATGTATTGCATATGCATGCCATCCACCCATTTTAACAATTCCTTTCAGGACATAAACCAAAAAATTAAGTAGATCAAAATATCAGGTGGGCCATACCATAGTTAATAGTGCCGATTGAACCATCATAGTTGTTTGTCAATCCTTGCCATTCAATTAGTGGCATCAACTTGATGATTAATGATTTCCATCGTTGGAACCTTGCTAGGGCCCACAATAATGTTTATTTATCATCCAACCTATTCATAAGATCACATAGCCATGGATGAACAGAAAATACAAATATCAGTTTGATCCAAGACGAACTATGGCCCCAAAGAAATTTTCAATTGTAGAAGTTCAATTCACACTATTTCCTGTGGTGTGGCCTACTTAAGCTTTGGATATCCTAATTTTTGTACTCAATTCCTAAAATTTTTGGTAAAATGGATGGACGGAGTGGATAAAATACATAAATCATGGTAGACCCATAGGGTTTACTCAGTACGCTTAGCATCCACAATTTGTAGGACCCGATTTCTGCGCAAGGCTTTTGGAGAAAGTTCCCACGCTGGGATGTTACGTGGGGCTCACCATTATATATTTTAGAAATCCACTCTGACCATCTATTTTGCAAGCTCGTTTTAGGACATGGGACCAAATATGACATGGATCCAAAATTTAAGTGGGCCACACAAGAGGAAACATTGTGGAAAGAAATGTCTTCGGTTTAAACTTTTCTAAACTCCACCTTGATGTTTATATGCCATCTAAACCGTTCATAAGGCCATTTCACAAAGATGAAATGAAATACAAAACATCCTTAGCCTAATACAAAACTTTTGTAACAATATGAATGTTTCAAACATTGTCATTGAATTTTCATATTTCAATCGTTGTCATTGAATTCTCATTGTTCCCTCTCGCATGGGCCACTTGAGTCTTATGTCCTCTTCATTTTTTGTGGCATGTTTTAAATTGAGTTCACAAAATGAATGGACAGGTGGATTTCTTACAAGGGCCCCACCTAGCATCCAAGCGCTGCATAAGGCTTTGCAGCAAGTCTGCGCCGCCAGTTTGGTCGAGGCTAGGGCTTACTTTATTCAGAAATGTGTGATCCTTAGTGAGCATGTAACTTGAATGCAATTTGGATGCAATGCTCGCTGGACCCCATCATGGTATATATGGCTTAGCCACATCATCCATTCATTTTTCCAGATCATCTTATGACATGAACCAAATGTGACGTAGATTCAAATCTCAATTAGTCCACACCATAAGGAACAGTGGTGATTCAATGGCCACCATTAAAAACTTCCTAGGAGCTATAGAAGTTTTGGATCAACCTGATATTTGTATTTTTCCTTCATTCAGGTCTCTATGACCTAATCAACATGTTGGATGGAAAATAAACACTACATTAGGCCCTAGTTAGTTTTAGCAGTAGGCATTCAATCATCATCATTTCTATGATGCAGAACACCTAAGAATTGTACTAGCCCTATCTCTGGGCTCATGTTCTAAAATGATCTCAAAAAATGGATAAATTGCATGGATAAAACACATACATCATGATGGGACCCACATAGCACCCACTGTTATCCATGTATCTACACAAGATGCGTTACCAAAATTCTACTTGTTTATATAGAATTACAACTCATTAAGATATCCAGTAATCTTTTTAAGTTCCGTACGCATCTTCATTAAGTAGGTAGGCATTTTAGTCATTTGAGAAAAAAATGTAACTAAAGTTAAACAATAATTAACAGAAGGTACCTTTTTGACAATATCTCAATTAGTGTTAATGAAGTATCAGGATGAAAACATTATATAAAAAGGTCATTGAATATAAATATGGCATTAATGAGGTGCTATTATGTAAAATTCCCTTATTTAAATATCTTCCACAAAAAAAAACTGCCCTCTCCATTGGGCAGACAGACCGATGCACTCCATTTGAGAGAAATTGAAGGAAATACTCATGATAGAGTGGAAGGGCATAAAGCTGTGGCGGCCATGCTCCTTCTCTACTTCGCATTGTTCCTGAGCCATGCATCGGTCAGGTGGTGAGCCATCTTCACCCCGAAACAGGGCGAGGTGATCAACTGGCTCATGCCATTCTTCCATGCACATTCGAGTTCATGGCCCCACATGGACCCTTTCAAGATGAACCACCGGTTCATTGCAGGCCCATGCAATCTCGAAGGTGGTCATTATGATCGTGCCTGCCACATGGGCGAAGTACTGCAGTAGCAAATCCATCACCAACTTCTCATTATCCACTCTTTTTAACACTTTGGTTGTGGGGGTCCCATTGCTTAAGGCCACGTATGGGCCCATCAGCAAGGATCTCATCATATCCAGGCATCAGTAGTGCAAGCGAATGTGTGGCTGACGATCCTTTTGTTATGTTGGCCATTTCGCAGGGCCCACCAGTGTGGAAATTAACTCATGCTGTGGGGGTCCATGTACAGACCTGGGTAATCAAGGTGTGACGTCCTGTAGATAGTAGGCCTTGATTTTGGTCACTGATGAAGATCGCTTGGGTTTTCATCGTGAATAGGCACGAAAAATTCTTATAAAAATTGATCAGAACCGTTGGATACTCTTTACGACATGATGATCGATGAATCCAACAGCTTGGATCACATGTAACGCCAATATTTGGATTCACCCCAGCAACTGCACTCGTGGGACCCATCTTTTGGTAAACTAAGCAATCTATCTGGTGGGTCCGAATACCCTCAACATCAGAAAATCCTACCAAAATTTCGGATTGGACAGTTAGGATCATGGGGTGGGGAGATTTCAGTGGTATCCCAGATCCACCACAGGACTCACCATATGAACGCCTCAGATTAGGTGGGCCACACACATTTCCTCTACATAACTAGAACAAGTAACCAATTAACCATGATTGATAAACAGGTGGCATCTTGAAACGCCAAGCATCGTTGAACCCATGATATGAGTGTAACTTAAAAGTAAAAACTTGTGCTGATGTTCCACAAACAGCACCTCAACATGCTATACAATCCTCATTTGATAACTTGGAAACCTGTGGAGCATTAAGAAGTATGTGTACAAATTACTGCATTTTTTTAATGCACTGCAAACCATTTGCTAGGACCCACAGAAAGCCATTAATAAATCCGTGAACCATTCCCAGTGACATAGATACCACTGACGATTCATTTTGTGATATCAACATCCTGATCTTTTATTTCACCAAAAGCTCCTCTGCTTACAAAAGACAACCCAAACCTTCAAGTATTATATATATATATATATATATATATATATATATATATATATATATATATATATATATATATATATTAGAGACTCCAGCAAAGGCGACACCTGAAGATAATCTGCCAAAGAATTCTAGTTAACAACAGTCTAATCAGAAATTTTAAACAAAATATTGAGGATGAATACAGATCATAACATAGTACATCTCCCCACCCATGTTAATGTGTTAGGATTCTTGCAGATTACTCGAAGGCATCGGAGATGCCCCCTTCTTAAAGTTTGATTCTCCTTAAGGCCCATAGCAATAAAAGAAACTGCATCAGGTTGAACAGCCCAAGAGGCAATTGAAGATAAGATAGCACAAGAAAGAAGCACCCTCCTTGTATCTTTTTAAATTTCAGTTTCAAAAACGCAATGTTTACATTGTTATGTAACTATGTCTATGTTCTATGATATGTTATCTTAGGTGCATATGAAGCAATGATTCGTCACGAAGGAAAAAAAAAATGAATTGTAGGATTGCTATTTGCCACATACTCTCATGAATACAATTGCCAATGGAAATTCATGGATCATACTCAAATTGCAAATGAACAAATAAATAGCAACAAAGCTATTACCTTCATTAGGTACGAACTTACAAGCGAGGCAAGTAACATTTAAATCACATCGAGAATCATGAAAATTTACTCCTCCAGTTTCATATCAGCTATTACCTTCATTAGGTACGAACTTCCTGAATCCTTAAAGATTCAGACCAGTGCAAGGTACCAAGCATTGAAAGATACATACAAATATATAAATAGACACACACAAGACACAAACTATTAGTGCAGATGTATGAAATAAATGGAGCTATTATATTCCTAATCATGCATAATATTTAAACTATTCATGAACATACCGGGCAATCAAAGATATTGTTAACGTGTTGATTATTTTGAACCCATGAGAGATGGCAGCTATGCTTAAGAATGATCGAGTGCCATCCTCGATCGATTCTTCGATGCATCCCCTTCACCTTACAAAGTCAATGTCAGCAATGGATGCAGCTACTGTACCTGGAAAATTGCATTTGTAAACCCAAGCTGATAACTCTATCAGATTACAACTTCCTAATGGAACTGGCACGAGCAAGATGGAGGCTTGCTACCCATGGCCCATAAGTGTGAGATGTTGACAATTCATCTGGTGGGGCCCATAAGTCTAAGAGCTGCACTCCAGGAGATTGTGTTCCCAAATCTCCCACCAACCATTGGTAGTCTGTGGCAAATGGCAATGGCTATGTTCAAAGCATATTCCAACTGTCCTGCATTGGAGGTGGGCAGGAATTCGTTTGCTGATTCAAGAAATTATTTTGTAACCCAATGTGCCATTTTTTCAATTCGTTTCTGAGCCTTGTGTTCCTTCTAAACTAAAGCATGCAAATTGATATGCCGGGTTGCGTTTGTGGGTGCTTAATTGAATTGGATTGCGTAAAATCAATTCAATTAAGTGGAAATAACTATAGTTGATTATCTCCTTCAATTCTAATGACGGCCAAACCCCTACTTTCAATTCTGTGTTTTCTCTGTTTTTAAAATAGTCAATGACAGAGCCCGAATAAGCTCCTCAAGGCACTAAACAAACATCTACACCATCCATGAAACATGCCTCATCAATAGCTCAGCCTAAACAAACAAAACTATACATTCGAAAAGGAAAAGACATTATCTAGGGAGCACATAATCTAAAATAGAAAACAGTGCCACATTGAACACTACCACAGCTGCACAAGACTCTAACACTATCATCATCATCATCATATCAACCATCAACAGGTGGGTCCAACCTAAGTGTGACCTCCACATTGGCCTTGGACTATGTGCGAGGCACGCGGTCCGAAAGGTCAAGTGTAGGTCCCACTTGGTGTACCACCAAGCTAAACTTCAAAAGATGAACCTTCAATCACAAGGCATTTAATAGTGTGGATTCAATTCTACAACTAAGTGGGCAATCACTAGTTGAAGGTAACATGTACAATTTCAGGTTCATGCTCTATATACACAATGTTCATGGTTGATGGGCCATCTAATCATTCGGAGCTACATTGCATAACGTACAAGGTTGCCCTTTTCATACCACACAAGTTAGAAAATACCTACATTGCATAACGTATAAGGTTGGTCTCCTTAAGCTAAGATACAGCCCACACAAGTGGCCCGCTTGAATTTTGGGTCCACCACTACTTGGTAATTCATTCATGGGGTCTAAAGGGTCCATCAGAAGTTTTGCACAGGTGGTGGACCCCACAGATGTGGTCTTCTCACATTAATTTTTAGTTAAACAGATTTTTCATGTAGAAATAGTTTTTGGGCTAAGTTTAGGTCAAATTTGTGATCAAGTGGGGCCCACTTATGGTGAAAGAAAATAGTCACTTGGCAACCCCATATATGGGCTTAAAAACCCACAAGGCGGACTTATTTGGTTGGGTGTGTACGATTTTTGACAAGGGCCTAAACATGGCACAAAGAAGAGATGTGCAGAAATTTGTGAAGAGGGGGGTTTTGGCCCAACTTTGGGCATGTCCCAACATCAGATGGAGCCACCTTCTGGCATGCCGTAAAGTGACCCTGGTAGAATTATGTATGTTCTTCAAGACCCAAAAGGCGGGGCGCGCTGGATGCACAGCTCGCCCACCTTTTGGGATTCACTTCCCGATCACATGGGGTCCACTTTGGCCCAAGTAATGTACTGTTTTTCTGGCCATATATACAGATTGAAAAGCCCAAGAGGTGGCCCCCGCATAGCTAGTACATGAGGCCCACCACGAACGCCAAAAGATGGCCAAAAAACTATGAATTTCAGACAGTTTTCCGAAGTAGAATCTGTCCTAATTTGGCAATTCTTAGTGAACAGCAAAAATAAAATAAAAGAAACATTTGCAATGCAAACATCAAGTGGGTCCCATCCATCTGGGCGACACATGAAAGGTATAAATGGCTTGGATAGCCCAACACATACATTTAGGTGGTCCCCCCTTACAAATGGGCAGACAGCATGGAAAAATATACATCACGGTGGGCCCCACAACAGGTGGGCCACTAGCTAGACCTCCACGGCCAGCGTGCAAGCACACGTGTGCTATCCCACCTCAGTGGACCCTGCTGCATTTAAACAGGAAAAAAAAAAAAGGAAAAGAAGAGAAAGGAAAGAGGGGGAGAAATGGACGGTGTAGATCAACACATACATCACTGGGGACCCACTGTTTGTGGGCCATATGCAAGGGTTATATGTCATGCAAGAATCATAGTGAGGCCGCACGATCAGTGGACCCACCTCCATGGCCACTAGACTCAAACAAGTTAGAGGCAAACAAACGTCACAATGGCGGCACACACGTCGACCTTGCTGTCCACTCACAAACACATGCATCAAGCGGGGTTCAAAGCCTGTGGAGCCCTCCAAAATCTACATACAGGCAGCTACATAAACTACATGCACCTTGGGTGCGTCCCACGTCCAGTTGGGACCCACATCAGTCCACAAAACAAGGATTCTCAAGCATGCACAGCAAGATAGTCCGGTTTGTACTTCTCTCCCAACAACGGTGGTTCTCACCTTTGGTGGGCCACCTAGCTGGCCTCCTTGGCCATTCACACAAACACAAAGGGGCCCTACACGGTGGGCACCACTCACATCATAGTAAAAGAAAAAGAAAAGAAAGAAGAGAGAGGAAAGGAAGGAGGGATAAGGAGGGCGTAGCCTCACCTTGCTCGGCGCACCATGGATGGACGGCGTCAATGGCGGGGCTGCTTCTCCTCTCAAATTAATCCCTCCCACGTCCAGCTATCTCTACACTCTCACATCTCTCTCTCCTCTCACTCATGTTTCAGATGGCTGGCGCTTGGGAGAGTGTGCCGGGTGTGGCCGGCCCGGCAGATTTTCAGGGTTTTAGTAAAATGGTCATTTCTTTATGATTGGGTGTCAGATTGACGTGAGGTTTTCACCATTGACAAAGAGGAGGTTAAGAGGGGGCTTGGAGGAGGCTAAGAGGGGCTGACCAGGATGAACCTCTACAAGGTCAAATTCACCTTTCACTCTCACTTTCCTCTCCACTCTCTCACTTTCACTCTCACTCCCACTCTCCTTGTCCTCTTTCTTGTTGATGTTGAAATGAAGAGAGGAGAGGGGTATTTATAGCCCATTTCTTGGTTTTCTTGTAATATTTGAGACTATGGGGGGGGTAAAAGTGTGGTGTTGACTTGTGATTGGTTGGGGGGAGGGAGATGCCACATGGCATTCCCTCATTTGCTTTGGGAGTGGTAGACATTGTAATTAAGAAGAAATTCAAGGGCATTTTGCGAGGAAAGTTGACTTTTGGATGTGTTCTCCATTAGATAAACCTCCCCTTGATAAACCTCTTGAGTTTGGCTTAGCTAATGGATTAAGCAATGGCTAAAGCTTGGGTAGTGGCTTGGGAATGGCTTAAGTAATGGCTAAGGCTTGGGTAGTGGCTTGGTTTACGTAATGGCTAATGGCTTGGGAATGGTTAAGGTTTGGCTAAGGGTTAGGGTAATGGATCTCAGGGATCATCCATATTTTATCAAGTTGCTAGCCTAGGTAGGGTGTCTATAGGTATCAACCCAAAAATGAGGTAGATCCAAATCTCAAGTGGGCCACATCACAAGAAATAGCGTTGATTGAACGTTCACCATTTACCTTCATCCAGGTCTTTATGACCTAATCAACGGGTTGGATGTAAAATAAACATTTTAGTGTTACAATGGGCCAAGGAGGTTTTTTATGGTAAACATTCAATACCTACTGTTTTCGTGCGTTGTGGTTCACTTGAGATTTAGATCTGCTTCATTTTTAAGATCAAGCCTTAAACTGATCCGAAAAAAATGGATGGATAACGTGGATAAAACACGTACATCATAGTGGGGGCAAAAGAGCACTGACCAGTAGCCACCTAGCAACTCACAGTGTCAATGTCACAATTTGGGTGGGATCCCCGGATCCATAACTGTGGGGCCCACTGTGATGTATGTGCCTCACATCCATATCGTCCATCCATTTTGACAGATTTATTTAAAGTATAATCCTAAAAATAAAATAGATCCAAATCTAAGATGGACCATACTACAAGAAACAATAGTGATTGAATCCCACTATTAAAAACTTCATGAAGGCCATTATTAAAAACTTTGCGTACTGAGTAAGCTCTGTAGGGCCCATGATAATTTATTCGTTTTATCCACTCTGTTCATCCATTTTAAAAAATAATTTTATGGCTCGAAATCAAAATTAAAGCATATACAAAGCTCAAGTGGGACACACCACGGGAAACAATGTGAATTGAACCTCTACCATTGAAAAATTATTGTAGGCCACTAAAGTTTTGAATCAAGCTGATATTTGTTTTCCATTCATACATGTCTACCTGATCTTATGAACATGTTGGATGACAAATAAACGTCACCGTGGGCCCTATGAAGGTTTCAACAGTGGAAATCCTTATTCCCATTGTTTCATGTGGCATGGTCCACTCAAGCTTAAGATATGCCTCAATTTTGAGCTCAACGGCTAAAATGAGCGGGCAAAACGAATGGTCGGTGTGGACAAACCAAAGGCATCCAAAGTAGGCCCAACTGAGTACTTAGTACAACAAAAGCATACTAACTTAATATGCAATATGAAGTTCGCCCAGGAGTGAATTAGGTGTTATGCTGGTAACAGCTTAGTGGGCGTTACCCCTACCATGTAGGGCCTACCTTGATGTATATCCATTCCGTCCAATGATTTTACATCTCATTTTAGGACATAATCCAAAATTATAAGAAGATCAAATCTCAGGTGGACCATACCAAGAGAAAGCGTGATGAATAACCATTAAAAACATTTTGCGGGCCTCAAAAGCTTTAGATCAATACTATCTTTCTAATTTCCCTTCATCAAGAACATTTTGCTCGCCTCAAAAGTTTTGGATCAATACAATCCTTCTAATTTGCCTTCATAAAGATCTCCTTGACAATATCAATAGGTTGGATTGAAAATAAACATTTAGTAAATGTTACAATGAGACCTTTGGAAATTTTAATGGTGAAGCACTCAATCAACATTGTTTCATGTGGCGTAGTCTACCTGAGATATGGATATACATAAATTTTCACCAAGTATGCGGCATCTTTACAATATAACGGTAAGTTGGATTAAACTTTTATTCCAAAACCATGTGTGGAGGCTGTGGACTAGTTATTAGGCATATGTTTTCAGAAGTATTTCTACTAATATTATTATTTGAGGTATTATAAAATTCAAACCTACAAAATCTATAGGTTTTCAATTTGCAATGTGTGAAAAATCGAATCGAATCGAATTGAAAAATCCATCAATTCAATTTTATATCAATTCCAAAAAAATTTGGGGTCAATTCAATTTCGATTTGAAAGTTCAAAATTAAGATCAATTCAATTTCGATTTCGATTTCAATTTGAAAAATTTAGGATCAATTCAATTTCAATTACATCCAAAATCGAATTGATCGAATTAGTGTGCAGCACTACTTAAAGGCCTCCAAATCTCCAACTCATATAATTCAAAATGGGCCTCATTGGGTATGGTCCACTTGACTAGTGAAAGTGTGCAAGGCACGCTACCCACTAGGCAATGGGTCTACCCAATGGGTCCAAGAAAGGTCACCATAGAGGGCTTTCCACGCCCAACTTTTCCCCTTAGTATATGGCCCACTTGGGCCTCAATTTCACTTCATTTAAATGGGCCCAAGGCCACACATAGCCTAAGAGAAACAAATGGGCAGCAAGAACTGTACTTTTCATGCCCCACAAGTTAGAAAAATACCTAAGTTACATAACATACAAGGTGGGCCTCATTAAGCTGAGGTACGGCCCACATCCGCGGGGTATGCCACCTATCCAAAGCACCCAAAATTTATGATCACGTGGGGCCCACTTCTAATGAACGAAAATGGTCACTTGGCATCCCCATAAACGGGCTTCAAAACACACAAGGCAGCCCTCCTTGGTTGCGTGTGTACAAATTTTAGCGAAGGCCCAAATATGGAGCTTCGAAGAGTCGTGCTGAAATTTTTTGCAGAAGTAGTTTTGGACCAACTTCGGGCACGGCCAACCATCAAATGGGGTCACCTTTTGGAGTGCTGTAAAGGGCCCATGGTAGACATATGGATGGTCTTCAAAACCCATAAGGTATAACCTTCTGGATGCATGTACAAAATTGGTGGCGCGAGGCCAAACTTGAGCTCTTGAAGTTTCTACATAGAAATTTCTGCACAACATTTCCTAGCCCCATTTTGGGATCAGATTTCAAATCTTATGGGCTCACTTTGGCCCAAGTAAAATACCATTTTTCTTGACTGATATGTAAGTTAGAAATCCCACTTGGTGGCCCTCACATATCTTGTACATGGGACCCACCGCAGAGGCCCAAAGTGACCCACTTGCAAGCTAGTTTAGTACTCGTAAAATTTCACCAACATACAAATTGAAAATATGAAAAGTAACCAAATCCAATGGCAAGTGGGGCCCACATTCTAGAAAATGGCATGGATAAGGCATATACATCATGAGCGGGCCCCAACTGCTGGACCACATATCATGCACCAAAATTTCATGCAATTCATCAAAGAAAGGAGTGCACCGCGCACACACCGCAGGCTGCCTTATGAATGGGCGCCCCGAAACATATGCATCAAGGGTTCTACAGCTGTCCAATGAGTAGCCCGATCAGGCATAATCATCAGGAGTGGGTCCCTCTTCGCTGGGCCACGCTAGAAGGGCCATGGGCCCACATACAGAGGCGGGCTGCACAAAAGGTGGGCCCCATTGTCCAGCTGGACGGCTCACGAAAATCAAATGCACCACAAGTGGGTTCCACGTCCCAGGTGGGCCCACGACAGAAGATGGACAGCGAAGTGGGCCCCACTATGTGTGGGCCACCCTCTGACCTCCACTTCAGCGTGCCACGTGAGTGCAGGGGTCCTACGTCAGTGGACCCCACTCAAAACCAAACCGAAAGGGAACAAAGAAGATAGAAGGGGAGAGAGTTGGACGGTTGTGCAAGGGGTCTATCATCCAAACCGTGGGCCCAACTCAAACTATGGGCCTTCAACAAAAGATTGGCTGACATGCACACATCATGGTGGGGACCCACAATCAGTGGACCCCACCTCCATGGCCTCTCGAACAGGTTGGAGGCAAATGAACATCATGGTGGTTGCAGCCACGCCCACCTAGCTGTCCACCCACGCACATCTGTATCAAGTGGGGGCCAAGGTCAGTGGAAACCTCCAAAATCTGCCCTCAGCAGCAACACCTACGTCGCATATCATGGGTGGGTCCCACGCACAGCTGGATCCACACCAGTCCTCAAGAAACGTGGGTTTCTCCCATTACTCCAGACGCCAGCCCAGTTTGGACCCATCACAAGGCACCGTGGGTTCGACCCTTGGTGGGCCACCTACGGCCTTCCTTGGCCAGCCACACAATCATATGGGGACCCCACATTGCTGGCCCCACACACGACAAACAAAAGAAAAAAGGAAGAAGAAGTGGGGGAGGAAGAATGAGGGAAGATGGGGCGTAAACTCACCTTGCTCGGGCGTAGACGGCCGGATGGAGAGGCTCCTCATCTCATTCCCGAGTCCGGATCGTCTCCTTGACTTCGACAGGATTTTCCTGTTTGCCGACCACCTGATTGGTACTGAGCTGGACCAATCAGACGTCTGCAAACAGGAAAATCCTATTGAATACGAGCAGACCATCTGTGTTCGAGGAAGAAAGGGAACATGGAGAAGGGAGATGGAAAGTGAAAATGGAGGGGACGTGGGAATGGGTGAAGCATAGGGAGCCTTCTATAATGGCTCTGGAATGAATGCTGGCAGGTTATCTCTTTTTCTTTTTGTTTTTAGAGCAATAAATGCTGTGCAGATTTTTTTTTTTTCTTTTTTCTTTTTTTAAAAGATGCAATGAAGGAAGAGAGTGATACGAATAATGATGCATGGCTGGCGCTTTGGAGAATGTGCCCGTCCTAGCCAACTCAGGTGGGCCCACAATAAGTGGGTCACACACAAATCCTAGCCAACTCAGGTGGGCCCACGATAAGTGGGTTACACACAAATCCCAACAGTTTTTATGATTTTGATTAATGTTAAGTTGGTTTTCGGTTTTCACTGTTGCGATATCAAGGATAGCACCAACAGTGTCACAGATTTTAAAGGCATCTTAAACAAAAAGCTAGGGTGGATTTTGGGTGCACAAGGTACTAGGGAAGACACTTGTACTTGGGTTGGGTTGCAAAAGACCAAGGTCGTACATTATATATATGGACTTCAATACCAAAAAGATGGGGCGCACGGGATGCACATGTATAGTTTTAGGCATATGTTCGGAAAATGGTACCTGAAATTTCTATAGTTCTAAGTCTATTTTTCGATCCACTTTCTGATCACATGGGGTCCACTTTGGCCCAAAGTAATGTACTATTTTTCTAGTCATATATACAGAATGAAAAGCCCAAGCATAACTGGTACGTGGGGACCACCCTGAACGCCCAAAGATGGCCCAAAAGCTATGAATTTCAGACCGTTTTCTGAAGTAAAATCTGTCCTAATTTGGCAATTCTAAGTGGACAGCAAACATAACTTAAAATAAAAGAAATATTTGCAATGCGAACATGAAGTGGGTCCCATCCACCTGGGCCACACATGAAAGGGATAAACGGCTTGGAAGGCCCAACACATACATTTAGGTGGTCCTCCTTTACAAATAGGCGGACAGCATGGAAAAAGTATACATCACGGTGGGCCCCACAACAAGTGCGCCACTAGCTGGACCTCCAAGGGCCACGGCCAGGCGTGCAAGCACACGCGTGGTATCCCACCTCAGTGGACCCCACTGGATTTAAGCAGGACAGAGAGAGAGAGGGAGAGAAATGGACGGTGTAGATCAACACATACATCACTGGGGACCCCATTGTTTGTGGGCCATAGGCGAGGGTTATATGTCATGCAAGAATCATAGTGGGGCCGCACGATCGGTGGACACCTCCATAGCCACTCGAACAAGTTAGAGGCAAACAAACGTCACAATGGCTGCACACACGTCCACCTTGCTGTCCACTAACGAACACGTGCATCAAGCGGGGTTCACGGCCTGTGGACCCCTCCAAAATCTGCCTACGGGCAGCAACATAACCTACATGCACCTTGGGTGGTGAACGCGTTCAGATGGGACCCACAGCGGTCCACAAAACAAGGATTCTCAAGCATGCCGCCAGCAACGGTGGCTCTAAGTGCGGCCCAGCTGATGTGACAAGTCTGTCAGCTCTCTGCCATTATTGAGATGCGGGTCTCACTGCTGTAAGTCAACACATATCCGTCCAGCTATGTCCAGCTAGGTTCTGATAATGATAGTACCCAATTCAAGCCCAAGGAAGAGAAGTGGATTGCACGCTTATATATTTTATCCCCTCCATCCATCCATCTTAATAGAAACTTTTAGACATGGTGCCAAAAAAATAAAACATATCAAAATCTAAAGTGAACCACATCATAAGAAAAGTGTGAACTGAATGTCTACCATTGAAAAATTCTCTAAAGCTTTAGATCAAGCTGGTATTTGTGTTTTTCCTTCATCCATATACATGTGATCTTATGAGCAGGTTGGATGACAAATAAACATCATTGCACGACTGGAAAGGTTTCAACTGTGTAAATCATCACTCCCACTTTTCCTTTGCCATGGTCCACTAGAGATTTGGATATGCGTAAATTTTGAGCTCAACCACTAAAATGATAGCACAAGGACGGAATACACAAAGCACATACATGGGTCCAACTGAGTTTACTCCGCACACTGCACGATAAGAGTGCGCGGAGTAACTCCGCACGCAATCCAATTCCCTAAGGAAGGGGCCCTGTACGGTGGGCCCCACTCCCATCACAAAAAAGAAAAAAGAAATAAAGGATGGGAAAGGAAGGAGGGAAAAGGAGGGCGTAGCCTCACCTTACTCGGCGCACAATGGATGGACGGCGTGGATGGAGGGGCTACTCCTCCACGTCCATCTCCTCTCTCATCCCTCCCACGTCCAGCTATCTCTACACTCTCACATCTCTCTCCTCCCACTCATGTTTCATGGTGGGGTCGCGTGGATGGAGGTGAAAGAAGGGGTGAAGAAGGAAGATGGAGAAGAGAGGGAATGTGTAAGAGGAATGATTCCTTTCTAGTCTAGCCAATGGGCTGGAGTTTTGGGGAATGAGGAGACAGGAGAGGGCTGAGCGTGAGAAGGGGGCAAGCATCGGGATGGATCGTGATGATTTTACAACAAAACCAAAGCAAAAATAAATGCATTAAATGGATTTAAAAAAAAAACTATCATGGCATGTATAGTTACTTTATGGCACAAAACAAAATTAAAAGCATTAAATGGATTTTCTAAAAAGTATTATGACATACATAATTACTTTATTTCATATGGGAGAGGGGAGGAGCCATAACGACACATGGCTGGCGCTTTGGGAGAGTGTCTCAAGCGTGGCCAGGCCCACAGAGATGCCACACACAATCTGCGTCAATTTTTAGGATTTTTTTTTATAAAACGGTCATACTTTTATGACCGGGTGTCCAATTGACGTGGGGTTTTCACCGTTGGTAGGGAAGAGGCTAAGAGAGGGCTTGGAGGAGGCTTTAGGGGCTGATCAGGCTGATTGGCTTCTGATTTGGCTTGGCTAATGGCTTAAGCAATAGTTAAAGCTTGGGTAGTGGCTTGGGTATAGCTAAAGCTTGGTAATGGTTTAAGTAATGGTTAAGGCTTAGATAGTGGCTTGGTTTAAGTAATGGCTTGTGGTTTGGCTAAGGATTAGGATAATGGCTCTTAGGGATCATCCATGCTTTATCAAGTTACTAACTTGGGTGAGGTGTCACAGGTATCAGCCCAAAAATGAGGTAGATCCAAATTTCAAGTGGGCCACATCACAAGAAATAATACTGATTAAACGTTCACCATTAAAACTTCTCAAGCACCACAAATTTTTTAGATCAAGCTTATATTTTTATTTTTTTACCTACATCCAAGTCTTTATGACCTAATTAACAGGTTGAATGTAAAATAAACATTCTAGTGTTATAGTGAGTTGTGGTTCACTTGAGATTTAGATCTGCTTCATTTTTAAGACGAAGCCTTAAAATGATTTGGAAAAAAAATGGATGGATGATATGGATAAAACACATACATTATAGTGGGGGCCACAGAGCACTGACCAGTAGCGACTTGGCAACTCACAGCGTCAATGCCGCAGATTGGGTGGGATCCCCGGATCCTTAATTGTGGGGCCTACTGTGATGTATGTGCCTTACATCCATGCCGTCCATCCATTTTAACAAATATATTTAGAGTACATGATCTTAAAAATAAAGCAGATCCAAATGTGAAGTGGATCATACTACAGGAAACAATAGTGATTGAATCCCACCATTAAAAACTTCATGAAGGCTACTAGAACATTTATTTTCCATCCTAACCTGTTGATAAGGTCACAAAGACTTGGATGAAGATAGCACAAAAATATCAACTCGATCTAAAAGCTTCGTGGCCCACGATGAGATTTTAATGGTCGATTACCACTATTTCCTGTGTTATAGTCCACCTGATATTTAGATCTACTTCAGTTTTTAGATCATGACCCAAATTTAGTTTTCAAAGCAGATGAATAGGGTGGATATAAGGCAAATACATCACGATGGGCCCCGCGATCAAGGGTCCCACCTAGAAGTCGTGCCTCAGCATCACCAACCAAACCGCGTTCAGTAGGATACGTGGAATCCCAGGACACACTAAGGGCTCATTTGACATCTCTACTCTAATTTAATAAGAGTTTTTTTAATAAGAGCTACTTCAACAAGTCCTTTTTGTTCTAGCTCTTGTTTTAAATAAACTCGTTTGGTAAATCTTTGGGGAAAAAAACTTTCATTTAAAATAAACACGTTTAGTAAAACTTTCAAAAAGCATTTTTTTTAAAAGGTAATTGATGTCATTTTTAAAAATTACAACAACATTAATACAAGACCAATCCAAATTATTATTTTGGTGGACCGTCCATCATGTGGGGCCCAACATTAATGCTAATTGTCCTTTATGTGGGGCCCCTCATGTCCACTACACATCACCCATCACGTGGACTCCACATTTAACGTGTCCATAGTGTGGGCCCTACCTTTAAAGTGGATTGTCCATCATGTGGGGCCCACTTTTGATATCCACGATTCATTGTGTGGGGTGCACTTTCTGTGTGAATCATCCATCATACAACCCACTTTGGATATGGGTCATCCATCATGAGAGACCTTGGATGGGGACCGTACATGAGGTGGGGCCCACTTGATGTGAATTGTCCATTATGTGGGGCCACACTTTTATGTGGGTCATCCATCATGTGAAGCCCACTTCGTCCATTATGTGGTCCCACCTTGATGTGGACCATTCATTGTGTGGGGCCTCACCTTCGTTATGGGTTGTTCGTCATGTGGGCCCACTTTCAATGACCATCATCCATCATGTGGGTCCTACCTTTGACATGGATTGTCCATCAAATGGGACCACTTGATGTGTATGTTGGGCCACACTTTGATGCCAGTTGGGCCATCTATCATGTGGGGCCCACCTTTGATGTGAACCTTTTATTACATGGGCCCACCTTGATGGGGGTCCCACTTCAATATGCATCGTTCATCATGAGGGACCCATCTTTGATGTCCACCATCCATCATGTGGGCCTCACATTTGTTGTGAACCACTATCATGTGGGGCCCACTTGATGTGGATAGTCCATCATGTGGGACCCACCTTTGATGTCCACCATCCATCATGCAGGTCCCACCTTGGTTGTGGACGATCCTGTTAGTGTACTGATTTGTGCATTGTATTGTCAATTGCGTGATCATTGAGTCAGTCAAGTCTCATGAGCCCCGATGAAGATTGAAGACTCAAGACTAGAAGACCAAAGCAGCTTTCCGCACTCAAGTTCAAGCCAAATCAAGCTCGGAAGGTAAGTTGCATATAGACAGCCTATAGGATCCCAAAACACCCATATATATGGCATTTTAATCATTCCAATCTTAGCCATTTAATCCACGGTCTTAAGGTCAAAATGATCAGTCTTGGACCTTCATTAAGTAGGTGCCCAACTATGAAAATCAATAGGAAAATCTCCGTAGTGGGGCACACATATTCGGCTAGAAAAACAGCTTAATTTTTGGGCTAGATAAGACCTGCCGACCGGCCGGCCACTTGTCCTTAATAGGCAGTTGATAGGCAAAAAATCATGCAGCCGACCCGTCTAAAGACCAGTCGGACAGCAGGTCGGAAGGGCCGTCCGACCGGTCGGACGCTGCATTTTCCAGAAGCACAGACGACCGGTCTTGACCGGTCGGCCTGCATGTTTAAACCTTCCAGCGAGTACTGGGCAGGTCTGCCGACCGGCCGGACAACAGGTCGGCTGCCCAATCCGACCGGCCGGACAACAGGTCAGTTAAGCCAAAATCTGTCCAGCGAGTTTCTCGTTTCTGGACCATTTACTCGACCCATCTGAGGATAGGTCGGCTGACAGGTCGGAGCTCAAATCCGACCGGGCGGAGGGGGTCCCAGGCAGGTCGGAATATGACCGTTTTATGTCCGTTTGAGCTCATTTTTGGGCCTCTATAAAAGCATATCTTGAGGTCTTTTATGAGATGACTTGCACACCTATTGAAACCACTAAAGGGGGTAATTAAGAACATCATCTATCCTTCTTTTGCTCAACATTGCTTAGAATTCATCATTCAATCCAAGTGATTCATGGCACTTCAATGAACATTCAAAGCTCGGTTTGAAGAATGAACTCAAGCAAGGTATTCATGGCTGACATAACCCATCTTGTTGAATCTCTTGGTCATCAATAGCTATTGAATACTCAAGTTGGTAGTTCCTATCACCACCATTGTAGTGAATAGGCAAAAGGAACCCCAACAACTCCTCCCACCTACCCGGCACTAGTCTAGGAACATCATATGCATTGGTAGCTGATCGTAGGAGCTTGGAGAGGAGCTAAAGCATTCGCGGAAGCTGAAGCTACTCATCAACGGCGCTGAATCGGGGCTCAATCGTCTAGGTATGTCTAGTATTTGAGAGTCCATTTATTAAATCTCTATTCCCTGGATTGAGAAACTCCGGTGGGAGTGTACGTGACCGTCCTTGGATTAAGATTGGTAAGAGTTTGAGATCCAAACTCGTCAAGTCCCTGGATTGGGCCATCGGCGGATGGTAAACGCGGTCCTAGATCAAAGAATGTTAAGGTTGATTGTTAACCTGATTTAAAACCACGACTATAGTAAAATCTGGTGGTCTCATAGGTTGAGATCGTGAACCGGGAGTGGAGTAGGGAAACCGAACCACTATATATCGTGTGCAATGTGGTGAATGCATTTTGTCTATTTTGTTCCTTGTTGATCAATCTTATAAGTGCTTAACTGTATACCCATCTTATGTTTGACAAAATGCTCATATGCCATCTTTGAATGATTGACACAAGCATGCATATGAACTGTTTGACTAAATGCTTCTCTTAGAAGAGTTGTCAAATTGAGTTGAATCTTGGGTGATCAATTGCTATCATTTACATGTGCTTAATTGGTATATTATAGTATAAATGCAATTGAGCTTTTGAATTTGCAAGAAAAATTAAAAAGTCCTATTCACCCCCCTCAAGGACATAAGCATACCTTCAAGCTTATCTCACTAGCAGTAAAACCGCAATTTCACATCCATCATGTGGGGCCCAACCTTCAATATGAGTCATCCATCATGTATCATGTAGGCCCCCCTTTAATGTCAACCTTCCATTATGTGGTTCCATGTTCAATATCCACCATCCATCATGTGGGTCCTACCTTTGCTGTGGACCATCCATCATGTGGGTCCCACCTTTTTTGTGGACCATCTATCATGTGAGGACTACTTAATGTGGATAGTCCATCACGTGGGACCCACTTTTGATGTCCACCATCCATCATGTAGGTCCCACCTTTGCTATGGATCATCCATCATGTGGGGCCCAACCTTCAATATGGGTTATTCATCATGTGGGCCCACCTTCAATGTCAACCTTCAATCATTTGGTCCCACATTCAATGTACACCATCCATCATGTGGGTCCTATCTTTAATGTGGACCATCATCAGGTAGGGCCCACTTGATGTGGATCGTTCACCATGCGAGGCCACACTTTGAAGTAGGTCTTCCATCATGTGGGGCTCACCTTTGATGTGACCGTGCATTTTGTAGGCCCACCTTTGATATGGGCCATTCATCATGTGAGTCATATCTTCACTATGGGCCGTTCATCATGTGGGCCCACCTTGAAGAAATTGTAAAGAGAAGAAAAGAGGGTGAGATGGGAATTACTTGAAAAGTTTAAGGATGAATTTATTAAAAAAAAGTACAAAATGTCTACATGCTAAGGCCAAATAGACTCCCTTTAAAAAAGTAAAACCCTCCCCATCTTATTCAATCTAAGCTTATTTGCTACTTTCTAAAAGTATAAACACTTGAATAAGCCTTTTCAAAACAAGCTAAAAGCAACTTTTTTTTATTTTTATTTTTCAGAAATAAGCCAATAAGCTATTATTTGTAGAGATGCCAAAGGCCCTTAAAATGAGAGCGGATTAGGTACTACCGAGTAACACGTTAGTGGGCATTACCCTTACAGTGGGCCCACCTTGATGATGTGTTGTATATCCACACCATCCATTCATTTCTCCAGCCCATTTTAGGATGCTTTTTCAAAGCTTAAGTATATACAAATCTCGGGGGACCACACCATAGGAAACAATGATGGTTGAGTGCCTCACCATTAAAACTTCCAAAGAGCCCATCGAAAGGTTCTCATAACGTTTATTTTCCATCCAATCTGTTAATAATGCCAAGAAGACCTGGATGAAGGGAAAAAACAAAGATAAATTTTATAACTTTTGTGGCTCACAAAAAGTTTTTAACAGTCATTCATCACTGTTTCTAGTGGTGTGATCCACCGAGATTTAGACCTTTAGTTTAGGATTTTGTCCTAAAATGAGATGGAAAAACAGATGAACAGCATGGATATACAGAAAATACATCAAGGTGGGCCCCTCTAAGTTAGGGTAAAACCCACCAAGCTGTTGCCCGGGTAACAGCTAATCTGTTCCCAACTAAAATACCCACACATAAAAAAGAAAAGAAAAGAAAAGAAAAGGCTAAAAGATCAACGGTTGATTTCAGCTCTTATCATGCATCTCAGAAATGATCTGGCGAAGCTCTTCTCCCGCAATATCATCTATACCTAAGCTCTTCTCCGAGTACGGCCCACCCCGGCCCACCCATTAGTATTTACATTCCACTACATTCTTTTAAATTTCTTAAGGGAGACGAGTGATTGAAGGAGAAGGTGGGCCCACCTCAATATTTATATGAAACCCACTACCCACCAGGTGTGTAACCCCCTGTTAGACTCACTACTGATGGGTTTCGAAACAGAGACCCCTTGTTGAAGGCAAGCCCTGAACCCGTTGTTGAAACTCCACAGAGTCTACCAACGAGGCAAGACCCCTTCATACACATCCTTGCAGGGTGATCTACCGTCCTGATTGCATACTATGTAGTTCTTGGATTTTCAAGCTAATCAATCTTGTATTATTAGTTTTGGGTTATTGGAAATTAGAGCTAAATTTCCTTCTTCTTTTTTTATTTTTATTTTCTGGCAAGTGCAATGAATTAAGGCATGAAACTTTATGCAATTCAATCATACTAATTATGTTCTTAATCAGGATCATAGGGAGTTAGTTGTTGGCCCACCAATCTAAGTGGTCCACATTTTAGTAGATGAAGAGCTTGGATGTTCATTGTACAGCTGACTTTAGGTGGGGGAGAAGATTAGGTGGTACCCGGGCATCACCTTAGTGTGTGTTACCCTGACAGTGGAGCCCACCTTCATGAATGTGTTGTATATCCACGCCGTCCATCCGTTTTTACAAATCAGTTTTGGACGTGCCGCCAAAAATTAAGCAAATTCAAATCTAAGGTAGAACACACCAGAGGAAACAGTGGTGATTGAATGCTCACCATTAAAAATACCTAGGACCCACTGTAGTGTTTATTTTCCATCCAACATGTTGATAAGGTAAGACAGACATGAATGAAGGGAAAATACAAACATCAGCTTGATGCAAAACTTTTATATCCCATAATAAGTTTTTAATGGTCAATCAGCATAGTTTCTAGTGGTGTGGCCCTCCTGAATTTGGATTTGCTTAATTTTTGGGAACAAGTCCTAAAATGAGATGGAAAAACTGCTACGGCCAGGGTGTATATACAACCATTCATCAAGGTGGGCCCCATACGGTCAGGGTAACACCTAACCCGCTACCTAACATGTGTATCTACAATATTCTTTGTTTCTTTCCTCTTTTAGTTTCGTTTTTTACTTCTTACTCTGGTTTGTATTCATACTCTGGCTTTTTCACCAAGTCTGAGGGAAACACCATCACCACCCTGTCATCAGGTGGGCCAAGCGATTACAAATGTGGAGTTTTCGTGTGGTTTCCCATTGTTTTCTATTGGGTGACCCACATGACTGGTTGGATGTCATGCACACATCACAATGGACCCCACACTGAATTTGGAGCTACGGGGTTGTCGCCATTTTGTTCTCTATGGTGTGGCCCACCCTGTGATTGGATCGAGATTATTTTTGGGCTTTCCAAAATGATGGTTAGGGCCTCATTGACTGGGTTCGATGGTTCACACGCATGCTTGCTTTAGAGGTCTTGGGTTCAAACCCTTAGGACCCGATCCATCCTCAGAATAGGGGGAGTGAATTAGGCGTTACCCCGGTAACAGCTTACTGGGTGTTATCCCTACCGTGTGGCTCACATGGATAGTATTTTGTATATCCACGCCGTCCATCTGTTTCTCCAGCCCATTTTAGGATAATATTCCAAAAATCATGCAAATCCAAATCTCAAGTGGACCATACCATTGGAAATAGTGCCAATTGAGAGCCCATAGTTAAAAATTCCAAAGAGCCCATAGTAAGGTTTTGGTAATGTTGATTTGCAATCCAAGCTCTTCATAATGTCATGAAGGTCTAGATGAAGGGTAAATTTAAATATTAGCTTGATCTAAAACTTTCATGACCTGCACAATGCTTTTAATGATTATTCATCACTCTTTCTATTGGTATGGTGTTACCAGGGTAACCTAATTCGCTCCCCAGGATAGGGGCTCTTTCCTGCAACACCCCACCTCCCTGGTGTCCCTGTATTTGGAAGCTCTGTGGGGCCCACGGGGATGTCCATGTGACATTCAATCCGTCCATCAGTTTCACTGGATCATGTTAACACATGATCGAGAAATTGAGGCAGAGCCAAAAATCAAGTGGGCCACGCTACAGGAAAAGGTGGTGATTGGGTGCCTACTGTTGAAACCTGTGGGGGCCACTGAAGGTTTAGATCAGAATAATATTAGTGTTTTTTTTTTCATCATGGCGGGGATAATCTTATGAACGATTTGGATGGCATATAAAAATCAGGGTGGACCCCAAAAAGGTTCCGATGGTCGGCATTCAATCCCCCTGTTTGGTGCGGCAAGGCCCACTTGAGGTCTGGATCCGCTTATTCTTGGACCCATAAAACTGATGGACGGGGTGGATATCACACTAACATCTAGGTGGGCCCCACAATGCTTGTGCCTATAGAGCCTGATCCAAAACTTCCATGGCGACTCTTTCGACGGTGGACGTTCAATCTCACTGTTTCCTGTCTTGTGGCCCACTTGAGATTCGGATCTGCCTCATTTTTGGGCCATGTCTTAACATGATCTGACAAAATAGATGGACAGGGTGGATTTCTCACAAGCATTACGGTGGGCCCCACCTAGCTTCCTGTCAGGCAATCCGAGTCCGAACCCGGGTAACACGTTTGCGGGTGTTTCTCTGACCGTGAGGCCCACCTTGATGTAGGCGTTGTATATCGACGCCGTGCATCAGTTTTTCAGCTCATTTTATGACATGGTCCAAAAAATGAAGAAGGCCCAAATCTGAACTGGACCACACGGTAACAATTGAATTCCCACCATTAAAAACTTCCAGGAGCGGACAAAACCTTGGATCAAGTTGATATTTGTGTTTTCCCTTCATCCATGTCTGTGTGACCTTATCAACAGGTTGGATGGCAAATAAACAATACGTGGGCCCTAGGAAGTTTTTAATGGTGGGTGCTCAATGATCACTGTTTCCTGTGGTGTGGTCCACTTGAGATTTGGAGATGTTTCATTTTTTGGCCCATGCCCTAAAATGATACGGAGGAACTGATGGACGGCGTCAATATATGACACGTACATCAAAGTGGACCCCACGGTCAGGAAAACACCCACTAAGGTCTTCCGCTCCCGTCCGATCGAGCAAACTCCAGTATCAAGTAGGATACGTGGAACCTTTGGCAGATATATTAATAAAAGCTTATTTGCTTATTCTAAAAAAAATAAGCTTGTATTATGAAAATAAACCTTTTGGTAAAACTTTCATTTTTAGAGCTTATTTTTTTAAAAAACTAACAAAAATAGCTATTAAATAATAAGTGATAGGAGGTCACTTTTTTTTTAAGAGCTTATTTAGCTTAGGTAGATAGACATTTTTATTGAATCTTTGGACAAGTTTATCCTCAAACTTTGTAAGTAATTCCTATCTTCCCTCTTCTCTTCTTGAATATCTCTAAGGTGGGCGCACATGATGAACAATTCACATTGAATGTGGGTTTCCACATCAAGGTGGGCCCACATAATGCATGGTCACATCAAAGGTGGGCCCCACATGATGAACGACTACATCAAAGGTGGGACCTACATGATGGATGAAGGACATTGAAGGTGGGATCACATGATGGGAGATTGACATCAAAGGTAGGCCCACATGATGAATAACCCATATTGAAGGTTGGGCCCCACATGATTGACGGTGAACACCAAAGGTGGGTCCCATATGATGGATTGCCCACATTAAAATGTGGCCCCGCATGAGTAATGGACTATCCACATCAAGTGGGCCCCATATGATAGACCGTTCGTAGTAAAGGTGTAACGTCCTAAAAATTCACCTACCTGTGGTGACGTCATAAGGGTTGTGTGTATGATTGTACTTCATTTCGAACTCGTCTGCTACCAGACTCCACTGTCCCATGGCGGGACCTTGAATATTCCAATCGTTCGTGGGATTCTTGATGAATCACTGAATGACTCAAAAATTGATATGGCCCTTCGTCTTAGTGGGCTTCCCGACCCATGCGGACGATAAACCAAACCGAGGGCTGAATCATTCGATTTGGATTCCGAATGTGGTGCACATGAGATGTGTAAGTGACCTAGACTAGGAAATCTATGTATGCCCATTTAGTCATTGTCCACATAATGGAATCTGAACCGTTGAAATGCCGTGAGATTTAGGCCCTCTATCACAAATAAATCCATAAGTATTCCATATTACCGCTTATCGGATCGTAGCACGACGACCGTTAATCACGTATCACACTGTGGCAGTTGATCGCCACGTCTGATCTGCGAGTTATGTCGGCTCATAGTAGATCTCAACTTGACCGATCTTATGACCGGTTGGGTTTGGGTTGTGTGGGTTTGGGTTGTGTGGGACCCAATGGGCCCTGCTAAACAAATCAGCCCTCCAATGGACTAAAATCTAAATATTACATGCCATAGGGCTATCTACATCTTGCTGGACCTATAAATAGGAAATGTTGAGGCATTTGCCTTCAACACTCATTCACCCCTTTGCTTAGAGAGAAAACTTGGAGATTAGGTCACCTAGAGGATTGGAGATTCGAAGTGCTTGAGTGAGGAACGGTTCGGGACTTGAGATCTGACCTGCTACTCTTCTTCGTGGTAGTCTTGAGCCGCCAACAGCTATCTCAACTCGTTGTCAAGAGTCGATAAGTAGAAACTCTCGTCCCTCATATTTCCAATGATTGCAAATGGATGTTATAAAACCCTAACCCCATAAGTTTTGTGCTCACAGGATTGTAACCCGTCGGCCTTAACCTAGTTTTGCGAAATCGTGCAAAAACCCTAAACCCTAAGGTTGCAGGACTATGTTTCTAGGTTTGCATTTATTAAATGCTGTCGATTTAGGATTGATGTGGCTGCTAGATTTAGAACGGATCGTGTGGATCATTTTAAGATAGGATTTGTTGCAATTATACTGTTTATTAAATTATGTAGTTCATGTATGTTGATAAAATGCCTGAATGAATTAAATGGTCTCATAACTGCCTTTTTATGAATTCTTGCTGTGGATCATGCTCACACGTGATTAGAATTAAAGTAAGTTTGCATACTCAAATTAATAAGAATTTTCCTAAGTTTCATTGTTGTGGAATTTCAATCAAGTATAAGGTGAGATATGATATGAAGCCATACCTTCCGAGACGGGTGACCCGAGTTGTTGGTCACTCGAGACGCACCCGATTGGGCAGGGACAATGGATGGTTGACGGTAGTTTGCTACGCGAGTTTTTAACTGCCCACATCAAACCAAACGGAAGTTCGTGTATCAATCAGTTCCGTCTCAACTATGGCAACTTGGATGACTGGTGGTTGCTGCAACATAGTCCATTGAATTCAAAGTACCTAAGGGCCCCAAATATGTTAAGTCCACTGATAATTGAATGTGCAATACGATCCCGACAAGTCTCTTGAGCCGGTCATGGTGGTATGGGACACCATGACTGAGTCGTCGGCCTATGCTGGGGTGGTTCACCTCCCCATAGTGTCTTTGGAGCAAAACTGGAGAGTACCCACTATATCAGTATGATCGAGACGGTTGGAAGGATTCCATGCTAATTAGTATGAAGGGAGCCATAATATGTTTGTAGAAGAAAAGGGGATTCGCGGGCCACTGACGATGGTAGACGATGCACCGTTGGAGCCAGGTGACTCAGGTTTGGACATGTGATTAGACACGGTACCTTGAATTCTACAAAATGTTGCTTGAAAGAGAATTAATAGTACAAGACCAAAATCATGCATGCATGTCACGGATCACCCAGGTAACTGTCCTACTGTTAAAGGTCAGGATACCGAAAGATGGTCCAAACTCATCTTTATATTAAAGGTTCTAGGGTGCCTGGTTGCTTGATATGGCGCCAGACTATCTCGTGTTCCTCATTGTCATCCGGAACATTCATGGTGTGCGAACTCATGTCATTCATGCACTAATCAACTAGGAAAGAAATCTTTGTTTTGCTTGTGGTCAATGCCTAAGTTGCTTCGTTTGATAACATGTTAAATTTCGAAATATAGTTCTCATTGAATTGATCACTCACACTCGCACCTGGGTCGGTGTTACAACACACCCCCAGATGAAGTTATGATGGTTGCAGGTGAACTAGAAGAGGAGAGGTTACAGGGTGAGTTCGAGGACTTTGTCGGGTCTTCTTACTTTCAGTTAGCCGATGATCAGATCTAGTGGCAAGGGTTGGCTAATAGGTCTTGTTTTGAGAGCCGTGGCTTTGGATTGTAAAGGATAATGTTTTACGTTTTATTTTCCTTTTGGCTAAGTGAGGCTACCCGTAGTGCATGTGCCTCACGTTTTGGGATGATTATGTTTCTCAGTTTAGATAAACATCTTTTATTATCTACTTGTTCATATTCATTTCTCGTGGTTGGTTTTACACTCGTACTTGGATGCCGAAGAGCTATTAGTATGAACACCACGCTTCCGCAAAGAAACTGTAATACTCGAAATACTAAGGCTTGACGTCATAATTAGGTCTCGAGATTTGAGACGTTACAAAAGGTGGGATCCACATGATGGATGGTGATGGAAGATTGACATTAAATGTGGGACCACATGATGAATGACCCATATTGAAGGTTGGGCCCCACATGATAGATGGTCCATAGTAAAGGTGGGACCTACATGATGGATGGTGGACATCAAAGGTGGGTCCCACACGATGGACTCTCCACATCAAGTGGGCCCCACATGATAGATGGTCCACAACAAAGGTAGGACCCACATGATGGATGGTCCACATCAAAAGTAAGATCCAAGTAATGGATGGTGGATATTGAATGTGGGACCACATGATGGAAGGTTAACATTAAAGGTGGGCCTACATGATGAATGACCCATATTGAATGTTTGACCCCACACGATGGACAGTCCACAGCCAAGATGGGATCTACATGATGGATGGTGGACATCAAATGGGTCCCACATGATGGAATACCTACTTGATGTGGGCCCCACATGATAGTGGTCCACAATAAAGGTAGGACCCATATGATAGATGGTGGACATCAAAGATGGGCTCCTCATAATGAATGACTCATATTGAAGTGGGGCCCCACATCAAGGTGGGCCCACGTAATGAAAGGTTCACATCAAAGGTAGGCCCCACATGATAGATGACCCACATCAAATTGTGGCCCAACATGATGGAACGTGTACATCAAATAGGTTCCATTTAAATGACAGTCCACGTCAAAGGTGGGATCCACATGATGGATGATGGTCATTGAAGGTGGGCCCACATGATGGTTAGTTGATACTAAAGATGGGCTCACATGATGAACGGCTCATAATGAAGGTGGGGCCCCACACAAAGAATGGTCCACATCAAGGTGGGCCCACATAATGGACGGAGTGGGCTTCACATGATGGATGACCCACATAAAAGTGTGGCCCCTCATAATGGACAGTTAACATCAAGTGGGTCCCACCTAATGGATGGTCCACATCCAAGGTCTCTCATGATGGATGACCCATATCTAAAGTGGGCCATATGATGGATGATCCATGTAGAAGGTGTACCTCACATGATGAATGATATATCAAAACTGGGCCCCACATGATGAATAATACACTTCAAAGGTAGGGCCCACAATATGGACACATCAAATGTGGAGTCCACGTGATGGTGATGGGTAGTGGACATTGAGAGGCCCCACATGAAGGACAATTAGCATTGATATTAGGCCCCACATGATGGACGGTCCACCCAAACAACCTTTTGGATTGCTATTATATTTAAATTGTTGTAATCATTAAAATTGACATTAACTACCCTTAAAAAAGCTCTTATTTGAAAGTTTTACCCAATGTGCTTATTTTAAATAAGAGCTTTTTTTTTTTAGATTTTACCAAATGGGCTTATTTAAAACAAGAGCTAGAACAAAAAGGAGCTTATTGAAATAACTCTTATCCAAAAAGCTCTTATTGAATTAGAGTAGAGATTCCAAACGCCCCCTTAATTTGGTTAATAAACAATGATGATTACTTATTGGCTGAAAATTAGTTAAGTATTTCAGCATTTTTATATTGCTTTTCTACTTTTTCACCACCCACTAAAACAAGAGGTGCTCATCCATGCCTGTAAAAGTGCTGATTTTTGTTGGAACCGCCCAACCCATGTTGACCATCCAGCTTGCTGGGCCCACTACAATATATTCGATCCGCGCTGTCTGTCTAGTTTGGATGTGAGTGGGGCTAGCATGTGAGTCAGATCTAAACCTCAGGTGGACCCCACATTAGGAAGCAACAGTGACAATGATGACACCGGTCCATCCCAAAAATGAAACAGAATCCAATCTCAAATAGACTGCACCTCAGGAAACAATGGTCATTGACGCCTACCATTGGTTGGCCCTAATGATGAGTGGCCCATATCCAAGGCAGGCCCTGCATGATGGACGGCCCACATTAGAGGTGGGCCCCACATTTGGGACGATCCACATTAAAGGTGGCTCCACATGATGGGCAATGGATATTGATGGTGGGCCCAACATAAAGAATGGTGCAAATGGCCCACATCCAAGGTGGGCCCCACATGATTTACTGCCACATCAAAGACAGGGCCCACAATGAACAATCCACACCAAAGGTTGGCCCCAATTGTTGGATGGTGGATGTGCAAGGACCAAACGGACTTGAGGAATGATGTTGGAAACAAACATGCTTTTCTGCTTTTTGGTTGATAAGCGTTCTTTACCGAACATACTTATTTACTAATTAAGTAGAAAACAAGATAAGTTACTTATCTGATAAGTAGCTTATATTAAGTAACTTACAATCCAAACGGGCCCTGAGAGAGAGAGAGAGAGACTAAAGATCAACGGTTGATTTCAGTTCTTAGCATGCATCCCAGAAATGATCTGGCCAAGCTCTTCTCCACAATATCATTTATACCTAAGGCAGTGAGACAGCAGCGGGACGTAGAGATCGCAGGGTGGACCCCACCTCACGTGCCAAAAGAGGTCAACCTGCAAACAGTAATGGTCTGGAACATGCAGTGCCAAGAACCTACTAATATTATTTTAAAAAAGAAAATCCATAAATAGGAGAGACGTACTAGTAACGCAACAGGGGATTGTTATAATAACCTTTAGTTCCTGCCCTCGACTATTCTCTATGTGTGCACATGCAAAACCCACCCTTTTGGTAGAAACAAACAACCCATTTTCTCCTCTTTTTCAGTCAGTTCTGCATTGAAAGCTCACTAAATCCAAGTAAAAAAAACTAAAAATAAGGAAGCTCAAATTGACCTCAATACACGAATTACAAGAAAAAACTGAAATCAGAGAAGAAAGGGAGCAACTTGCAGCCTCAAGGAGAAGCGTGATCCAGAAAGGGAGACCAATAGCCTCCCCTTGAGGCTTCCAGAAATAGCTGTCATGGGCCAACTTGAATAAGATCTTAGCCCTATGGATTAGACACAGACCCCATTACTAAACAGACCGAGGTCGAGGCCGAGGCCAGGCCAGGCCCAGTTTTGACAGCATTTTATATTGAGCCCAGTCCCAAGTTTAAGCACGGTAGAGAATAGATGAGTTCGAGAGAAATAAAGAAAAGGGGAGAAGAGAGGTGAAGATAGAGCACATCTACACTGTCGCGTCTACATGAGACACTGCCTTAGACAGTGTGGGCTTCTGTGAATGTTCAGATAGAACGTTGTATGTGAACATTTCTTCAATTTACGTGCAGAGTGAACATTTCTTCAATTTACGTGCAGAACTATTTATCACGAGATTCACAGCTACAGTTTGCTTACACCATGCACTTTCTAGCTGTGCGAACCTCACATGTGCAGGACATCTGACAAGTGCACAAGGTGGACCCACCTCCACATGAAGCTGACATGGCATCAAAATCCAGCCGGTCGCCTGCCCACTTGATGAATGGACCAACTGATGTTTGTTTCAGTTCAAAGTGGAATGCATCTCACACACTGGTCGTATGTCATGAGGGTAATGCGGAGTGAGCAAAACCATGATGCATTCATGCCAAGTAAATCTGCCATTTTCACTCATTTGCAAAGATAAATAATTAAATACATCTTTGTTATTTGTTAAAAAAAAAAAAAAAAAAAAAAAAAAAAAAAAAAAAAAAAAAAAAAAAAAAAAAAAGAATAAATGCAAATTACAAATGCTACATTGCAGCGCACAGGAGATGTGTAACTCGTAACTCATGCACGTCAGCTCGAGGTATAACTCTACAATGCATCCTTGATTTCGGTCTGTAACATCCCCATGTTATCGGCTTTCCATGAATTCAAGGTTCCATAGCTGTTAACTGCACTCAGATTTCCATCATGGAGTATGGTTCTCATGTCAGGGGCGGTCTCACATGTATGATATGGAAGCCAATAACACCCGATGAAATAAATATTAACGGCTTCCCTTTTCAGGTTGCGGGTATGGATCGATCCAGCACTCATCATCTTTCACTGCTGCTTCCCATCTCTCTTTGAAAATCTCTAACTCAGCAAAGGACTGCCTCCTTACCTGCACAAAACCATTCCTGTTATAACACTCCTATAAAGAACACTCCCATCTAACAATCCCAGACATCTGAAGGGTGGACCACAAGCTATATTTCAATTTTTAACAATCCATTTTCAGACCATCGACGGGATCGCTTGGATTGTCTGGTGGGAAATGCTATGGATTACTGAAAAGTGGAACCTTTTATTTGCTTGGCAAAAGAACAAGGACCAGTATTTTGGCCAGACATCCTAATTTCCTACTTTCAAAAAGATTGTTAAAAATTGAGAACTTTAATACTCTGGCACAGTGAAATTTATGATATGTGGAATACAAGTAATTCAAACTGAACTGCCGAAATTGTTAGTCCCAGTTCTAAACGTATCATGAACTGAAGATTAAGCTAATTTACTTATCTGAATGTCAAATAGTTGGAGATTTATTGGAAAGTTAAAAATTAAAAATGTCCAATGGTCCTATGTCAACAAACAAGCATCCATGAATCAGATGTTAGGATTGTTCAACCAAATCTGGTTTTGGATTGTGACCAACCAAAACTGAGTTCCACAATTCAGTCAGTTTAATTGAGTTTATGTGTGCACATTTGGGCTGGTGACCAAGCTTAGCATTCCACATTTCCAAATATTAAGGATGCGTTTGGTTGCACCAAATATCATGAAATATTTCATGATAGTTAGTGCAAACAAACTTGGACTAAATCATTCAGATACTTACTGATGATCTATCATCTGCCACCTGCAGGTTTGGAAAAAAAAAATTCCAATCAGTTCGGTCAATCAACAGAAAAACAAAAGAAAAGCATGCTATTTTGGAAATCATACCAGTGTTGCCAAATCCAGCGAACTCTTCAATTGAGCGGCATCGCTGGGTGCTTCAGCATTGGACTGCAATGAGAAAGCCTGTGGGTAAAGTCACGTAAATAAAGAATACGGATCCACAAACAGTAGTCTGATTTATACCCAATTAAGGACCCTAGCCCGCCACCATCATTTTTGTAATGCTGGCCCAGCTATTTGGGTTGACGTTTCAAGGATCCTAGATTGTATGATTCATAAACCGGTCATGACATTGATGTAGCACTTAACATTTTGACTTTCTATCATTAAAAATACTGTGTCCACATACACGTCATGAATATATTGTTACAATGAAATGATACTGTGAGTTACGTGTTATATAAGACCACCATCTACATGATATCAAATGATATGTGCATGATCCAGATGATTCATCTGGTCCACCCCCCCCCCCCCCCCCCCCCCCCCCAATGGATTCGCCATATCATAAGATTCAAACTCATCAATGACCCCAACTATATAAACGGAGTAAAGAAGAAGAAGAAAGAAGCAAGTCCGCATTCAAGTCCAATCAGAGTCCAACTTTACCCAATCATCAATCCCCTACGTTCTCCGTTCAGAATCATGTGATCCAGAATCGCTATTTTTACCCATCCAAAATTACAATTCTATACCCTCAACGCAGATTAAGTTGTAATCTATATTGAGAATGTAAAGATCCATTACATTCTCAATATGGATCTTTACATTCTTGTAGTTAGTGTGGGAAAGTCATGTGAAAGTGATTAGAGGATGATCTACATACTGACCAAACTTTTTGAAAATTTTGAAGAAAATATCAAAAAATATTTTTTTTTTTTTCTTTTGAAAAAATTACATTGACCTGATGTTATTTATACCTTATATTTATACACCTTTTAGTCTATGATCTTAATTTGAGCCACACTCATTTATTTATTTTCAAAAGTAAATTTAATTGTTTTAAAAGATTATAAAATATATATTTTTTTAATAAATGAACCCTACATTGTAGGACAGATTTCACTTTTGAATATATTGATTGTGTTTTCATACATGTCATCCATGATTTAAATTATATGAACTAATTTTGAATATAGTTGCATTACTTCTGTTAGACAACGCATAGTTCAGGACCCTATAAAAAGTGTTTGTTAACATTCCCTGAAGTTTCATCTAAAAATTGAGCTAATTTTCTAATGTTTTCCAAAAAAAAAGCAATACATGCAATACTCTACAAGTTTTTGTATCCCAAGGGTGCGATACATATGCCGATGCTGGTACTGAAAACACTGCTTGGAAGCTAGACTATACAGCATGCTAATATGTGCCTAATTGTCAATCTTAATCTATGATTATGAATTACAAATTAAGGTAACAAGTAATACAATAGAATGTGTATGCATGTGTTCACGGTGCTTGTACTTATATGTGTGTAGGGATGCACTCCAATTGTATTGCACCACTATTAGTGGTGATACCACGCTATTGTGGGGCCCATGTAGTGTATGGCATCCAATTTCTCCAATAGGTTTACCCCACCACGACCATGCATGAGCAAAAATCAGGCCAATCCAATTGTTAGGTGGGCCACACCATGTAAAAACAAAGCAAAAAAACACCCAGAAGCCTCCAAATTGCATGTGTTATGTCTATGCATCCAACCTGTTCAAAAGGTGCACCTAACCATGAGATGGGACACCCCAAAAATCAGGCCAATTCAATCATTGAGTGGACACCAACACTTAAATTTGGAGATTTTTGAGGGAATTTTCACTTTTTCTATGGTGTGGCCCACGGTGAAAATCTCACTCTTGGCAATTTCTAGAGAGATTTTCAAATTTTGACGTTTTTCTAGGGATGTCATTGGGAAAATCTCACTGAAATATTTATTTAAAATTATTAAATTTAAATTTTAAGTATATGTTTATACAACAATTGCCTTAACGTTTTTTTAATACCTTTGGAGTTAATATCATGATAAAAAAGTAACATTTTAAAATCTGCCGAAATTTTGAAAATCTCATGATAATATCGCGATAATGTTGCGATAGTACTGTTTAGTGAATTTCTTGCAATATTATCGCAATATGTGATATTTGCCACTCTGGTGTGGCCACCTGTTGGTGGATTAGCCTCATTTTTTGTGCCTCTCACCATCATGGTGGGACACACCTGTTAAATGGGTTAAATGTCATATACACACCACTTGGACCCCACAATAGCCAGGTACCACCACTAATAGCGGTGGTACCAACACTGTGCGAGCGCATCCCATACGGTGCACCCATATGATCTCAGGGGTGAAATGATGTTATTGGTCTATCCCAGGAAAACATCACATGTGGAAAGTCCTATCTTTTAACTGGACCCCCCTTAGGTTTGCCAACTATTTGTGGAAAGTCAAAGGATGCTTACCTTCCAAACATTGGCCTCTCTTTTTGTAATTGTATCGTATTCCACGCCATGGATGAGATAATTACAGTCATTTGATCCAAATGGTTCCTTGGAGGCATGTACCCAAAGTGGGCTCTAACAATTGAACATATTGATCACTGGACCTTTGGTCCAGACTGTCCATTTTTATGGCATTAATCGAAATGGGAAAGTTCCTTTGATTGGTGATGGCCCATGAAAGTGGGTCAAACCTAATGAACAGTCTAGATTGGTGATTTGAATGTCCAGCGCATCTAAAAGCACCAGTCTATATCAACTCTCCATGTATGTGAGACTACTGTAGTCAGCCTTCTTACCTTGCTTTCATCCGAGCCTCCAAGTGTAGGGATACCCTGATGAACTATGTATTCGATGTCCACCACCCCAACATTTTTGCTTCGATCTCCCTGTAAAAGAAGTGCTCGGATGTCAGCTTCAGCCTAAGAGATATAGCCCAAATATGAAATTATTGGGGCTGAAACATTGCCTGTGCACAGTAACCAAGCTTCATGTCCAGGCCCCATGCATGGATCAAATCATTCTGCAAAAGGTGGGAAAAAAAAGAAGCAATTGCTTTAACATACGAGGCCCGCTGTTGTAAATCAGCATTGGTTCCAAAGGCATAACAGATACAATCAAGATGAAATAGAATTCTTAATAGTGTTTGGATGCTCAGTTCAATTGAGTAGCAACAATCCAATTCAGCATAGAAGAATTGATCATAGTTGGGTGGCAATCCTAATTGCATTTTATGTGCTAGTCCTTTGTTCTTCATGTGGCAATGGCAACCCCACTTTTGGTCATTTCCATTTTACCCAAATGAGTTACTGCAATTCAATCTGATTAGGCATCCAAACGGAACCCCAAATATTAATGAGGGAGGGAGGGAGCTGGGTTGTATTTTTTGTTCAGTCAATATCATACGGTAGAGGTGCCACACCTGGATCATATACCATGCACAGCGCCAGGCTGCTCTTGAGAACACGGGAGCCATCATTTCTACCCACCTGCACCATAGGTTTTCTTTAGCTCATGCGTATTAAATCTCTCCTTCAGGGATAAGGGAGCAAAAATAACATTTTCCCATTAGTCTGCTCACAGCAGTAAAATAGCTTAACAAACAAAGACAGAACAAATGGATAAAACAACGTCATGGAATTTGCAGCTCCAAACAGTTAAATGTATCATGATTGTAGAGGGTGATTGTATACACAAAGTCTTCAAATAAGTAAGGCAGAGATTGTATCATGGGCTGTCAAAGATTTTATTTACCTGCAGCAATAGATCCCATCCTTTCAATACCATGATCACCAACACCATTAATGATAAAATAAAAGTGACTAGTAAAATACAGGCTTCACATGAGGTGAAAAGTTCAATTTTTTTTAATGGCAATGAAAAATTTATTAAGAAGAGAAAGGAAAGCTGTTTACAACAAAGAAGCCCAATGCATGGGGGAAAGATTACAACTATCAAACGACTATAAACAAGAAGTGCAACCCATGACATCCTCCTCAGCTCTCCTAAACACCTCCGCGGTAGAGCCATTCCGATTTCGGAAGCATTTATTATTCCTCTCCCCAAATAGCCCAGATTCCTATGAGCAAGGTTAAGTCCTAAAGCACTTCCCCTTTCTTCACAAACCAAACCAAACCCCAAGCTTGAAAGAAATCCTTGATAGATTCTAAATATGACAAAGACCCTATCCCACACTTCACCGGCCAAGGGGCATGAAATCAAGAGATGGATGACTGATTCAGCATTCCTCATACACATCAAACACATATTGTGAAGCCTTAGGTTCCTCTTTTCAAGGCTGTTGATGGTTAGCACTTTATTTCTACTAACCAAGCAAATGCTGCCATCCTAGGAGGAGCCCCGCTCTTCAAAACAAAACCCAAACAACTTCGTATATTCCTGTGCGCCTCTTCATGAATCAAATTTGAGAACGATCTAACCTTAAAGTAACCCTTAGGTATTCCATGCATGTCCACATCCATCTTCTCCACTTGTCCCAGCAGCCCAGCTAGCCTAGAAGTCCAAAAAATTCCAATCCACATGATCGCGGGCTTTCTAAGTCCAATTTACCAACCACCACTTTGTTCCCTCCTCTATGCTTCAAATTCAAGCATTTGTGAGCAATTAAAGCACTATCTATCACTTGCATGCCCACCCAGAAGGGCCCCTGAGCATCCAGTATGACACCCCCAAGTACCGACGAATCTAGAGGTGAGGATTTTCGCTAGGATTTTATAGAGGCTCCGAATAAGGCTGATGGGTCTAAAGTCAACAAGATTCTCCACCTCCTTTTTCTTCAAAATAATGGCAATAAAAGACACCCTCATTTCAGATGGAAGATAACCAACTCCCAGAAAACCTGGGAAAAAGCTAGAGGAAAACCATCTAGATCCGATTCCTTTCTCTCCCTAGCTCATCCAATGCCCTTTCAGCCACCTCCATGAATATCAGCTTCTCCAAAGATTCAGATTCCTTCACACTTAGATGGCTAAAATCCAATTTATCTCATTGAGACCACTCCACTTTGGACAGCAGCTCCCCATAGAAGTTGACAATCTCTATGCAGATCTGAACTTTCTCGTTGATTCTCTTCCCATTCACTAAAAGGCTTGATGAGATCCTATTTGCCTTGGCCCGTGCACTAGCCATGCAATGAACGAACTTCGTTTTCTTATCTCCTTCCTTCAACCATGTCATGCGGGACTGTTGCCTCCATTTGATTTTTCCTTCATTTAGTCTCTTGTAGTTGAGCATTAACGAAGCACTTAGATCCTCATCTTCCTTGGCTAGCTCCCCCCACCTCCTCTTTTTTATCCAACTCTTAGATCTCCCAAAGAATAGAATCCGATTCCTCCTCCCTTTACCCAACACTTCTTTTTTCCAGTTTTTTTTCTTCCACTTTAGCATCTTGAGCTTTTGAAACGATCTAAATCCCGTACCACCATCAATTTTGAAGGAATCCACCACTCTCTAATTAGAGCTGGAAAGCCCTCCACTTACAACCAAAATAGCTTGAATATAAAGGGTTTGGGCTCCAATCATCCTCTCACTTCCAGCATAATCAGATGATGATCGGATTAAGGTCTCGACAATCACCTCTGGCATAATAGCAGATATGTCTGCACGCACTCCCCCAACACCAACAATCTAACCAACTTCGACATAGCCAATCTTTCCTGATCACTTAGCCAAGTAAATTTAATACCCCTCATCAGCAGATCCACCAATTCATTTCTATTCGCCCGATTTAAGAAACTTCTCATGCTTCATGTTGATTCCGGTTCGACTTCTCGAAGGAAAATCTCACAACATTGAAATCTCCCCTGACACATCAAGGCTTGCTTCATCTACTACGAAGTACGAACATATCCAGCTAAGGCCACACGAGCACACACTACTGTAATGACTCGGCTCGTAAATTACCATAAATATTGTAACAACCCACTTAAAATTGGAGGCTACATCCCTCAGAAGCATGGAGACAAAAAAAAAAAAAAAATCCCCCACCACCAGTCCTCTTTGGGCCATATATCGACAAATTCCAAATGATTACTATACCTCCTGAAGCCCCCTCAACATCAATAACCACCGAGTCCTTGTGGGTACCTCCCCACAAGGAGTCAACTATATCTTTCTCTCTTGAAGAGTCACTAGCTCCTGCAACCATTCGAAGATTGCGTGGGAACTCTCTTAGCTGCCTCTTTGGCCTTTTGGACCCCACTCTCTTCCACAAATTGAAAAAGGGCAACATAATCTTCATCACAGTCCTCAAAAATGACGTCGATTAGTCTCCCGACATACGCCCAATTGCATCTCTAATCCATCTCTTGACCCAGATTAGAGAAGTAGTCTCCCCAAACCCACCACACAATACGCTCGCCTCCTTGTTGCTTGAATTAAAAGGATATCCATGGGCACAAGAATGTCTTCTACGAGTTCAACATCTAGTTGCACCAGTGACAGGCTTCACCGAAAGAAATTGGCTCTTCCTCTAGCCCAACCGGGGCAAGAGACAAATTCTCTGAGCATAAAAATGCTAACACTGAACCAGTACTTGCAATCCTAGGATCACTATAGGAAGGCATGTCCTCCACCATTGCAAATACCCCACTTGCATTCGAATTACGAGCTTCCTCTGACAACGGTAGCAAAGCGTAGCCTGCAGGGTACCTACACCAGACTCGAGTTTTGAGATGGCAAAGCTAGAGAACGGGTAGCTTAGGTCGATGAGAGAAATAGAAAAGCATCCGCACGGATCTCGACTAGGTGCATGTGCTAGAAGACCATCATCGTGCATGGAAGAGAAACCACACGAATGACGTCAAAAGGACATCCCCACACGAGATTTGAACAACATAAGAGTAAGGAGGTGGGTTCAGGACCCCATTACATGTGTTGCCTTCGACAAGTCCGAGCCTCCATCCACCTCTCTCTCTCTTTTCAACTACAATCAGCCATGCCTCCTTTCCCTGCTACACACCCTCCCCAAGCCTGTCGTGCCTCTCCAACCCTACTTCAGTTCCATTCCGAGCCTCTGTTGCTTCAACAGCATCGCCTCCTCAAATCTCACTGCTAACACCAGCTGGCAAGCCAGCCTCCCCCAATCTACCACTAGTCCTGCATGATCCCGAGAAATTCACTACCCCCGCCACCAGTCCCGCACTATCCCCACTGCCCACACCACTAAGACATCGTCTAGAGATAGACCATCGGACGCCCCCCGCATAGAATGAGCTAGCCATCACTAGCAGGATGGCTAGAGAACCAAGTGGCGAGAAGATCTTCCTTCCATCGAATAGCTCCTATCGCCACAAAGACTTTTTTAACCCACAAGTCTAAGAGTAGCTCCCCGATTTGTAACCAGGTCACCTCCCACCTAGCACGAACCAGTCAGCCCACCAATGAAGAGCTTAGACTATCTCGTCTCTAAATGGGGAGCCCTCCATGATAATCTTCTCCAGGTTTGCCTCCACAAGCAGTGTATCCAAACTTCAACATTAATAGGCAGCTTCGACACTATGTCACTCGCTTATAGGTCGCGGTTCTCCTTCAACCAAAGACCCGCCACCTCCAACAGCAATGCTCCCTCCCGAACCGCCGCTACCAGGCTCCATTGCAGCATGGTTAAAGCATTAGTGTGTTACCGACCACCATAGGATGCACCTTGACCAACAGCCCGCCAGTCAACTCCTCCATCCAAACCTATCTGTTATCGCTCTCCTCGGTTGCATCCTCTTCGATGACACCCCCTTCTCTTGGTCAACATTCATGCCCAACACCACCTCCTTGAATGATTTCGAGGATCTCACCTCTTCCCTTATGGGCTTGGTCTTGCTCTTAGACCGAAATCTCTCTTGCTTACCTATTTCCCCTGTCCCTCTTGGATCCTCCCCCAACTTCTACTTTCCCTACTGGCATGCGAGGCCTAAGATTGACCACCTCAGGCCATATTTCATCTTACCCGCATTGAGATTCGTGCCTTCGAATAGAACTCCATTTAGTTGAGCAACGGCCTTAGTAGTCTCCTCTACCACCTCCATCCACACAAAAGCAAAGCCATGGATGGCCGTCGACCTTCCATCCCTGGGAAAAACCACCTCCTTAACCTACACCGCCCTACTGAAAACTCTCCAAAAATTCATCTCAAACAACTTGCCCCACACTGCTGAAGACTCTAGAAATTCATCTATCCCCTTTCGCTTCTAAATGGAGGCCAATCTTCCTCCCTCTCACCCCCTACCAAGTTGCCCTCCTCTCCAAGCTCCAGAAATTTGCAACCCAAGTTGCCCGGCATAGAGCTTTCCCCCCCTTTCAGTTAGCTTATTCTCTTTGCCCTTATCTCTTGGATTTCCCTTGAGCTCTTGTCCCTAGAGCTACTCCTCGACACTGCATAGCTTCTCCTTCCATCCCTCTCTAAAGCTTCACCACTCGGTGCCACCTCTCCCCAAAGAACCCCCCTTCCCTCTTCCTGGAAGGTTGTGCTTCTGCCCTTAACCCTATCCCAGCCTTCCTTCTTTAACCCTAAAGCCTCCACCCCTTTCGCTTCTCCTCTTCACTGTTGCAGGTAAATTTTCACCCTTACTTCTATTCTTCAATGGTTGGATCTTCCTCTTGAGTAATCAAATGAGCCTCACCACTTAAGAAATAGAAAAATCAAGCAAACCCTCTTTTGAAAAGTAAGGTACTACAAGAATCAAACTTTAGATCAAGGAAAAGAAAGGCAACAATGAGAACAAAATGCTGCAGCAAGATACCCACATGCAAGCAGCCCAACTAGGGGTGCAGACTGGCCAGGCTAAGGATAGTCCAAGCCTGGCCCATGAGCAAAATACTGGGCCCAGTCCTAGACTGGCCCATTAGTTAAGCATATCCACAAGCAGGCCTGGCCCCACTAAAGTAGGCAAGCATTGAAGCCAATAGGAAGTCAACCCAGCCCAGCCCCGGCTATCCTAATGCGCCTTCACGCATTACCAAGCCCAGGCCTGCACCAATTAATTATAAGGCCTCAAAAATGATGCCAGGCCCAGCTCATAAGCATTTAGCCTCAAGCGTAAAGGAGGCTGGGCACAGGCCAACCTGGCCCACTTCACCCTAAGTTCCTAGCTTCAACTGTATGCAGAAGAAATATGATTGGCAGGTCTTACCCTGTGCATGGAGGAGCTGTACTGTTCTCATAACACCTCCCACCACCACTGTATTTGTAAATTCTCCTGTCAATGCAATAGAGCAAAGCTTTGCAATGTCAAAAACAGATGTCTAGGTGTAGGCAACAGAAATACAGTTGCAGGTACAAGTAACGTTCAATTGACACCAAAACATGGTCAGCAATCAGATGGAAGATATTAGGAAAAGATAACCTGTGCACTCTTGTTCTCCTCCCACGCACGGTAATTCGATGATGCACCTGCGACTTAGCAGGGTCCAGTGCTGGCTGTGATATCTGCAGCCCTTCCTCTTCGACAATTGATAAATAACTGTAAGTGTTCAAAATATTGGAAGATCAAATTTGAATAGTGAGCTTCATCAAAGAAATCACAATGACTGGATAATATGAACCCAGCTTCAGTCTACACCATGTGGAATGAGAGTCAATGCCCATATCCTCCACTCTGCAAAGATATTTCCAGGAATCCAACACATATTTCAAAAATATTACTTTACAATGTGTGGGGATCTCTGCCAATTGTGTTTTGGACAGTTGAGGTATGTGTGCACACAGTTCTCTGACCTGGAGATTGAGACTGCTCATCCAGTGCTGACCTAAGTTAGAACATGGGAGGAGTCGGCAGTCCATGTATGCGCATCGAGAGTCATTGCACATTGTGCACACAATCTTTCCCAATAATATATTTAGAGTAATATTCACCTAAAATGGAATGAATATGAACTTCACACACATAGTGGATATAGACATGGCATGTCACATGTATAAGAGATCATAGCAATGTTGTCAAATGGCATAAGCAATCCCGTGCAACCCAAGGGAGCTGTTCACTAATGCAATAGCAAAATCACACATGCAATGGCACATCCCCCAAACAATTTAGGGAAAAATTAGAAAAAAGGAAAAATTCAAGGAAATTTGAAGAAAAAAAAACAAATTACGTAAAAATACGATAAGTGAAGGGAATTGTTTTTTAAAGTTCTATAAGACTATTGGACTATATCAAGTCAACTAACAGCTACTCAAATGAATGCATATACTAAAAAAATGTAAAATAAAATAAAATAAAAAAACAACATATAAATTTTGTTGATGTCATTTTAAGAGAGAATGAGAGTTAATAATAGAGTATGAGATAAGAGTAAGAGAGTTATGAGACTAGAGAGATTGAGAGATGATAGTATTAGAGTAAGAGAGACGAATAAGAGAGTAAGAGAGTTGTGAAAATAGGGGATGGGAGTGCTTATTTATAAGAAAAAAGTCAAAGAAAATGAAGAAGAAGAAAAAAAAGTCCCAATGGTAAAGAATCTAACTATTGGGAGGTTATGCCATCGCATATTGTGTACATGATAGCATAACAGTTATGCGTATGCAGTCGCATACTTCTCTATGTGGCCGCATAAGCCCCAAAGGCACAATAACCATGTATGCTACCATGACATAAGCAATACACAAGTCCAAAATGGCAGATGCGATGGCATGAGCGCTAATGCGATCACATATGACAACACTAGATCAAAGCACTACAAAGGTGGGTCCCAACATGAAAATCACCTGGTGCAAAAATCAGGCTAGACCACTCGTCAAGTGGCGACACTAGCACATTTAATCAGACTGCCGACAGCTAATTTAAACCATTTCATTTGTTTTCATACATGGTGGTCCACCTGATGACAAGTCAGCCTAATTTTTGCACCAAGCAACCTTCCTAATGGGATCATTTGTGAAGTTCACATTGTAGGTGAACATTTCTCCGTAATATACAAGAAAATGTATGCCCCTCCCTTTTCGCTATACTAGAAAAATACTCTCGGCTTGCTATATTTGTAAATAACACCCTTATTTTACGTTGGTTTTAAATAGACTTTTCTTTCAACGAAGGATAGAAACGTGAAATGACATTATATACCCCATATCAAACCCAAAAGGCCCCCCAACAAATTATAGGAAATGGACATTCTTTAACCAAAGGATAGTTAGAAATGTAGGATAATTAGAAATGTGAAATGACATTATTGCCCCATCAAACCCTAAAGCCCTCTCTCCCCCTTCTTTATTGATGACCCCTCTCTAACCCGAAGTCATTCCATTTTCACCTTAGGTACATGTGGAATCTACAGTTTAGTGATTGAAACCATCAATCTAATAGCTCTCACTAATGAAGAATTCCTCACAAAAGGACAAAATTGTCTTTTTGCTTACTCATTTATACAAGTAATGGCTCTCGCTAATGGAAAACTCCAAAGCTAAACCTTCTACACTTGCCCCTTTATGTAAAAGGGCAAAATCAAGTTTCTAGAAAGTTGGTAGCATTGCTTTTTCATCGCAAAAAGTAACTTGAGGGTGTAGTTTGCACATATAAAATAAAAGGGAAGAATATTTTAAAAAATACATAAAACTAAGGTTATTTTACAACATAGCAAAAATAGAGGAGCTATATGCAAAAACCTTAGTTAGTATGTGTACAGATTCTTTCTCAATCGATGCCTGTCTTAATGGAGTGATGTCATCACATTCTGTTTTCTTTGGCATCCTTTCCCTAGCTAATTAGGGACAATTACAAAAATTTTATTCAGACATCCCACTCAATTGAGGACTATATCATCAGTTAAACCATATGTCATCAAATCTTTTCTCACTACCTCCACGAATGTCCTATTGGACCTTCCCTCTCCCCTCTAGAGTTTTAAACTTGAACCAACTCATTCCTTCTAATTGGTGTAGTTCTTGGTCTCTGTTTCACATGGCCAAACCATCCTCTCTAATCTAATAACCTATTACCTATTGCCTATTGGTTTTATGCCTAATTTCCCTGGAATGCATTCATTTCTAATTCTATCCTTCCCAATATCCTCATTTCAGCTCCATTCATCCTTTGAACACCTTGTTCCTTGATTTCTAACATTCTTCCTATAGAGCAGGGCTGGTCTTATAGCTATCCTATGAAATCTCCTCTTCAATTTGACTGGTATGTGGTGATCACACAAAACTCCAGGTGTGTCTCCACTTCATCAACCCAACTCTAATTCTATAAGCAACATCCTTCCCAATCGATCCACTTTCATGAATAACCCAAGATATCCAAAATGGTCATTTTCTGGTACTTGTTACTAAAATTGAATTCTATATACTACATTTCAATCTGATTGTTTTTAAAACCTTTAGATTCTATAGCATCTCTCCATAGTTAAAGGTGACGTTAATCTTCTACAACCAATTGGACCACCAATAATTTTAGGAAAATTGAACAAACTAATTTATCACTTTCAATGGAGGAAATTACAAGAAAACATGGTTGACTTTAAATAGTGAGGGCCCTTTTGGATGCACCCTCAAAAGGAGCTTTTGGCACATAAACCCTGTTTTGAGCCAAACCCTTGTTGTGTTGTGCATTTAAATGCAGTTCACAAACCCCTTTTGATCCCCTACTTGTCAAAACAGGCATTAAAAAGTCCACTTGTCAAAGACCAGTTGGACTGGTTTTTGTAAAATCAACCGATAAAGTAGATATGCACTTGCATTTGCAGGAAAACTCCTTTTTTGTAAGTTGCACTCAAACGAAACCTAAGCATGGTATGAACAATGGTTGGTAAGAACAAACCTATGGTCATCTTTCAAGATAAAAGAATTCTTTTTCAAATAGTCCTTTCCCGTGCTGTTATACTATATAAAAAAGACATCAATTTTATGTATCTGTAAAACACTCTCCATTTTACTGTGTATGTGCAAACTACACCCTTAGATTACTTTTTGCGATAGAAAAAGCAAAGTTGTTAACTGAATATATGAAAAAGATGATTTTGCCGCATTTATATAAAGGGCCAAGTGAAAAAGGGTGGGCTTTTAATTCCATGCATGGGCCATCACTTGCATAAAGATGTAAGAGAAAAGACGATTTTGCCTTTTTATGAGGAATCCTTCAGTAGCGAGGGCCATTGGATTGATAATTTCAATCATCAAACAGTGGGCCCCACATGTAGTTGAGTGGCAATAGGTTGAGCGCAGTTCGGGTTGACAAGACACAAGGAGGCAAGATGGCTATGTAGAGAGAGAGAGAGAGAGAGAGGTTTTGAAAATTAGTTACATCGTGACTGTGTTAGCCATTATGTAACTGTATTAGTCACCCTGTTACACTTCATGGGGGTGAACCAATTCATATATAAAAAAAAAGGAGGCCATAACGCCCCTATAATGGCACCGTATGCCTAGTTCATAACAGTATGTCAAACATTACGCCCATAACAACCTTTTAGTTTACATATTTAACACTTTTCACCCACTTTCTCCCAAAAAAAGTTGTTGGAGTTCAAAGAGGGGATTTGGCCCAAAGCAGTTTTGATCCGTCAAGGGGAAAAATCCAAAAATTCAATAAACCACCACCTTTTTTTATTTTATTTTTATTTTTTTGTTAGTTTCAAACATAATAGGCATCGATCTACCAAATCATGCTAGATTTGTGTTCAATTAGGGCCTATTTCCTTGACTTGTGAATCAAGGCTCTTGGGAAGAATCGGAAGATGAATAACTATGTACTATTCATCAATTTCACCTTTCCCTCTAATTTCTTGAGGGAAACGGTGTATATAGATTAGAGATATGCATTCAATAGATGCATCCCACAAATTTCCCAAATTTTGAACTGTTCAAGTGTACACAAATTAGGCCAGCATAATTCATCTGAATTGTTTTTAATTTTCTTACAAATTTCTGGAGGGAAAGCATTGGTAGATGAATCCCATGGATTCAAAACAATTATGGGCGAGCCATTCAAGCATATACTTAAATCCAGTCAGCACAATTCATTAGATTTTTTAAATTTTTTTCTCAAAATTTCTTTAAGGGAAATTGTTCATATACATTAAAGATATGTGTTAGTGGGAAGCTACTCAATACTCAACTTTAAATAGGCAATGCAACCCAACAGCCAACAGCCAACATTCTTACTGAAGAATGGCACATTTCAACATCAAATACATGTCCAGAAAAAAAAATAAAAAATAAAAAATAAAAAATTCAGGATCCTCAAAAGTGAGGGTGTTATTTACAAATATGGAAAACATATAATTTTTTTTTCTACTAGGGTGGGGGCGCATGGGTAAAGAAAATGAAGAAAGCAGCCTGAGGTTGGCATGAATGTTGTATAATTGCTAGTTTCACAAGCAAATAGAACTTAAATGGCTAACACAATAGGGTTGCAACAAGAAGGGGAGATGGGCAGGTCCAAGTAACCAGAAGAAGAAGCTCATTTTTACAGAAAAAAGTTTTTTATCGGATTCCGTTTTACGATATTTTAGTTTGATCAACAATTTACACATCTTTTATTCACTATATCAGTCTCGACAATCACCCCTTGAATAGTCCCATATTCGACACAGAGATTAACGAGTAGAAACCAGCAATATACTTCCCATTTGCATATTTGGAATATTACGGCCTGCTTGGAGTGTCAGCCAAAATGGAACTGGAGCAAGCATCCACCACCAAGAACAAGAAAAGGATGATAACAGCCTGACCTTTACCATCCTATTCTCATCTTTTCAAATGCTACCAGTAGCATTTAATACCTATCACCCTCTGCATGATAGCTCCAGTTCTCTAGAATGCCAATGGGAACGGTGCATCTCGTTGCATTCCTGTTCAGAAGTACACCCAAGCAGGCCATTGTTAATTCCATCCCAATTGTCATTAGAAGAAAGCATAAGGAGCTTTTCTGAAAATAATCATATGGGCATTACAAAACAATATTTGTCAAAAATCATGCCTAGAATATTCAAAGCATGTCAATAGGACATGCGTGCAACGTTTAAAAGTTCCTGTTGTAAACAAAAGAAACATTGCAGATTGAACATACCGTACTGGATGGAAATTTTCAACTCCAAGATCCTCATCCCAAAGGAAAATATAATCGTATTCAGCAACTATATCTGGATGTAAGAAACGCTTGGCAAACCACCTATATCATCATAAGATTCATAACAACGCATTATACCTAGAGATCATTAAAACTTCCAAGAAATAGAGGAATTATAGCCTCCAAATGCATCATGACATAGATAGTGTCTGATGCCCCCAAACCATATAAGTGGCGCCCATTGTTTGCTGATCCAGACGATTGATCTGATGCGCCCTATGATGATGGGGCATTCCTGAAAAAACTTCCAGATTGAAGTCCCGCCCACACAATATTTGGCCTTCTATCTGACACATTGCTGTATTTTTTTCTGTAAATATCCATCTGTAGGACCCTGATTGATGGGTTATGAATCTTATGATCATCCAATCTGACAGAACTTTGTAGCATCCTCCATCCATGGTGGTCCCTATCAGATCAATGGTCTGGATCACCAAAATTGGGGCCATGTGTTGGTACTGATCCATAAAGAACCCAATATTTCCTCTTAATTATGCATCCACGGCATGTTTGGATACGTGGAATCCAAGGCAAAGAAAAACAATAATCATCCGATAATGAGTTCCATGAGAATAATTGAACCATGGATTCCAATTTTATCTTTCAAAAAAATAAAAAATGGATTCCAATTTTTAGTTCTTGCTTGGGTAGCAAGTGGAAATCTCATATTCCTCTAACTATGTCACCTAGTTTCTTGTGCCAAGAATCCAAATAATGGAAAAGTGTAACAATTACTTGGTTGAATCCAACCTTTTCTTTGCTATCCAAACAACATAAATCGTCACATTAAAGGAAAACCCTTTCCCTTGCCGCTGTTTGGCATGGAATCCATGGTTGCAAACATGGCCTCAAAGAAGAATAAGAAACTCAAATGCTGCTCAGGGACCAACTTCTACCATTTAGTTTGATTGACCGCAGAGACATGTAAAGCGCTATCACTCCATGGTAGATCTCTCCATTCATCCACAACACCATCATAATGGAAAAGCATAACAGTGAAATCACTGGAAGAAAACTGCAATTCATTATAGAACTAACTGTTAGACACAGTTATCTTAAAGGCAGAAAACAGGCAATGAATACAAGATGAAGGTGGTAACATGAGCATTGTGATGTAGCCTATACCTTTTTAACAATTTTATTCACAGTTTCCTTTTGCTTTACTCCGACCGCAATGGCCAATAAACTCTTTGGAGCTCTTCCATTCCTCTGTTACAAAAGATGGCGGAAAACATCAACATATGAAAAGCAGAAAAACTAATAGGTTAACAAAAAACAAATTCCAAAAAACATCTCACAAAGCTTGAAATGCCCTTTGACAACGTAAACCTCCAATTATCCATCATCCAATCAAATGTGAAATTCCCACAAACATGGTCCATACATCAGTACTGTGCTTGCTATAGGGAAAAACTGGAGTGCATTTCACGCAACTCAGCATCATCATCATAGGCTTGTCCCAGCTATTTGGGCTCAGTGCGTCCATGCAACTGAAACTCAAAAAATGCAGACATTCACATGCATTCCCATACCACATACACCTACATGAACCTACCACTGGAACTTTGACCTAGAGCTAGAAAGTACGGATCCTTAACTAAAAACTCAGGGCCAATGGATTCAACAACCCACTCTTGAAATGTAGGAAAAGTAATTGACTTTTGTTAACCCCATGTGTGCCTCATCATGCATACCTACATGCAAGTGCAAGTCTTAACAATGTTAGCAGGCACATGCACCACATGGGACATCTAAGCTGCTCATCAGGCAGCCCAGGGGCCCAACCATGGAGAAGATGGCTTGATCTGAAACTTCGGATGCAAATCAGTCAGGTCAGGCCAACAGGTGGTTGGACCTGACCTGATAATAAATGGGTCTGGATCTGAAACTGGACCTACTACATCAGATCCAGATCCAGAATACTCACCTCAATTATCAAAACAGATCAGATCTGAAACCACTAGAAGTTCAACCAACCCACCCGGGAGCCCTGACCCAACACTTAAATGGGTCAGATTTGGGCCACCAAAAAGTAGAACCGACATGAACTCGCCCTAGAATTGACCCTTAAAATCCCTTCAATTATAATAATACAGCCAACTGACTAAAATGTAAAAACTTACCTAAAGAAAACATCTAGTGGGTGCTTGATAGGAAGTCTATATTTAATAGGGTATTGGAAATTAGACCACCCAACTTCGACCCAACCACAGAAAAATAGATCAGGTCCAGATCCTCTTAGTCTAGGGCCATCCCATATACTAATTGATGCGGACACAAAAGCATTCAAGGTGTACCAACGAAGAAAGCGCCAACCACAAGTACCATTCTTGTGGATAGGCGACTATTGAGGAGCTGAAGACCCTCCACATGTGATCAGGCACATAGAAGACCCCACTCAGGGACGACACATGTGAAGGAAGAAAGGAGAACGAAGCCGAAGAAACTGAAGATTTCGGGTCTTCGGGCGCCCGATCGGGCACCCGACCATAGCCTTCGGGCGCCCGAACTTTTGCTTCCGAGCGCCCGAAACTCTCTGGAGGTTTTCGGACGACTTTGGGCGGCAGCTCGGGCGCCCAACCGAGCGCCCGAACTTTCCCGCACTTTTGTTATTTACGCGTTTTTTACTTAAACTATGAGGGTAGTTTAGTCTTTTACTTGTTTTAATGCTTATTTAAGAGGGCTAGGCCCTAAACTCGAGGTTAGTTGATTGATTAATGAAAAGCAAACCTTTTGGTTGCCTTCCTCCTCTTGTCTCTCTCATGGTGATGCTTCTTCCTCTTCTTTGATCTCTTTCTTCTACTTGCTTCTTGTGCCCCTCTTATCCTTCTTCCAGGTAATTCTATCTATCCCTAATTTATCTGTTTTTGCTAACCACAATCCCAAAATCTGATTTTGATCCTAAAACCCTAAGTTTTCAAATTTTTAAATCCTTAATCCAAAATCCCTTGATTTTCTGGATTAGAGATTCCTCTTAATTGATTGGGTTATAGCCATGCAAGATCGGGGGGTTCCATCCCTCGCTGGATCCAACCATAGTGATATTTGAATCGCATACTTCGTGGTTGTGATGAATGGCCCGTTCCATTGCATTTTCCTTGTGATCTTCTTAGTTCCTAATGATTACTGCTAGATTTTATATTATTATTGTCTTTTAATTTCGCTGATTTAATTTATGTTCATGAGCATGCATCATAATTAGGGCATCCTACATCACTAATTGAATGGGTCTAAGGATGAAATACGTGCCAGATTATTAAATGTGTAAGATCTGAAACTCACCTCCCCACGACCCATTGAGCCCCTGCACAAAAATCATGCAACACTCACCAGGTGGGGTCCTCATGTAGGAAAAATAGACAGGAAAAGAAAATGGTCCAACAGGACTATATTCAACGTACAAATGTAGACCACGTGAAGAGCTTATGAGCATGTGATGCCTGATTTTTGGGCTCTGTCATATACAATCTAATCAGAGGCTTGGATGTCCAGCATATGACAAACATTAGCACAGGCACTTATGTGCATGAAGAGAGGCATGTGTGGGATTAAAAAACCAACAGCTTCTAATACTTCCACTATCTCCACAGCAACAAAGAAGCATAAGCTTAAGGTGCCGCCCCTGTATGACCATCACCATCCTCAAAATATCTATAAATGTCAACCCAGATTTAAATTTAATTTCACATCTTAGCATTCAGATAAGACATACAACTATTAAAAATAACCGCATGTTCCTTTTAGCAGGACACGTTTACAATATTTCTATCATTTGACACACACTCCATGAAGGAAAGCAAGCATCAGTAGCAGGAATCTGGCACTACGTATACAATAATGGAGAGAACTTTAAGACTGATTCAATCGCATATTAATGCTAATGCATGTTTCACACACCTTTTTCTTTGGGAAACCCCATAACGGCCGCATTTCCAAACTAGAAGCCGCACTAATTATACCTTTAGGTAATGTTTCGCTCCCACGAGGCCTGCACTGGTCCTAAAATGAATAGAAGAAACATAAACCATAATAGGCATATTTAGGACATTTTTCTAGCGAAGTCCAGAGAATAGAATAGCAAGGAAAACTGGCATTGCACGTATGAGAACATAAGAATCAAAAGAGCTCAATACGAGGCCAAATAAAAGAGAGGAACCTTGCATCTACTAGAGTGTGAGGTCTGCATGAGATCGGTCATTCCCCATCTTGATATTCTCTGCATAGAAACCCAAATTACTACTTAAATGCTACTATTTATTTAAATAATAGCTATATCATAAGTCATGTGAGCCAAAATGTAAATAGTACCACTTGGAAAGCAGAAATAGTCAAGGCATTGAAATACAGGACTTGCTAATAATCTAACATCTAACATCTAACATCTAACATTAATTGTGTAGTGCTTAACCCACGGCACAAAGTCGGATATACCGGCTTTCCAATTATTTTAAATATGAGGCAAAACCACAAGATAGATTTAAGACTTATCTTGGATTCATCCTAGAATGAGTATCAAGGAATCCGATGGACAGGAAGACGACTACAATTACTGAGCTACATATCTATAGTTCCACCTTCCTGCACGATGCACCTATGCCCCTCTCTCTTATATTCTCCAAGTGGGAGAAATTCCAATGAACAACGTATTAGAAGTGTGACCTTAGGAAGGTATATATAGAGAGGAGATAAACCTATGTAATCCCCTTCTCACTTGACTGGAAAAGCCTGGTCATCCCCTAATTCTCCTGGGAGGAAACTCCTTCATAGTTTCCTACTTGGGGAAGGAAACCTCAGATCAATCCCATCACTTCCCAACAGAACTAGATGTCCTCCCTTGTTCAATTTCTCATCTACGAAAATTTGACAAAAATACCATATTCCCCACACGTCCTCAGTTTAGCAAAATTCATTGGATTCACATATTTCACAATTATAATAGGTAGTTTTATGTATTGAAAATAATAGAACATTTAATTTCTCTTTGTAAAATCCTTGTTTCATAAAAACATAAGAACTTGGATAATCTGGCTAGTGTTGCTAAACAACACCCATGACATCTATACAATTGTTACACTCGGGAAATTGAATCCATTGAATAATCTGATACTAGAAGGTACAAAGAAGTGTTTTCCCTAATGGTCTTCCTAATCTTCCAGATCTTCTGTTCAATTAATCAGCACAGTAAGATTCATCATGTGGTGCAATGAAATCTTAATCTAAAATTACATGGTAAACCATGCACCCTTGCAATCAATTATCCTCAAGTCTCTGCAGACAATCTAAACAATGAGACTCAGAAATTGTGTCTCCGCTTAAGTGGCATGTTTTTCCATCCAAAGGTCCTGTCACAAGAACATGGATGATCATCAATAATCACATATGCAAACATGGTGATGGGATTGTTAGTGTATAAACACATATTTATAAAATCAACATGCATACATACGGTTCCGCTAAGGCCACAATAAGATTGAACGTCTAACATCTGCAAGAAACCTCATTACCAACATTTTCACAATCCATGAGGTAACCTCTTTCATAAAGTAAGAAGTGGAAGAGGGGTAGCATGCGCTAAAACATAATCCTTTAACAAATATGACAATTGTGAATGCTAACATGCAGGTTGATGCCTAGAAGCCCTATGATTTTTATTTTATTTTTTTCCTTTTCCCCCCTTTTTTGACAAAGCTCCCTCCATACAGTAACATAGCTAATATGCTTTGAGACTAATGAGCTAGTGGGCGACTAATGAGCTAGTGGGCCACTATGTGGAAGGGCTTTAGGCCAAAAATCGTGTGATTAGACAACTTCCATTATCTGGGTGTTATGGATTCTGCTGGTTGAACTGTTGTTTGAATGTGGACCACTACTCTAACCCATCCTTCCGTAAGCCCCCAAACTGGCTGACCACCATAGTCCAATCCCCACTTTCTGACATAGGAGCCATACATATTGTGGCCCACTAGGACTAGAATCCCATTGCTAGGAATGTTTGCCATGTGTAGCCCCAGGAGGGAAGTACATAAAATTTCTATGCAGGGACTTGTGTATTAGCATTCCTCTTAACAGCTATTGCATGCTCTGAAAAGGCAAGGCCCCAAACCATGGCCTTTATGGTGCCCAAAATCTCGGTGAAATTTTGGTTTTGTTTCAGCTTTAGGGAACCCTGACATGAAAAGGAGGCGGATTTCAGGCTATAACAACAGAACAGTCACTACAGGCTGAGGTTGGCCCATATTTGAGCCAAAAGACTTGGATCATGCCAGCCAGTATATCATTAACTGTCCTTGTGAAACTCTTTTCTTGAGAAGAATTACATGATACTCTGGCAGAATACCGTCGATCTTAACATGCACAACTCCAATAGTACATGTAGCAAACATGTGTGTCAATCCAGACCATCCAGAATAACAGGCCTTTCTATAGAATATTATAACAATCGATATATTCAATTGTAACCATGGTTTTAAGACTTGCCCGCACTGGGTGCACCTCGGACTCAGTGGGAACTGATCCTGTTTGGTACCAAGCCTCACCCCCGACTCAGGCAAGTTGCAGCTCGACTCAAGGCTTATCGACTTGATCCAAGTTGCCGAGTCTTTTAACCATGGTTGTAACATCCATTTAAAAGTAAGAGAAAACACTTTGGACGAAATAATGGCGTTAGCTCCTCTTGTTTTGATTTTGGGACACCACCAAACCGGGCAAGTATTTCATAAATAAATCCATGCCTCCAACCTGTTAAGCTCACAATATTCTAAGTTACAATATTCTAGCAAGAAACACAGTAATTCTACTCAAACATGAAAGTATAGAATTTTAAACACTAAATTAACCTCTTAGGATGGGAAGTAAATTAGCAAAAGTTTGATTAACAACAACAACAAGTGTAATCAGTAGTTACTAAAACTATAAAAATAAATAAACAAAATCCATACTTCCTTATAATCAGTTGTGATGAAAGAACTCCCAATAAAGAAAACTACACAAAGTAAAGCAGCAGCAGGAAGAATGTTGCAGTAACACGATTTCCTATTCGTTGAATCTGTCAGTACAGGGACCTGCAAGCAGGAGCAAAAATCAAGTCTAAGGAGATTAAAACTAGATTGCCATCACGTCTGTGCATGACCAAAATCAATTCAGTTCATTCATAAAGTGTGTATTTGGATCATAAGTCCATTTGCTATAATTAAAAAAAATAAAATGGATACAAGCTAAGTATTTCAAAGAGAAGGTCAACAAATAAAAACAGGCTCAACATGCACCTATCGTATAATTGATACATCATGATAGTTAATTGAGCACCAACGGTAGAAGCACGCACACAAGAATACAGGTTTGTGTGGTTTGTTCAGATGTTGGCACTATGCACAAACAAACATAGTTGATATAGACCACCCAATAACAAGGTTCCTCATTAAATTAATCCCACTCCAACGGGTTGCTATATGTTCTATACTGAACATAGCCTTAAAAATTCGGGCACCGCCTATTAGGGTCTGGTGTAGTTTGACTCATGATCAGGTAAAACAGAGCATAAAATATGCATACAAGGCAACACCCATAAAGGTCGTAACTCCCACCAACATCAACACCCAAACAATGCCCACAAAAACACCTAGTTGATTGCACATGTTTGAACTATAAATGCATGGTTGTCATATGCACGCACGCATGCATGACATGTCATTGTGAGGACAAGATGACTAGAAAAGTATTTGGAATCATGTACATGAGACATGCTACATAGGGTGCAACTCGGGGCAGATTGGGTCAGGTCGAGGGTCAACCTGAGCCCAACCTGACCTCAAGAGGACTCAAACCACATTCTGACCTGACCTGAATTCCAACCCAAGGTTCTCTATACCTGACCCAACCCGACTTAACCCAACCCATATTTGCTCAACCTGGAGTACGCAACACAAATTCAGATCAGGTCGGCAGTTTTCAACCCAGACTCAACCCAAGGACCTTGATAAACCAACCTGAACTCAGGTTAGGTCAGTCAGGTTTGGGTTGACCTAGCACCAATTTGCAGCCCTAAATTGCAACATGTGATGCAAGAAAGGTATTGTGCCACATCTGCTACAACAACAATTTGGAAAGAGTGGGACTCTTTCTCCATGCCTGCTACATCAAGTTCCTCAATCTCTACAAGCATGTTAAGCCCCTTAGTATCTCCCATTGACAGGATCGTGAACTTTGAGTGCTAGTAGGAATACGATCGTGAACTTTGCTCCTTCCATTAAACGGTTACTGGCTAGTTTAATGTTGTGGAGCTACATACCACAATGAAATATGTTTGCATTTGAGGTGAATATCGATTCACAATCCGAATGGATATGTTACTAATCCATCATTCTATAACTTAAACAGAATTCATCGTGCACCAGCCTTTCTCTCATCATCGTAAGGGTTTTTCACCTCGTCGTGGGCCGTTTCCCAAATCCCACATCCTCACCTTCCCCTGTGAAACTTGCAGGACCCAAATCACTCACAAAACTAGTTGATACTCTTCTAATCCACATCCATGATCATATGGATCTTCAGAGATGTTCCTCTCCCAATGACACAAAACAGTAAGCACCCAGCATTTGATGACATGGATGGTTGATTTGATTGGCCCCACCATGGGAGGTGAGTTCACCCAAAAACCCCAAACAGAAAGATCCTCAGCCGTCAATCAGAGGCTATCGAATAGATGATTAACAAAAAAGATACAGCAACAGTCGACCATCCACATTCAACTGAAAACAGGCCAAAATCCAACATTCGGGATCTCCCAGCCCAGGGGGATTTTTGGGGCACCAATCAGATCAACGGTCCAAGTCAACAAACCATCAGTCCAACACATTAATATCTTTCCAGTTAGTTCAACAAAAAAAATATAAAAATCATCAAAACTCACAACAAAAGCAGATTTCCAACCCAATCATCTCTATCACAAATTACCAAAGCACACAAAAAAAAAAAAAAATCCATACTCAGAAGAAACTTCTACGACTTATAACTGTTTCCTTGCATAAACAAAAATCAGAAACAGTACCCATCCAAGATTCAGCAAATCGATCCTGACAGTCCATTTCTTCCGAGTGTTAAATCATGCATGCAGAATTCATGCAATTTTTTTCTTTTTACATTACATAAATATATATGAGAGAGAGAAACAGAATAAATTATCAAATTCGAATAGTTTAGTAATTGAAGAAAAGGAAAAATGGAAGGAAGAAGAGGAAAAATGGAAGGAAGAAGAAATCCCAAAAGTTTATAGACTTACGCAATTCATTATCTTCATTTTCCATGAAAATTTCCAAATAACTGCAAATAACAGACAGAGAGAGAGAGAGAGAGAGAGAGAGAGAGAGAGTTTCAGGGCTCTCCTACTCTAGTAAAGAGGAAAGTAGAAGAAGACGTGAAAAAGGCAGAGGAACGAAGTAGAGAGGGAGTTGCTTCGGTTCTGGTTTTCTCTGTTAGTCAAAAAGGTGTAGAGAGAGAGAGAGGGCTTCGTGTCGGACGGGAGTTTCCGGTAACCCCCGGAGCCCCTTAGGCTCTGTGGGACCCACTACGATGTCCATGCGACATCGACACCGTACATCAGTTTCGCCAAATCATGTTAGGATGTAAGCCCAGAAATGATGAAGATCCAATACTCAAGTGGGTCACACCATAGGACACAATCGAGATGGAAACTCTTACCTTTGATACCTTCTTTAGTGCTGGAGATTAGGCTCATATTTGTGTGTTTTGCATTCATTCCGGTTGGAGTAACCTTATCAACGGATTGGATGGCATGTAAACACTACGCTGGGCCCGGGAAGGCTTCAACAGCGGACGTTCTTTCCCACTGTTTCCTGTGGCGTGGCCCACTTGAGCTTTCGATATACTCCACTTTTCTTACTATGTCTTAAAATGATCCTTCTGAACTGATGGACGGAGTGGATTTCACACATATTTCTCTGTGGACCCCACAGAGCCTATAGTAAATTCGCGTCACTAGGTGTCGTCGTGGGAGGACGTGCGAAAGAGAAAACGTGTTCGAAAAGCCGCTCAGCCAATATCCACGTAATAATGGCACGTGTCAAAGATCAGGTAACTAACATTCTTGAAACGTGGCCCACCAGATGATCGGATTGGGCTTATTTCATGAGACATCTCATCATGCGGTGGAGATCCACTTGCTTCCCGTATTAGATCCTTCACACGTGTTTCTGATTTTCACGTGCGAGGCACTCGAGCGCACATGGCACTTCTAGAGAGAGAATCCTAGATAATCGGGAAGATTAAATTCGTGAGTGGTGAAAATCTGGCGCCCACTAACCCTCGAGGATTACACGGTCCTGCGACATCAGCAAATGTTCCATGATCCGCATGATTCCGTACGATCCAAACCGTTGATTTTGTGGGCCAAACTGTGGATGGTGAAAATACAAAATTACATCCCACATCGTAATTTTTCTAGATCTTTTCTTGTCTAGCTGTTTTTCTTCGAATATGAGCCATACCCTTAAGCGTACATTTGTGGACCACTCATTTAATGGTTGAGATTTTAATTTGTAGAAAATACCTATCCACTAGGAATATTCTCATATCAACGGTTTGGATCATCTTCGCATTTAATGCATCTAGCGTGTCAGCAATATGTACGATTGCTGATGAGCAGGACCCCATCTATTTATGTATTCTACAGACAACAGAGATCCTCCCACGACGTAAGAACTTGCGTTTCAAAAGGAAAGTGTCGAATTACAAAAATGACCTCTGTTGTGCTGTATAAATTATAATTACTTCTTGAGGAATTGTAGAACTATTGGGCCGTGTCTTTCCACAATGTACTCCGGATTACGGATCCAAAGACTGGGACCCTCAATTCAGTGATCTAGACCATTGATCTCTAGGGACTTATCATGGATTGACTATTTGCCGAAAAATCACCGGGATAAAAGAATCTTGAATGTTCAATATGTGGCCTAAAATTAGACGGTAGAAAAAGAAGGCAGTAGTGATTGTACCCATTCAACTGGAACAAGAGGCCAAGATCTGTGGCGGGGATCTTCAGATCTGGGAGTGCTTTGGGCATAACGGATTTGTGGTCGGAGCGGAATGGATTAAAACTGAGATTCGTCGATCCTAACCACTCGTCAATTGACTCTTCCCACTAATAGACGGTTAAGAAAAAAGGGTTCAAACATTGGATCGATAGGATCCTTTAATAGGGAGGAGTTTTGTGCCATGCATAAAATATTGATGGGACCATCGAAAGAATGGTCTGGATCAGCTGATTATGAGCTCTATTAGTGCACTATTCTTCTATCTTGTCCAAGTGCTCAGGATCCCAGGAGCATGTGTTGTTCTTGGGGCCCACCTGATGCGATGGCCCAGCGATCGGAACCATCCGAGTTCTAGAATTTAGATGATCCCACCATCCCGTTCGCTGTTTTTGCACAGTGGTGGCCCTCTACTGAGTGGATCAGCTTCACTGTGAGGCTACATTACTCAACGGCCAAATGGCCCCATACACTCGCAGGTTGACACGTGCAACTCGCCAGTCCCGAGTTCGGCACAGGCAGGGCCTCTAAGGATCCATCGTGATGCATGGGTTTTATCCATACCGCCCATCCATTTTTCCGTATCATTTTAGGATGTAAGCAAAAAAATATGAGACAGATCCAAGACCCAAGTGGACCACACAGTGGTGAATAAAATGCCACTGTCCATCACTTGAGCCTTGGATCTGCCGCATTTTTTGGTTTTTTTTTTTTTTTTCCAAACACAGCACATGGGTACTTCAACCCATGTCCTCAGTGTACAAACCCAAAAAGTCCACCACTGGGCCATGATAAAGCCTCATTTTTGGGCGTATGCATTTTAATGACATGACAAAATGAATAGGTGGTGTGGACCAAACAAACCAAAAAAATGAGGCATGAGATTTGGTGGGTGTATATATATATATATATATATATATATATATATATATATATATATATATATATATATATATATATATATATGGAAAATGGTACTATGAGGTCGACCTCATGGAAGTTACCATGAGGTCGAGCTATGTGGGCCCCACTGTGACGTAAATCGGACATCTACTCCATCGGTCAGATGCACCATTACGTGATGGGCAAAGGTCTTAAAAATCAGGTCAATTCATGACTTAGGTGGGCCACACCACATATAACAATTGACAGAGGTGATCTGCCCATTAAAACCTTCATGATCTTTTATTGGGCTCACCAACATGTTGTTCACAAATCCAAACCATCCATTGTGTGTGCTCCACATAGACGAGGGGTCATACCAACTTTCAGCTGCATTCAGGTGGGCCCCACCAGGCGCTTTTAAATATTTTAGGCATGTCTTTACATGGTTTTAGATGTTATGGCCCACTTGAGTTCCATGTACAGCTGATTTTTGGGATGTCCCATGAACTAAAGGGTACCCAACAAGTGCACGGTGTTAATGTCCGATCAACATCACGGTGGGGCCCACACAACTCGACCTCATGGTAACTTCCCATGAGGCCGACCTCATAAAATATATATATATATATATATATATATATATATATATATATATATATATATATATATATATATATATATATATATATATAGTCACATCATGATGTTAGCCACCCTCACTCACTAGGGAATCGATACCATGACCTCAGTGTTGAAACGAGGCTATTTTCACTCATTCCTCAGTGTTGAAACGAGGCTATTTTCACTCATTCCGCCACTTTGAGAGATTTGGATCTATATGTGTGCATTCAATTACCACTATTCCCGGCAGTGTGGTCCACCTAAGAATTGGATCCAGTTCACTTTTGTCCCGGGCTGTAAAAAATGATCCAAAATGAATGGAATGTGTGGATAAAACACATACATCATGGTGGGGCTTTCAAAGCTCTTGGTTCTGCCGAGCTCAGGATCGGGAGGCTTGTACCCCTCCAACTCTTATTCACAGGGGAGTAGACTATTTTGTTAGTAGTGGTGACTTAAAAAATGGTAGTGACTCATATAACTCACATGTGGCACTGATATACAAACATCTAAACCATCTAAGTTGTAAACCCAACTATAGAGGGAGAATATTTCTAAAATCCCATTGATCAATCAATTCCTAACATCCAATTAATGGCCATCAAATTAATAGTTATAGGTAAAACACTGAGCAAGATTTGCCAAAATCAAATTGGGCGTCCATCACTACCAAAATGGGGCTGTATCACCTTGTGTCAGGCTGTTTCAAGCCGAAATAGGCAAACAAGGCTATATTGTTCATGTGCGATATTGGCACGTATCTGGCCAGTTCCAGACAATACAACGAACCATAATGTTGAGTGGGCCAAATTCAAAAGGAAAAACTGGTGGTTCATTGCCTCTGTCAAATCACCACTTGATCAGAAAGCTTGAGCCTTTAGATGATGGGATATCAATGTATACTGAGGGACTATAGCACTCTCCTGCATGTGTGGGGTGAAACTTCACACCGAAAATAGAATGGAAGGACAATCACATTATAAATAAGCTAGGCTTGATTTCCTAATCTTCGTGGGAGAATATATTACCAAGAAGAATATGTTACCATGGCCTGTTTGTTGTTCCTAAATTCAAACATGGTCTTATGCTCTTATACCACTTCAAACAACCACTTGAGCCTTTAAACAATAGCATATAAATGTACATCAAGGGACTTTAATAGCATATCCCACAAACATCAAATTAAAAAACTTCAATACCTCACATAGCAGTGGCCCACATACAAAACAGTCCCACAACATGATTGCACAAATGCTGAAGCAATGAATTCAAATCAATTAGTAGTTCTTTACAATAACTAATTAATTAAAATGTCGTACATTAGAATTATTTAAAATTGTAATATAAAATAATATTATTTAGGTAAATCATGGAAATACTCATAAGCGAATTGGATATGATAATATGTGTCCAACCTACTTAAAAGTGGATAATCCAATAAAGCTTCTAAATCATTAGAATCTTTTATTTGAATATGGTTTCCTTAGGTGGGACATATTAGGTGAACAATTATAAATTACAAAAGTAAATGTGGACATAAGAAAGTGGCTTAGGTGTGACCCAACCTCAGTGGGCCAGATTGGGTGCTAGCCCCACCAGGACCTATAGTATATCCACGCTGTCAATGAAGCCAGAAATGAAGCAGATCCCAATCTCATATTGACCATATTATAAGAAACGGTGGTGATCGACTATTAAAATCTTCTTTCGAGCACCAAAAGTTTTGTATTAAACTCATATTTGTTTTTTTCCTTTCATTCAAATGACCTTAGCAATAGGTTGGATGGTAAATAAACATTAGGGAAACATTCATTAAGGTGGGCCCAAGAAGTTTTTAATGATGGCCATTCAATCATCATTTTTCCTATAGTATAGTCCACCTGAGATTTGAATCTGCTTCGTTTTGGTGCTCATGCCCTAAAATGATCTGGAAAAATGGATGAATGGCATAGATATGGAATACAGATATCTAGGTGGGCCCCACGGGAAGGGCCTCACTGTCTTGGGCACGCACATATGAACAGTTCAGTCTCTGAAAAACCAGTTGTGGCAGTTTGGAAATTATGCAGAATATTGATGACCGGGTTCGTAAGGAGCGTGTCCACTAAAACGCATTAGTGGGGATGAAATAAAACTAGTGGAGACAACCATAAAGACAGAAATGGATGCGAGCGAGTGCACTTTAAAAGTGGAGCTTCATAATTCGTGTAAATTATGTACACGTGTACAAGATCAGAACCGTTCATCGGGCCATCCACGATGTTTAGATTTTAATTGGAAAACATGGATTGAGATCTGGTTATCATGTTATCATCGTTACTGGACCCTCAGTCAATTTCTGTCTGGCCATCTTGATAATCACATTAGCATTATCCTTGATTCATGGCATCTAGTAAGTGAGGATCGGATGTCCAACGGACAGGATCGTTAACACGTGTATCTCTTCTCCACGCGAGATGCGAGTGCACTCTTTATTCTTGTAGTTAAAATACACGCAAGCTATGCAACCTTTGCACTTTCTAGGGTTTTCGTCTTTTACTTTTAAAAAAGGGGAAGCAAATTAGGTGTTACTCGGCTAACAGTTTAGTGGATGTTCCCCTTACTGTAGGGCCCACCTTGATGATATTTTGTATATCCACGCTGTCCATACGTTTCTCCATAACATTTTATGAAGGAGTCCAAACATTTATGGATATTAAAAGATTAGGTGGACCACACCAATGGAAATAGTGGCGATTGACCGTCTCACCATTAAAAATTCCAAAGAGCCCATCTCAAGGTTTTTTTTAATGTTTATTTTAAACCCAACCTGTTTATAATGTTAAGAAGATCTGGATGAAGGGAAAATACAAATATCAGCTTGATCCAAAACTTGTGGCCGATAAAATGTTTTTTAATGGTCATTCATCACTGTTTCTAGTGGTATGGTCCACTCGAGAATTGGATCTTCTTAAGGTTTGGAATATTGTCATATGAAAAAACAGATGGACGGCGTGGATATACATAAAATACATCAAGGTGGGCCCCACACGGTTAGGGTAACACCCACTAAGCTGTAGCCAGGGTAACAGCTAATCCGCTCCCTAAAAAAGAGTACCTCGCAGGAGCACCCTGCAGTTTGTTCCCATCGCTTCGCATGGCCCACCTTGGGGACATGACAGCCTTCTCACGATGATAAGAAGACCCCCTCTCCTGCACAACCTAACTCCATCAACAAAGGAAGTGATCAGGACCGTCCATTTAGTGTGCTTTACTACGAGTGGCCCACACTTCAAAGCTCTCACCTGTCTCCACTTTTTCCCTTCCTGATCTTCTTGTTGTACGTTTTAAACTGGAGTCCATCGATGGTAGGGGCCAACAGATGGACGGCTAGATTCACCTTCCAACTACCACTTGTTAGTGGGTAGTACGAGAGGTCCCATGCAAGAGAGTGTATTTTATCAATTCATATTCATCCTGTGGACCCCACCATGGATGGTCCAACCCAAAGATTTCAAATTCCTCGAATGGTTTCTTTCATTTTCTAATCATTCCTAATGAATTGGATGCACGGTTGAGGAGGCGTGATGTTTAACAATTCCGGCAGGAGTTATTTGATACTCTGGTAGAGTACAATTGTTCGTACTCATCCATTAAAATCTCAGCATGCTATGAATGCAGCTTTTTTCGGACCATCCATTGTTTCACTTTATGAGTGGTCCACCAGCATGTTCATCACTTGTCTCTAGTAATATATCCTGATCGTCCATTTTTCTCATGTGAGTGCAGTGCACACGATCAGAGGACTGGCAGATGTTCCCTCAGAGACCCATCTGATGAATGGCCGAGATCTTGGAAAAGAGTACCACGTTTGCACATGGGATGCAAAGAAAACTATCAATCTCACCAAAGTGGGTCCCATACACGGTTTGGGGGAATCCGGATTCGGTAGTGACCCTTCGAGTACCCTGGTCGGTACTGGGAATGCTCCGTGGGCCCACCACGATGTATGTGTTTTGGGAGCGAATTAGCTGTTACCCTGGTAACAGGGTAACAGCTTAGTGGGTGTTACCCTTACTGTGTGGGACCTACCTCAATGTATTTCTTGTATATCCACACCGTTCATGTTTTTTTAAATATCATTTTAGGATGATATCAGAAATCATAAGAAGATTCAAATCTCAGGTGGACCTTACCAATAGAAATATTGATGAATAACCATTAAAAACATTTTGTTGACCAAAAACGTTTTGGATCAATCTGATATTTCAAATTTCCCTTCAACCAGATTTTATTAACATTATAAACAGGTTGGATTGAAAATAAACATTAAAAAAAAGTTACAATGTGCCCTTTGGAATTTTTAATTGTGAGACACTCAATCACCATTGTTTCCTATGGTATGGTCCACCTGGGATTTTGATATGTATAAATTTTGGTATCCCATCCTAAAATAGTCGGTAGAAATGGATGGACGGTGTGGATATACATAAAATCATCTAGGTAAGCCCAAAGGTAGAGATAACACCCACTAAACTGTTACCCATGTAACACGGCGCCCATGTGTTTTATCCGTAACCAGTACTATGATGCATGAGCCAAAAAATGAGTGGACCACACCACAGGAAAAAGCTCCCACCAATACCCCCCCCCCCCCCCCCCCCCCCCGGATCAAGGTCTAGTTTACAGTGGGCCTTAAGAAGTTTTTAATGGTGAGTGTTTATGTGGACGCGGATTAACTACTGGCAGGTTGAGTGACGTAACCAACTTCTATGGCCCCACCATGATGTATGTGTTGTATCCACATCTTACATCCATTTGGAGAGAATACTTTAAGGCATGGGCTAAAAAATGAGACAGATCCAAAGATCAAGTGGACCCACCAAAGAAAATAGTGAGGACAATGACATGACCATTGAGACCTTCCTAGGGCCCACCATGATGTTTATTTGAGATCCAACTTGTTCATAAGTTCACACAGATATGGAAGAAGGGAAAACATAAATAAAATCTTGATCGAAAACTTCTGTAGCCACAATAAGATTTTAATGATAGGAGATCAATCCCCACTATTTTCTTTGGTGAGGTCTACCTCAGCTTTGGATCTGACTCATTCTTTGGCTCATGCCCTAAAATGATCTCTCCAAATGGATGTACGGTGTGGATACAATACAGATATCACGAATTGAGCCAAAGAAGTTGGTGACATCACTTCAGTAGTGAGATATCTACTCAACCAGTCAGTAGCTAATCCACTTCCGTTTCCCGTGGTATGGTCTACCTAAGATTTAGATCTGTCTCATTTTTTTGTTTCATTTCCTAAAATGATGAGCCGGTAAAATAGATGGGCAAACGGAAGAAAATACATACATTATGTTGGGACTCACAGCACCGTCCAGTACCGAAATCTTGTTACCAGAGGGGTTGTTACGTAGTCGGAGTCAGTGATGGATTTGGTGGGTCCATTCCTAACATGTACCGTAGTGCATGTACCAATTTATCGTTTTTGTCCCATCTTTAATGAGATGGGGGACCAGAATTTCCAACCAAGTGGTGGGACCCACTGCCTGGTCAGGAAAAAGATATGCACGTGGACACGGTACACCAGCTGCATATGGGTTTTACTCACCATCTTCGTCTGTGGCCCATTTAATGACCTTTTTGATAAATAACCAGCATCAGTGAATGGAAAAGAAACCTGATAATAAATAGCCAGTAAAAATCCATCAATAAATAAGTAAATAGCCTGTGGTCCACTACCATAATAATCATAAATAAACAAGAGCATTGACTTTTTCGTTGATGCATATGGAATTTCCGTGCTTGACAGGTTGGATGTCATACACATATCATGTGGGCTAAAAAATTTATGAGTTTATTCTTCTTTACATAAAAAACAATATTTAAGGGTACTTTGATAACTCCCTCATTAAAATGTAACACTACATAGGTATTTTTATTGTGGTTGTCTTCAATCTTGGACACCAAGGAGTTTCAGGGGACCGACGGGATCGGATCAGGTGTCCGAAATTGCGTAGAATACAGCTTCTAGAATCTAGACACTGCTGGATCGGAAGCTCGGGGGTTGTCAGATGCCCGAGGGATTTGGTCAGGCACCCGAAACTCTCCCGGATAGAACTAGTTACTCTTTAGACAATTTTTTGGACTGTCGGTCACCCAATGAGATCAGGTCGTGTGCCGACAATGCGTACGCACTCTAGGTCGATTGCGCAAGATTTGTTTTTAATCTCAATTTTATGCTGTTTAAAAGGGTGTAATGTGGGATTAGGGTAACACGAGGAGTCCTAGACGTGTTCAAGGGATTGAGAGAGTTCTAGGGTAAGAGAAATAGCTTGGGATAGCTTGGGTTTCTCTCGAGGTGGCTTGGATCCAGGTAAGTTTTCTTCATTCTCTTGTAACTTCTAATTCATAATGGATTCACTTTGTGCCATGGTTTTTTACTTATGAAATTTCCATATAAAATTCGAATTATCTATTGCATGTTGATTTGTATGATTGTTACCATTTTGTGATTGCCATCCGTTTCACTCGCGCTTCCACTATCGGGATTCTCAACAAATAGTATTAGAGATAACGTTGGGAGGCAGACTTGAATATGAGATGAGGCTTCAATGGCGTCAAGCGTGAGATTCGACATAGAGAAGTATTATAGGAAAAAACAACTTTGAACTATGGAAGGTCAAGATGAAGGGCCTTCTAGTTCAGTAAAGATTGGAGGATGCACTCCTTGAGAAGCAACCAAAGACTATGACTGAAGAAGAGTAGAAGAAGATGGATCAGAAAGGCAATATCTCAATCCAGTTGTGCCTGACGAATGAGGTCATGTATAATGTCATGAGGGAGAAGACTACGGCTGATACATGGGTGAAGTTAGAGAACATCTACACGAATAAATATCTTAAGAATCGTTTGTATTTGATGCTTCAGTTGTTCAACCTGAAGATGATGGAAGGGACCGATGTTAAGAGCCACATCAACAATTTCAATAAACTCATTTGTAAATTATTGGATGCAGATGAACGGATGAAGGACGAATATTAAGCATGCGTCCTGTTGAATTCTCTTCCGAATTTATATGAGTCGTTCAAGGACTCGTTGTGCGCAGGTAGAGACAATTAGCGTTGAGACCATTATCTCAGCCCTCCAGTTGAAGGCGATGAGAAGTAAAAGTGGTGGCGTGAGTTCTTCTACGGAAGAGACATTAGTTATGAGAGAAAGAAATTTTAAGCGGGATGAGAATGTTTTTTTATCGAGATCTAAATCTAATGGCAAAGGGAAGAGCAAGGTGAGGTACTGAAATTTTGAAAATGAATGACACATGAAGAGGGATTGTCCGAATCCCAAGAAAAAGCAAGAAAAGTTTGGAGATTTTTTAAGGGGCTAATATCGCGAAATTCACAGAGGACAAGTGCGATGTTTACGATGTGTTGACTATATCCAGGATTAGGTACTTATCTTGCGATGGGTGGCTTTTAGATTTAGGTGCATCTTATCATATGTGTCTTGACCGGAGTTCATTCATGACATACAATGAGTATGATGGTGGATCTGTGTTTTTGGGTGATGACTACGTTGATGGAATCGAACGAGTTCTGAAAGATGTGAGGCATGTCTCTAGGCTGAAAAAGAATTTGATCTCCCTTGGTGCACTCGAGGCGATGGGGTGCAGGTTCATCGGCTACAATTAGTATTGTAAAGTGACAAAGAGGGCACTAGTGATCATGAAGGCACAAAGGTGCGACCATCTTTACAAGTTGATAGGGAGTACTTCTCATAGTGGAGTTACGACGGCTGTAGTGGAATTTATGGTTGCTCGTATGTTGCAAGTGCACAAGGGTCATATGAGCGAGCGAGATGTAAAGGTGCAAGAGTAAAGTTGGTGAGGGCACGAGAAGCGGTGGAGCTGTGAAGGAGACGGATTAGAGATGAAGAATGAAGCTTTAAAACATTGGAGCTTAAAGATTGAAGCCATGGTAGAGATTGTTCGGGTTGTCTTCAATCTTGGACATTAAGGGGCTTCAAACGACCGATGAAATCGAATCAGGTGCTTGAAATTGCCCAGGATGCGACTTCTGGAATCTGGACACTGTTGGATCGGAAGGTCAGGAGCTATCGGATGTCCGATGGAATTTAGTCGGGCACCCAAAACTCTCCCAGACAAAACTAGTTACTCTCTGGACAATTTTTTTAGACTGTCGGTCACCGGATGGCATCGAGTCACAATTCCATACTCTCCTTCATTGCGTACACAATTTAGGTCAGTTGCGCAGTTTTGCACAGGATTTGTCTCTAATCTCGATTTTATGCTATTTAAAGTGGTGTAATGTGGGATTAGGGTAACACGAGGAGTCCGAGATATGTTTAAGAGGTTGAGAGAGTTCTAGGGTGCGCGAAAGGGCTTGTGATAGCTTGGGTTTCTTTTGGGGTGGTTTGGATCTGGGTAAGTTTTCTTAATTCTCTTGTAACTTCTAATTCATAGTGGATTCGCTTTGTGCTGTGGGTTTTTTTATACTTGTGATCGGTTTTCCATGTAAAATTTGAATTGTCTCTTGGATGTTGATTTGCTTAATTGTTGCCATTGTGTGAATGCCATCCGTTCGATTCAGGCTTCCGCTGTCGGGATTCCCAACAATTTTATTTAGAGGGATTCTTTGGTAAATTTAGAACTTATAAGGAATTTTTTGATAAAAATTTCTACATTTATCCTTGGGAGTTAGGATTTTCTATATATTGTGAAAAAACACCCACACAATCGATTTAGGCTAAGTCAAAACCATTAAAAATGGTTAAATGAAAGGAAATAGATAAGAGGCATAAAGATTTACGTGATTTAGTAACATACCTACTTCAAGGGACAATAACATAGAGCTTTTTTCTTCAGTAAAATAAAAAATATCATAAATATAAGACTTCTCTTCTTTTTTCCTTTGTGCAAAAACTTTCATTAAGAAATACCTTGGAATATGATACAATGGACTAATACCTCTCTTTATCAATAGTCTTCTTCATACAGATAATACCATATGAGAGAGCACATGTTAAAATGTACAAAAACTAAGATTCACTTACAACATACATACATATGTATGTACACAAAGAAGAGAGAAAGAAGGGAGGGACATCTCCTGTTAGGAGACGCCAGTGACCTCCATTGCCTCAATAGTAGAATGCTTATCAACCATGCATGTGGGGCTCACCGTGGAGTGGATCATTAATCCAAACCATTCATCACTTGTGTCTCGAAAAAAAATAAAAAGACACTAAAAAATCAAATTAGTTAAAAAAAACTTAAGCAGACCACACCGTGTGAAATTATAGGGTTTAGGCCTGAGTAATTTACATTATTTTTTGTGGTGTGGCCCATATTGGTTCTGTATAAAGGTGATGTTTGGGCTAATACATTGAATATGAGAAGGCCCATCTAGTTAAGAGAATGGAGGTCACACATACAACATGGTGGGCTCCATATATATATATATATATATATATATATATATATATATATAGCTAGCGTATATTAACTTTCTCCTATAATATATAATCCACTTGATCAGCTCACAAGTAAACAATAACTGCGTCTTCTAGGTAGGAAAGTAAGATAAAATTATGGCCAATTTAAATTCATGGAAAGCATAAAAAGGAAATGGTATTTCTTAGCTGAAGAAAGGAAGCCCTATTTTCATAAAATGGTGAAAAAGTAAATATTATTTTCTTATTTATTTTTCAAAAAAATTCTACAAAAATTGGATCTATTTTTAAATTTGCTATTTGGCAAAAAAAAAAAAAAAAAAAAACTTTTAAAACCAATATCCTACATAGTCACTAGCATGTGCCAAATTAGCACTTGTGGCATATGTGAAATACGTGAAGATAGATAGTGGCACATGTGGCATATATGGCATATGAGAGAGCTCTAGAAGCTAAATTGAATCAAACATTGTACGTGTGGGGTCCTTGAAGGAGTGCAGTGGCAGAAGACATGCATTGTCACATTTGACATGTGGGCACTTGAAGTTAGATGACAGCACTTGGGCACATTAGCAGCATTGGAGCCATACATATTTGGAGAAATTGAAGATGGACAATGGCACATGTGGCACATTGATGCATATAAAGTGCTCTGCACATGTGGGGCGTTCAAGAAAATGAATGGGATTACATGTGGCACACTGGCAAATGTGGGGCGCAAGGGTGTAAGAGGAGATGGATGAGAACATATTAAGCAGATGGATACATTGGCTATGCTGGCACATGTGAGGTGATTGAATATGGATAGTGGTACTTTTGGCTTAACCTTTGAGAAACCCAATTTCTTTCCGTCATGAGAAAATGTATTACTTGCAGAGGTGGGAAAATACATTTTTTGTGTTCCATCAAAAGATAAAAAGTGAGAAATAGTGCTTTTAAAAAATTTCACAAATAAATACTTGACAAACAAAAAAAAGTGTGTTTCATGAAAGGATGTTTCATTTCAATTCCCTTCGATAGATCCAAACAGGCCCTTAGGGAAGAAAAATGAGAAGGCAGGAGGTGAAGGCTGTCACTTATCTTTGTCTGAAAACCTGTTTCCCTTTTAGTATTAGATAGATATTAAACAAGGTATTTTTGTTTTGCACCATGTGAAATGGTGGTGAGTGGTGACTTTTAAGATGTACAAATGCCACAGTAGTACAACAATCTTAGTGGGCCAAATGGCTCACCTAAGTTTTATGGAGCATAACTGGATAATTGCACTGAGATGATGACATTAGCCATCTGAATTTCCCATCAAAATGGACCATTCATTGATAGACATTAATTGGATGGTTAGGATTGCTCTATTATTTTGATTTTAGGAATATTCTCCATCTATAATGAGCCCCACAATTTTTGTGGTCCAGATAGCTCACATTAGTGCCACATGTAGAGTCACTACTACTTTATAAATATTGCAAAACTAAAATGGCTATGAAAAAGAAGAAAAGAAAAGAAATGTTTATGTTTCAAATGTCAGGTAAGTGTGACCATCAATCTGGACCGTCCAATCGATAGGCCACCTTATGAATAGGTAAAATTATTTACTTTTTTCCATGTTTAAAAGACTAGAGGACTCTAATTGATTTGTTGCTTCCTGAGCTTGAGTTGGCCCAAATGACTTGAGTAAACTCAGAACAGGATCCAATTATTTTTTATTTTAAATTTAATTAATTTAAAAAATGCCTGTGTTATTTACTTTATATATTTGTTGTGACAGCTCATGGTAGCATGTGAACCTACATATGTCTCTAGCTGCGCCCACATCTCTCCCTCAATTTATGGTCTGGATAGACATTGATGCCACATGTAGAGTCACCGCTACTTTTTAAATATTGTAAAACTAATGTAGCGTTGAAAAAAAAAAAAAAGGAAAGAAAAGAAAAGAAAAGAAAGAAAGAAAGAAAAGTTTATGTTTCAAATGTTAGGTAAGCCATATGTGTGACTATCAATCCATACGGTCCAACGGATAGGCCACCTTATGAATGGGCAAAAGTATTTACTTATTTTCATAATTGAAGGACTAAAGGACTCTAATTGATTTGTTGTGTCCAAAGTTGAGTTGATGAAAATGAGTTGTGTCATATTAGAATAGGCTCCACACCGAAATCCATAGCTCAAGTGGCAGATTAAGCAAAGATAGCCTCGTTTCAACACTAAGGTCATGGCATCGATTCCCATGGTAGGGATGGCTAACATTGTGATGTGACTAACTGAGGTGGGTGGTTGTACTAACAATAGGGTGTGTTAACTAACCCATAATATATATATATATATATATATATATATATATATATATATATATATATATATATATATATAGACACACACACACACTAGGTTCCAATTACTCCGGCAAACAAAGCACATTGGAAATTGCGTGGACCAACCACCTTTCAACGGTGCAGAATGAAGTGCACATCAACATCTGTTATCCCTATGCCCATTGCACTCGTCCTCTCATTTCCTAGTATATTTAAAGGTGCGCCCACATGCAAAACTAAGGGATTGATTTCTTTGGAATCTTCTGATCAACGAACAATAATAAGAGGTTTCCGTGCATTTTAGTGAGAAGAAGTGGCAATTAATAAATAAATGGTAGTTGGCATGTTAGACGACATTGACAGGAGTACGGTGTAGCCCATGGTTCAGCGATCCGGACTTAGTTGACTCGGACGAGTCATCATCAAATTCGGTCCGAGTCTTTTAACAATAGCAAGCCCTCAGTTCACAGTGCTCTAATTTCTCCTCAAGGTTTGCAGTGGGACATTTGGACAGTCCCATCGATCAATCCGACCGTTCATTGGTCAGGTGCACAAATTACACAGTTCGCCATGAAAACATCACAGCGATCATCTTGATCCATCCATTCAGCATTTTTCTTTTATAGCCAACCGCTTTGCAGACCATGGACGGTTCAGATTGATGAATGTACTTTCCTGATAATAGCAGGATACCCATTTTGCAGGGCATTGATCGAATGGATAAGATCCTCTGATCAGTATAAACCAGGACCCACCATCTAGTAGGTCTACTTTGAATAACAAATAGTTCAAAAAGCACATCAATCGGACCATCCAAGCCATCCAATCAGTGACCATCAAACCATCTGCAATGGCTATGATTGTGAGATGGCTGTGGTTTTTTATGATGTGCTATCCTCAATAAGGCCCATTACATGGATGGTCCTGCTTTGGACAGGGAATTCACAAAAAACAAAAAAAAAACAAAAAAAAATCTAATTCGAGGTCTCTTATCTTTGATTAATGACATAGAAATAGACGGTTACTAGAAAATCCATCAACTGCCCAAAAAAATTTCAAAACTTTGACGGATGTGATTTCCAGTCTTGAAGAAACGTAGGTCATTCCCCATAAGCGGTGGATCCCATAAGATCAACGGTTTGGATTAATGAGCCATGAGCAATAATTGTACAAAATTGGTGGGTGCATCAGGACAGTACTATTGTTCTGATGCCCTAGCGTTGAGGTAAAGACTTCATGTTTGGCCATGATCTAAAAAATCAGGTGGGCCACACCACAGTGGAAGTTGTAATGGGACACCCACCATTAAAGACTTCCAAATTGTGTCTGGGGTCCACCATAGCTTGCATTTGCCATCTAATCCATTCATCTGACTCTCCCCACCAGGATGCAAGGACACATAAAAAAATCAATCCATTCCAAAACTCATCTGGGCCACACCACGTGAATTTATAGATTTTACTCATGATTTTACACCTTTCCTTGTGGTTTGGCCCACCTGAGTCTTGATATCCAGGATGAAATGGGTCGTTGCATCCGGGGCAGATCTCCGTGTGTCACGCTCTCCATATGCCTCCGAGTGTCACGCATCGGGATACTTAAAAAAGTTCATGGTCAATCCACTGTGGGGCCCACAAGACCAACAGTGTGGACCACTGAACCGTGGGCCCCACATGTACTGTAAGATTTTGATCTACCTCATTTTTTAACAGCGAGTGTTTTCCTGTGCTGTGGTCTACTTCAAGATTTAGATCTACCTCATTTTTTTTTAAGTTCATTTTCTAAAACGAGCGGGTAAAATAGATGGGCAAACCAAACAAAATACATATATTATAGTAGGGCTCACAGCACCAACCAGCACTGAGATCTTGTTACTAGAGGGGTCGTTACCAAGTCCCAGTCAGTGATGGATTTGGAGGGCCCATTCCTGACATGTACCTTGGTGCATGTACCAAATTATTATTTGTCCCATCTTTAATGAGATAGGGGACCAGAATTGCCTACCAGCTGGTGGGACCCACTGCCTTGTCAAGATAGAGATATGCACGGTACAAGGGACACCAGCTGCAAGTGGGTTTCACCTTACTATCTTCGTCTGATGGCCCATTTAAAGACCTTTTTGACAAATAACCAGCATTAGTAAATGAAAAAGAAATAATGCTGATCAAATAATTAGTCAGTAAAAATTCTTGAAGAAATATGTAAATAGCATGTGGTCCAATACCATAATAATCATAAATAAACAAGAGCATAGACTTTTCGTTGATGCATATGGAATTTTTCAGTTTCACGTGCTTGACAGGTTGGATGTCACACATTATGTGTTGGGGGGGGGGGGGGGGGGGGGGGGCAAAAATACACACACAATTGATGTAGGCTAAGTCAAAATCATTAAAAGAAAAAAAGGTCAAATAAAAAAAACAAGAGATAAAAGATATAGAAATTTACGTGGTTCGATAATATAACTATTTCAAGGGATAGCAATATAAGCTTTCTTCTTTCCTAAAATAGAAAATATAAAAATACAAGAATTACTTTTCCTCTACTCTTCCCTTGTATAAGAATTTTCATCAAGAAATATTTCAAAATATGATATAATAGAATAATACATCTCTCCATCCATGGTCCCCTTTATATAGACAACATCATATGAGAGAGCACATGTTAAAACATAAGAAAACTTAGGTTCACCTACAATATACATGCGTATGTATGTACACAGAGAGGGGAGAAAGAAGGAAGGGACATCTCTTGTTAGGAGACGCCATTAACCTCCATCTCCTCAATAGTATAACGCTTGTCAACCATGTATGTGGGGCTCACCGTGGTGTGGATCATTTACCAAATCATTCATCAATTGTGTCTTAAAAAGCAAAAAGACATTAAAAATCAGATTAGATCAAAAACTTAAGCGGACCACACACTATGTGAACTTATAAGGTTTAGGCCTGACTTTACATTATTTTTTGTGGCATGGCCTATATCAATTCTCAATAAAGGTGATGCTTGGGCTAATACATTGAATATGAGAAGGCTCATCTAGTTAAGAGAATGGATGTTGTGCATACAACATGGATGCACAACATGGCGGGCTCCAAATAGCTAGTGTATATTAACTTTCTCCGATAATAATCCACTTGATCAGCTCAAAGCATCACATTCACCAAACAATAATAGAATCTTCTCTCTAGGAAAGTAAGATAGAATTATGGCCTATTTGAATTCATGGAAAGCATAAAAAGAAAGTAGTGCTTCTTAGCTTAGCAAGGGAATCATCATTTTTATTAGATAACTGCTTAAAGATAAATCTCGTGGATCTCTTTCGAGATCAAGAGCATCTTCAAGATTGAAAAATATATACAACACAACTAGCATCTCCAAGAATAATAAAAAAAAAAAAGAATCTACAATACACCTAATTGATTGCCAAATATCTGGCAATCATACCTCATCTTCGTTATGTAAAAATCTTCTATAAAATTGTATAAATCGGAATACAATATCTCAACAGATCTGTGGTTGGGAAAATCATTTTCACATTATTGATTGCAATTTTCAATTTTTATAAAATAGTGAGAAAATAAATATTATTTTTTATTTATTTTTCAATAAGATTTTCTTATTTGTTTTCCAATAAGATTTTTCTACAAATTTGGAATCTATTTTCAAATTTGTTATTTGGCGGAAGAAAAATCTTAGAAATAATATCATATGTAGTTATGCGTGAAGATAGATAGTGACACATGTAGCATATATGGCATATATATGAGAGAGCGCTTGAAGCTAAACTATGATACACATCACACATATGAGGTACTTGAAGGCGTGCAGTGGCACAAGACATGCATCGTCACATTCGACATATGAGCACTTGAAGTTAGATGACAGTAATTGTGCACATTGACAACATTGGCAATGTACACATTTGGAGAAATTGAAGATGGACAATGACACATGTGGCACATTGGCGCATATGGAGTGCTTTGCACACATGTGGGGTGGTGAAGAAAATAAATGGGTCTACATTTGGTACATTGGCAAATGTGGGGTGCAAGATGATTGATGGCACATGTGGCACGTTAGCTGTAATGACCCAAAAAATTCTGGTCATTTTAAAATTGTGTAATGATAAAAAAAAAAAAAAGGGTTTAAATGAATAAATCTCACACTTACAAACAAAAAGGAAATATGGACTAGTTGCTTAGAGCTCTCTTGGTGGAGTCCGAAGACTGGGGATCGAGTGGGATCAGTTGTGGTTTGGAGGTGCGCCCAAAGTAGGGCCAGATCCAAGGTCTGAGTGGGCCACACCAACTTAAAATAGATGTAGAAAAAAATTAAAAAATAAAATGGGTTGTTGGACCGGGCGTGGACCCCACTGTGATGTAATTGTTAGATCTACGCCGACCATCTGTTTTAGTATATCATTTGTGAGTATGAGTTAAAAAATCAAACAAATCCGAATCCCCATTGGTCCACACCACTCGAAACAGTAGTGATTGTGTCCTATCCACTGATTTGGAACTCGTGGGCCCCACTAATGACTCATTGGGAAATCCACTCCACCCAATCTCTTGGGCAATAAGTTGTAAGCCTTGTGACAAAAAATTAGCCTAATCAGACTTCTAGGGAGGCCATACCAAAAAAATAGTGGGGGCATATGGTTTGGATTCTTATAATTGGACCACTTTATGGACCTCACCATGAGGTATTTGCGAAATCTAGTTAATCTATCTTCCTTATTACTTCATTAGGGAAAAAATGACAAAAAATTAGATAGATCCACAACTCAAGTGGGCTATACCATTAGAAAAAGTATGAAAACGACGGGCGCGAATTAAGTGTTACCCTGCGAACAGCTTAGTGGGTGTTATCCCTACCGTGTGGGGCCCATCTTGATGTATTTTTTATATATCTACGCCGTCTATCTGTTTCTTCATGTCATTTTAGGATGTGATCCAAAACCCTAGGAAGATCCAAATCTCAGGTGGACCATACCACTAGAAACAATGATGTACAACCATTAAAAACGTTTTGTGGGCCATAAAGGTTTTGGATCAATCTGAGATTTATATTTTCCCTTCATCAAGACCTTATTAACATTATCAAGAGCTTGGATTGCAAATAAACATTACCAAAACCTTAAAATGAGCTCTTTGGAATTTTTAATGGTGGGGCACTCAATCACACTGTTTCTAGTGGTATGGTCCACTTGAGATTTGGATCTGCATAATTTTTGGAACCTCATTCTAAAATAGTCTGTAGAAACGGATGGACGGAGTGGATATATAAAATATCATCCATGTGGGCCATACGGTAGGGGTAACACCCACTAAGCTGTTCCCGGGGTAACACCTAATTCGCGCCCGAAAACGACCACTTTTTAAGGAATTGTGGGCCACACATGGATGTCCAGGATCAACCACCCCACAAATATGATCCGTTAGAACATTTTGAGGCCTAATATAAAAGATTGGCCTAATCTAACTATCACATGGGCCGTACAATAGCAAAGTGTGTAAATGAGCCAAAATGGCTACGATCGAAGCATTTCTAGGCCTCATCTTGCTGATCTGAATTATCCACCTCATCCATCTATTTTTGCAACATTGTTAGGTCAATTAAGTAGGATATATCCAATCCTATATCTATCATACCACTTATATTAGTAGTATTAATGACTACTTTTATAATACCTTATACATGTAATGAATCTTTTGGTAGTAGATTGTAACTTAAGCCTATGGAAAATCAAGCGGGACTTTCATCACCATTAACTGGTGAGTAATCCCACCATAATTCTTGTGTGTTGAAATTAAAATAGTTGCGGGATGATTGAGTGTTTGCCTCTGAGATATGTTATTGAAATCTATCATAACAATACATGATTTGGAATACATCACATCGCTGGACTGTTATATTGCATTAGAAGTTAAAGGACTGAAACATGTGTTACCTCTCATATGTTGAGATGAGCTACAAGTTGTAGATTATCTTTAATATAAAGATACGAGATGTGAACTGTACATGGGCATTACATGCACCATCTTTTATGCATCATTGTGTATACCGGGAGGATCTCTCCTGATGACCGGTAGGTACTTAAGTACCCGGTGTCCCAGGGATTCATCATGGATGCCCACACAATAGTGGAAGCCTACCCATTTGGTTGGGTAGATGCCGGCCCTAGGAGGGTTGATGCGGGTTGATGGAGTACAAATCAAGCAAGTGGACGGACTTCCCACTTGATCCATGCATCATACATACATAACATGTTGCATACATTCTACATTGATATAATTGGTATGACGTTTCTATTTTAATTGTAATGCATTTGAACTATGATGGGTTTTACTCACTGGGCATCCCAGTTGATGGGTGCAAATTAAACATATACAGATGACACATATGGGGTGCATGAGCAGGAACCTGAACCAGTGAAAAAACCACCAAATGTGTGACATTACTTGACGGAAGAAGAAACAATTGCTATTAATCAAAATGTTTAGCCAATTGCTTTATTTTAATTATATTTCATGACATTTAATAAGTCTTAAATGGGTGGACCGTTGTGTATGAATTTTATTTTTATTTAATTAGTTGTCAAATAATGTTTTGAACTTAGTACATATATAATCTTGTGCCTTTATAATAGGTTGACTCTTAAATAAAGTACACTTGTGCACGAGTCATACCCCATAATCTGGGCCTGCGGGTGTATACTCTGTGTTCAGATTTCGAGGCGTGACATTAACACATGTGAAATACTTTACACACGTGGGGTGTAAGATGAGATTGATGAGGACACATGGCGCTGATTACAACATATGGCATAATGGCAGGGGTGGGGCATGTCACACATGTGAGATGATTAAGATGGATAGTAACACTTTTGACTTAACCCTTAAGATAACCTAGTTTCTTTTTGTCGTGCAAAAATGCATTATTTAAGAGTAGATGTCAAAAGATATATAAAAAGTGAGAAATGATGTTTTCCACAAATAAAAGCTTAACATACAAAAAAAAGTATGTTTCATGAAATGATGTTTCATTTCATTTCCCTTCCATGAATCCAAAGAGGCCCTTAGGGAAGAGAAATGCGAAGATGAGAGGAGAAGGTTGTCACATACTTATTATTGTAAAACGGTGGTGATTCTTAAGATGTACAAATGCCATAGTAGCAACAACCATCTCAATGGGCGAAATGGCTCACCCAAGTGTTGATAGAGCATAATCAAATAATTGCACCGAGAAGATGACATTAGCCATATGAATTTTCCCATCAAAGTGGACCATTCATTGATAGACATTAATTGGATGGTTAGGATTGCTTGATTATTTTGATTTTAGGAATATTCTCCATCTATAATGAACCCCACAATTTGTGATTTTGATAGCTCACATTAATGCCACATGTAGAGTCACCGCTACTTTTTAAACATTACAAAACTAACATAGCGTTGAAAAAGAAGAAAAGAAAGAAAGCTTATGTTTCAAATGTTAGGTAAGCTGTATGTGTAGCTATTAATCCAGGCTATCCAACTGATAGGTCACCTCATGAATGGGCAAAATTATTTACTTATTTCCATGTTTAAAAGACTAGAGGACTCCAATTAATTTGTTGTATCCTGAGTTGAGTTGAGTTGACCAAAATGAGTTGGATTAGGTTAAAATAAGATATAATTATTTTTATTTTAAATTTAATTAATTTTAAAAATGCTTGTATTATTTAGCTTATACATTTGTTGCATCAGCTAATAGTAACAACTGAACTCACAAATATCTCTAGTTGTACCCACATCTTTCTCAGTATCTTAAAAAAAAAATCACCAGCAAACAATGCACATTGGAAATCGCATTGACACACTTCTAGTTGGATTCCCACCCACCAACCGCCTTTCAACGGTGCAAGATGAAGTGCACATCAACATCTGTTATCCCTTTGCACATTGCACTCATCCTCCCATTTCTTAATATATTTAAAGGTGCGCTCATATGCAATAATAAGAGAAGGATTCTTTCATGGAATCATCTTATCAACGGCCAATAATAAGAGATTTCCGTGCATTTTAGTGAGAAAAAAATTGGCAATGGTAGTTGGCTTGTTAGATGACATTGACAGGAGTAAGATGGAACCCAAGGCTCAGCGATCCAGTTGAGTTGACTCGGATGAGTCATCATCAAACTCAGTCTGAGTCCCCCCAGTTCACAGTGCTCCAATTTCTCCTCGAGGTTTGCAAGCTGCGACGATGACCGTGGGGCCCACCTTGATGTATGCGTTGTATATCCACACCCTCTATCCGTTTTTCCAGATTATTTTATGGAATGCGTCCAAAACTAAAGCAGATATAGATCTCAGGTGGACCACACAGTAGGGATTGAATTTCCACCATTAAAAGCTTCTTGGGGCCTACACAAGTTTTGGATCAAGCTGCTATTTGTAATTTACCTACATCCAGGTCTTTGTTACCTTATCAACAGGTTGGATGTAAAATGAACATTACAGTGGACCTTGGGTACGTAGTTTTAAATGATAGGTGTTCAATGACCATGTGGTCCACCTGAGATTTTTATCTGCTTCATTTTTGGGACCATGCCTAAAATAATATGGCAAAATGGATGGATGGCGTGGATATATCCATGCATGCATCGAAGTGGGCCCCACAGTCAGGGTCGCACCCACCTAGCTAGATCCAGGGTAGCAGCTAATCAGCGTATGCGATAGTACATCCTGACACGTTGATATTTAGTAGGGCTGTACATCGGCCGAGTCGAGTCGAGGTGGGCCAAGCTTGGCTTGGCTCATCTGTGCTCTCCTCGACTTCGAGCTCGAGGTCACCCTCGAGCTTACCATTGAAGCTTGCCTTGTTTGCTAAAACTTTCGAGGTGAGCTAGTGGATTGAGTCGAGGCGAGCTTACCTCGAGTCAAGTCGAGCTTGCTCCCACCTCAATTTATTATATTTTTTACTACAAAATACAAATTAAAAGTCAACAATATTAAGTTCGAGAAGTCACAAATATAATAGGGGAGAATAGTATTTCTAGAGGCGGGAGCCCACCATTAAAATGACCCAGCTTTGATCGGTTTTTTCTTTGGCCAAGTCACACATGCATTGAATGCAGACCACTAGTAATATTTTATGAACCATAATTAACACAGTACATGCATAGCTCACCATGTGAATGGACTGCCTTGATTATTGTGTGGACCATCTTCATGATGAGGCCCAGCTGATTTATGGATCAGATGCACCACCTCCCTTGTAAAATTGCAATCAATAGCTGCATATGGTGTTTGGTCTAACCATAGCCCCTATTTTGTAGATATGTATGGTGTGTGGTCTCACCATAGCACTTGTATTTGTGTAGCATGTAAAACACACAACCACTATGTGCTCACCATGTTTTCTACTTAAAATTACTCAATCCATCAGATATACTCAACAAGGAATGTTTTTTACCTGAACAAAATAGTAGGATTAAGAAACCCCCCAACATATGAGGGTTTTATATGTCCTAAGCTTGGACTCCAATGTATGTGTGGGGGAGGGGGGAGAGAGAACCAAGAAATAAGAAGATTAGAGTTTTTTTTTTTTTTTAACAAATATTTATATGAAACGAGTCGAGCTCAAGCTCGAGCCGAGTCGAGCTTGAATCGAGTCGAGTCGAGTGACCCAATGGTCGAATTTGACTTGATTTCTGACTCGAGCTCCTAAATGAAGCTTGGCTTGACTTGTTCTACTGAGTCGAGTCGAGCCGAGGTGAGGTTTTTTGAGTCGAGTCGATCGAGTTTCTCAAGCTGACTCGGCTCATGAACAGCCCTGATATTTAGACCTATGTGTACTCGCCACATGTGTGCCAGCATGGCACAGGTGTGAGATCTAAACCATCCATCAGGTTGGTCCGACCCTATACACGGTTCTTCAAAAATAAAATCTTGTTGACGTGGGCCCCTATTGAAAACCTATTTATGAGTTAGAAATATTCATGTACAGTTGTTTTTACAAACCGTGGCCCACTTGGAAAGTCCAATTGATTGATCTGAACTGTTTATCAAGTCCAGAACATATTTCATAGACCACCATACAAAAATCACACAGATCAGATGATCTAATCCATCATTGATTTTGGCCTTATTTTCTATGGTCAGTATTTCTCCATGTTATAGGATAGTTACAATTACCGGAAAAGGTGATTCTTTAAGATCATATGCAAACAGATGGATCCAATTGTTGATTGGTCCATTTTCTGTGTAAACAATCTTGACTGTCCATACCAAAGGCCTATGATCAATGGTTACTTTTCGTTGGATTTGTGTGATGTTTGCATGGTAGCCCATGAAACATCCCTTATACCTAATGAACAATCTGGATCAATGAACTAGGCTATCTAAGTGTCCCAAAACAACTAGAGCTGTGTTCTAATGATTTGAACGGCTCATTTTATGGGCTTCACTGATGATGGGCAGTATCTAAAAAATCTTCAAGACTTGAAGATCCTCTCAATGTCCAGGAGGAGCTCTCTTGTAGTGGTACTGGGCAGTTGTCGGCCCACACGATGTGTAACTCATCCATCAGATGTGTGTTGGAAACGGATGACCCAAATCTTCATTGCACAGGGCCACCAACCGGCCAGCCGGTTAGTAGGGGTGTCTGGCCAGCCGATCGGCAGTCTCCTTGTACAAGTGGATTTCTTGCGCGGTTTTGCACAAGAGGTTTCTAATTTCGGTTTTATGCCTATTTAAGGGGTGTATAACGAGATTAAAGGTATCCTAGATGTGAAAGGTAATTGAGAGAAGTTCTAGGTGAGAGAAAGAACTTGAGAAGAGGGTTGTCCTTTTTAGGAAAGCTTGAGTTTCTCTTGTGGGCTTGTGTTTTGGGGTCTTGGGTTCCATCTCTTGTAACTTCTGATATTATAGTGGATTAGTGTTGCTTTGTGACGTGGCTTTTTTACCTGTGAGGGGTTTTTCCACATTAAGTTCGGATTGTTTATGTGTGGGTGGTTGCATGCATTGTGATTGCATTGTGTTGCTTATTTGATTCAATTTGCTGCTTGTGTCCGGCTTTGCTTTCGTTGCTGACCCTCCTATCCCAACAATTGGTATCAGAGCGATTGTTGGGGTGTAGCAGAAATTTGAATATGAGACAAGAGCATGGTATCGGGCATAAGGTTCAACATATAGAAGTATTCGGGGAAAAATAATTTTAAACTTTGGAGGGTGAAAATGAAAGGCCTTCTAGTTCAGCAAGGATTGTAAGATACACTCATTGGAAAGCGACTAGAGGCTACGAAAGAAGAAGAGTGGAAGAAGATCGATGAAAATGCTAATGTCTCAATCCAATTGTGCTTGGCAGATGAGGTCCTGTATAACGTAATGAAAGAGAAAACTGTGGCTGAAACATGGGCGAAGTTGGATAATATCTATGGGAAGAAATCTCTGGAAAATCGCATATATTTGAAGCTTTAGTTGTATAGTTTGAAGATGGCGGAGGGGGCCGATGTCGAGAGCCACATCAGCAATTTCAATAAGCTTATTTGCAAGTTGATGGATGTAGATGAACCGATGAAGGACGAGGATCAAGCGTTTATCCTATTGAATTCTCTTCTAGAATCATATGAGTCACTCAATGACTCATTGTGCACAGGTAGGGAGACTATTGGCGTAGAAACCATTATCTCAGTCCTTCAAGCGAGGGCGATGAGAAGGAAAAGCAGTGGTGTGGGTTCCTCTACAGATAAAGCACTAGTTAGGAGGGGGAGGAATTCTGAGTGGGGTGAAGGATCTTCGTCATTGAAATCTAAATCAAATGGCAAGTGGAGATACAAGGTAAGATGCTGGAATTGTGGGGAAAAAGGGCACGTGAAGAGGGATTGTTCGAATCCAAGGAAAAGACAGGAGAAATCTAGATATTCTTCTAGGGAGGGAGCTAATACCGTAGAGGACGGTGGTGATGGTTGTGATGTAATGACTGTATCCGACATAGAGTCTCTTGGTGGAGAGTGACTCTTGGATTCAGGTGCATCATATCATGTATGTTCTGACCGGAGTTCATTCATGTCATACAATAAGTATAATGGTGGATCGATGTTTTTGGGTGATGGTTACGCTCGCAATGTGGTAGGTATTAGTTCGGTGCGCATTAGGATGTTCGATTGAGTTGAATGTATCCTTGAAAGTGTAAAGCATGTCCCTGAGATGAAGAGAAATGTGATATCTCTTGGTGCACTCGAGGCGAAAGGGTGCAGGGTTCATCGGCTGTTATCGGTATTGTAAAGTGATGAAGGGAGCGCTCGTGATAATCAAGGCACGGATGTGCGATAATCTTTATAAGGTAATCGGGAGCACAATTCATGATGGAGCTGCGGGATCGGTAGTGGGATCCACAGTTGTTCGTATGTGGCAAGAGAAAAATGGCCACATGAGAAGAGCAACAAAGCCTGTGAAGATGCAAGGATAAAGTCGATGGGGCATGAGAAGCAACAGGCATATAATGATGACGAAGTAGATGTGGAGGTTGTGCGTGGCAAGGTAGTGCATGATGATTTGAGTCGTGATGGAGTTTGTTGGAAACAGACGCCCTAAATCTTCATCTGGCAGTCTCCTTGTATAAGTGGGTTTCTTGTACGGTTTAACGCAAGAGGTTTTTAATTTCAGTTTTATGCCTTTTTAAGGGGTGTATTACGAGATTAGAGGTATTTTAGATGTGAAAGGTGATTGAGAGAGGTTCTAGGTAAGAGAAAGCTTGAGAAGAGGGTTATTCTTCTTGGGAAAGCTTGAGTTTCTCTTGTGGGGCTTGTGTTTTGGGGTCTTGGGTTCCATCTCTTGTAACTTTTGATATTATAGTAGATTAGTGTCGCTTTTTTTTTTTTTTTTTAGGGGTTTTTTCACGTTAAATTCGAATTATTTATGTGTGGGTGGTTGCATGCATTGTGATTGCATTGTTGCTTGTTTGATTCAATTTGCTACTTGTGTCCGGCTTTGCTTCTGGTGCTGGCCCTCCTATCCCAACAATGTGTACCCGCACATTTAGCCGCAAGCGCAAAAATCAGGCCGATCATAAACTCAGGTGGGCCACAGCACGGGGAAGAATTTGAAAGGGGACGCCCGGCAATGACCGTTTTGCAGAGCACGGACGGTTCAGATTGACGAATGGACTTTCCTGATAATAGCAGGATACCCATTTTGCAGGACATTGAGCGAATGGATAAGATCCTCAGGTCAGTATGAACCAGGACCCTCCATATAGTAGGTCTACTTTGAATATCAAATAGGTCAAACGGCAAATCAATCGGACCATCCAAGCCATCCAATCAGTGGCTATCAAACCATCTGCAATGGCTATGATTGTGAAATGGTTGTGGTTTTTTATGATGTGCTATCCTCAATAAGGCCCATTACATGGATGGTCCTGCTTTGGACAGGGAATTCACCAAAAAAAAAAAAAAAAAAAAGTATCTAATTCGAGGTCTCTTATCTTTGATTAATGACATAGAAATAGACGGTTACTAGAAAATCCATCAACTGCCCAAAAAAATTTCAAAACTTTTGACGGATATGATTTCCAGTCTTGAAGAAACGTAGGTCATTCCCCATAAGCGGTGGATCCCATAAGATCAACGGTTTGGATTAATGAGCCATGAGCAATAATTGTACAAAATTGGTGGGTGCATCAGGACAGTACTATTGTTCTGATGCCCTAGCGTTGAGGTAAAGACTTCATGTTTGGCCATGATCTAAAAAATCAGGTGGGCCACACCACAGTGGAAGTTGTAATGGGACACCCACCATTAAAGAGTTCCAAATTGTGTCTGGGGTCCACCATAGCTTGCATTTGCCATCTAATCCATTCATCTGACTCTCCCCACCAGGATGCAAGGACACATAAAAAAATCAATCCATTCCAAAACTCATCTGGGCCACACCACGTGAATTTATAGATTTTACTCATGATTTTACACCTTTCCTTGTGGTTTGGCCCACCTGAGTCTTGATATCCAGGATGAAATGGGTCGTTGCATCCGGGGCAGATCTCCGTGTGTCACGCTCTCCATATGCCTCCGAGTGTCACGCATCGGGATACTTAAAAAAGTTCATGGTCAATCCACTGTGGGGCCCACAAGACCAACAGTGTGGACCACTGAACCGTGGGCCCCACATGTACTGTACAAGGAATCATATGGTTTCTTCCTTTTTGCCATTAACTTCACAACACACTTATGAAAGCAATGCAATGACATTCATGACAAGCATGCCCACAGTGGTCCATGAAAAAGACCCACCCCTTAAAAGTCATATGATGCCCTTTGGATTTGCTTCATATGGTGGGATCTAATCTTGGCCGCTTATTTTCTTTTTTCAATATGCTCTTTTTGTTATCACCGTCCATTTTTCGTGAGCCACAGATCAGATGGTTCAAAGCGCATCTTTTCAACCATCAGCAATCCATGGTGGACCTATCAAGTAGATGTTTGTCAGCAATATTTGTCAGACTACTGATCACCTACAGGCAAAGCAATGTACCATTACTTGTGGTACTGTAACATCTTCGAGGCCAACATGCTACTTGTGTAGGAGATTGATACCATTAAAATGGTAGGCCTCACTGTGAAGATCACCTGGGACAAAAATCAGGGCAATCTTCTCATCAGACGGGCCACACCCTTGTAATCAATGGACAACCGATGATCTAACTCAACAACAGGCATGGCCATTGAGTGAGCCGATCAGCCTGATTTTTAAGAGGGGTGATCTTCATGGTGGGGCCTATCATTTTGATGGTACTGATCTCCAATGCAAGTGGCATGTTGGCAGGAAAGATCTTATGGCAACACAAATTGGGGTAGTGATCAGTTCTCCTTTCTCTTTGCTTGCCATTGACTATGTATTTGTGTGCCCATTGATTGAGTGGTTAGGATGCTCCAATTGGTACAGACGTCGTTATCTTTTTCTTTTTTCTTTTTTTCTTTTTTTTTTTTTGGTAGTTGTCGTCCTATCTGCTCCACTCATCCATCTTGCATGATGCGTGGCCCACTTATTTGCACAGAATAAGTGGATTTTCAATAGTCTGGATCATTGGTTTGTTGAGTGAGGCAAAGGATGGAGCTGAATGGATCATTCCCCAAAATTAGTTGAATGTGGACCGCTGTTGTATTTCTCTTACTAACAAATTGAAAGGTTTAGATTGTATTGTCCAGGAGATTTTCCTGTTATGTTAATCACTTCCCCGAAAATGTTAGAAGAATCCAATAGCAAATCTATCAAGGCCAAGAGCTGTATGTCATGGGCTTGAATCCCTACAAACCGTAGACTGTGGCTCTATACTTCTATGACAAATCTCCTTTTGTAGATGAGTCAGCCAACTAACCAAGTGTTAGCCCGGCTAAGTAAAGATAAAGAGTCTTATATATGCTTTAATAGCTTAAATGCCTACAATTTCTAAGGTGACTCCTATATGAGGTGGGCTCACCTATTTATGGGCCAAGGAACATTTTAGCTACTTTACATCAATGGCTAGGATGAAGCCACATGACATTCATCTGTTGTATGAGAACACCTGAACTCATTTAGATGAATCAAACAACTTACCCAACTCTACTTAAAGAGAGCAACATTATAGAACTCTAGAGCATTTCAGAGATCTCTATACAACTCTACATGTTTTTGGCCTACACTAAAAGTCTCTTAGATATAAGAAGAGCAAAAAATAGCCAATTATCTTGAATTTGCATATCAGGTCCTGTCGATTATCAGTGTTTGTCCCATATTCATCCGCTTGTGGGGTGAATGGTTGTTGCTTTGTCATAAGGTTATCCTCTCTGACAACGTCAACCTTGAGTTGTTCCCGTCTAGGTAGACCCGTCATCGTTCATAATAAAGAAGCTACCATTGCAAGGTCTTTTACTTCTCCCTCAGTGACCTAATCCCACTAGCCTCTTTCCCATCAAATTATGCATACTAACATCATTATGCACGTTCCGCTATCGTTGGTTCACTGCAATTATTCCACCTTTAGCTTAAGTGAAAGTGAAACCATCTCCACTTCTTGAGTCTTAAGGTATGGAACCCTCAGAAATAGGCTAACCCAACTTAAATGAGATCTGCTAGCTTCTTTATGGCCTATCATTATTGCCAATGCATTATCATCATCTGGTTCCAGATTGTAATTTTGAATGAAGAATATAGCTCCATGAGCAAAGGCTCCTTCTTGTCATGAAATGGTTAATGATATAATCAACCTCTGAATTATTACTTATTATTCCATCACTAAAGATCCACCCGATCAAAGTAACTAAGAACTCCGAATTGATGCTCCCCTTATATTCCACTAATGTTGTTTGATATATGGTCTCATCCTCCTTAAGACCCCTGATTAGCTACAAAGGCTAAGATCATCTTTATCTTGGTGTTCCCTGACCATGCATGGAAGTCTCTTATTGGTGAGATTGCACCGGTATTACCTTCACCCTACTCAAAAAGTTCATACCTAAGATGATATGCAAGTCGTCCGACAAAATGACAGAGACTCATCTTGCTGATCCACCCACCAATGTATAGTTCTACACCCTCGGTGATATGTTGGATTCATTTAGCTTCTGAATTAACTGCTTTTATTATACTAGATTCCACCAATTTTAGACCTAGCCGTTTCGCCTCCTGTCCAGAGACAAAGTTATGTATGGGTTGAGTGCGATTCTTGTTGATATGTATATTCACGTACATCAACTCCCAGGCCTCTTTGCCACTTGCCCCCCTTAGTACATTGAGCAGTATGGTTGCCCCCATCTTCAGCTCCTCGCTGGCTTGGACGAAGTTCAAGGCTTGCCTTTGTGGGTCTTGCTCGATGGTCACCATTACAGAGAAGGAACCTAAGCTACTTTACTGGCTCTTACGCTTACCCGTCATGGGTTAAGGAGTTGCATCGATCTAACCCGTAACCCGTGACTCACTGCTATCCCATTCTTATTCTCATCAAGCTCCGTTGTGAGGCATTGATAGCCTTCCTTTCCTGGGAACACCATTGCCCTATGAGGGCTGTCATAAGTGAAGCAATTGATCTCCATTGCTTGGATATGTCAAATCATTGTTCTTGTTGTGCCTAATGTTGTAGACTGCAGTGTTGTCAAAATCCTACGATTTACGATTTACGATATACGATTTTAGTCAAATCTTAAGTAAAACGATTTGAATCCCAACCTTGAATCCCTTTCTATACAAATCCTAGGATTTTATGGTTTAAATCCTACCATTTACGATTCAAATTATACTTGTTCTCTTCTATTTTAAGCTTCACTTGCCTTTCATTTTATATTTTTTAAATTAGTGGAGGCTTTAAGAATCGTTTAGAAAAGGTAAATTATTCTTATTTGTTATTTATAAGAGATTAAATGATATATAGTCTCTTCAATAATAAATCATGAAGCCTTCTTTTCTTTTTTTTTTGTGATTTCTTGCGTCTTAACTAGTCGAAACACCAAATTTATGTATGATTTGATTGTAATGTTTTTATGGATGGTTATGATCATGCTGACTTATATGTATTATGGAATGATGTTTAGAAATCAAAATATCCTTTTTCATCGGTCTACAATATCGAAGGCATCTTTTCCACCATGATTCTAACATTCGAGAAAGGAAAAAAGAACATTAATTATTAAAGGACCACTGTATTTTTTTTAAGGAAAATTTCAAGGAAGATAAAAAGTAGAGGAATAAGAATCCTTCAAAGGACCCTTCTAACATGGTATTACTTAGTGCACATTGATGGCAAAGGGAAGATAGATGAGTTTTAAAGAAAAATTCTGATGTATTTATATTTTTCATTTTTTTTTTCAAAATTTTAAGAATTGTAAAAAATCTTACGATTTATGATATGATTTGCGATCCGATACAATTCAACCCCTACTACGATTTACAATACAATAACAATTTTGACAACATTGGTAGACTGTCCATTAAGTCATAAGTCAAAGAACAAGTCCTTTCCGGCCATGTCAGGAATCTCTAACATTAGCATTGAGAATTCCTTAACATACAAGCTGAACCTTTGTGCTGTAACTACTTCAGATTCTGACAATGCCAAGTACTCGAATTCTCCAGGTAAACTTGTTTTCTAAGTTCTCTTTTGAATTCTTCCCAAGCGTACCTTGCTTAATGTCTGCATGATGCCCTGAAGTACATTAGTGTAGCCTTTGACCTTCTCATTTTCCAATGATCTGAAATATTGTGCTGGTCATCACAGAAAAAATGCCAATTCTTAGCATTCCTCAATCCATTTAAGGTCCTAAAGAAAGGTGTTTGTACAATAGGAATTTCCAGCCTGGCCACATTCCCATTGGCCACAACCCTTTTCCATAAGATCCAGCCACCTTTATTTCCTGATCTTTCAACATGGTTAGGATATCTAGCATCCTAGCTCGGAAGGCTCCCATTCTTGAGGTCAAGTGTCAGCCAACTTGTTCAGAGCACCTAGCAGTTTTCCATGGAGTTCCTTGAGCCTGCTATGAGGCCCTCTATGCTGTTTACCATCGCTTCAAACCATTCCTGCCACTCAGAAAATGGCAAGTTCCCCTCATGTGGGCCATCAGCCACCATGTCCTCATGACTCTCTCCTCAAGTGCTGGAGCCGACACCCTCGCTCCTACTCGCTCGTTATTGGTCCTTTGTGGGTATACATTTGTTAGCCATATAGCCCTTTTCCATAAGGTAAATAGGCTTCTAAGGCAATTGTGTGTCTCTTAGCCCAAAAGCTCAAAAATGCTATCAATCCTGAAGGCAAAGAATCTTCTATTGTTTAAGAGCTCAAACTGTTACAACTTCAAGATGCGCCTCTGAAATGAAAAGGGTTCACCTATTTATAGGCCTCAGAACATTCTACCTACTTTACATAGGGTTCATCTATGATGAAAACACATGGCACTCATCTAATGGTCAATAACACTTTGCAACCCTTCTAGATAATTAAATATAACTTGAGTCACAAGATCCCACAAGAAAACTCTAGAAAGTTCCAAAGATCTTTACATGGCGCCTCTGAAATGAACCATGTTCTGCTTGGAAAATGTGTATGAAGATTTGGGACTGAGGAGAACATCCCTTGGAAGCACATCGTCATCAGCGATGCAGGATGGAGAGTGGATCGCCTCAAGTTCATCTTTCTACAGGGCATTGAGTATTCAGAGGGCCGTTGTTGCCACCGGCTTCAGGACTTAAGGTAAGGGGAAGTTTGGAGGTTGGTGGTGGGTCGAGAAAAAAATTCTGGGAAGATGTTTGGTGCGGCAATTCCACTCTAAATGACAATAATCCCAAGTTCCAAAACATATCATCCAAATGGCGTGCGAAATTCTCGTAGTGCTTTTCCTTGGAGAAGTCGTAGTGCTTTTCCTTGGAGAAGTAGTGTGGTTGGGTCCACTCGCTTTTGAAGAAATTTGAGGGATGATGAAACTGAGTTCATTGCTCTCTGGCATTGCATAAGGAATCCATGTCTATCTGCTTCTTGTGCTGAGAGGTGGAGATGGAAGCTTCTCCTCAGAGTCTCAGACCCCTGTCTAGACTGATATGAAAATTTGAGGACAAGCGAGAGTAGTTGCTTTTGGGTGCCTCATGGCCAAAAAGATCTTAACCATCGACAATTTGAGGAAAGGAAAAATGATAATCACAAATGGATGCATTATGTGCCATAGAAACAAGGAATCTTCGACCACCTCCTCTTACATCGTGAGTTCGCCTCCAGGATTTGGGAAAACATCTTGAACTCATTTGTCTTGGTGTCAGTCATGCCAAAATCAATTAACAATCTATTCTCTGCTTGGAATTGGAGGTTTCCTGGTAGGAGGAAGCGAGGTCTTTGGAGGCTTTCTTTATTGGTGGACTTGTAGTCTCTTTGGAAGGACACAATAATCGAGCCCTCAACAAGTTGGAGAACAAGACAACGGTTTTCCAAAAGGTCAAGGTTAGAGTTATTTGATGGGCTATAGGGATCAATTGTTTTAATCTTTAAAAAAAAAAAAAAAAACTTTTTGGTGGGATGTAATAGGAAAGAAATTTTGGGTGAATGGTTTCATTTATGTAGCTTTAGGTTCAAGCTATCGGATAGAGCCTGGCCATCCTCTTCTCCCTTATTTTTCCTTGCATATTCCTTTCTGTTTTAATAAAGTTATTACCTTGAAACCAAAAGGAGTTCCCAAGAGGTGACTTGCCCAAGCTTGATTAACTATGGAGTTCAGATGGAATATGTTGCACTAGTGCTGATAAAAGCTCACCCAACTTTGAGTTGCTGGCTTGCCATGCCTTAACCATCCTTTCAAATGAAGAAAGAGCCCTACTAATTCTACCAATGCAAGCAGAAATATAATCCTGCTTTGGGTACAGGTTCCACTGTGGGTGGCACATGCAAGATCGGACTGTTTAAATGGTGGGTCCCACCATGCATGGGCCATGGCCTAGAAAACAAGTCAGTCCACTCATCAGGAGGGGCACATGTGTAGAAAAAACTGGATGGATAACAACCAGTCCAAATTCAATTTACAAGTGCCGCCACCTGATGAGCGGCCTGATTCTTGGGGCAAGGACACATACAGTGGGGCCTAAATGGCCAGGATCTTGTACACGTGTCCTTTACTGAAACATTTACCTGGGAGTAGGATTCTAATCCAACTCACACAAGTATCTTTTACATATCTCAGATTGAAAGTTTCCGAAATCTGGGGCATAAAGTACTAGATGAACAGGAACAAGCCTGGTACATGCCTTTTTTATGAAATGGATAAGCCAAAAAATTTGCTAGTTTAGAAATAACAGTCTAAATCATCCTAAACTGCAAGTTTTAAGTAGAGAAATGCTCCATTGCTCTCAGAGCACTACAAGTTCTAGTGCTAGCTGCATCAGTTCACTTGGACAATCCAATTGGTCGATCAAAACTATCCACTCAGTCAAAAACACAGTGCCCTGGATACCATGCAAAAATCACACTGATTGGATGATCCAATCCATCGTTGTTGGCCTTATTTTCTGTAGACATCCTTTTTTCAAGCCATGGATAGGATGATTATAATTGCCTAACAAAGTAATTCTTTAGAATCATCAGCAATCCATGATGCTCCCTAACAAATAGATGAACCAAATTGTTGATGAGACGGAGACCTATTTTCATGTCAATAATCTTGGCTGTCCATATTAAAACGCATTGATCAGATTGTTAATATTTGTCAGATCAGTATGGCGTTTGCTTAATGGCTTATGAAATGTTCACTGGACCTACTGAATGGTCTAGTGGATTGTCCAAGTGTCCCAATTCAACTCGGAGCACTTTAACTCATAGCGCTCAGCAAGTACTGGAGCATGCCTCTTTTAAATAACATAAAAATGCAGAAAAGTCCCAAGAGTTTATACCAGAGAAAAACCCAACTAATTTGTGGTAAGCAAGCAATAGTTCAGTTGCAAACAGGACAGCTTTCTAAGACAACAATAGCAAAAAAGTAACCAGGAGAAAGAAAACCTACGAAGAAACACAACTCTCTCTCTGACCAAACCATAATTTCTTATGACTTTACGTGCATACAGTGTTTCAATAGGTTGCACCAATTTCAAGATATTCCGCACCAAATTAGACTGATTAATAATGAAATTTAGCAAAATTTCGTGCTATTTAGTGCAACCAAACATAATAGGGAAGGGTAACAAATGATTAAGAATAAAGGTAAAGAAAGAGCAACAAAACTAATTTAATGTTGTTACTTATATTATTTTTACTAAAAGCATTAAAAAGATATTTTTCCTAAAAGCATTGAAAAGACTAACTAATTCTTATTAAAAATAGAAAAAGGTAACAAATCATTCAAAACATTAATTGATTTTAATGCTATAGTAAAAAATAACTTGTAATGTGAGCTGTGTAGCGTTTAGCATAATCTGCATAGCTTTGCATGCGAATTATCATTTAGCTAAGGCTACACGCAACTTAAGCTATTTTCATGAGGCACATAGTGTCAAGGCTAAGCTGTAGTGTAAGTTACACGCTACACAGCGTAGTTGTTTAAAACATTGCGTGCGTATTTGTAAGACTCAATGACTTGACTTGAAACTCAGCCAAGTAGACTCTTCTTGGTGAGATTTCAAGCCGACTCTCTAAGGGCCTGTTTGGATGCCTGTAAATTAGCTAAAATGTAAGTGACTTACAGGGAAGTCACTTACAAGTTGTGTTTGGGCGAGAAATTTCACCTGTAAGTTACTTATAGCCTGTAAGTCACTTACAAGTGACTTACAAGCAAATCTACTAAAAAACTGCAGGGGGATGGGGGTAAGAAGTCACTTACACGCTCAACAGTCGGAATTTTAAAAAGAGGGGAAGAGGGAGACGCACCAACCACCATTGACAGCCATGAATCTCACTGCAATCGTGTCTCTCTCTCTCTCTCTCTCTCTCTCTCTCTCTCTCTCTACAACTGTTGCCGCTCTCTCCCTTTCTCCCTCTCCATTCTCTACAAGTAGGTATGCCTCAAGAAATCCCTCTCTCCCTGTTAGTCGCAAGCCCCCTTTTCTTTTTTTCTTTTTTATGGAAACCGGCATTCGGCCCGGATTTATTACGTGGCTGTGACAGTGGGGCCCACCTTAAAACGTTGCATGGTATATCCACTCTGTCCATTAGTTTTGCCAGCTCATTTTAGGGTTTGATCCAAAAAATGAAGCAAATCTAAATCTCAGGTGGGTCACACTGCAGGAATAAGTGGTGATTGAACGTCCACCATTAATTTCTTCCAATGGCCCACTGTAATGGTTTTTTTGCCATCCAACCTGTTGATAATGTCACAGAGACCTGGATGACAACAAAATAGAAATGTCAGCTTGATCCAAATCTTGTGTGGCCCACATGAAGTTTTTTTGGTGGGTATTCAATCATCATTTTTTGTGTGGCCCATGTGAATGACTCCTTTTTTTACCGTGGCCCACTCAAGATTTGGATTTGCTTCATTTTTTTGGGCCAAGCTCTAAAATGAGTTAGCAAAATTGATGGATGACTTGGATATATCATACGTATATCAAGGTGGGCCCCACGGTCCAATCCATCAAGGTGGACCATTGTTCTTTATTTTTTATTTTTTTATCTAATTATTTTAATACATCCGGATTGTGTATCTTTTGGGGCCACTGTTTTTTTTTTTAAATTATTATTATATGGGCCATAACATGCTATGTGAAACAAATGGACAATTATTTCTAGGCATTGGTATATCTATGTGATTGGGCCCACCAGATGGATGACTCTCAAATTTTTGTAGATGTGACGAGGTGTAGGGGGCTGCACTAAACCTTGTACAACTAAAATATAAAAAATGGCCCACCATGGAATAGCTTAAGAATTGGCTTAAATATTCCTTTAGGTGGGCTTGACAAAATGACATATTTGGTGTCAAGATTTTTTATGTGATTATAATATTTTGAGAGGATTCCCTACTCTAAGCTCTGCTTGTGTGAATATACAGTTTTAAACTTGTAGGTTACAGGCTACCCAAACACAAAAACCAACTTACATGTAAGTGACTTACAGCTTACATCCAAACAGGATTACATGTAAGTGACTTTCACCTATGAGTCACTTACCTGTAAGTCACAACTTAAAGAACTTATAGGCATCCAAACTAGCCCTAAGAAACCTGGCCCAGGCTCGACAAGACTTGTCGAGCTGGCTTGACAACTTGGCTGACTCACTACAACTTGATGTGACTCAAAACGAGTCCTATGCCTTGTCAACTGGGGTTGAGTGATAAAATATAAAATGATGAGTGAGAGATTTGACCCACGACCTTGCAAGATGCAATGCAAGCCCGCTAGCAACAATCCACAAGCCTCGACTGGTTTTTCTTTGGCTATTTAATATATATACTGATTTTAATGATTTTAAAAAATTCATCACCTATTCAAAAATTCATCATTTACATAGTATAATATTTGAGTTGAGTCAACTTAAGACTCATTTGAGTCTTCAAGTTGACCTGACCCAACTAGACATCGAGTTAAGTTTTCAGGTTTTTGAACTATGTTTACATGTGTGCACATGCATGCACAATGGTGGTCTCTAACCGCGTGTTTGTTTGGAGTTTTTATCTAAACATTTCAATATTCAGACTAGTTGTTGAAAGCAATGAAATGTTTGATGCTATGAGAATAACATTTAATCTCTGCTGAATTTACAGGTTAACGGATGTAAGATTACTATCCCCATTTCTGTAAGAACTTCACATCATTGCTGTAAATTACTTGATCAAACATTCAATCATTCACCCTGTCAGACCCTTTTTCTTCATTGTCTGTGCTAGACTCACCATGAGAGATCATATTCATAAAAGTCTTCCTAGCCTGGTCAACAGCATTAGAAGTCTTTCTTGCAGCACCTGCAACTACTGGTTGCAATGAAATAATGGGCAAGCTTGCTCGTTCCTGTATCATTGCTGTCCGAAACAAAATCCTATAACAATTTAGTAAAGAAAGAAAAGTTATGCTAGATCACCCACACGTTTACGTGAAGGGCTGTCACTAGGCGGGGCTGATCTGTTGGGTTTTCAGGTCAGGCAAAGGGCCTGAAATTGAAGTCCGTTTAATAACCATCCCATGCCTAAAATTTAAGTCCGTTTAATAACCAGCCTGGGCTAGGGATTCATTTAAGAGCGCAACTGCCCCGGCCTCACAGTTTAGGATTTCGAGGGCACTTTTGTCATATATCATGGACGACAGGGCACACTTAATGAAGAGCCCAAATGTTGCACAAAATTGGGTGGCTGGGATTGATCCATGCATTATCATCAAGGGCGGGGCTCAGTCCTGTTTGTTTTGGCTGGTCACAGGCCCAGGTTTTACTTTGCAGGCCAGGTTAGACAGACCCTGGCCTGGCCTGTTGACAGACCTATCTACATGCAGTTGTACACTTGTACGTGAGAATGATTTTGAGCAGTCTGCAACCCAGTCTGCCATTTGGGCCCGGTAATCTACATGATGGGGCCCACCTGATGCACGGATCAGAGGTCCAACACGTAAAAACTTTGCACTGTAGCTGCATGTAGAGGTGTGGTTCAAAATTTGATTGTGGGTGTAGCAAAACTCAAGAAAGAAAATCTGAAAGAGTCACCAAAGAAGAAAAATAAACATGCGCCAACGTACAAATGGTCTGACGCCGAGCTATGGCACCAATCTGCCGGATCCCAGCTTCTGCAGCTTGTACAGCTTGTGCCGATTTGCTAACGCCATCAGCTATCTCTTGACTGATTACATAGATAACAGCAATATTAGAAGCAGAATCTCAAATAAAAGTATATTGCAGTAGTGTCAGTGGTTAGAAGCAGAATCTCAAATAAAAGTATATTGTAGTAGTGTCAGTGGAGGTTCAGGTCAATTGACATGTTAACATATTGAATTGGAGGTTTGTGTTTTATGCACCAATTTTCTTTGGCCTAGATTCAGTCGCTAAATAGATGGAAAAGAAACCATCATTGTGCTAGGGTGTAAAGGACCAACCAAAACAAACAAGCCATCTTTTCTGCGTACATAATGAACAACAACACAAGATCAGGCTCATGTTGAGTACCACCTGATTATTATATGCAAAAAGAAATAGGGCTATCAATGGGTACCGGGACCAGTGGGTACCCAATGGACCTGACCCGAATTTAAAGGGTCCGGTTCACATTTATTGGACCCGTAGATGAGGTCAGTTCGGGTCTCACCTTTTGGTGCAAAATCGAGTCCAATCTGGTCAGGTCAGTCTCGGTTGGGTCCAGTTAATTTTAATAGTAAATTTATATATATGTTAATTATTCTAGCAAAAGACATGAGATTTCATAAGCCACACACATGTAAGAGGGCCCATTTGCACACCATGCACGTGTCAAAGTGGCACATGTGTATGCAATCTAATACATGCATTGAGTGTGCCCAACCATTCAAATTCTCTTATTTGTCCGGAACCCTACTTAAAATCTAGATCTAAATACGCGATGGGTACCTGAACCCAGAAACATCCGGGTCTTCAAGAACTAGACCCAGACCCAACAAGACATGAACCCTGTTAGCACGGGTATGGGTACCATAGGACCTGACCCATTGACAGCACTAGAAAGGAAGTCATCACCAAGCCTTAGATTTCTATTCTCTTCAGCGGTTATAGATAGAATCAGATGGATAGAGTTATTTTAATGGGAAAGCAAGACAAACCAATGCATTTGGTGCATGTTCAGGGTGATAAGAAACATTGATCTGGTGTCCAAAACTCTCCCAAGGTTTTCAAGAGGATGGGACAATAATCCAATGTTGGCTTCTTCTTTTTTTTCTTTATGAATAGCCCAACATTGACTTAGGGAACCATGAATCTGTCGATCATTGACACTGCAGTATTAGCCCAATTATCCAACACGTGAAACACACACCACATTGGCAGATCCAACCATTCATCCTAATCCACCCAATCAATGCAGCAGGGTTCATTCCACCTCCCCTTCAAGACATACAGTTTGCTTCAGAACTCAGCTCATTTATCAGGACAATAATGGCCATGAACAGCTGTAAAAACCCTCCTGAAATCTCCTAAGCAGGTGCCATAACCAAGTGTTGCCTAATCATTGCATACAATTTATGACCAAATTCCATCCAACCACTATTCCACATCGCTCCTGACGAATCCATGCAAACGCAATCTTGAGCTGCCGCCTTCCTAGATGTAATGACATAGTGGAAAGTTTGTTTTGTGAAGTTCAGTCTCCTGCATGGTTACCAGGTTCATCTTCTGTTGCTTACATGATTCTGCCACCTGCTCTCTTCTCAGGCATCCCAGCCCTTGCATAGTCCAAGATAAAAGTCTCATCAGGGGCACATGGTTACCTCTTCCTCAGTCCCTCTACTTTTCCTCTTCAGTGCATAAAGAGCTTTGCCAAGCACACGCACATGTGCAATGAAGCACATACATACACACAGATCTACCAGCATGACATGATATGTCCACGATCCAATCCATCTGTTAGAACGGCACCACTCTATTGATGCCGTAGCCCAAGAATCAGGTTCATCCACTGGTCAGGTGGGCCACAGTAGCAAAACAAATGTACAGCTCTGAAAAACTTGGCTGAAGTTTCCAACCCATCCACCTTTTTCCAATATAGGGGCCCACATGCTGATTGGACCAGATTTATATTTGGAAAACCATGTAGAAAGTCAGACCAACCTGATGGATGAATTGGATCTCTCACCCATGTGACCATGTCACATGCTAGCAGAGATGTGTGGTGTGCACATGAGCTTTATTGCACACATGTGCGCTTAGCAAAGCTCACGTATGAATGACCAATTTATTCTGGACCGAGTCCCCACCTTTATTGTAATTAACAGAAAAATCCAAATTATTGAGTTCCCGCATGCCTCGTTGCTGCTGCTTCAAAAGCTTCTGACCTTTTTGTAGTTGTCCCCCACATCTTCAAAAAACTGAAACAAGGCTTAGAAATCTTCCCCATAATCACCAATGGATGCACCAATCTCATCACACACTAGAATCATCATCTCATAGACCCAAGCATCTCTTTTTCTTTCCCCTCGCAAAATTTTCAGCTGGCTTGGAGCGCATGTACCCAGTTGAAGTAATCCTTCTTCCTCTTCGACCTGTTTTGCTGCCAACTTATAGGGGCCCTTCTCATCATCAAGAACCCTTTGGCTTGGTTCTGGACACTCAAAGGAACAACCGACATCGAACATAAAATCATGTCTTCCAAAGGTTGAATTACGAGCTGATCCCAAACTCCATTTTCTGATTCGATAGCTGATTCGGTTCCTGATTTTCTCCATCACACATGGAGCAACCCAGCCAGCATCAGTGACTCCGCCATACTCACACTGCTGGAACTCGAACAACCTCATCTGCCCTAACTGCAGTGTCATTGGATTCGCCCCAGGGGGATAGAACCAGCCTCTTTTCATTGTTGTTAGGCTGAATGGTCCTTTTACCTTCGTCAAAAGAGAGGAATTTCACACCAAGCCATTGTCTATGGTCTAAGCCCTAAAGTAAGGGGAATTACTGCAACACCCGAGGCATTATAGTCTCGGGGACATTCTGACATTAAGCAATGCATTGGCTCACATCTCTTGCCAGCTGTCTCAAAAGCCAACTTCCCAAAACAGAGGTTTTCATGCCGGGGACCCATTTGACACCTCATGCGAGACACGTGCAGACACCCCCATCTCCCAGCCTCATCGGATTAGCTCCACCAATCCTGGCCCCTGGCTGTCTGCAAGAAGACTCCACATCAGCTTTGACTTCCCCGATCACCTTCATCTCTTGCAGCCCCCATCATGACAGCAACAGAGTCCCTCTTTTCTGACAAGATTTTTAGATCTTCTATATGCAGCCATCCTATTTGCACACGACCCTTATGCAATGTCAATTCTCTCCGTGCCACAAATCAACTTTCTTTGCAGCTACTCTCTCATGTCTTAATTATTGTGAACTCAACCACATCCTTTTGGATGGTGCTATCATTAATGACAAGATTGTTTATGATAGGACCACAGCACCAGAGTCCCTCTTCTCTAACAGGATTGTTAGATCTTCTATATGCAGCCATCCTCTTTGCACACGACCCTTATGCCATGACAATTCTCTCCCTGCCACAAACCAACTTTCTTTGCAGCTAATCTCTATCTTCTGTATTGTATCTTAATTTTTGTGAACTCATCCACCTCCTTTTGGATGATCCTATCATCAATGACTTCCGCTCCTCCCAAATAAGAGCCAATGGGTCACGACATTTTGTAACACCAAAGATGGATCAGGATGCCATAGATATGATCTCTCTTCCATGGTGAAGCCTTCCCAAAGTAGCAGCCTTTTAAGAGGACCGTCAAAGAATCTAACTCCCCCTTGCATCACTTAAACAACTTCTTCAACATACTCATCTCAATCAACATACCGATTTGCTAAGGCCCTTGATGACAGGGCTGATGGTTTGCTTTCCCTACCTTACTTCAAACCATCTCGAAATCTCCTCCTATTGGCATGTGCTTGCTAGACATAATTCTGATCAAGTTTTTATCCCGTTTTTCACATATCATCTCCGCTGCCATAAGGTCAACCTTAACCGTTTCTTACCATCTCTCTACTATGATGGCTAGAACTTCTTCTTTTTGCTCACTGGCTGATGGTATCTCCCTAGCAGGCGACTCCATGCCACCTGATCAAGTTTTTATCCCTGTGGAAGAAGGAATTCCACTCTTGGTCAGGTTTGTTGTCCTTCTAGCACCATCTTCCTCCCTTTCCCCTCTCCAGGTATAGCATCTGTTTCCATAAGGGGCTCTTTCCATGCCTCCAAATGACCCGTTATTTATTTGTGAGTGTGTGTGACTGTTTTGGGGGTAGCGCTCTCTAGTTCGCGTAGGGAGGTAGATCAAAGGTTTGCGCATCTCTTTGTATACCAAGAAATTAATCATTCCCAACATGTCATCCAGTGAGTTTCGATGGTAAAGTGGAGCCTCCATGGCACCATTGCTGTATTCTAGAGATTATATAAATTAGTAGCCTCTTTGGCTCAGTGCTCCTTGGTTCTGGGTGTTGCCAATGAGGTAGCTGATGGGCTCACTTCCAAGCAGTGTATGAAGTATCAGTATCGCTACAAGTTTCGCTGGCTGGGGATACAGAAACATTATTGATATCGCTGATAATATCACTAATAACTGGAACTGTGGGGAAACACAGGGGAAATGATGGAATTTTTTAGTAAAACTTCAGGAGATGCTAAAATGAACATTTTTTTTTTTGTTTTGAAGGATGACAAACTTTATTAGGAAAGCTCGCGAAAAACGAGCAAAGAGTGCATACATAATAGTTTCTATTTAATGGGGGCCTAAGGATGACAAACTTTATTAGGAAAGCTCGCGAAAAACGAGCAAAGAGTGCATAAATAATAGTTTCTATTTAATGGGGGCCTAATTCATCCCAATCTATCCATCCAACCAACCATCCCATTCATGCCATCTATCCATCCAACCATCCAACGTTCCATACAAACATCCATTGATATTTCATAATATCAACAACACACGGTATTTCACTGAGAAATTGTTGACAACTAAAAAGAAAACAAAAGATTGTGGTCTATATATAACCCATGTTGCAATAACGATAATATTGATATTATCATCGATAAATTGAACACTGCACACAACCATGCACCCATAAAAAAAAATTTATTAAATGATTTTTTTAAATAAACAGATTTTTGGCGATATTAATACTTGGAGATATTATCGAAATATCGTTGATAAACTTTCGATACAAGTGACACCTGGAATTTACACAGTCGAAAATATTGGCGACATCAACACATTGGCAATACAAGTGACAACTGGAATTTATACAATTGAAAATATTGGTGGTATGTTGGCGATATTGATACATTGGCGATACTTAGCAATACATCGGTGGTACCTGGAATGTTTTATCCTACCAATGTTATCAGTATTGCCAAGCTGGAGATACGGATAATATCAGGGATACTCTGAACGATGCTTACGAGGAGTGCCACGAGGGTCGCCCACAATCGGTCCCCAGGTGTATCCTTCATAACGTTTATATTTTATTCTTGCTTTTAATAAAAATTTCGTCTCCTTTCAAAAAGGAGGAGAACAAGAATCTAAACAAACTTTCTGAAATGCAAGGAAGAGGATCTTCCTCATGACCAAGGACTCAAAACGACTTGTCCAGGGATTGAAACCAACGTGATTCTTTCTAACATAGCAACAGCCTGAATTGGTCAGACAATATACATCCTTTTTTTTTTTTTACTGAGTACATCAATACATCATGTATTGCTCATGCCACACGATGCCATTATAGACTTGAGTAGATAAGTGTATCATGTATTGCTCATGTTCATGACATGATGGACTCTAGTACGTCAGTACATGTATTGCTGGCCTAAACTTCTAATTTAGTGATCGCAATACATGCCATATCCAAATAAAAGTGAAAGGTTGAGTTGAACATTTTGTATGTTACCTCAGATCACTCAGTTCAAGAGTAAGATCACTGATTTCCATGCCTGAAAGCCTGATTGCAGCCATCGTACTAGGAAGCTCCTCACGGGCAGTATCTGCCAGCTTTGAGAGAGATGTTGCAGCTCTCCCCATTGCCTGTAGAAGAAATGGGAAAGTGATGAAGATGTACAATCTGATGCCTTTTCACCTTAACCATGAATGACAATGCATCTTAAACCTAGTTTTTTTTTTTTTTTTTGAAAGATGCTTAAACCTTGTTTCTTTCATGGAATTAAACTCAAGTAATTTTGTCACGAACAACAGAAGATAATAGTATATTTCACTGATAATAAATACAGTATGATATTTAAGAGCTTTGCCAAGCACACACGTAAGTGGAATAAAGCTCATGTACACACCATACTTGTGCTAGCATGGCACAATAGGTCTGAGATCAAATCCATCCATCAGCATGGCACCACTATATTGATGCCCTAGCCCAAGAATCACACTTATCCACTCGTCAGCCGGGCTACAACTAGCAAAATAAATGTACGGCTTTAAACAACTTGGCTGAAGTTTTATAACCCATCCACCTGTTTCCAATATTGGGGCCCGCGTGCTGAGTGGACTAGAAACGATGCACAAGGACAGACCAACCAGATGAATGGATGGATTGGATATCATGCCTATGTGCCATGCTGGCACGTGTGCTGTGTATATGAGGTTTATTGCACACACGTGTGCACCTAGAAAAGTTCCTTAATTCATGGAATCTTTAAATATGTTACACATATCTGTATGCAGATTGCAGAATGTCTTGTTTGAGACAACTCAAAAGTGTCGTAAAAAGACAAATAAGTGAGATATGGATCGAGTAACTTACAATAAGAGTTGGGACAGCTGCAATCACCAGGCTAGTAAATGCTATAGAGGTCTGCATGCATGAGAATGACTCATCACATCAGTATAAATAACTACAGTCAAACCATATCTTACCATTAATGAAATTGTATACAAGCATTTTGTGTAAAGCAATTCATATGCCATAGTAAGAACATGATCGTTACAAAGCAAAATCTTCATCTCTCTTTTGCAAAGGGTGATGGGGATTTTATTTGTTTTGCCTGGTTTGTATGACACATCATCTCAAGTAATGATCACTTCAGTCTTATTTGATTTGAGAACATGCATGCCTCTAGCTTACTGATGTGTGTCATGTTTCGCTACTCATCAGTTGAAGAAAAAAAGCATCATATATTTTGGAACATCTATAATATCAAAATCCACTAATCAAAGAAAAACAACCAACTAATGCTGTTGTTAATCTCTCTCGAAAAAGAAAAAAAAAAACACTAATGCTGCTGTTAGATGTTTTTCTTGCTAGGCATTCGATAAAAAGCATAAAAAAATTCAAATCTTAATATAACATCAACGAGAATTCCAAATGAAATACTTCAAACAAATGGTATCAGTTCTAGAATTTTATAATTATATGCTTTTGCCATTGAGAATATTTGATTTCATCATTGCTTGACGATTGACACGAAGTATCATAATTAACAAATCTCAATCTGAATTTAAAAAAAAAAAAAAAACAAATTAAGGAGAATTTCAAAGACAGCATTCTCAAATCTGTGTTTACAATATTGCAGCACAATAGTAAGATGCAAGTTGCAACATTCCGGTGATCTAAACTGTTCATCAGGTGGGTCTTACTGAGGATGGGACCCTATGCAAAAGTTGCACATATTATTAAAATTGATGGACAGTTTCCAATTCAGTGATGATTGTCGAATATACCTTTCCACACCCATTTTGGGTTCACTGATCATATGGTTACAATTATACCTTCAGTGAGATTTTTCCACAATGGTCGACTCATACCAAGACCCACCAGATGAAAGATGTCGAGCAGAAGATTGTGCTAATTGCCCAATTTATGCAGACCAAACATCATAATCATTATAACTGTGATTCCCCTTCACTCAACAGATCAGATCAAACGGTTCAGATCATCCAACCATGGGCCCTGATAATTCCTCTCAAACAAAAACCTTCTATATAACACAAATTTTCATGTCCCCATTAGCCCAATTCAATAAAAAAAGATTATACCGTGCAAGCGATGAACGCCAGAAGAAAGAAAGCCTGATCGCCCAAGCTCATCTTCGACGCATACAAATGCAGTGGAAGATTTGGTGTCCCCACCTCGACATTCAATCTACTTCCACCGCCGTCTTCGCCCTCACTCGCCACCTCATCTCCCAACCTTCTATCGACCATCGAATCAACGTCGATGGACTTCCCGCTCTCCATCGAATAACATCGAAATGAAAGAGACGGCAAGCTTTGGCAATTCACCGCGGGATTTCGACTGGAAATCGAAAATCTGAGAAATTCCTTGGAAATCTGAACTGGGTTTTTGGTATTTCGTCTGTATGGATTCAATCCATGGAGTTCTGTGGAGAGACTTGGAGTGAAAAGCCGGGGGTTTGCAGAGAGGATAAAGGATGGCATCTTTTTTTTTTTAATTTCGGAAGAGTTGGGTTTCTTTTATTATTGAATTCGAATGCTGTTTCTGAGAAGGTAGTTGAAGAGGCAACGAAGGAGAGCTGCTAACGTGCGCATGGGGGTGGATTGAGAAGGGATATTTCGCTGATCGTTCGAATCGACGCCCATCTGCATGAGTCACAAGCACTGATGTTTCTCTGATTTTCTCTTCTTTTCTTCTTTCTTTTTTTCTTTTATTTTCTCAGATTTTGCTAATTCTTTTTAGGAGCTTTGCTCGTTCCACGCCAACAGCTAGGGGTGTCAATGGGCCGGGCTCGGGCCTAAAAATTAGAAATTTACACAGGGCTGACCCTAAGCCCTGGCCCATTTACAGCCCTACCAACAGCCCGCTTGCGGACGAGGATTGCTATTGGACGGTTCTATGTGAGCCCCACAATGATGTATGTGTTTTATCCCTGCCATCCATTTTGGATCATTATTTTAGGACATGAGCCGAAAAAGGAAGATTCAGATTTCAGGTGGACCACGCTAGTGGTAATTGAACGGTCATTACTGAAAACCTCATTGGGCCCATTTTAAGTTTTATTTGCCCTCCAACCTGTTGATTAGTTCACAAAGAAAACACAAATATCAGCTTGATCCAAAACTTTTATGCCCCTGGAAACTTTTAATGGTGGGTGCTTGATCATCACTGTTAACTATAGTGTGGTCCATCTGAGAATTTGCTCAATCTCAATTTTGGCCTCATGCCCCAAAATGATCTGTAAAAATGAATGGACGGTGTGGATAAAACACATAAATCATGATGGGGCCCACAGATCACCACCCAGTAGCTAGTCAGTAAGTATACCGCGTCCCCCGCTTGCAATCTGCATCACACGTGCTAATATGGCACACGTGTGTGGGACCTAGCCTCCCATTGGGTGCACTCTACTCATATCTTTCAGCCTTTTCTCGGGGGAGTAAATGGGTCCGGCCCGGCCAGACTTTCAGGCCCGTTTATTAACGGGCTGGGCTCGGACTGTATCAATGAGCCTGTCCGACTGGGCTGTACCTTACCCAACTCGGCCCTTTTAAGCTTTCAAAGGCACTTTTGTCAATCTCATCATGCATGATTGGGCACGGGGAATAAACGACCTAGATCTTGCACAAAAGAGGATGGCTAAGCTTGGTCATAGGCTGGATTCAATCCAAGCCGTTTATAATCATCACAGGTCGGATTTGTGTTTTGTCCCATCGTGGCCCAGGTTGGACTCGGATCTGGGCAATTCATAATCATCATGCATGGGGTTTGAGCTTTGGCCCATCATGGGCATGGCCTGGACTCGGGCCTGGGTTTTACTTTTGAGGGCTTTAGCTAAGACAGACCTGGACCCATATCGTTGAAAACTTCTTAATGGGCACACTAGTTTTGGATCAGGCTGATATTTATGTTTTCCCATGATACAGGTATATATGACCTTATGAACAGGTTGGATATCCAATAAACATTATAGTGGACCCTAGGAAGTTTTTAACAGTAGGAATTCAATCCCTACTGCTTTCTGTGATGTGGTTGACTTGAACCTTCAATCTGCCTCCTTTTTAGGCTCATGGTGGAAAATGATCTGTCAAAATGAATGGACAGAGCGATAAAACAAGTACATCATGGCAAGCCCCACGGATCCCTTGACATGACTTTAGCTAGGTAGGGGTATTACCCAGTCCGCGCCACCATTATCAGCATGACCGGAGCTTGAGCTTCTACGGACGCGGATTGCGTCCTGCCCCTACGGGCATACCTGTGGAGGGGTCACCGTGATGTATCCATTTATCTACTACGTCCCTCCATTTTGTAAGATCATGCTTAAGATATGGATCCAAAAACAAGGCAGATCCAATGCTCAAGTGGGATACTGTAGTGATGATGTTACAAGGTTCCACCCACTTTTTGGTGTGGCCCACTTGAGCATTGGATCTTACTCCTTTTTAAGGTCATGCCTTAAAATTATCATATAAAATGGATGGATAGAGTGGATAAGCGAATACATCACAGTGGGCTCCTCCACAGATCTGCCGTCGGCAAGACGCAATCCGTGTCCAGCTTTCTACGGCCTCAGCATGTTGTGGGCCATCTAACTTGTTGATAAGGCTACACAGACACGGATCGAAGGGAAGACAAAATATCGGAACTTTTATAGCCCCAACATATTTTTAATGGTAGGTGTTGGGTCACGGAAGTGGATTGCGTGCTAAGTGGGCGGGATTTAGGTGTTACTCTGGGAAAACTGCTTAGTGGGTGTTACCCTAACCCTTCCTAATACACACACACGTCCGCTCTTTGGCATATCATTTTAGGATGTGATCCAAAATCCTAAGAAGATCTAAATCTCACGTGGACCATACTATTAGAAACAGTGATGAATAACCATTAAAAACATTTTGTGGGCCACAAAAATTTTGGATCAATCTGATATTTATAGTTTCCCTTCATCAAGACCTTAGTGACATTATCAAGAGCTTGGATTGAAAGTAAACCATACCAAAGCCTTATTATAGGCTCTTTGGAATTTTTAATGGTGGAGCATTCAATCACACTATTTCTAGCAATATGGTCCACTTGAGATTTATATCTTGCATAATTTTTGGAAGCTCATTCTAAAAGGGGCTGTAGAAAAGGATGGACAGCGTAGATATACAAAATATCATCCATGTGGGTCATACAGTAGGGGTAACACTTAATTCCCGCCGTGCTGAGTGACTTTGTGGACCCACCATGATTTATTTATTTTATCCACTCTGTCCATACATAACATATCATTTTAGGGCTTGATTCCAAAAATAAAGCATAAAAAATCTCAAGTAGACCACACCACAAGGAAACAATGTGAATTGAACCTCTAGTACCATTGAAAAATTCTTGGAAGCTACATCAGTTTTGGATCAAGCTTATATTTGTGTTTTAGGATGACAAATAAACATCATTGTGGGTCGTAGGAAGGTTTCAACGGTGGAAATCATTATTCCCACTGTTTCATGTGGTATGGTCCACTTGAACTTTAGATATGCTTTAATTTTGGGCCCAACCCTTAAATGAGCGGAAAAAACAGATGGACAGTGTGGATAAACCACGTACAATCACAGTGGGCCCAACTGAGTTTACTCAATATGATAAGAGCACAGATCCGCCTTTTAGCGTTAGTCAAAGTGTAAGAGCCGATTTTTCTCTATATTTATAAACCGCGTTTTGAGGAAAGTCTGCGGGGGCCACCGAGATGTATGTATCATTATCCACACCGTCCATAGTCGTTAACAGCTATTTTAAGGCATTGGGCGAAAATTGAAAACTAAAGCTCAAGTGGACCATATCATAGGAAACAGTGGGGTTAATAACCTGTACACCATAGGGGTCACAGGTCACGTAGACCTGGATGAAGGGAAAACTAAAACATCAGCTTGATCCAAAACTTCAGTGGCCCCAAGAAGCTTTCAAGGGTAAGCATTCAATCCCCACTGCTTTCTTTGGTGTTGCCCACATGAGCTTTGGACCTGCCTCTATTTGGGCTCATAATCTAAAATACTCTTGCAAAATGGATGGACGGTGTGGATATAACACATACATCATGGTAGTGCCCACAGAACTTCATGACCCACAATCTGCTTCCATTATAAAGCAAGTAGAATCCCACCTGAATGGGTAGAAACTAGAAATTAGTTTCCTAATGAGTAATGAATACTCTCATTCCACGTAAGGTTGCTGGGAATGCAGGTTAATATGGGACACATGAATTAGGAATTCCGTAGTGACCCGTCGAGCTTGGTGTTGGTACTAGTGGAAGCTCTGTGGGACCCACCATGATGCATGTATTTTATCCACTCGGTCCATCCATTTTCATATCTCATTTTAGGCGTTAATACAAAAAATGAGGCAGATCCAAAGCTCAGGTGGATCACACCATAGGAAACATTGACGATTGAATTCCTATTGTTGAAAACTTCTTGTGGGCCACAGAAGTTCTGGATCAAGCTGTTTTTTTTTTTTTTTTTATGTTTTTCAGTCGTCTAGGTTTTTGCAGCTTATGAACGGATTGGATGGCAAACAAACATCACTTAAGTTACTATCCCCACTGATTCCTTTGGTGTGGTCCACTTGAACTTTAGATCTACCTCATTGTTTGAGCTTATATGCTAAAATGAGCTCTGAACATGAATAGACGGTGTGGATAAAACATATAGATCATGGTGGGCCCCACAAAAGCTTTTTCAGTACTAAGGGATGTCCTGGAGGGGTCAGTACCGAATCCGAGTCCCATGGGCAATTTTTAAGTTCCTACGTATCAAGAATCCCCATCCCTGCTGATGATGTAAAATAACTTGGAAATATCTTCAGCGTGCAATCCTCGACGTCCCTCAAATGCTGATGATGCAGAAAACCCCACCGCATAACCATGTTTGGACTGTGATAGTTCTGAATTTAATAGGATTTTTTTTAGTCTTCTCCTTGTTTCTTTCTGGTTATTGGAATGAGATTATAATTTCAGGGAATGTTGTTTGTGCGTTTGGATTGTGATAGTCTCAATTCAAGATATATCTCTGCTGTGAAGAATATTCTCATGGCTATGGCATTCCATTGAATTGGATGGGCCCCACACGTTAAACCTTCTGTTATCATGGTCCACACCTTTCATTCATTCTCTGGATATTTATGTTATAAAGCAGATCCAAATCTCAGGTCGACCACATCACAAGAAACAATGTTGATTGAATGCCCACTGTTAAAAACTTCATGCTACACAAAAGTTTTGGGTCAAGGTGGTATTTGTTTTTTCCCTTCATTTAGTTTTGCATGGTCTAATTAACAGGATAGGATGTCAAATAAAATTATAGCGGGCTTTAGGAGGTTTTTAATGGTGGACATTCAATTACTATTATTTTCTTGTGGTGTGGTCCACCTGTAATTTAGATTTGCCACATTTTTTGTACCAAACCCTAAAATGATATGAAAAAATGGATGGACTGAGTGGATAAAAATGAGGTCCACAAAGCACCGACCAATACTTAAGTAACACACAAGCGACATCACCAAGCGAGTATGACGGCCCAGTGGATGTCAACGAACCGGTCATCTCAGCATGTGGGGCCCAATTGGTGTCAACTCACGTTGGATACCGAGTCGTGACAAATGAACGGCGTGGATGTACATTTCATGCATCCGGGTGGGCCTACGGTAAGGGTCGCATACACATCGCTGGTTCCGGATTCGCAGCCGAGTCGCGATCATATCCATAGAAACTGAGGTTGCGATCTCGAACCAGCTATGTGGGTGCTGCCCTGACCGTAGGGCCCACCTGGATGTATGGATCGTATATCCATGCTGTCTATCTGTTTTTCTAACTTATTTTAAGGGTGTGGAATTAAAATGTAGCTGATAAAAATTTGAGGTGGACCACACCATAGGTTATAGTGTTCACTAAATTGCTACCATTAAAAACTTCCTAGAATCTACCTGTTGATAAGGTCGAAAAATAAATAAATAAATAGCTTGATACAAAACTTTTGTAGCCAATAGAAGATTTTTAATGGTCAATGACCACTTTTTCCTGTGCTGTGGTCCACCTGAAATTTTTATCCGGTTGAGTTTTTGGAACATGTCCTAAAACAAGCTAAAAAAAGATATGGACGGCGTGGATATACAATGCATCCGTGGAGGTGAGCCCTACACTCAGGGTCACACCCACATTGATGGTTCCCGATGGTGCAGCCAGACCGAATCTCTCTCCCAGATACATTGCGTGCGACGCCAACACAACTTTTAACTGTGTAGAAATTTTCAGAGTCCATGATTTTTGTGTTTGATCCACACCATCCGTCAATTTTTGGAGATAATTATAGAACATGAACTCAAAAATAAGATTACATTCAAAGCTCAAGTAAAGTCATACGTACCCGGACTAAGGTAAAAACAAAATATCAGCTTCATCAGCCTTACGTCGTGGTAAAAAGTTTTCAATTTTTCAATAGTAGTGTAAACTCCTGATGTCATGTGGTGTGGTAACTTTGGATTTCTCTTTTATTGGGCTCATATCCTAGAATGATCTAAAAAAAATGAATGGACGGTGTGGATCTAAGAAATATATCATCATGGGCCCATATAAATTTCCCTTAGGTTGACATGTGTAACTTCCATGAGCCTCATCATCATGATGTACATATCAGATCCACATCGTCCATCCATTTTTCCGTAGTAAACAATAGGAACTGGTGCCTACCATTGAAAACTTCTTGGCCAGATAAGGCTTGATATGCAAGTCTATGTGACCTTATGAAGAGGAGGTTAGATGTTAATTAAACTTCATAGTGGACCTTAGGAAGGTTTCAGCATTAGTCGTTAATCCCCACTGCTTTTGTAGTGCAATTGAGCTTTGTATGCTCCTTTACTTTGGGCTCGTGCTTTTAAATGATATGTAAAAGTTGATGGACGGTGTGGATCTAACACATAAATTATAGTGGTGTGAGAGAAATTTTGCAAGTTAAAAGTTGGTTTGTTTAGTAGTAGACTGATAGCACATAACTATTGTAGGTTGGCCAACTGCATGAGGTCGGCCTGGTAGGGTGGCACGTAAGCTCTGCCAATTATACGGGTCCACATATAGAAGTGGCCTTTGGACACTTCGCGTTTTGGTCCGACTCTTTCGTCCATTTCGACTGCCCAAGTCCGTCTTTCGACTCTTGATCTAAGGTTATTTCTCGATTGCCTAAGTCATTCTTTCGACACTTGGTCTAGGGCTCTTCCGACTGCCCAGGTCGATCTTTCGACACTTGGTCTAGGGCTCTTTCAACTGCCCAGGTCGATCTTTCGACACTTGGTCTAGGGCTCTTCCGACTGCTCAGGTCGGTCTTTCGACACTTGGTCTCTTCGGCCTCGTCGGCCTCTAGGCTCTGATAGGTCACCTCGACCTCGTCGGCCTCTAAGCTCTAATAGGTCACGTCGGCCTCGTCGGCCTCTGGAGTCTGATAGCTCACCTCAGCCTCATCAGCCTCTGGGCTCTGATTGTTCACATCGGCCTCGTCGGCCTTTGGGCTCTGATAGCTCAGCTCGACCTCGTCGGCCTCTGGACTCTGATAGCTCAGCTCGGCATCGTCGACCTCTTATATATGCTATGTGAATGACCTCGGACAGGTCATCCTGTGGCAGGTCTTCCTAGGCAGATCTTGTTGAACAGTTCTTACTGAACAAGTTTTCCTAAGCGAGTCTTTCTGGACAAGTCTTCCTGCGCAGGTCCTCTTGGACAGGTCTTCCTAGGCTCTTTCTTTAGCCTCTTTATCAAATTTGTAAGGCAGTGCACTTACTCGGAGAGAAAGAACTAGAATCGTGTGCCGAGCTCAAAAATGGTGAGAACATAACTTTGTCGTTTCCCACCGATGGCGACAATTTGTTGATGTTGAAAATTGGTCAACAAATGAGATGAGGTGACCTCCAACTGGTCAGCAGATGAGATCAGTTGCATCCATCCGTCGAAGGTGTAGGTCACCTTATCTCATGTGCTGACCAGTTGGAGGTCACCTCATCTCATCTGTTGACCTGTTTTCAGCATCAACACTAGGTTTTTTAGTTTACCATTTATACGCCATCTTTATTGTTCACATTTCAATGGTAATGTTCAATCCTCACTTTTTTGGCCCACTTGAGTTTTGAATCCAGCTCATTTTTTGTCATACGTCCTAAAATAAGCTAATAAAACATATGGATGGCATGAATTTCTCACAAACATCATGGTGTGCCCCACCTAGATTCCCACTTCGTGCCGAAGGCTTTCGCAGGAAGTCCGCGTCGGTGTGGGTGTGTATAATAACAGTGGGATGTGTGTACTAACTTAAGAGAGAAAATTGGCGGAATAACCCCGACGATCCGCACTATCTCCCTTTGATTTTCTTCAAAACCGCTATTCTCTTTCTGGTTTTCATTAATGGCAGCGATTACCGATTGGAGATGCTGGATAACCTATATATTCTGTATAAGCCTGATGTATACCATGGAAGCGATCTTTGGGGAGCATAAAGGTGACCTCATCACCATCATTACGCTTGTTGTCATCATTTTATTTCTGTCAATGGTTTCATATCGCCAACAGGAAGAAACTCCCATGGCTGCTGTTGATGATGTAAAAGACCCTTCTTGCATTTGTATTGAGATATCTTCAGCGCCCCATCCTCAACCGGAAGGAACTCCCGCCCCTCTTGCTGATGATGCAGAAAACCCCACTACATAACCAGATCAATCGTGATTTGAAGGAAAGGGAATACTGTTTTTTCTTTTGTTTGGATGTGATAGTTCTGAATTTAATAGGCTTCTTCTTCTTCTTCTTCTTATTCTTCTTTTTTTGTGTTATTGGAATGAGATTTTACTTTCAGGGATTGTTGTTTGTGCGTTTGGATTGTGATAGTCTCAATTCAAGACTGTCTCTGTTGTGAAGAATATTATCGTGGCTATGGCATTCCATTGAATTGGATGGGCCCCACACGTGAGCAGGTGTCGTGGTCTTAAAACCTCCGGTTATCTGTGTACTGATGTTGTAATTGGACCTGCATGAGATTTGGGTCTTCTTCAAGCATCCTCGAATGGTGCGAGACCCTCATCTGGCACACGTGTGAGGTGTAATGCTGATGTAGACAGGGTCAACGACTATTTCATGGCCCAGATGAACCAAAAGACAGGGTCCCCGACCATGTCATGGCCCAGATGGATCAAAAGAAGATCAGTTGAGGTTGGAAGCTATCCGGACCATCAAGACCCTGAAACAGTCATATCTCAATATATGATTGATTTGTACATGCGTTTTGTTTTGGTCATAACTTATGATCTAAGTTTCACAACATGGAGCACACTTAGAATAGTGTGTACAATCACATCAATGGATTGGTTTCAATAAATAATAAATTTACTATTTATAGCAATCCAGATTTTTTTAAGTTTTTTAGTTTAAGTTGGACTCTAATATTTTTTCAAATAGACGGGAGATAAAACTTAGATCTCCAAGAAAAATCTCTATTTAGAGAAGATAGAACAGACTTTTGAATCAATTCAAATTCAAATATATTTGAGATTTGAATATGCGTGAAACGCTAACAGTCTAAAATTTAGTTTCGGTTAAGATGAAGATGGTTGGCTATCACTACATCACCAAATTGGCTACGATCTGTGGTCATGATCACCCAACTGCATCACCAAACATGGTTGACCCATGTGATGAGTGTACCACAAGGTGTGTTAAGGCTGCAGCGACTGAGTTGGTTTGGGCGGTTCATGTTAGGATGCCCATATCCAAAAGTAAAATTGAAAACATCAAACACTACAACAACGGTGCCCTAAAGCCGCAAATTTTAGCGGCGCCGCCACCTTTATAGTGGCGAATACTATAATCTGCCACTATATGTTATATACCTATAATGGCGGATAGTACAATCCACTGTTGTACTCATTCTTTCCACCACTGCTATCATTCCTCCTATTTTATTCAACTCTTATAGCAGTTGGACTACATTATCCACCGCTATATGTTACAGACCTGTAACAAGGGATTATATGATTCATCGTTGTACACCTTATTATATTTGATGTATACAGCGGCAGATATTAACTTCCACCCCTATATCTTTAACCTATAACAGCGGATTGTGGAATTCGCTGTTGTACCCTTTTCCCCACCCCTTGGTGCTTCTTCTGCTTCTTGTGCTGCTTCTTTTCTGCCATACTAGGTTGTTTAGCAGCGGGAATTTTCTTCTGCCGCTATATGCTTTCCCTTGTAAACGCATCGCTTTCCCTTTTATTTGTTCTTCGCAAGCTCTATTTTCTCTCTCATTTTAGAGCTTGTCCGGTACAATCAGACTCAGGTTAATCTTTGGGTAATATTACTAATAATATCATTAGAACACCTACCCCAAAATCAGTTTTTCTTTATAATGATAAAATCTCCATCATGTTTAGAGGATGACATTCTTTAATATGATTTTTAAAAATTCAGGTTGCAACAGTCCTAGATTGCATCTTGCATTTAACAACTAATAATAGAGATCGATCTTTGATCTTCTTTATGCTTGGAATTAATCTGAAAAGGTTGACATGCTTTGTGTTTGTGTTCCCTACCTTCACATGAATGAACTTGATTCTGATATCAAGAATCAGTAATATGGCTCCTTTGTTATTTGGGAGTTGAGTGAAGAGAGAAATTCCCATAGGGGCGACTGTTTGGATTGGTGCAATCCTTTGGAAGACTGTAAAAATGAAATTGATTTCCACAATTGTGACATTTTCCTAGTTTGTGAAAACCATGTATATGTGAGTATTGATTTTTCTTTGCCATGGGCTTTCCTCAAAAAACTGCAATTTCCATAGATTTTCATATGCATCGATGGTTTTGGGGTGGCCCACGCCACCAAAATCAATGGACTGCAGATGATTCAACTCGATGTTATTTGGCCTACCTAGTGAATTTTAGTTTTAGTTAGATGATCTTCAAGGTGTGGACAACCTCTTACACAGCTCAGATCTCCAACAAAGATGACATCTTGGAGGGAAATATAGGGCTGCATGTGAAAATTTACAAGCATCCCATGTAAGTGATCATTTCTATAGTTCACAGAATATAAAATTCGCAAATCAACGGTATGGTGGATGTAGTAGCTTTTTTTTTAATTTTGTGATCATTTTTCCTGTGATTAAAGAAAGGCCCCCATTTGATTGTCCACAGAGAGGTACACTGATTTAATTTTTGAAAATCATGGGGTAAAATGGTCATCACACTCTCCATTCATCTCATGATCAACAGGAGGCTACATGAGAAATGTATTGACCCTTTTGCTCCTATGACTCCCTAACACAAAAGTGAGACTGCATCCTTCTACACTTATAAGTTCCTACATCTTCCATGAGTTTTGCCAAATATCGACCTCTTGTAAGATAGTGTTTGGGTGCACTCATTAGACAATATTGAAAAATTTTAAAGTTGTGATTTTGAAATATATTAAAGGTGTGTTTGGGTCATGACCATTTCAAGAGTAGAGGAAATAATTTATGTAGTGGAAGGGACAGAAAGGAGCTCTGGCACATCTCGTCATGCGGCACAAATTAAAAAAAATGCCTCAATAGTAGACTGACAAGACTTTCAACATGAAGTCATGAGTTCAAGCACAGATAGAATTCACAAGATGAGGGCTCGAACCCAAGACCTCCTGTTGAAACTCCAGAGAGTCTACCACTGAGGCACATGCTGAAGCCCTGCAAAGTTACTTCTTAGATGGAGATATTCCCTTTCCATTTCCAGACTTAAGAACAGGAGACTCCTGCGTGGGATGTTGTTTTCATGCCAGTTTTTACTAATAATTCCCGCTCAAAATCAACATACTAATTACTTTTTTTTTATGTCCATGGTGGGACCCTTGTGGATGTCACCAAGGTGTACGCACACCGTCCATCCGTCCTGCAAACTAATTTCAGGGCATGGCCCCACGAGTGTTGTCAGTGACAAATCCACCCTGGCCCACTGGCTGGGCCCAGATCACATAAGGTCAAGAAGCAGACCCTAATCTCATGTGGGCCCCATCTTTGTCGTGATGGAGGGGGACTGGGGTCCAGCGTTTGGAGTTCCAGGGCCCACTTGGAGAGATGGCCTGTCCAAGTTTTTGGGTCATGCCCTAAAATTATCTTAGAAATTTTATGATAAAACACATACATCAAGATGGGTCCCACAGAACTTTGACACCAGCTTGTGAGTTGTTGTTCGGTTCACCAGCCAACCCGCGTCCATAGAATTGATCAAAAAGGACTAACTGTACTTCTTATTGTCATCTAGACAGATGTAAAATCCAAAAACTAAATGGCGATTAAGTTATCTCTAAGAGATTCTTCATATTGCTTGAGGATGCCGAGAAAAAAACAGTGGTGATTGAGTACCATTAAAAACTTCTTTGGGCCACAAAAGTTTTTCATCAAGCTGATATCTGTGTGGGCCCTTCATCCAGGTCTTTGTGACTTTATCAAAAGGTTGGATAGCAAATAAATATTTTAGTGGCCCAAGAAGTTTTTTAATGGTATGGATTCAATCACCACTGCTTCATGTGGTGTGGTCCACCTAAGATTTGAATCTTCTTCATTTTTTTCTGATCATGTCATAAAATTAATTTTAAAAAAAGGAAGGATGATGTGTACGTAAGTTAAATAAATCATGTTGACACCACAGGGATCAACCCATCTGGGTGGATCAGTGGAAGCCACGCTACTACACCCACCCACCTCCGTCTACTGCCGATCAGTTTCGAACATCATACACTTTTTATTCATGGAAAGCCCACCAGTTACCATCCTCTTTTCTAACCTCGTTCTCTGCATGACTTCGAGCATTTTTCGTCGTTGATGCTTCTCTTCTAATCGGCCTGATCTGCAGCTATCTCAACAAGAAACCCAACCACGTTGCTGCCCCACAAGGCATCAACAGCCAGAAATGGTTGAACTTATGGTCTATCCGCAGACCGGTAATCAGCGTAACGAACGGCCAAGATTCATCTTGCATCGCCGGTCGGCCAGGTCTAGAGGATTGTGATATTTCTAAGTTCAGTAATCTTCTTTTTTCTCTCTCGGTACTTAGGGCCCGTTTGGATACCACCAAATAAGTTACTTTTTCCACTTACAAATAGATAAGTAACTTATTTGAGATAAGTAAGTTTGGTTTATGAACAATTATAATTAGCTTTTTTTACTAAAGCTACTTCATTACTTCAGTTTGATTAGTAGGAATCAAGATAAGCTACTTAAGGCATAAATAGCTAATCTAAGTAACTTACTATCCAAACGCCCCCTTAGTCTTCTCCTTGTTTGTGGGTTTGTATTCTGGGTAAGGTACCTTGACCTTGGGACCCCTAATGAATGGCCTGTGCCTCTACATGTGTGGGGAGCAGATGCATGGCTGCATAACATTCCTCATCGATATGAAGCATACAAAGCAACAACAATGAAACATCCCAGCTGCTAATCGGGCCAACAAATTAAGGATAGCAATGGGCTCGGTTTCGGCCAGGCTTGAAAGGCCCAGAACATGCCAGAAGAAAAATTAGTTGGACCACCATTTTTTTCTATTTGAACGCTCCTAATCTATTGATCAGGTGGGCCACAGATGGATAGAGAAAGATTAATCAAACCAATTGTCCATATTCAAGATGCCTAGATTGACAAGTATTAGAATTGGATATTTTAGGAATATAATACCTGTGTATGACCGCCCCAGATAATGACTAGCGCCCATTTCCTGGCCAAAAATTCATTTAGCCATGCATGGTGGGCACAGGAATAGCCCATGGGCCAAGCTAATAAGTCCAGGCCACTCCAAACTCAGGTCTGAGAATGGCCAACCATCCCATCAATTCCCACCACATCAGGGCAGAGGGAGGTTGGTTTAGGCTGGGGTAGTACTCAATCGGTGTTTTTGCATGTGAATGGGTTTGTTAAAAAATAAACACAGCCATGGCCACACAATCAAATGTACCGGTAGCATCCCATCTTCATTTTTCCTATGGTGGCTACTTCATCTGTGAATTTGGCTTGCTTAGAATCGATGATAGAACTTGATAGACAGGGTGAATTTTAGTGAATTTTACTCGTAGAAATGATGGCCCAATAGTGCTCATCTTTAGGCATCCGCACGAAATGTACAAATTAAATGAATTAAACACAACATTGTATTTTAGCAATAATGATGTATATTAGTGCATGTTATATGATAATGAGTGATATTTAGAAGGAATACTATTAGGGGGATTTGGGTCATGCAAGACTGTCCATTTGCCCCAAAGCCTAGCTCCAGATGACAATGAACCATTGCCAACCATGATGCTTATTTCCCATTCAAAATCTCCAGTAGGTTCAATGTTTTCTTTATTCTCTTTCTAATATTAATATTGTGAACAATCAAGTACTGATTTTGAAATTTTTTTTTTATTTTGCTTTCAATTACATTGTTGTTAATTTTCTGGGTGCGAAAAAAAAAAGATAATGGGAACGGAAACGTCTACTGTTGAAACCTTTCTGGAGCTGGCCATAATGTTGCTATGTCATCCAAATCGTCCACAGGGTTATTAACACTCAGATAAAATGTAGGCACAAATATTAGGTAAAAAACTTTTGTAGCCCCTACAAAGTTTCCAGTGGTGGGCGTTCAGTCCCTGGTGTTTCATGTGGTATGGCCCACATGAGTTTCAAATCTGCTTTATTTTAGGCTCCTGTCTTATTTTGGTCTTGTAAAACTGATGAACGGAGTAGATTTGTCATGGGCATCTCTGTGGCCCCACACAGCATCACACAACAGGGAAACAGTGGAAGCATACGAGTTACCTCGAAATCAACTGTGTATCACGTAGCCTCACTGTCCCACTGTGGTTAAGAAAAAAATAAACAGTTTAGAAAAAGTTACAATGGCTAGATGGTTAAAGATGATGATTAAAACTATTTTGTTTATTCACTCAATCTAGATTGTCCATTTTCCATGCTATTAATTGGATGGTTAGGATTATATAATTGGCATGATTTTTATATTATGGGTAGAACATAGTTTTATGAAATAATAAATTGTTCAAATTGACAATTAGGTGTCTCATTGTGTTATTTGATGTGAGGAAAGCCCAATAATAATATATATTTTCAAATAGTCTATTTATAAAATATAAATAGTATAAATTATAGCAATAAATTAAAAGAGTAAATAAATTTACCTTTTTTAGTTTCCTCTAATGTTCCAATTGAATTAAATTATTCTAATATGTGTCACCTACAACACAAATAAATAAACAAATATAAAAGTTGATGGTGAAAGTTGATTCTTTTAAAGTATCTTAGAAGTATTAACCACACACATAGGTAAAAATAAATTTTTGTACCTGTCAGTCCTAGGCGTGCTTTTGGCCCTGATTTTAAGCTAATCATGGCCAAGCTTGCTTGATCAACATTCCTAAATGTCAGTAGCATACAAAAGAAATGTAATAAAAAAAATAATTAAAAAGCAAGATATTACTTAAGTCATTTATTACAATGAAATACATCCCATTCTTAATTTACATTTATATGACCTATTTATAGAGTTAAAACATGCATTAGGGGTAAAGGAGTCATTGGAGAGTTTAGTTATACAACAACACATGTACCTAGATGAAGGGTTAGGATTTTTTAAAAATTAGTGGCAGGAAAGTAGAGGCAATGATTGGATGATTCTAATCATTCCATTCATGGCTAGAAAAATGGTTGATCTGTACAATGAGTCCCACCTGAAGAAAGGCTGGGATCTCTCATGGATGCAGTGTATCATGTGAATGCAAGAGGTATTTAAATCACACTTATGTGCTTCAAATTAAACCATCAAAGTCATGTGCCCTGCCTGAACGCATGATCCAATGTAGTTGATTTGGTGGACATCTTATAAACAGTAAAAATAAGAAATATTTAATGGTCTAAATTCAAGTATCAAAGTTCCACTAACCTGAGGTGGGGGAATCTTCAATTAATCTAAGTCTAGGGCTATGCCCCATCTATAGTGGGACCCACAATTCCGTTAGTTTAGTTAGAAGTACATCAATGACACATGTACATTTTCATTGCGCAAGCGTATGGAGCATTTTCATCTATGAGAGTATTATATCAATATAGCTCCCTTGTAATAAGTGTGACTAATGTATTGAAGATTTTAAAAATCTCACGATATTTTCATAACCGGACGATGATATTATAGTGATATTTTTAAACTATGGGCTCTTTTGCATTTTTCACAAATTATTTCGAAATTAGTGGTAATTATTAGCACTATAAGTCAAAGATGCACCAAGTTGTATTGGAACGCTTAGACGGTCCAATCCATTGATCTAGACCGTTCATTAGGTTCAGCGCACTCGCACACTACCACACAGACATGCACCCACATCACAAATATAAACCATTTGATCAATGGCTTTCAATATGGACAGTCAAGATAATTTGCATAAAAGTAGGTCCCACTCAACAATTTGATCAATTTATTTATTAGGGCATGTCGTCGATTGCTTATAAATAAAAAGGACTACTTTTGTTAGGCAATCATAACCATCTCATACATGGCTTTGAAAATGGATGGCTGTGGAAAATAAGGCCAAATTAAAGGTGGATTGGACCATCCCATCAGAAAGAGTTTTGTATGTAACCTATTAAATGGACCCATCCAATAGACTGTCCAAGTGAACTGGTGCGACTAACAAGGAGCATTATAACTTAAAAATGGTGCTAAGAGAGCAATAGAGCATTTCTTATTATTTAAAATATTAACTAACTCGTTTAAATTTGCTAGAAAAATGGGCATGTACATTTAATTAGATTATTGAATATTTTTCAATATAATCAATTTAGACCATTCATTTTCCTGGCCATTAATCCGATGGTGAGAATCATCCAATCACATGATATTAGAATGCATACTTTTTGTTATTAATAAGATGTTTAGACTTTTTACCCATCAATGTAATTGGGACTTAATTGAATAATGTAGTATACAACTGCTTGGTGTTCTGGATTTTTATTCCAGCCTGCCCATTATATAAACAGAAATGGTCCAATGCACTTAGAGCACTGTAAGTTATAGTGCTCATAATTGTATTGGGATACTTGGACAATCTAATCGATTGATCTAGACTGTCCATTAAAAATCAATATGTATCATTAATAAAGGCAAACAATAGTTTGTTAGTTTAATTACACAATAAATATATAGGACATTCAAGAAATTACATTGTACTAATGCATGAATAATATCCTAAGGCATAGATCCCATTAAGACACACGTTTTAGTAATCCAGGCTGTTGATATGATGGGCCTTACAGTGGATGGAGAGTGTACCAAAACTCTGATGGATTGAAAGATCCTAATATTTTTTATTAGCAACCTTGAAGGGTTAGGATCTTCCAATGTATGGATTGTTTTTGGTACACCCCGATTCATAGCTCAAGTGGTAGACTGAGTGAAGATAACCTCGTTTCAACACTGAGGCCTTTGTATAGATTCCCAAGTGGGGTGGCTGTGTACTAACAGTCGGGTACGGTGTACCAACCCCCCCCCCCCCCCCCCCCCCAACAAAAAAAAAGGATTTTTGGAGCAAGCTCCATCAACCAACAACTTAGATCATAAAACTGTGATTCTCAATTACATGGACCATCACATCAAACCCTGTAATTTCTTTACTAGGATATCATTTTTGTGCCATATATATAGTAATAATAAAGAAAATAAAAATTAACCTAAAATGAAATCTCTCAAACATTGCTAGAGAGAGAGAGAGAGTACTTTGCGAAGTCTTCTTACTTTATATCCTTCAACATGCAAAACAAATCATTCTAGTCTTTTGTGCTTCTAGTGTGAAAATGCTATGGGAGTTGATGCACGCAATCTCTACGAGGTATCACTCCAAAGTTGGATGCAACTCATGGTTTAAAAAATCAGAGGTTAACTCATCCGAGTTGACTCAGACTCAGTTGAATCCAGTCCGGTTCAACACCACAAGTTATCCCCAACTTGGGCGAGTCAAGTTGGTTCACCCTAACCCACCCAGTTGCAACTCAACTCAAGATCAAACGAGTCAGTGAAAATCCCCAAGTCTTAAACTGAGGTATTATGCCATGATCAATCCTAGAATCCACATTTTACACCCAGATCCATAGCTCAAGTGTTAGTACATACACCCCCACCGTTAGTCACACCGCAATGTTAGCCAGCCCACTTGGGAATGGATACCAACATTGAGGGGGCTGGCTAACATTGCAGTATGACTAACAATGGGGTGCATGTACTATCAATGGGGTGCATGTACTAACATTGCAGTGTGACTAACAATGGGGTGTATGTACTAGTATCCATTCCAAAGTGGGGGCTGGCTAACATTGCGGTGTGACTAACAGTGGGGTGTATGTACTAACACACACACACACACACAAAAACAGTTAAACGAACCATTGATATGATGGGCCCACCATGGATGCCCCTTGTACAAAAAAATCACCCGGATTCAATGATTCCACCTGTTAAAACTTTGGTCAGTTTTTCAGTTGAATGTAAGTAATTTCTTTTGTGGCCATTTATTTTGTTAGTGGCCAATTGGAGGGTTGAGATCTTTACAACTGGGATATTTTTGTTTAGATTGGATTGATTATGTTTCTAAAGGATCACCTTGATTACATGGCCCCAACCATCCAATTAGTAGAGAGAGAAAAGAAAAAAACAAAAGTGACGGTCCAGATTGATTACAATGAAAAATGCATATGGAGCATCGCCATTTGCCAGATTATTATAACAATATAACTCCCTTTGTAATAAGTGTGACTAATATCTTCAAGATTTTGAAGATCTCGCAGTATTTGCAACAGATCGATGCTATTGTGATATTTTCAAAATATCGGCACTTTTGTATTTTTCACAAAATTATTTCCAAATTAGTAATAATTATTAGCACCATAAGTTGCAGTTTGTATTGGAACGCTTAGACGGTCCAATCGATTTAAACCATTTGATCAATGGTTTTAATATGGACGGTCAAGATAATTTGCACAAAAGTAGGTCCACTCAACAATTTGATTGATCTATTTATTAGAGGATGTCATGGATTGCTTATAATTCAAAAGAACCACTGTTGTTAGGCAATTGTAACCATCCCATAAATGGTATTGAAAATGGATGGCTGTGGAAAATGAGGCCAAATCAAAGGTGGATTGGATCATCCATCAATGGACTGTACAAGTGAACCGGTGCAACAAGGAGCTCTATAACTTATAGTGGTGCTCTGTGAGCAATGGAGCATTTCTTATTATTTGCTAGTAAAATAGCCATGTACATTTAGATCATTGAATTTTTTTTCAATATAATCAACTTAGACCGTTCGTTTTCCTGGCCATTAATCAGATGGTGAGAATCACCCAATCAAAGTGATCTTTGAGAGTTAAAAAGGCACATGTGCATGCAAACCCATGAATAAACAAGGCACATGTATAAGGGGTCGAGGTTGTTAATCAAGTTGGTCACCATTGCTGGCCCACTCATCATGTATAAGGGGTCGAGGTTGTTAATCAAGTTGGTCACCATTGCTGGCCCACTCATCAAATGGACTGCTACCATGTTAGAAACTTGCCGTTTAAGGGATTGTTCCCACCCTTAGTTGGCACACATGTTTGAGATTTGGGCCATCCATCAGCTGTGAACATGCCCTGGACCAAAAATAATAATGGCCCGCCTGATTAAGAAAATCACGCTTGCATGAGAAAAAAAGCGGTTGAAAAAAATTCAAATAGTTTAGATTCAACGTGGTTATTAATGATTATGTGTTGGGCGTTGTGGGTCCAATGTGATGTATGTGTTTTATATCCATACGGTCCATCCCTTTTGCAAGCTCATTTTAGATGTTAGGGTGTAAACCCAAAAATAAAGCAATTCTGCAGCCTCCGACCCTATGGCTCAGTGGTAGACTGGCAAGAATTTCAACATGAGTTCGAGCACCCAATGTGGTGTGTGCGAGTGCACGGGCATGTGTGGGGTCTGTGAGTGAGTTTGATTAAAAAAATAATACATGGGCATGTGTGGGGTGTGTGAGTGCGTTTGATTAAAAAAATAATAATGATAACAATAAAAAAGGAGACCTGAAGCTCAGGTGGACCACACCACAGGAAACAGTGGGGATAATGTTCCGACCAGCACAACTATAAATTGAATGACAGTCCAAAATCTATGGACACGGGCTAATTTATAATCAAATCAGCCTATTTCTACGATGGCATCAACAAGTGCAACATGACCAAATCATTTATACGGACACAAAAAATGTATAGTAAATACCTACAACAGGTTGTAGGTTAAGCTGTGAGCATTTTGCCCTTGAAAAATATATGATATCAACAATGGAAAAATTGGAATTTAAGGCCATAAAAGTGGGTTGTAGTGTACAACTGGTTGTAGGCAATCAATCCTCTACAAGTATTTATAGAACTAATGCTCAATAAAATGCCTTAACATTGCATGTATATATGAAATACATTCAAAGTTTTCCAGAATCCCAGTGAAGTTAAAAGGAAAAGAGGAGCTGACATACCCAATCAATGGACTGCCATTTGGTCCGATTGGAGTTCCAGATTTTTCTGCCGAAGAAGTATCTCTTCGATAGCGTCTGCAAAGCTCGGAAGTTGGCTCCGTGTTTGTGCATCTAAGGAGTTTGCTAATTCCTAGTTAATCACAATTGAGCAGAACACTGCATTACTAACTAAACAAAGAGGTACACAGGTAGCCCAATTCCATTAGAGGTCCCATGATTTAGCAATCAAGACCATTCGATGTGCACAGTGGTGGATGGGAGATGCCACAAAAGTCTCGGATATTGCAAGGCCTTTTTTCTGTTAAATGTGGACTATAGCTGGGGCCATTCGCCACCCACTCCCTCTCTTGTAGACCATCAGTTGTAGAGTTAGGATCTTCCAATATCTGAGATCTTCAGGGCATCCCTTATCCATGGTGGAGCCTATCAGAAAAATAGGAATTATGCAGCAACATCTACAGCACTGGAACCTCAGCGAAGTGGGACAAACTGTACATTTTCTGGCCCTATATTTTCCACTAATAAAATAAAAAAGCAACAGCATCTAAACAGTGATGAGCAGATGGTAAGACCAATAGTTAATTCGATACATTAAGAATCAACTAATGCAGAATAGTAATAACAGCAATGACAACAACAATGACAAAAATAATAACAATAAACAACGAACAACAACAACAACAACAATATTAATATTAATAGATGGTTTTTCTGGTGACTCCTCTTTGATATATTTCTCCTTTTCCTTTCAATAAAATTTTAGTGATCATTAACAAAGTCAAACATCAATGTCTTTTCTTTTTTTCCTTTCTTTTTGAAAGGCAAAAAATTCTACTAAGAGAGCCCGAAGGCAAAAGAATACAAAGAAAAGAAAGCAGAAAAACAGAAAAGGGAGACTAAAGAAAAAAATAAAAATAAAAAACTAAACTCCGTTTAACAGGGATCCCAATCCCGATCAAGCAAAATCACTTTGGCCACAGCAACCACGGAGGGCCCACGATGTGAAAAAATACATATGAATATATAAATAATAAGAGCTCTACAAAGCACATATGCATGCATCATGTAGCTCATGCACATGCCACACAAGCGCCAGCATGGCACAAAGACAAAGGTAAAGCTCCAATCCACCAGAGAGGTTTATTGGGTCAGTCCATGCGTCAGGTAGGCCACAGTTTACAAAAACAAATGTACAGCTGAAGAAAACTAGGCAATAGCGGAGCAGCTTTCTTTTTGGGAGGGCATCTACATGGTCGGACTACCTACCTCTGGCACGGCCACATGTGCAGGCATGTAAATAGCATGCCTCGTACATGCTTGTGGGCTTAGCAAAGCTCTAAATAACAGTGACATGAGAAGAGAAATGAGACAAATTAAGGCATAGCATGGTTTTGGTCAACAATGTCTAGAATGCATAAAATTTTCTTGAGAATGATGTGCCCTTACAACCTTCTAACTTCATATCATGAGATCTTGTCTATCAATTAAAGAGAGGTGTGACATCTGTACACTTCAAGGAGTAATGTCTTCCACTTACAAAAGAAGATATAAACCTTCATGATTCTAGAACGAAAGCTATCAACTTTCAAAAATGATCCTTGCAGTCTCTTAATAAATATTTCGGTAGGTCGGATACATCTAAGCAAGGATAGGATTATTAGTTCTGATTTCATGTCCTACTCCTGATGCTCAAGTCTCTTCCAACACGACTGAATAAAGGATGGCATGGGGATGTTCTGTTCAAACATTGCAAATGCATTGTGTAAATAATAAATTAACAGCCAGTACAACTCACCACAACCTTGCAGAGAAAACTCAATGAAATTCCCTTTGAATGAATATCCAAGTTCTTGAGAGAGACCAACTTTAATGCAGAAGTTGATGCCGGCCAATTTTGAGATATTTTAATGAAAGCATCTACATTCCCTGCCAAATGAGCTGCAATTGCCTCATCTCTATCAGAGTACTCAAAAGAGTGCCTGCAAATGGAGAGATGTTATTAGAATGGACAATATGAAAATCCATCATACTCACCAACACATAATATCATAATATCCAACAGAAAGCAATTGTGGTAACATGGAAAATTTTATGGCATGCTCGCGCGAACATACACACTTTTACAGTTTTACCTTATTGCAACTGACAGTGGAATGGCGGAACAGGATCGGTGTAGCCAACCCCAAGGAATTGGAATAAGGCTTAGAAGACGATGACCTTTTTACAACTAAGAGATTTTAAAAAAAAAAAAAAAAAAAAAAAGAATAACCAAAAACCAGGTCAAGATATATGGAGATCGTTGACCATCTTCCAATTCCTTCCATGTCACTCCAAAATAACATTTAAAAACCCAGTTTGACACCAAATGTGGAGAAGCATTGGCCATCTTCCAGTTTGCTCCATGTCAATCCAAATTAAACATGGGACGGGATTAACTTCCAGTTTGTTCCAATTCAGTTTGTTCCTGCCAATTCAGTAAACATGGGACGGGATTAACTTCTCTTCCTTGGTCTTCCAGGTTCCATTTGTCTGGTTAATGATTAGTAGAAAATCACCGTACACTTTCAACTTCTTAACCCAGAGCGTGATGCCTTCCCTTAATCTAGCAATATGGGCCTTGTATTCTGCAACATTGTTAGTACATTTGAATGTGAGCTTTTTAGAGATCACATTTTAAAAAAATGGTCCAGAAATCCGACTCTTTTGCGTCATGCATAAAATGTCCTCATCTGGAAAATTTGTCTTCAAGGGGCGATAATCTGGGAGCGGGTGTTCTGCAAGATGATCAACCAGACATGTCCTTTGATCACCTTTTAAGTAACATAAGAAATGTCAAATTCAGATAATAAGAAATGTCAAATTCAGATAACAACAACTATCAAGCTGCTAACCTCCTACTAACGTCCATTGCTCAAAAAGGTATTTAAAAGGATCCATTTGCGAGATGAGAAGGATAGGATATGTCACCATGTATTGTCGCAAACTTTGGGTGGCACATACCAAAGCTAAGCAAGTCTATTCCAGCACTATTTATCTCAACTCATAATCTATGAATTTTCTGCTTGGATAATATATTGCCCACTCTTTTATGTCGATATCATCATGCTATCCAAGAACATATCCTATAGAGGTATTGCTAACTAACATGTATAGAAGCAAAGGCCTTCTTGGAACCGGCAGCACAAGCATTGGAGGATTTAGAAGTTACTTCTTGATTTTGTTAAACGTTGACTAGCATTTGTCATTCTATACGCACGAGTTATTCCCCCCGAGTAACTTGAAAATGGGCTCATATATAAGATATAGCCGAGCAATAAAACAGTTGATGTACTAGTTTCTCTTAAGGAAACTGTGAATTTCTTTTTCCATCCTTGATGGAGGCATCTCCAGAATGGTTTTCTGCTTGCTTTCATCTGCCCTAATCCCCTCTTCACTAACCATGAAGCCTAGAAGCTTGCCTAATGATGCACTGAAAGTGCATCCCTACTTATTAAGCCAAAGTTTATTACTTTGCGAGCCAATCAAACAACTCTTCTATGTTCTTGAATTGCCCTTCCATGTCTTTCGATTTCACAATCTTGATGTCAACATATACCTCCATTTACTGATGCATCATATCATGAAATAAAGCCCATCATTACACTATGATAACTTAACCCTTCATTTTCAATCTGAAGGGCATGACCCTACAGCAGAAGTGCCCCATGGTTTGATGAATGACGTCTTCTCACAATCCTCTACTGCCATTTTAATCTGATTATACCTTGAGAACCCATCCATGAATGAGAGCATCTTGCCTCCGACTGTGTTGTCTACCAATGTGTCAATGTGCAATTAAGGAAAATCATCCTTTGGGCTAGCTTGATTAAGATATCAGAAGTCAATACACATTTTGATCTTGCCATCTTTCTTTGGCATTGTGACAGCATTGGCTAACCATTATGGGTAATTTGATGCTACCTAGAACAACTGAGTTAGATATCGATAATATTGGCTGAAATAACACAATGTATTGTCAATATATCGTGATACATCAATACATTGTGATATTTTACCAAAAACCCTTCATAAAATTCCCCTGTATCATTGAGACATGCAACAATAGGCGACACATTGCAATACATCCCCCTACTAGAAATTTTTAAAAAAAAAATCACAAAAAATCCATTTTCTCTTAAATTTATATGGAGGAATCGGTTTTTATACTTATATTGTATGATTTCTGAATTATATGAACTAATTTTATTTTTATATAATTGCATCAAACAATGCATAGTTTAAGAAAGTACACAAAGGAAACTGGTTGTGCATACTTATTTTTTTTATTGATTCTTTGAATTCTGAGTGTGTAATCATCTCTCTTTCAACATATCCTAAAGTTTTATTTAAAAATTCCATCATTTCCCAATGTTTCCCTCAAATAGCAATACATTCCCTGATACATGCGATATTCATCGATACAATATGTTTATGTATCCCAAGGGTGCAATGCGTGCATCAATACCAATATTTAAATCACTGCCTAGAAGCCGGCGTGGTATTGCTTTATCACTTCTTCTTTGATCTTTGGAATCCATCTAGGTCTACATAGCTTCTGCTTTACCAGCTTTAAACCTACTTTCAACGGGAGATTATGTACTACTAGCTCCATATCTAACCTCCGGCATATTGTCGTATGAGAAAGCAAAATTGGACAGTCTTGATTGTAGGAGATCCACCGTCCTCCACTTATTCTCTAGAGCCATAGATCTACCGATATTGACATTCTAGGATCTTCTTGGGTAACAAAAATAACAATTTCAAAATCTTCAGGCATTATGCCAATCTTATCCTCAAATTTGCTTAAGACATCTTGAAACTCATGGATTAGATCCTTGTCCTCCCAATCCTTGGATTCTTCTAAACCCGTATCAAATTCTAGTTCCACCTCAAAGTCATATGCATCGACCTCAAAATCATTGACATTTTTTAGCAATTTCAAATATTTATTGCTTTGAGATTTAAAAAAAAAAAAATATATATATATATATATATATATATATATATATATATATATATATATATATATATATATATATATATATATATATATATATTTTGTGGATTTTGAAGATTTTTTTTTTCTTGTCACGTGGTATCCCAATCCCTTCTTTCCCAGGTGCTTCCCTACCAAAATGAAATAAGCATGATTTCGGTGCTTAGCTTTAAAACGAGACATTATTCTTTCTAGAGACATACTTGACCCTCATGTGAAGGGTTGAAGGTATTGCCTAGCCTCATGAATATAAGGTCATCCGAGCAATAAGCTAAATGTGGCTTGATGATTATATATGGTCTTATACCAATTTCAAGATTTATTTCCCCAATGACTTCGCTTGGTGTTATCAAAGGCACGAACGCTCATCTTACTAGGTTTGATGGATGATAGTTTTACCCCGATTTGGTTGGGGTTCATGGTTCATAGGGGGCACACATTTAGCTCAGTGTCATTATCCAATAGCACTAGCAGGATCATTAGGTCTCGGTGCCACATGGATATGTTGAGGGACCACCATTGATTTCTTCCCTTGTGGGGTAAGTCATCATCAGAAAAGGTGATTTCTCAAGAGAATGAATCTAGCCAATCATTTGGGCAAATGACCTCAGGGGATTCTTCACATGTTACGTGTGCTTTGTTTAGGACTTTGATGAACATCGTCCAATGAGATTGTAAAGTGATTAAACAAGTCCCACGTGGATACTTGGATGAGAATAGTCTTCATATAGGCCACGTTATACTTCTCAATAGGCTTTTTCCACATGACTAGGGTGATATTTTCTATCTTCTAGTTTTCACCTGCTATGACAACATTTTAATTAGCATCTCTCTTTTAGCACCTTCCATTGACATTCATATTCCCAACTTTGATGCACTATGAATAATCCCACAAGACATCAAGAGTATTTAATAAGATGTGCTATTCGGAGTGTTCATCAGTCAAGATTTGTAGAGAAGCCAGAAGTGATGTCATTCTCATTGGCCATGGAGGAAGCACCTACCCTTTGAAGTGTCAAAGACTCAAAGGTCCTAAGGGCTTAGCATACACATTTCCCATTGGTGTGCCAAGCACTTGAACAGGAGTGGGCCGCCCCCTCATGATTACCAGACACTCAATCTGGGCTAGAGCAAGTGGCCTTAAGACCTACAGCCCACTAGCCAGAGTCAAATGACCTCATATACCCTTCTTACAGAAGGTGGTGGAGGGTGACGTGGGATATCTAGCAAGAACGAGTGGACTCTCCTTTCTTATGTTATCCTTAGGCTTTACTATTGCCAATAGATGGTTTACAATCCGATCCCTACTGATGAGGCTAGATGGATCAAAAGAAGGATCCTCAAACTCCACACAGTTGACAGTGGGTGGTGGTGTTGAAGTTGGAGCATCATGTGCAAGTACGCGATTCTGGAGAACACTAAGTTGTTGGTGTCTAGGTCTCTAGCCCAAATCTTTTTGTAAACTCGATGAGGTCCTCCGCCATATGCATCGTGCCAAGGCAGTCGACGTAAGTATATCCACCTTAGAATATGCCAACAATTCTAGAAGAACATGGTGAAACCAACTGGCCTTAGCGCTTTTTCGTCATCCACTCCTTGGATTATGATAAGAACATCTTCCTTGAAATCTCTGTTAGGACAAACGCTAAACTCATAAAGAATATGGTTAAAAGGAAGACCATTGACCTTAGATTGAACCCTCCATGACACTAATTTGATTACTTGCCCTTTAGAGCATGCAAATAGTAGTTGGTTTGGAGGTCAAATAGTGGGTGAATCATGTTGGAATGTGAGTTTTGTCAATGTGAGCCCCTTCCATGGTCTATTCCAAGAGCCCAAGCAAAAGGGAGGTTATTGTCAAGTAGGCTCCTTTCTTTTTCTTTTCTTCTTCTTCTTCGTTGTTGTTTTTTTTTTTTCTTGCCAATTTACCATTTAAAAGCCAACCCCAATGTAAAAAGTGCAACACAAAGAAAACTATAATATGCAATATTTATAAGCATTTCAAAATATTTATACCAAGATATTTAGCCATGACACACAAAATAGGACTACACAACATATAGAACAAGAAATATACAGTAGAAAACAAACAATCTCACCTTGAATTATTTGCATTTTTCACTATTAAACGCCTTAGAGTGCACAAAAGTATCTGATGTTGTACTTTCCTCACCAACCACTCTAAGATAGATCTTGTCTCCAAACATGAAAACGAAGAAGGCGAATGCCTGCAACAATGAATGTGGTTGTCTTCTCATTAAACTAGAGCAAAATTGAACAATATGAAAGTTTTTTTAAAACAAAATGGACAATATATTGTGTTTGTTTTGTTCTTCTTACTAAGCAAAAAGTATCTATTCAAGCAAAAAAAAAAAACCCCCATTGGACTATTAACAGAACTTCAAAATGGAGAGAGAATGACATAAAATCCTTATATGAAATGAATACTGTTGACACGTACCTTTTTTTAAAAGATAGATGGAATTCATTAACAAGGCACCAAGATGGCGCAACAAAGCTATTGATGCATACTTATGTGGGCCGTACAAGTATAATATTAAGCACGTGGGGTCTATGCGCAACGAAATTGGATACAATACAATTTTGATAAAGGAACCCGCCCAGGAAACTCCGATTGCAGTAATATCAGATTTCTAGATCAAAAGGAAACATATAGATAGATGAGATCATACCCAGACATAATTAAATGGATAATCGTTGTAGTATAAGTTTATTGATGATGATCTCCTAAACCAAGGAATCTCTCCCTAAACTATTGCAAATGAAGGGAGTCTAAAGAGAATGTGTTTTTCCTCTAGTAAGGGCCGAGGAAACAAACTAATTGTCTACTCAAACCACACAGAGAAGGAGAAAAGATGAGCAAGGAGGTGATGAAGGGACTCTCTCTCTCTCTCTCTCTCTCTCTCTCTCTCTCTCTCTCTCTAGAGCCTTCCCTATACATAAGAAAGGGTTACGGTTTTAGCGGTGCACTCATTATAGTGATCCACCACCCTACAGACTTCAGCGTATCCTACTGTGAAGGAAGCCCATGAATCTGCCTCTAACATACACATACCTATAGTCTTATCCCTCCACCATCAAGGCCATCCACCTATGATCCAAACCCCATGTTGATCATGAAGTAGAGCATCAGACCTGAACCATCATATCATCATCAACTACGATCGAAACAGTTGTTAATAGTTAAAACAAAACTTCAACAAAAGTTTTAAAGTGATGGGCCCAGCGGAAAACCACTTCATGAGTTGTTGATCTATCCAGATCTCGCCCTAAACCAGTACCATGGTAAACTCGATGGATCCCTTATTAGCATGTGTAAGAATCAATGAAGCCTGATGAACGTACCTAGCATCATCCACTTTCATTGGCCTCTACATAGCCTCGTAAAGTTAGTCAAAGCCACCCGATCCAGATCCAAGATCTTAGGTCTAAGGAGTGATCATTTAATGTGTATAATCAAGTCCTTAATCACAATCCAGGCCAATGACCCCTAGACTATTGACTTGAACTTCAATCCACCAATGTGACTGCACAAGGGTCCATACCAAGATCCCATATCATGGCATACTCACAATCATGTGTAGGGTAAGAGCAAAGGCACAACTGACATCAAGTCGGTTCCCAATAGTGGAGACCTTCCACCCTAATCCAAGTTAAGTCCCCTTACCCGAGATGATTGTGCATCTATAAGATCCATTTCCACAGATGTGTCCTAAGCATATGTGCCGATCATGGCTTATATGGGTATTGAAATCCATGGAACGCAACTCTCCCTAGTCAGTGACCACTGTGCCCAATCTCAAGTTCCCTGAGACTAGAGGATGTACCGTGTATTTCTCACACAACCCATAAATGTAACACTAAATATGTCTAAGGCATAAAGCACATGTCCAAGCAAGACCTATGGTCATCTAGATTAACGGCTGAGATTGACCACATCACATCCACATGGCTAGCGGATTTGGGCATATGTTGGTTTTCCAAGAAACCAACTCTAACATGTACAGCCAAACTAGGCCTCTCCTTCTTCATGATGTTTCTTATTGTTCAGGATGAAGTATGTTTTATTTTAAGACTGATTGGAAACTTTAGCTTTTGTTACTTAAGGGCAATTTGGTCCTTTCAACTCTTATTAAATTAATATAAAAAGGAGAAGGGTGGACATCCAACCCAAAGGTCCCAAATTCTCACTCTCTCTTTACTTCTCTTCTTCTTTTACTCTATAATTCTACATGGTATCAGACAGTTCCTTGCTCTTGGTTTTGCTAACGAATGTAAATGTTGGTTGTTATATGGCCCCATTCTTAAGCTCATCTAGGTTTAGGGCATAATGGGTATTTTGGCATTTGTTATTAATGGAACTCTTGTAAATATTGCAAACCATGTTAATAGACTTAAGAGAGGTGGGGATGTGTGAACCCTAATCATCATTCTCTGTCTCTCATTTCCCTCCTTTCTTCTCTTTTTTCTTCTTTTTCCTCCTTTCTCAATCCGTCCACATGGTATCAAAGCTAAATTGAACCAAGCATTGATCTCTTCCTTCTTTAATGTTTCGTCTCTTCTCTGTTTTTCCTTTTGTTTTCAGGTGAAAATCTAAGGTTGTTGGGGGCTGGTCTAATTGAATCTCCCTCAACCACCGTATGAAGGGCTCTAAAATCATGTATTGTAAATGTGTGTGAGGCCCACTTTCATATAGATCCATCGTAATGGACAAAAGTGGGACATCGTGTGCTTATGGCCAGATTTGTGATCAGATTTGAGATCGAAAATATATGTTGAAGGTGGGCATTGCAACGGTTAAAGAATCAATAAAGGTGTGAAGGTGTGGAAACAAGAAGTTCCATCAAGTGATCGCATTCGTTGATATACATCAGTTTCTGAAATATGTGTGGGGTAAATAAAAGTTATCCGTTCCTCCTTGGGTGTTTGATTTATCCTTAACCAATCTCTTAGTTGGGGATTCTCATTGAAGATTCATTTAGGGTCTATAAAAGGGGGGGTATAGGAGGTAGGCATTCCAAAATTTTAGAAGTGTGAGTTTCTTAAGTCAAATAAGTTTGATATCAATAAAATCATTTTCTCCCTCTTTCCTCCATTATTCTTGCAGGTGTACTCTTGTCCATTTCTTGCGATTTGGGTGTCGAGTTCTCATTAACTTGATAACCGGGTCACACCTCAACAACAACCAATCCAAAATTCAGCACATGCTGGGCCCCAAGGTGGGCCTTTGATCTGCATTGAACCTGTTTTGGTTTCCTTCTAAACATAAAAATGAAAACCATTCTAAACCCAACTCTCTGAAAGAACTCATGAATGCAGCATGTACCTTTTACAAAACCTGTTACGTGGTACAGAAGATATCTTCCTATATCCACCACAGATCTTTCGGAACATAATTATGTTTGTAACATGACATACATATAATATTTCTGGAACTCCTCTAAACTTGGAGATTCTCCCAAACATCTACCCCTAATAGCCAGCGCACAATCCCATCCCTTCTACACTCACATTGCTATAAATGCTTATCCTTCTAAAAGAGCCTCTGCTTCCTCCATGGTCCATCATGAGCATTTTTCCTAGAAGCATGGGCAATGTAAGAGACATTGCACTGTTATGCTAGAGTTGCATTCTTCTTGGGAAATTGTAATCTTGAACAGCCTCCTTTACTCCCTGGTCCACCATTATTCATTCAGAATGCTCCAAATACAACAAGGCTAATTCAATAAAAGAATTCAGTTTTACAGCTATTTTGAGCATCACATGCTAAAATGCTTCGGAAATAGAACGGAGGACACTAATGGAAAAAGCAGCATATCAATGAGCACTTGACACTGATAGAAGTTCGGCCAAGAGATTTCCATAGCAAGCAGTTCATACCAAGAAGCTAAATCATTTAGAAAGTGTTTGACACAAAATGTTTATTTGCAACATTATACCGACTATCAGATTGCATAGATGAGAAATTTATTTTAAGTGACCTGACTAGAAAATAGAAACACATGTATCTTAAACATATTCATGAATGACTATTACATCCTATGCAGGTTAGAACTTGAGTGCAAAACCACATAGAGAAACATACCTTAGAGACTTTGCAGCGTCAATAATTTCACCAATATATACATCATTCGGGAAGATCTGGATATGTCAGAAATCAGCATTAGATGAATGGACCAGAAATAGCAAGAAAAAGAATCACTCTTCAAAAAAGGAATTCAAATCAGTTCATAGAATCAATCAAGAATAGAATGGTTCACCCATATGGACCTATAGGGTATGGACCAAATAGTAAAGAAATATTGACACAAATAGATGCGTAATTTTTTTTGTTTTTTTATTATGAATTAGAAGTGTAAGAAATTACAAGAAACCATTGTGAATGTACGTACCAATTATAGATCCCAAATGCAAAGGAACTATTATGAATAATGAATGTTATTAATATATATCCCACTTGTATAGATCCCAAATGCAAAGAAACTATTACGAATGACGAATGTTATTATTATATATCCCACTTGCATAGTATTACTATTACATTATATACATGCCATTGCATAAATCAAATACAAATCTCTTCATTCTCAATATAAATCTACATTACATCTTCATCAACACTAAGAGAAAATACCTCCACATTCTTTAGCTCTGTGGTCCCATCCATAAGTTCTATTTGCAACTCATGATCTAGTACGAATGGCTCAGTAACACATTCCAACTTTTGTTGGTACAACAAGCCTTCTGAAGTTGGAAAAAGTGTCTTCAATGACAACCTAATGCAATTGCCTTCAAATTCGGTGACTTTCACATCAGATAATATATCCTCAACCTGTCTAACAGCTTCAACCCTAAGAACATGACAAAAGATACAAGTCATAGAATGATGAGAACAGCATAAATGCTACCTACTTGTTACAACAAGATAATCATTTTCATATAAACAATTGCTAACATCAAGGACAGTCATTTCGAAGGTTGATGTCAACTGAAGTAAATCACAACGAACATAGCAGAATGTTCCCAAGGAAAATATATTGTGGGATCACATTAAATGAAATAATAAAAGTCATTGAGTTGAGAATCTGAGAATCCATTAACCCAAAACATACACATAATGACATGTTCAAAGAAAATGAGCGGCAAAAAATTAAATGAGGCATATAAGAAAGATAACACGTAAACATGATATAATTTGTAGTCTTGGGTCCTTCAACACAATGCATGCAGCAAGGGTACTAAAAGTTTCAACCTTCAAACGATTCGCGACAAGATTAATTATTAAAACACCATCACTGCATCATCCCTCCTAAGCCCCAAATCGATTGTCGTAATGGCCTCCTCTTGACTTTAAGTTGAAATACAACATTTTACATTATTAAAATAACCCTTATATGTACCTGGAAGAGGTTTGGTTTCAATTTGTTGGACTGTTAACTTCAACAAAAGGCATATTTTAGGTTTTCCCTTTATCAATCTTCATGGGTTATGTAGATATGCAAGGAGCAACCCAAAGCCCTAAGGTCATGAAGATTGTTCCATGTTCCAATGGGGCTGATTGTTTACCCCGAATCCTGGTGGACAAGTTGGATCTGATGCACACATCAATGTGGCCCCATCTACCACAACTCATAGTAGTGTCAACACTACTGGATCGTTACCCACAAGTGCATTAAAGGAGAGGTATGATTATACATGTGCATGTGCCGTAGGGAAATGCTAGTGTCCCCACCTTCAGGGGGACATTAGCAATGTCCCCAAAGCTTTTGTAAGACACATGGGATGACCAATTATTTATCTAGGAGGTCCAATTAAGGGAGCAAGCCATGGTGCAAAAATCACCGCAATTGGACGATCCTAAATATCCGATCAGTAGAACAGTCAAGAGGTCCAATCATCATCTTGGAACATCTATTCGATAGATTCCACTTAGTACTACTTGTGATTCCAAAGAAGCACTTTGATTTGATCATGCTAACCATCCGATCTACGGATTGTAAAAAAAGGATGGTTGTCAATGATGGCCCACATTGAAAGGTTAGGATCGTCCAACCAGTGTGATCTTTTCACCATGGCTTGCCCATGCATACATACATGAATGCATGTATGTATGCCCCCCACCCCTTAGGCCCTTACCTTGGCTCTATTATTTAAATGGTAGGGAAATTGATGAGGATGTTTTCAACAGAATAAGGGATGTGTGGAGGATGTGGTGATACACCTCGAGCTGTTGGCTTGTTGCATGCCATGAAACTCAGGTTTTCACAAGCAACTAAGCGACTAACTATATTACATGGGCAAAGCATTGTGCAATTAGAAAGCAACATGAGTAAAGATCAAGTACTACAAAAATCAGGATGTTAAGAAGACTCCTGGGAAAAGTAGGAAGGATAGAATTAACAATGAGATCATCAGAAGCAGCATAAGAGCAGTCCCAGTTAAGGACAAAATGACAGAGAGCAGATTGAGATATGGTTGGGTCATGTGCTACAAAGACCAGAGACATCTCCACTAAGGGAGGAACATTGATTAGGGTTTAAGAGCCCAAAAAGAAGATAAGAGGAAACCTTGAAGAACCTAGATTGAGGTGCTAAGAAGGGACATGTAGACCTATTCACCCACCAAGAGTATGGTATTAGCATTGATTGGCAAAACAGGACTTGTATACCAACCTCAATTAGTTGGGAAAAAAGTGTTCCTCAAGCAAATAATAAGAAAAAATATACAATAAATATAAGTGCATATAAACACACAATAATGTCATCCAAACACCCCAAGCACCAAGCAAAGCACAAGAGCTGTCATTGATATCCAAATTATTTTTATGTTATAGATCAAGCATGCCATAACACTCAACATGACAACTTATGAACAAGAAGAATCAAATCATATATAGTTTTTTATGACAAAATGAATAAATACATAGAATCTCTTCAGCCAGACACGCATAACATATCGTACAGTTGTTGAACATTCTAAAGTCCAGAGTAGCACTTCAATGAATGCTCCATGCACTGCTATATAAGATCCAGGGGATAATAAAAGCTTAGATCAACAAGTACTAGTACCTTTCAAAGACGTACTGCAGATCCAACAAAGACCTTAAAGAAATACTATTCTTTTGAATCAAACGATCAAGTTCCAAAATCTGAAAAGAAATTAATAAAAAAATTAGGATATCATATCCAGCATTATACGATGACTCGACAGCTCCAAGGAAACAACGTCAGCAAAACTTGAGAATTTTCTAGAATAAAAATCTAACAAGGCAACAAAAATGCAATATCACCAGACGATGTCTCAAACATTCAAGGAAGCTGTTCATAAAATTTTCATTCAAAAGTAAATTAGCATTAATTATATTTTTAAAAAAATTTTGAAAAAATTGAAAAAGCATTACAGATTACTTCATCCTAGTAATCACAAAATTGTATTATGCAAAACCAAATTTCTCTTACTCGTAACTTAGAGTTTGCAAAAGAAAGAGATAAACCTTCACTTCCATATGCATATTTTTCCATTGTAAAATATGTTGAAAGAAACTCATAGAAAAACAATGTTACAAGTTCTTTATTGCACATTTGCTATATATTTAGCTAGGTGATGTGTACAGGCCACCTGCGACCCATGTGTGCAAAAGATCCAAATTAGAACCCAGTTGACAAACGTGCAGGAACAACTATTAATGAGACACCCAATTGGATTATGGGATCCACAGTTCCAACAGTATGACAATTTTGGGTGATAATACATTCACGCAGCTATATAGTTCCCTGTCAAATTGTATTTTCTCTTTTTAGAAGGAATCTGCAGTCGGAAGCTATACACATCCTCTATACAGCATCTGTGGTCTTTTTTGGAAAAGGTATACAGCTGCATGATACCTCTGCAGCGGCCAATTGATATTCAAACCATAGACATGCAAAAAAAAATTTAATGTAGCTGGATCTCTAATATTAGTTTCTATTTTGGGAGTTTAGTTACAGCAGAAAAGAGTATTATTATATTGTAGCAAGAAAGAAGTTTAGAGATAGATTTGGATTCAATTTAGGAAAGTCTGTACACAGCTATTAAACAGCCTGCAATCTTACATGCATAAGACTACTTTCGTGTTCTTAATAAAAAGTTTTTTCCTTGATGTTTCCTTCATGGTAATTAAGCAAACAAACCAAATCCAATTGAGAGACCCCAGAAAAACCCTTGGATAAATGGTACGAGCAGGAAAACAGAACGGAATATTTTTCAAAAAAAATTCTATTTTCAACGAAACACCTTCATAAAAAAAATAATAAAATAAAAAAAAAAAAAACCTAGCCAAATAATTAGAGAAAAATCACCATAACTTTTCTAAAATCATGCTCTTTCAGATACAATACTTTTCTTCTTCAAGGGGCCACCTAACCGTACATTGTTGATGCCATCCGTATGGGTTAGTGGGCCCCACCGACGGCTCCTCCAATTAGTCCAAGATTGCTCTGATACCAAGTAGAAGTGCTGAGGTGGAGAGAGAGAGGGCTCACACCCTTGTATAGTTATAGTATTATGAAATATAGATATGGTACTCCATAGGATTACAGAAAATAACATAGACGCATATTTCACTACATTAATTTCCAGCAGTAGACCACATAAAGGGTCCAAGATAATTGTTTCTCCATCAATAAAATAGCCAACTGACCGGGGGAAAAAAAAAATAATATATATATGTGTGTGTGTGTGTGTGTGTGTGTGTGTGTGTGTGTGTTTATCCACATTGCATGCTCCCCTCGAAAGTCCAACCTCCTCCAGTTTCGAATTGAGCCAACCTAATGGACAGTTACCATATAACTTCCTCGATTTCATGAATGGTAGTGGCAATATGTCAAGATAATATATAAAAGAAAAGTTGATAATGATTGGACAAAGTCTCTCTATAAGTAGATTCTAGATATTCTCACCAAGAGCCTCTCTGGTCTCAAGAAAAAAAAGAAAAAATGACTCTCTTAACCAAGCTTTCAATGCAACAATCACATATCTCAACTTAAGAGGAATGCTACGACACAACATTGCTTGTCAATTATTATTTCTTTTATTTGGTTTGAGTCACAAGTTAGTAAATATGTACAGAAAATTCAGAAGACCATGAGGATGAGGAAAAGACACTGATATCTCAGAAGCACATGTGGAGATCCCCCTACATTTATTATTGCCTTCATCATTCAAACTTTGAACTGAATGGATCAGATTCCATTCTCAATAGTATTTTACATAAGAATGCTGTAGACATCCACAAATGCCATCTTGAATTAGCAAAGGACAATATAAACTTATTTTTAAGGAAGCATCTGATTCAAGTGTTCAAGAAGTTGCACCTCAAAGTTGTAGTTTTTATGTGCATTTATCGGATTCCCTTGGTTTTCTCCAGCGATGGAATAGCCAATGTTTACGCCAGCTTCCAACTCATTGGGGCCCTAAAACACAATCATAAAACAATCAACTGACAAGTATTCAACTACAACTCATGAGCAAAATCTAAGTAAGCCTGAGTGCATGATAAAAGGAAGACCAACCAGCAGGTAGCAGATGAAAAAAAAAAAAAAAAACAAACTGCAGCAATTTATCCCCAGCTAACATCCACCCTTGATCGATACAACTTTTCTTTCTACTTATATAAAACTACTTAGTTATGCTGTTGCAATACCAAACTAGAAAATAAAGGGAGGTGGTAGATATCAATTCCCTAATGAATGTTGGAAACTTCAAAATAGAAATTCAACAAAATATGGAACACAAGTATCAACCAAGTAATGGGAAACGTGGTGATAAGATGAAATTGCAAATTGGAGAGAATACAAATACAATGAACTCAACAGTAGAAGAAGCAGAAAGCCAAAAAAGGTGCAATGGAATGCTTAAAATTTTCTCTCCACTATTTTATAATTTATATTGGCCACATCAGCAAAATTGACGAGCAAGGAAGTGCCAAAGTTCAATATAAGATTATTGAGAAATAAGAGAAGTGGAAGAAGTAAAAGATTAGGACATGACAATGGAAGATTAGAACAATGATGATGATTAATCAACCACTGTGGTCAACCGATCACTTACAAATTATTTCTCTTAAAAAATACATTGGAAAGACCCCAATGCAGTAAACACAATTTGTGTCCTGCCTCTTTTTTTTCACAGACAAATTAGCTTTGTGTGTAGTGGTAAACATAACTCACAAATCTCTCTTTAAACATGACTGCTTTCCTTTCAGGTTGACACAAAGCCCCTATAAAAAAACAGTTTTCTCAGAACAAAAAATTGAAATAAAGGTAGAACAGAAAAGTCTGGTTATATGAAACAAAATTGTTGATTGGATGTGACAAGGTTTTGAAAATCGGTTCACCCATTATGTAAGCATATCGATCACCCCCCATTCCGCATTACGGCGGTGAACCAGTCAAACTTAATGAGCTCTAAACAGCTGATGCAAGGCGTACTGAAACTGTTATGCACACGTGAGCATCACAGCCATAAGAAATTTCTCTCTTTTCTTCACTTTTTTTACCTCTTACCTCGAAAAAATAAAAAAAGGAAACTACGGTAGTTGTTTTGTGTTATATTTGACCACATTGTTGCCTATATACAAGATCAGAAGAGGGGAATGGAGGGGGTTAGTTCATAATGTAAGGGAAGAGAGTGTGAGTGGCAGTTGTCTATGGCGTGCCTTTAGCATGCGACAACACCTCATGCAACAGCTCCAACAACATCAGCTAGAAAACAAGGTCAGCCAATGGAAGAAGAATTAAATGATGAGGACGTGGAGCCCAGGAGACCTTCAATTTATCCCATTTTGTTTAGAATGGAAATGATCAAAGAAAAGACTTGTGATAGATGAGAGGGAAAAGGGTGATGGATAAGCTTGGCAAGGCAGCAGCTAAGCTATTCATATATGGAAACATAGCAGCAATTGCATCAAAACAAAAGAAAGCAAAATTGCAATTGCATCATCTTTGGTGCTTCGAGAACATTAAAGACAAGGAAGCAAAATTGCTTGTCTACAATTTCTAGTTCTTACGCACTCAAAACAAAAGAACAAATTCTTGCACTTATTGAATTTGGAATACATGTTGAAAACAAGAAAAACTACAAGCAATGAACTGGCAATGACTCAAAATTTGGGAAGAAATGAAAAATGTGAAGTTTTGGGATTTGGGAAGCTTTCCAAGAAACAAAAAGTGACTGTCATTAAACATGACCAAGCTAAACTTCATCCATTGGACTTAGTCCTCAATAATAGAATGAGAAAAACCAAAGGAATTTTCATGAGAAGAATCTACACTATGCCAATTATGCTAAATGGGTCTGGACTCACTTTAACAAAACCATGTGAGTCATTGTCTTGCTTCCATGCTTAAAAAGCGGAGAAAATTTTGTAACATATCCAGGATCATCAAAAAAATCCATGCTTCCAACCGTCTCATAATGTGGAAATGTTACAAAGCCGCTCAATTTAACTCACATATTTAATCCACAGAATTTACACTCCATGTACCTTGTGTGGGTGCTTCCCCCAAACAAAAAACAAGAAATTACAAAGAGAGTTGGTTGAAAGTGGAATTTATTCTTCAGTTTCTTAACTATTTGAACTTCACTATGGACTTAATTGTCAGTGTACTAACCTGTGAACCAATAAAGCTTAATGAAGTATCCAACTTTTCCAAATCGCCCTCCAACTGAATAGAATCTGCAAAACACGAAGACACTAAGTACCACCAGCAAAAATGTGAATTAGAACCATTATTATAGTCAACCCACCTTGTAGAAAGGTTTCATTGAGGACTCTGATTTCATCAGAGATCTTTTCACTTTCAGCCTCAGCTGAATCAAGCTCCTTCTTCACATGCTCCACATATACCTCTGTATAGGTACAAATTGGCAATTTGCATAAGAGAACTCTCATTGCCACCCACTCTTGACTGATAAAGACATCCATCCACTCCACTAGTTGTACATTGGAACAAAATCGTCCATAGTATAACCAACAGTACAGAGGATGGTGTATTTATTCATCAAAATGGGTGTAATTAGTGGCTCCCCTAAGCTATTTACATGAATGCAGGTAAAACTAAAGCATTTGCGTGTTAAAAATTTTACAAGTATGAGTGAGAGAATCCACAATAAACATAATTGATATTCTCATTGTAATAACTGCGCTGAGATTTAGAACTGCCACTTTCTAATCAATATTGAATTGCAATTGGAATATTTTCATCTCGCCTTGACTTGGGGCCTACTTTCAGTACACAAAATTGACAGAAAGTGATGATATCACCAACAGTTACAGACGTTGATGCTTCATAATGTTTGTGAATACTATGTCTGAGGATATTCACCATTGCCCCCGGTGTTTCATACCCAATGGGGTCAGAGGCACTAAGCAGTGAGCACACTAAAGTTGCATGGGCCCCAAGAACAACTGAGGGGCCAAGCAACACCTAGGAGCACGCTTCCAGTCTCACTTTTTTGGTTTCTCATGTTCATCATATTGTACATCATACATGATAATTAAGATACATCATCATCATCGCCGTCATCTAATCCCAACTAATTGGGGTCAGCTACATGAATCCCACTCCACCACTCCACTATCAAGGACCATATCCTCAAGTAAGCCATAGGTCATCAAATATTTTCTTACAATCTCCACCCACATCCTTTTGGGCTTTCCACTTGCTATTTTAGAGCCTTCAACTTGAACCAACTCACTCCAAACCAGTGCAGTTCTTGGCATGCTGTGCCATAATAGCCGTTACAGGGCTGTTATGTAAACGTAACAATGGCAACCATTACATGTTATGGGGTCGTAACGGCCGTTACAAACCCCGTAATGGCCCGTTATGCCCCCTATAAAGGTCGTAACAACCCCATTACAGTCCATGATTGGACCAATACAGGTTTTTCAGGGTTTTTCTTTCAATAAAAAAAGAGACCGTAACAGTCATTATAGGGTCCCTAATGGCCGTAACAACCCATATTGTAAAGGTAACAGTGGTCGTTACAGCCATTGTTACTATTATGAAATACCTTGGTCCTTGGTCTCCATTTCACATGGCCAAACCATCTAAGTCTACTTTCCTTCATCTTATTACTAGTTGGTGCTACTCCTAAATTCCCCCAAATGCATTCATCTCTAACTTTATCCTATTCCTTCCTTGTCTTGCCACTAATCCATCACAGGATCCTCATTTCAATCACAGCATCCTAGAAAACGTTCTTTGACTACCCAACATTTTGTCCCACAGAGCATGCCTGGTCTTATAGACTTATAGTTGTCCTATAAAATCTCCCCTTCAATTTGACTACTACCAAAGGCATATCTCTGTTTAATCCACCCAGCTCTAATTCTATGAGACACGTCCTTCTCAATCTCTCCACTCCCATGAATTATTGACCCAATATATTGAAAATGGTCATTCTGGGGTACTTCTTGGCCAGCAATCTTAACCAAATCCTTATTTCCACTCTTATTATTACTAAAATTGCATAACATACACTATGTTTTAGTCCAATTGATTTCAAAACCTTTAAACTCTTAAGCATTAGAGATCTTTCTCACCTTCTCAAATACCTTATTTATTATATAAATCATCACATGCCTTGAGTTCAGCCTCACTACTTTCTTTGCACTCTTTTTTACCATTTTTATGTTCTTCTAAGTTTTCCTGTTTTTAATCCCTTGCTAGCCCTCAAAACATGATCACTTCTCGCTAATAGCGTTTTTTATCCCGTCATTCAACCACCAAGTTATCTTATATGAGCATATTTTCAATCTAGATACTCCTAAAATTTCCTTCTCCACTTTCCTAATGCACTTCACTTATCCATCTCATTCCAACAATTCATTACTAAATAACAATGTTTCTGCCTTTTAAATAATATTGTCCCCTTGCTAGTCACACTCTTAGACTGCTACTTAAATCCATGCATGTTATAGGCCATGACTTAGGATCTCCATCATGCGTTGCCCTCGTGGTGCCCCAATGCATAGGTGATCCACTGATCTAAACCGTATATTTTCTGAGCACTACCATGGAATGGCTACAATGAAAAGTTTACGCCGCAAGTATGATTCTTATAATCTATATCTATATATAAATGTCAATCAATGATAGAGATTCCGATGGATCATATTTAATTCCACAAATCAATGGTCAGGAATCAGGATCTTTCTTTTAGCGTATTATCACCACTACCCACTAAAAAATGACACTGGACCGTTCTAATCACTAGATCACCTTTATATGTGGGCCGCTTGGGGTGACACATGTTATAGGGTCTTGCCCATCAGCAAATATAGAGTTAGAGAGGCAGATGGTGCCCTACATGTTGGTGCATGGTTCAACAATCAACACCATTGATACAATGGGATGAACGTTTGATGAGATCTGCCTCAAAAATCTTCAAGATTGACAGATCTTTTAATCCATGCGTTGCAAAAATAAAATTAGGTGGAGTTGGCCGTCCTGATGAGTGGACCTGTTTTATGAGTGGAACAGCTTAAGTCTTCGAAGTGTTCAACTAGCTGGGACCATTAGATGTCCCACGCGATTGAGTTTGCATTGTGTTACACGTGGTAGTGCATTTGGGCTTATCAGACCTTATGAAGGGCTGCTTTTGGTTGAGTGGTTTCAAATTTCAAATTACCGTATCATACTGGTGGAGTTGAACCTAATAAGGATTCTAATGAACTCAAATCTTCCAAATTTCCTGCTAATCTTGGTGCTTCGCATCTTCATATTCTGAGATGCAATCAGGGCCTTCAACAGGCCACTTGTGGACACCGCATGCGCACATGTCCCATGTGGAGGCCTCCCTTTGCCACACATGTAGGCCTTGTGATCATATGTTAATAAGAGTTATCTTTTTGTTTGCTATGATTTTGCACCACCTCAAATAAAGGGAAATGACTAAAATGTAGCCACTTATGGCATATTGTGAAATAACCATAAGGAGGGCATTTTGTCCTTTCACTAATTCATGGTTTCTCTTCATTTAAGGGCCTATACAAAAATGAGTTTTATTTATGTTGTGCATGTGTTAGGAAGAAGAAAAGAGAGGGGATTTGTGATCTATGGTGATCAGCTGAGGAGGCAGGGGTAGTAAGGAAAATACTAAAGCCAGTGTGGATATATGATGGAATCCCAATATGTCTCAAAATGGGATTCAAATCCCATTTTGAAGTGCGTGTTGGATTCCCAACCACATTCCTTGGACAAAGGGAGACAAAAATCAGGCCTCAGATAATAAAGTGTGTGATTCAAGAAAAATGCCAAAACGGGAATTGATATCTATGGCCCATCATAATTTTGCCCATTCTATTGTTAAGGAAAAATTACGGTTCTCGCCAAAAGGAATCCCAATACATTTTAAAACAGGATTTCAAAAACCTATTCAGCAATAGTTTCGGAATCCCTCCCACCCTCTTAAGACAAAGGAGGACCAAAGTAAAGCCCAAGTTAATAGAGCCACGCTTGGGTAAACCATGCTAGGTACCTACCGGGTTTACTTCCGCAAACCAAGAGCCATGTGGGTGGAACTTCCATGAGATCCATCATGTCCATCAGCTATGTTGCCGCATTTTAACAATTGGCCCAAAAACCATGATCATCCGAAACTCAAATGATCCAAACCACAACAAACAATTTGATGCGGACACAAGCGCATTCAAGGTGTACCAACGAAGAAAGCGCCAACCACAAGTACCGTCCTTGTGGATAGGCGACTATTGAGGAGCTGAAGACCCTCCACATGTGATCAGACACATAGAAGACCCCACTCAGAAAAGACACATGTAAAGGAAGAAAGGAGAACGAAGACTGAAGGACTGAAGATTTCGGGCGCCCGACCATAGCCTTCGGGGCGCCCGAACTTTACCTGCCGAGCGCCCGAACCTCTCTGGAGGTTTCCGGACGACTTCGGGCGGGAGCTCGGGTGCCCGACCGAGCGCCCGAACTTTCCCGCACCTTTGTTATTTGCACGTTTTTACTTAAACTTTGAGGGTAGTTGATGCGGACATCAGTGGTGCACCCTTTAGAGTGTACCAGAGGAGGCGACGTCGCAGATCGAGTGTTGGAGCAGACGAGTTGATGTGGATGGACGCCGGACCCATTGGGCCCATTTTCTGACGCGTTACGAGTACGCGAGATGCAGGATCGCGCAGGAGCATCATGACCGCTGGACCATGGAGCGGATTTACATTTAGGCGCTTTTCTATTTATTTTCTTGTTTCTAGGCGCTTTAGTGTCGTTATTTACTTTAGACGTTTTTATGTTATTTCTTTGGTTTTCAGGCACTTTAGTGCACTTTTTTTTATTTTCGTAGCTTATATATACTGTGAGAACCCTATTTCGAAATTATTGAATGAATAGAAAATTCGTGAGTTTCTTCCTCTTTGTTGAGAGATTAGGGTTTCAGGATTGGCCCTCGGGTGTTGAGGATTCCACCCCGGAGTTTCCGTTTTCTCTTCTCTCTTTCTTCAAGGTGCGAGGAAAGGTAAGCTTCTTTTGATTCCTAATTCGTACTTCATGATAACTCATTGTTTTTCGACATCCCTCGTCCTTTTCTGAAACCCCCCCCCCCCTTTTTTGGTACGATCGAAAAGAGGGATGCCTAGCCACGATAACCGGATCCAAACTTGACTGTGGACTGGTCTATGCTAGATCTGGGATATCCTCATATCCCTAGATCCTCCCTGTTTTACGATTTTACATGGTTTTATGCAAAGGGGCATGATCCGGATGGACGGATTTCATCTTCGTGTTGAGATTTGTTAGTTTCCTCTGATTGAAAGTAGTTAGTTTCATAATTTTATTATTTGAATATCTTCCAACTTGATATACATGCATCTAGGGTTAGATCATCACATGCCCCTGCATCAATTTTGGTATCAGAGAAAAGGTTCCTAGCGTAGGTCAGTTTACCCAAAATTTTCCTTTTCGGTGATTTTTTTTCAAAGGAACCGGATATCCCAAATCGAAAAAAAATCGTAGGCCTTTCGGGCGCTCCGCCCCGAACCCCGGGCAGGGGCGCGCCGCCCCCTACACCCCCGGCGAGCTGACCGCGCAACTCGACCCGCATCCAACTCTGCGTAGGGGTCCTAGTTCGTTGAGTTTAGTTAGCCTTTTTTTTTCTAGATTTTGTTGAGTCCTCATATAGATCTAGGCCACATAGGATAGCTTGCATTGCAGTGAACTAGGATAGTCAAAACTGCATTTAGATTTTACCTTTTTTACACCTTTGCGCACCTAGATCTAGGGCCTTTCACATATCACTCCTGGTGTATGCCTACGCGCACTGGTCGTAGGTTTGGTCTTCATAATACTATGGAATCTAATCAAATTACCAAAGCTCTGAAGGGTCTAATTAAGAGAATGGATCAGCAATTTCAAACCTTGAGAGGTGAGATCGCGCAGCAGTTTGCGCATCAGGATGATAGGTTCACACGTTTAGAGGAGAGAGTCACGCGCTTAGAGGATGGCATCCAGACCACCACTTTAGATGGTCCCCAAGCAACCCCCGACACTGGGGCAGTCGATCAGTCCCAAGTTGTGGGCCCTGATCCGCCTAGGGATGATTTGGGCGCAGGTCAGGCCCGTGGGCCTGGCAATGGACACGATGGGGCTCATCATCAGCCACCCCCACAGATTCGTGATCCTGTTTTCCCCGCCCAGCGGGAGGGCCATGGTGGGGTGCGATATCCGCAACCTCAGAGATACCATGAGCAGGACCCTGTTATTAGGGTCATGAAGGGCATTAAGGTTGACGCTCCTAGTTTTGATGGGAGACTGGACCCCAAAGTTTTTTCTGATTGACTAGCAGACATGGATCACTTCTTTCAGTGGCACGGTCTGCCAGACCCACAACGGGTTGGATTCGCCAAGATGAAGTTGGTGGGCCAGGCAAAACTACATTGGGGAAATGTGAAGCGTCGCCGTGAGCGATCTAGAGAGGGGCCAGTTCTCTTTTGGATTGAAATGAAAGAACTGTTGCGAGAGAAGTATGTCCCCCTTTCTTATAAGCAGAGGCTGTTGGATCAATGGCACACTTTGCACCAAGGATCTATGACGGTAACGGAATACATTGCCAAGTTCGATGAATACATGATGAGGTGCGATGTAGATGAGGACCTTGCTGTGGTTCTCTCCCGTTTTCGTATGGGCCTCAAGTTTGACCTCCAGCGTGAGCTCATGCCTCATATGGTCACCAGCTTAGAGCACGCTTACCAGATGGTGCAGGAACTGGAGCACTATGTGCGCCAATCTCCTGCTAGAGGGTTTGAGATTCGACCTACTGTGCCTAGAGTAGCTCCGCAGGGAGCAAGACCTCAGGTCGGAAATCAACCCAGAGCTCAACCTGGTACCCAACCAGTCAATAGAAATCGAGGTAACAATGTGGCTACACCAAATACTAGGACTGCGATGCCAGGGCAGTGCTACCGCTGTGGTGGCATGGGTCACATTGCCGCAGAGTGTTCAAATAGGGGTGGGCGTATTGCCTTTGTTTCTGAACACTCTACAGAAGAAGAAGTGGCATATGAAGTTGAAGGTGACCAGAATGATGAGGAAATCATCGTCCAATCCCTTGAGCCGGCCAGTAATGCCGAGGATGATGCTGTGGAGACTACCCCACTTGCTGTGGTGAGATGCGCTTTGGCCCAGGTGAAGGAAAGTGAGGATTGGCGCAGAACCACTATCTTCCACACTTACGCCAAGTGTGGAGATAAGAGCTGCAAAGTGATCATAGATAGCGGGAGCTGTGAGAATGTAGTTTCTCCAAGTACTTTGAGTCGCCTGGGGTTGAAGCCAGTCCCTCACCCCAACCCATACCGAGTTTCTTGGGTTGATGCGACATCCCTTCCTGTGACTCAGCGATGCCTTGTGCCAATTGAATTCGGGCCATACAAGGACAAGTTGTGGTGTGATGTGGTCACGATGGACGTTGGCCATATCATTTTGGGAAGGCCATGGCTCTTTGACAAAGATGTCACAATATTCGGGCGTACGAATAATTGTGTGTTTAAGCATGAAGGAAAGAAGCTTGTCTTGAGCCCGCTCCCTCCCAAATCGTCCACGGGAGCGAAAGATGTTGCGTCTCGAGGCAGTTTTAAGAGTCAAAGGGCACCTCAGTCGAAGTCTCTCCACATCATAAATGTTAAGGAGTTTGAGAGAAAAGCCAAAACTGGGACTATGGTGTACGTTTTACTAGCTAGAGAGAGCACACCCGAGGTTGCTATAGGGTTACCCCAAGAGGTTCGTTCAGTCCTAGAGGAGTTTCGGGATGTCTTCCCTGAGGACCTTCCAGACGAGCTCCCACCAATGCGGGACATTCAGCATGCGATAGATCTTGTCCCAGGGGCGACCCTACCAAACCTCCCTCACTACAGAATGAATCCCACCGAACATGCCGAGTTGAAGAGGCAAGTGGATGAATTGCTTAAAAAGGGATTTATTCGTGAGAGTCTGAGCCCGTGCACCGTACCTGCGCTTCTTACGCCAAAGAAAGATGGCACGTGGCGCATGTGTGTCGATAGTAGAGCCATAAACAAGATTACCGTTAAGTATCAGTTTCCCATCCCGAGGCTTGATGACATGCTTGACATAATGGCCACCTCTACTATCTTTTCGAAAATTGACCTCAAGAGTGGTTATCACCAAATTCGTGTTCGCCTAGGAGATGAGTGGAAGACTGCCTTCAAGACGAAGGATGGGCTGTATGAGTGGTTGGTTATGCCCTTCGGGTTAACTAATGCTCCAAGTACATTTATGAGGGTGATGACCCAGGTGCTGCGACCCTTTATGGGTAAGTTCTTAGTTGTGTACTTCGATGATATCCTCATCTATAGTACGTCTCCTACCCAGCACCCTGAACACTTGAGGCAGGTCTGCAACGCCTTGCGAGCAGAAAAGCTTTATGCGAACCTCAAGAAGTGTTCCTTCTTGACTTCTAGAGTTATCTTCCTGGAGTTCGTTGTTTCGTCAGAGGGTATGTCTGCAGACCCTGAGAAAGTCAAGGCCATTGTCAATTGGCCCGAGCCGCGTAATATACACGACGTGCGAAGCTTTCACGGCCTAGCAACGTTCTATTGGCGGTTCATCCGTGGATTTAGCTCTATTATGGCTCCCATCACAGATTGTATAAGAAAAGGGGAGTTCCAATGGACTAAAGCCGCGACACGGGCTTTCTCTGAAATTAAGAATAAGATGACGAAAGCGCCCGTCATGCGTCTACCTGACTTCTCTAAAGTCTTTGAGGTGGCGTGTGACGCGTCAGGACTTGCCATAGGGGGAGTGTTGAGCCAAGAGGGACATCCTGTGGCCTTTTTCAGTGAGAAACTGAATGAGGCTAAACAACGCTACTCCACCTACGACAAAGAGTTCTATGCGGTTGTGCAATCATTGCGCCATTGGCGGCATTATTTATTACCGCAAGAATTTGTCCTGTTCTCTGATCATGAGGCCTTGAAATATTTGAGCTCTCAAAAGAAGTTGAGCCCTAGGCATGCCAAGTGGGCTCAATTTCTTCAGGAGTATACGTTTCTACTTAAGCACAAGGCCGGTAAAGAGAATAAGGTTGCTGACGCGCTTAGCCGTCGTGTCATGACGCTGCGGTCCATGAGCGTTGAAGTTACAGGCTTTGAGCAACTCAAGGGTGAGTACTCAACTTGTCCTGACTTTGGGACCATCTATGCGTCGTTGTCTAGTGACCCACCCTCGAGGAGTGCTGAGTTTGTCCTTACAGACGGATATCTTTTTAGAGGGGACAAGCTCTGCATCCCACGCACATCCCTCCGTGATTTTCTAGTATGGAAGCTTCATGCTGGAGGGATGGCAGGTCACTTTGGTAGAGATAAAACAGTTGCCCTGGTTTCTGATCGTTTTCATTGGCCTAATCTCCAGCGAGATGTGGCCAAGATTGTAGGGCAGTGTCGGACATGTCAACTGGCAAAGCAGAGGAAACAAAATACAGGCTTATACACTCCTTTGCCAGTTCCACATGCCCCGTGGCAAGATGTCAGTATGGATTTCGTGCTTGGGCTTCCCAAGACTATTCGTAAGCACGATTCCATACTCATGGTCGTTGATCGGTTTTCTAAGATGGCCCATTTCCTACCCTGTTATAAGACCTCAGATGCCTCCCACATTGCTAAGATATTCTTTCAGGAGGTTGTGCGACTTCATGGGGTACCTAGATCCATCGTGTCTGACAGAGATACTAGGTTCACTGGTTATTTTTGGAAGACTCTCTGGCATCTTTTGGGTACGAGGCTTCAATTTTCTTCAACATATCATCCTCAGTCGGATGGTCAAACAGAGGTAGTGAACCGTAGCCTAGGGAATTTGTTGAGATGTCTAGTTGGAGACCACCACAGGACCTGGGACACTGTTATTCCCACAGCAAAGTTCGCTTATAACTCTTCAGTGAACAGGTCCACAGGAATGAGCCCATTTGAAATTGTTTCAGGTCTTAGACCCCGAGCCCCCATAGATTTGATCCCCATGGCTACCCCACAGCGTCCTTCAGAGTTAGGAGAGTCATTTGCCCATCATATACATGCATTTGATGCAGGGGCATGCGATGATCTAACCCTAGATGCATGTATATCAAGTTGGAAGATATTCAAATAATAAAATTATGAAACTAACTACTTTCAATCAGAGGAAACTAACAAATCTCAACACGAAGATGAAATCCGTCCGTCCGGATCATGCCCCTTTGCATAAAACCATGTAAAATCGTAAAACAAGGAGGATCTAGGGATATGAGGATATCCCAGATCTAGCATAGACCAATCCACAGTCAAGTTTGGATCCGGTTATCGTGGCTAGGCATCCCTCTTTTCGATCGTACCAAAAAGGGGGGGGGGGGGGGGGGTTTCAGAAAAGGACGAGGGATGTCGAAAAACAATGGGTTATCATGAAGTACGAATTAGGAATCAAAAGAAGCTTACCTTTCCTCGCACCTTGAAGAAAGAGAGAAGAGAAAACGGAAACTCCGGGGTGGAATCCTCAACACCCGAGGGCCAATCCTGAAACCCTAATCTCTCAACAAAGAGGAAGAAACTCACGAATTTTCTATTCATTCAATAATTTCGAAATAGGGTTCTCACAGTATATATAAGCTACGAAAATAAAAAAAAGTGCACTAAAGTGCCTGAAAACCAAAGAAATAACATAAAAACGTCTAAAGTAAATAACGACACTAAAGCGCCTAGAAACAAGAAAATAAATAGAAAAGCGCCTAAATGTAAATCCGCTCCATGGTCCAGCGGTCATGATGCTCCTGCGCGATCCTGCATCTCGCGTACTCGTAACGCGTCAGAAAATGGGCCCAATGGGCCCGGCGTCCATCCACATCAACTCGTCTGCTCCAACACTCGATCTGCGACGTCGCCTCCTCTGGTACACTCTAAAGGGTGCACCATTGATGTCCGCATCAGCATTGCATAGTGAGATCAGAAGGAAGATTAATTCAAGTAATGAACATTATAAACTTTCTGCTGACACTCACAAGAGATTTAGGAAATTTCAACCTGGAGATGACGTCATGGTTCGTATTAGGTCTGATCGGTTTCCACCTGGATCCGTGAAGAAGCTTCATGCCCGTAGCATAGGCCCACATAAAATTGTGAAAAGGTTGGGGTCTAACGCTTATATTGTCGATATCCCTCCTACCATGGGCATCAGTTCCACATTTAATGTGGAAGATCTAGTTCCCTATCACGAGCCATTACCTCTATCCAGTGATTCCCCTGCTTCTTCTCAGACCTCCCCTATATATGAACCTTGGTCACAGCCTGACCTCCCTATACCCATCTTACCTTCTCTTCCTTCTGCACCGAGAAGAGACGAGATAGAGGGAATTTTGGACTCCGAGTTGGTTTCTACTCGCTCAGGGGGTTACCAGAAATTCCTAGTCAAGTGGAGGAACAGGCCTATTGCAGATAACTCCTGGATTACCGAGACAGAGCTACAGTGTATCGATCCAGACATGCTTGAGAGGTACAGGAGTTCACTTTCGCCAGTGGCGAATTCTTCCCACCCGGGGAGAATTGATGCGGACATCAGTGGTGCACCCTTTAGAGTGTACCAGAGGAGGCGACGTCGCAGATCGAGTGTTGGAGCAGACGAGTTGATGTGGATGGACGCCGGACCCATTGGGCCCATTTTCTGACGCGTTACGAGTACGCGAGATGCAGGATCGCGCAGGAGCATCATGACCGCTGGACCATGGAGCGGATTTACATTTAGGCGCTTTTCTATTTATTTCCTTGTTTCTAGGCGCTTTAGTGTCGTTATTTACTTTAGACGTTTTTATGTTATTTCTTTGGTTTTCAGGCACTTTAGTGCATTTTTTTATTTTCGTAGCTTATATATACTGTGAGGGATGCTTATATATACTTTTTTTATTTTTTTATTTTGTTTTCAGGCACCTTGTTTCTATCTTTCCTAATCTATTTGTTTCGCTAACCTCAATCCCCAAAATCTGATTTTTTATCCTAAACCCTAAGCTTTCAGATTTTCAAATCCCTAATCCAAAATCTCTTGATTTCCTCGATTAGAGATTCCTCTTAATTGATTGGGTTATAGCCATGCAAGATTGGAAGGTTCCATTCCTCGCCGGATACAACCATAGTGATACTTGAATCTCATACTTCATGGTTGTGGTGAATGGCCCGTTCCATTGCATGTTCCTTGTGATCTTCTTAGTTCATGATGATTACTGCTAGATTTTATATTGTTATTGTCTTTTAATTCCGCTGATTTAATTGTGTTCATGAGCATGCATCATAATTAGGGCATCCTACATCACAATTGCTATCAGAGAATAGGCTTGCATGGTTTGTCTAGATCGAGTTATCCAATTAGGGTTTTGATTTGGTATAATTTCGAAAAGTTCTAGATTTAGAAAGTTTTCAATTTTAAAAAGTTTCCTAATTTGGAAAATTTTCAGATTTGAGTTGTTTCCTGTTTCAACTTAATTGTGTTAGCTCATATTAGTTTTGCATTCATCGCATTCATCTTGAAAATCATAACACCTAGTAGTCTAGTTAGGTAGAGTTTGGTTCAAGTCTTCATTGTATGCCCACGAGAAGAGGTAGAGGTTTCAGACTTCAGCCTACTATGAATAACGAGCAGTTATCTGAGCAACTTGCTCAATTGATACAAAAGATAACCGCCCTAGAAGTCGGTCAAAAGCGTCAGTTTGCCCGCCTTGAGAACCAAATCACCACTACCATGACTAAGGTTGAGCAACTAGAGGCGTCGCAAAAGGAAAACCCCGCTGTAGGGGATGATGCGCACTCCCAAGTGGGAGGAATCATTGAAGAACGCGCTGCCACACGTGGAGGTAGTGAGGATAGAAATCGTGGTAATGGTCGTGGTATTGTGCGAGAAACACGAACCACATGTGATCATCAAGACCGTTATGATCCAGATGAGCATGCGATGAAGAGTGTGAGAGTTGAGGCCCCGAGTTTTGATGGGTGTTTGGACCCCAAGGCATTCCTTGACTGGGTTGCTGAAATGGACCACTACTTTGAGTGGTATGGCATGTCAGAAAACCGTCAAATGCGGTTTGCTAAGATGAAGCTTGTGGGCCAAGCCAAGCTCTTTTGGAGCAACATCGAGCGTAAGATAGACAGAGTTGGTAGAGCCCCTATCACACATTAGTATGAGATGAAAGAGAAGTTGAAGGAGAAGTATCTTCCTCTCTCATATCGTCAGAAGCTCCTTAACCAATGGCAATCCTTACGCCAAGGGTCAATGTCTGCCGCTGACTACATCGCTAAGTTTGAAGAATATGTGATGCGATATGATATCCAAGAAGACCCTCTACTAACGCTCTCATGTTTCAAGACGGGCCTTCGTGCGAATCTTCAGCGCGAGCTTATGACTCGGCCCTTAACGGACTTGGATGAAGCATATCAAGTCATGCCGGAGTTAGAGCAATATCTGAAAGCTCCTGCCGTTCTTCGTTTTGAGTCCCGAGACTCCATTGCTAGATCTAGCTCCCAAGGGACTAGACCTAATATTGGGAGTCAACCTAAAGAACAGGCGACCATTCCGCCTAGGCCTAGGGAGGACAAGGGCAAAGGGATTCTTGGTGCCAGTCCTAATAACATGAGCCAAGTGAAGTACTATGAGTGTGGCAATCTTGGCCACATGTCTAATCAGTGTCCTACGAAGAGTCGTGGAAAAGCCTTAGTTATAGGCGAGTCCCACGAAGGGGGAGATAACCAGGGTGATTATGAAGTTGAAGAGTATCACCCTGAAAGAGGACTTACTGATGAGGAAGAAGTAGATGGAGAAGCAATGCTTGCAGTAGTCAGGCGGGTGCTAGCACAGTCTAGAAGTAGTGCTGACTGGCGTCGAAGCACTATCTTCTACACTATTGCCAAGTGTGGTGAAAAGAATTGTAAAGTGATAGTGGACAGTGGAAGTTGTCAGAATGTGATTTCCACTAACACCTTAGATCGCTTGAAACTGAAACCCACACCTCATCCAAACCCATATAAAGTTTCTTGGGTTGACAAGACATCCCTACCTGTCACTCATCAATGTCTAGTCCCCATCGAGTTTGGGTCATACAAAGAGTCCCTGTGGTGTGATGTTTTACCTATAGATGTGGGACATGTTATCCTAGGTAGACCGTGGCTATTCGATAATGATGTCACGATCTTTGGCCGCTCGAAGCCTCGAATGCGTGTACCTTCATGTGTAACGGTAAAAAGATCAAACTTAACCCCATGCCACATGAGAACACACTAGGGAAGAAAAAGGATAAGAAGGCAAGTGAGCCTAGAGGAATGGGGAAATCCAAGCCTAAGTCTCTACATATAATCAGCGCAAGAGAGTTTGAAAAAGAGGCTAAGGAGGATTCTATGGTGTATGCCCTTGTGGCTAGAGAGATTACACCTAAGGTTCCATCAAAGTTGCCCCGCGAGGTGACCTCGGTCCTGAAGGAATACAGTGATGTATTTCCCGAAGACTTACCGAATGAGTTGCCACCTATGAGGGACATACAGCATGCCATTGATCTTGTCCCAGGGTCTACTCTACCGAACCTTCCTCACTACAGGATGAATCCTGCAGAGCATGCAGAGTTGAAGAAGCAAGTTGATGAGCTTCTGCAAAAGGGTTTCATCCAAGAGAGTATGAGCCCGTATGCCATGCCTGCATTGTTGACGCCAAAGAAAGGCGGCATGTGGAGCATGCGTGTGGACAACCGTGCCATAAACAAAATTACTGTCAAGTATAGGTTCCCTATACCTAGACTTGATGATATGCTTGACATGATGGCCAGGTCCACTATATTCTCTAAGATAGGCCTCAAGAGTGGATATCACCAAATCCGTATACGCCCAGGAGATGAGTGGAAGACTGCGTTTAAAATGAAAGATGGGCTATATGAGTGGTTGGTCATGCCCTTCGGCTTGACTAACGCACCAGTACTTTCATGCGGGTGATGACACAAGCTTTGAGGCCGTTCATGGAAAAATTCCTAATGGTGTACTTTGACGATATTCTTATTTATACTACCACTAAGGAATCACACCTTGAACATTTAAAGAAGGTTTGTAGCGTCCTTAAGAAGGAAAAGTTGTACGCTAATCTTAAGAAATGTGCACTCATATCTAGCCAAGTTGTGTTCTTAGGATTTATAGTGTCATCTGAAGGGATGCGTGCAGACCCTGAAAAGGCCAGGGCCATAGTTGAGTGGCCTGAACCGAGGAACATTCATGAGATGCGAAGCTTTCACGGCCTAGCAACTTTTTATCGTCAGTTCATTAGGGGTTTTAGCACGATCATGGCTCCCATTACCAAGTGCATGAAAAAGAGAGAGTTCGTGTGGTCTAAAGCCGCAGTCAAGGCTTTCAAAGAAATTAAGGGCAAGATGGTGGAAGCTCATATCATGCGTCTACCTGACTTTTCTAAAGTCTTTGAGGTAGCGTGTGATGCGTCTGGTGTCGGTATAGGTGGAGTGTGAAGTCAAGAAGGACACCCAGTGACCTATTTCAATGAGAAACTGAATGAAGCAAAACAAAAGTACTCCACTTACGACAAAGAATTTTATGCGGTAGTGCAATCCCTGAGACATTGGTGGCACTATCTCCTACTACAGGAATTCGTTTTATTTTCTGACCATGAGGCTTTGAGATATTTTCATTCTCAGAAGAAACTCAACCCAAGGCACGCTAAATGGGTAGCGTTTCTTCAGGAATATTCGTTTGTTTTGAAACACAAGGCCGGGGTTGAAAACAAACCAACAGATGCCCTTAGTAAAAGAGTGGCGATGCTCAACTCCTTGAGTGTAGAAGTAGTCGGATTTGAGCAACTGAAAGATGAATACCCCACATGTCCTGATTTTTGGGGTACTTACGCGTCACTCTCTAATGACCAGCGTATTATGGGTAAATATGTTCTTAAAAATGGCTTCCTTTTCGAGGGAGACAGACTTTGTATTCCCCGTATGTCCCTTCGTGAATTCCTCATCTGGGAGCTTCATTCAAGAGGGATAGCTGGCCATTTTGGTCGTGATAAGACCATTGCCCTTGTGGAAGATCGTTTCTATTGGCCAAGTCTCAAGCGAGACGTAGCCAAAGTTTTAGGGCAATGTCGTACATGTCAGCTGGCAAAGCAAAGAAAGCAAAATACCGGGCTATATACGTCATTGCCAGTGCCACATGCTCCGTGGCAGGACATTAGTATGAACTTCGTGCTTGAGCTTCCCAAGACAATCAAGAAGCACGATTCCTTTTTTGTCATTGTGGACCGTTTTTCTAAAATGGCGCATTTCCTCCCATGTCAAAAAACGTCAGATGCGTCTCATGTTGCTTGTATCTTTTTTGATGGTGTGGTGCGTCTCCATGGGTTACCTAAGGCCATAGTGTCTGACCGTGACGTCAGATTTACTAGCTATTTTTGGAAGACACCGTGGCACATAATGGGAACTCGTTTGCAATTCTCTACTGCTTACCACCCACAAACAGATGGCCAGACTGAAGTGGTAAACCATAGCCTTGGAAATCTTCTACGTTGTCTAGTGGGTGAACATGTTAAGACTTGGGACCTAATTTTACCAACTGCTGAACTTGCTTATAATGGGTCAGTTAATAGATCTACAGGATTGAGTCCTTTTGAAATTGTAAGTGGTTATAAACCTAGAATGCCCATAGATCTCTTACCTATGTCTGTTACCCAAAGGTCTTCTGAATCAGCCGATGCATTTGCACGCCATATTCATGATTTGCATACACATATTAAACAGCGGTTAAATAAGAGCAATGATGATTATAAAATTTCAGCTGACTCTCATCGTAGAGCACAAGAATTTCGGGAAGGAAACTATGTAATGGTGCGAATAAGGCCAGAGCGATTCTCTCAAGGATCCGCTAAAAAATTACAAGCGTGTAGTGCTGGACCATTCAAGATATTACAAAAGGTTAGGTCCAACGCATATCGGGTTGACTTTCCACCTGAAATGAGCATTAATCCAACTTTTAATGTGGAAGATCTAGTCCGTTCCCATACCCCCATTGTCGATCCATCGTCCCTCTCATGGCCTTTTTCTAATTTCGCTACACAACCCCTTCCACCCCTTCCTCCACCCATTACCCATAAAGAAGAAATTGAGATCTTGGATGATAAGATAGTATCTACGAGAGATGGAGGTTTCCAGAGGTACCTTGTCGAATGAAAGAATGAGCCATCGTCTGAATCTACATGGCTGCCGAGCGAAGCATTACAGAGTATTGATCCAGATCTACTAGAACGCTACAAAAGTTTCAACTCGTCGGAGTTGAGTTTCTCTCACCCAAGGGGAATTGATGCGGACACAAGCGCATTCAAGGTGTACCAACGAAGAAAGCGCCAACCACAAGTATCGTCCTTGTGGATAGGCGACTATTGAGGAGCTGAAGACCCTCCACATGTGATCAGACACATAGAAGACCCCACTCAAAGAAGACACATGTGAAGGAAGAAAGGAGAACGAAGACTAAAGGACTGAAGATTTCAGGAGCCCGACCATAGCCTTCGGGGCGCCCGAACTTTGCCTACCGAGCGCCCGAACCTCTCTGGAGGTTTTCGGACGACTTCGGGCGGGAGCTCGGGCGCCCGACCGAGCGCCCGAACTTTCCCGCAGTTTTGTTATTTGCGCGTTTTTACTTAAACTTTGAGGGTAGTTTAGTCTTTTTTACTTGTTTTAATGTTTATTTAAGAGGGCTAAGCCCTAAACTCAAGTTAGTTGATTGATTAATGAAAAGCAAACCCTTTGGTTGCCTTCCTCCTCTTGTCTCTCTCATGGTGATGCTTCCTCTTCCTTGATCTCTTTCTTCTACTTGCTTCTTATGCCCCTCCTATCCTTCTTCCAGTTAATTCTATCTTTCCTAATCTATTTGTTTCGCTAACCTCAATCCCCAAAATCTGATTTTTGATCCTAAACCCTAAGCTTTCAGATTTTCAAATCCCTAATCCAAAATCTCTTGATTTCCTCGATTAGAGATTCCTCTTAATTGATTAGGTTATAGCCATGTAAGATTGGGAGGTTCCATTCCTCGCCGGATCCAACCATAGTGATACTTGAATCTCATACTTCATGGTTGTGATGAATGGCCCGTTCCATTGCATGTTCCTTGTGATCTTCTTAGTTCATGATGATTACTGCTAGATTTTATATTGTTATTGTCTTTTAATTCCGCTGATTTAATTGTGTTCATGAGCATGCATCATAATTAGGGTATCCTACATCACAATTGGGATGGAACACCTATTAGTTTTGTGTACGATATGCCATCCAATCCATTCATACAATGTGCCTCATCATGATGAAAGCATTACCCAATAATCACAGCATTCCAACACTCAAGTGGGCCATGCCACATGAATTGAGAGGTTTTTAGTTTTTTTTAGGTGGCCCACCTAAATGCTGAATCATCCTAATTTTTTGGATTAAGGCCCAAGAAAGGGCGATGTACGTGATGGACGACATGGATTTTACACACATTAAGTCGTTTCTTCCACATTAGGGCACGTTTGGATGCTTTTAAGTTCTATAAGTTGTAACTTACAGGTAACTTACACGTGAAAGTAACTTACAAGTAATCCTATTTGAACGTAAGTTGTAAGTTACAAGTAAGTTGGTTTTTGTATTTGGGTAACCTGTAAGTTAGTTGTAGATAAGAAGCCATATATTCATACCAAGCAGAGCTTGGAGTAGGGAATCGTTCCAAAATGTAATTGGCACATGAAAAACTAACCATCAAGTGAACCACAACAATGGGCCCAAATATTAAAAATACCTATAATATGGAATAGTAACTTAAGGTAAGCAACAAAGAAACAAAAAATTCTCATTTTCAATCCAAAATATGTTGGGTGATTTTACCAATCATGGTTTTTTTAGTTCATGCGCAACTTATGGTAAATTACTCCTTTCCAACCCTCTTTGTTGATCATAGGTGGGCACTATTGGGCCCACACAAGATTTCTCACCATGATCAGACACTAAGAAAAAGGGAAACATAACAACAGTTCACATTCGACTAAAACATGTCTTGAAATTATCATTAAAATCGTGAAATATTATTTCAGTTAATAATATATTCATATAGATGGTCAACAATTCAATGATTTGGATTGTCTGATTGTGGGCCTCACTTTTCATAAATGAAAAAAATTTTATACCTACAAAGATGCAGCCGCCAATACATTGAACTAAATTTTCCTCCAAGAAAATTTTGATACGCTGGTAGAACATGATGGATCATACACAAGCACTTGAAAATTACTTACAAATTGCAAACTTAAAATACAAACATTGAAATTGAACTATACAGATGACGGGCCCCATTATAGATGTATCCTGAACCAAAAATTAGGCTTATGTGGCTTTCTGACTATCAGATTTGTGCACATTTAGGAGACGGTTAGAAATGAGAAACATCTAAGGCTACAACTATTAAGAGTTCATGCGTATCGAGCTTCATACTCTACCAGAGTATCAAATAACTCCCCTCTTCCTCCTACAGCTACTATTAGTTAAGGCCCTTCAACTTACAACAAACCCTAACCCTGATTGAGGTTTTTATTTTATTGTTTTTTCTTGATTTCTCGTTTGTTTTTCTCGCTTCTAAGGCTCTCCTTTTCTGCTTATGATAGCAATAGAGTGTAGAAGATGATATGATGGAGGAGAAATACGAGAAGAAGGCAGTATATCACAAGAAGCAAAGACTAAAATTTTGCCTTTTGCACACCCTCAACAATGGCTAACGTCAGTTGCGTTTTCCCATTCCTTTTTCAAATTCAAAAAAGAATTGTTGGCTTTTAGACAAGTCCCTTATAAGTAAAGATATAGCTCTTTACCCTGTAACTGTTCTTGCAGATTTGTCTAAAACTTGGTTACAAGTTAAGAGTAACTTAAGGGTTGTTTGAATGCCTGAGACTTATATAAAATTAACTTACCTACAGGTGGCGTTTGGGGGAGTAATCTTACGAGTAAGTTACAATCAACCTGTAACTAGTTCTCAAGCAAATCTACAAGAAAAGTTACAAGGCAAAGAGCTATGTTTTCACTTACAAGAGACTTTCTTACAGGACAATGAATCGTTTTTTTTAATTTGGAAAAGGAAAGGGAAAATGCAACTGCATCCATTGAATGACCACCTACCGGGTCAAAGATGCAATAAAGGCTCCTCGATGATCTTCTAAAGAAACTAAGGTAGCCATTGAAGGAAGCACCAACCAATAGGTGACCTTGATGCTATGACGGACACAATGAAGCCAGTTGGTGACCAAGAGCAAAGAGGTGATCTAATCCCTCTTTTTTTCCTCTGTCTTGGGTCCATTTGACGAACGCAAATTGCATACGCGGGCTACTCGATGTTGCTCTGTGGGCCCCATCATGATGTATGTGTTTTATCCATGCCGTCCATCCATTTTGGATCATTATTTCCGAGCATGAGCCCAAAAATGAGGAAGATCCAAATCTCTAGTGGACCACACCACATGAAATAATGATGATTTAATGCTTACCATTAAAAGCTTCTTGGGGCCCGTTCTAATGTTTATTTGCCATCTAACCTATTGATAAGGTTACACAAACCTAGATGAAGGAGAAACAACTTACCAGCTTCATCCAAAACTTTTGTGGCCACTAAGAAGTTTTTAATGGTGAGTGTTCAATCACCACTGTTTCATTTGGTGTGGTCCACCTGAGATTTGGATTTGCCTCATTTTTTGTCTCATGCCCTAAAATGAGCTAGCAAAATAGATGGACGGTGTGGATAAAATACATACATAATGGTGGGGCCCAAAAACCTTTTCCAACACAAACCACTGGAGGGGTCACTACCAAATTCAAATCCGGGACTTACAACCCCCATGGGCGTGTGAAAGATGAGGGAGACTGTGGAGCCCACTATTGAGTCATCAATTATATACATTCTAACCCCTTTTCATCACACATATTGCATCGTTTTTATGTCTAAAAGATCCATCTAATACATGCTTTTGTGAATATAGGAATGAGAGAGAGACCTTGTGATTTTGATGTTAAAAGTACCTTCCTAAACATCATTGAAGACTAAGGAAGAATGGAGCAAGAGAAAAGAGAAGGAAAGAAGATGAAAACAAAGGCATTGAAGAGGTCTGACCAGTCAAGGCCTGTCGGCCACTCAAGTAGCCATCTCCAGAGCACGTTGGACCAAGGCCCAGACGAGTCAGACCGATTAAGACCGGTCCGCCATGCAATTTCTGATTTTCGGATTTCAAACAGCAGGTAGTCCCTTTTTTGTTTTTTGGCCCAGTTCGTGGGGTCCATCTTGATGAGTATTGCAAATCCAATCTGTCCATATTGAAGATTAGCTCGACGCCGAAAAAACCTAAGTAGTTTCATGTCGATCGAAGCTACGGATTGACCGTGGCGGTCAAAACAATATGAACTGTCCAGAAAGTTTCCTAATTCCGCTGCTCAACACTGAAATGGTCCAGGTGGCCTATCATTGATGATATGAAAAATCTAATATAACCATCTTCTAGACCACATCTATATATGAATAACCACAATGTTTCAAGTCAAAAGGATGTGTGGTTTGATCGTACCGGTTGAAAAAAGATGGACCATCCAAAAAGATTCAACTGCGCAAATTTTATAAAAAGCTCGAAGTGTTCTAATTTTCGCACCCAATTATGGAATTGATTTGGAAAATCTAATCCGTCTATCATCTAGAGGAGGAAGGTTTCTACTAATGTTCAAAATTTGAGATCAATCCAACCTCTGTACACTCCGTAGCGTTGAAAGTAAGATAATTGGTTCTGGAGGTACCCGAATTGCGCGATTTTGAGAGACGGTCGCTGACCTGATTGGTTGGGCCATTCAAAAGATAATCTTGGAAATTTAAACCATCTATGAGGAAGATCAAGTTCCAGGGAAGCTACAAATCAAATTTATAGGCAATCTAATCATTGGTTAAGCCGTACGAAGCGAAACAAAATCTATTACGTTGTTGTACTCTTACTGTATTATAAAAGGAGGTGCTCTCTTCTCTTCTAAGGCAATGAAGGACATGGGAAGCAAGGAGTTCAAGTACTAGGCTCCTACAGCTAGTTTTTCTTCCTTTTCTTAGTTTTAGTTCTAGTTTGTTTTATGTTTTCTTCTAGTTAACTCTCAGCTAGAGATAAGAGGTGAATCTTCTTAATTTTTAATTATGCTTTGATACATTGATTTTGGTTTATGCTTTAAGTATTGAACAATTCATTATGGTTTGAATAAAGTTGATAGTTTTAGATGATTTAAGGAGTTTGTGTGCCAAGTACATCAGTTCTTGTTGGATTTCTAAGATTAATCAGATTGGCTTATGGGTTGTTGATTGATGGAAGCTTTTGATTCAAGTTCTCCATGATTCAAACAGTGGAATCTTTATTAGAACTATGATGGAAAGTTCATGTATCTTCTGTAGAATTTGAGATAGTTGGTGTTGCTTATTGAAGTTGGTTTAAATAGAGTTCCAATCATTAGTCGTAATCAAGTCTAGTGACAGGATTTGATGAAAGCTATAGTTGTGAATCTCAACTAGATTGGAAAGAGGCTTGGCCTATACAATTGAGTGTGCCCAAGGCCTAAGCTTGATTGAGGGAACCAAATCAGTAAATACCCATCTATTTCAGATTATTTATGTGCTTTGATTGTTATATCTCCCAGCTGGATAGAGATAGAACTTCGATTCCAATTGTGATAGGATCAAATCATTGGATTGAGCATTGTTAAGACTATAAGAGGATCCTTGATGCTCCAGTCTTTCTTATTTCTCAGATTTCTTGTTTAATGCTTTTACTTAGTTTTTAAAACTGAGTTCATAAACCTTCTTAGATTCTAGTTATTAAAATAATTTGAATTGCTTACTTCTTTCCCTATGGATCGACCTTGGTCTTACCGAGAATTATTATTACATCGCAGCCTTGCACTTGAGGCGAGCGAACACCCACTTTGATGTCTATGTTGTATCCACGCAACCCATCTACTTTACTAGCTCATTTTCGAGCATGGGCCGAAATATGAAGTCGATCCAAATCCCAGGCGGACCGCACCAAAGGAAACAGCTTTAACTAAATGTCAACCATTAAAAAAATTATGGCCCACGGAAGTTTTGAATCAGGCTGATGTTTTGTGTTTTCCTTCCTCCTTGTCCACATTACAGGTATTTTGAATACGTGGGCCCACTTTTATGGCCCACCTAATGATTAGTTTTGCCTAAAAATCGGCTCAAATATTCATCTAGATAGGCTTAACAAAATGCATCCTTTGTGCGAAACTTTCTTATGTGTGAATCCGATTTTTGAACAATTTCTTATTCCAAGCGTTGATCGGTGTGAATATACAACTTCTCACCTATAACTAACTTACAAGTTACCCAAACATAAAAACCAACTTACCTGTATGTAACTTACAACTTACATCCGAACGCGATTACATGTGAGGTACTTTCACTTGTAAGTAACTTGCTTGTAACTTACAACTTAAAAAAAAAAAAAGAAGAAAAAAAACTTACAGGCATCCAAATGCGCCCTTACCTGTAACTTTCCTCCCCAAACACCACATGTAAATTACAAGTAAGTTACGTCTTACGAAAGTCTCAGGCATCCAATCTCGCCCTTAAATTTAAGTAACATACCTATAACTTACAACTTAAAAAACTTACAGGAATCCAAACACGCCCTTACCTGTAATTTTCCTCCCCCAAACACCACATGCAAATAACTTTCAAGTAAGTAAGTTGCATTTTACAAAAGTCTAAGGCATCCCTTAGTGAAAGTAACCCCTGCGAGTGGCTAGATCGAGGTACCCAAGAGTTGCCAATTAATAATGTCTACAATTCGAAAACAGCGCCGACATAAGGAACTAATGTCTACCTCACCCTGGTTGATTTGCATACACCAGCTTTCATTTCAAAAGCTGAAGCAATATCATTTTGTAGCATTTCCGTTCCTAATATGTAAAATGGATGTCCACAAATCAATAAATCACCACCGTCAGGAAAAGAAAACGGTTGTAAGTTACTTTCTTACAACTTAAAAAACTTACAGGCATCTAAACACACCCTTACCTGTGAGTAGAGCTGTACACGAGTCGAGTAAGCTCGAAAAACTCGCTCAACCCGCTCGGAAAATGCTCGACTCGGCTCAAATCGAAAGTGAGTTTGAGCCGAGCCGAGTCAAATTTCTTATGCTCGAATGTGTTCGAGCGAGCTTTGAGCAAGGCCATGCTCGATTCGGCTCGACTCGTTTATAGACTCGAACTCGGCTCGATTTGATTCAACTCGGCTCGGCTCAGAGCTGTACTATCTATAAGTTTGTTTTTTTAACCCTAATCATTTTTACCTTTTACCCGCCCAAGCGCCCCCCTTTTCAAACCCTAATCCTAACCCACCCTCCCCTCTCTAAGCTCGACAGTCAGCCGTCCACTCCACGCCGACAACCCTCACTATGGCCGCTCGACGCCGGCCAACCTCACTCTGCCCGCTCGTCGCCAACCACCCTCACTCTACCTATTCAACGCCAGCCACCCACTGTTCTCAGTCACCCTGCCCGCTCGTCGCCGGCCACCCCTGTTCTCAACCCTGCCCACTCGTCGACACCAGTAATCCCCTTCCCCCTCTCCATTATTTTTCATGAAATTTCAAGTGACCCTTGCTTGAAAACACAAAGTCGAACTCAGCTCAAAAGAATTGAACTCGGACTCGACTCGGAAACTCGTAATCGACTCGAACTCGCTCGGTCTGCTGATCGAGCAAGGGCCTGCACGACTTGGCCGAGTAGAGCCGAGTAACGAGCAGGAGTAGGTGGGTTCGAATCGGGCGCCGAGCAGGGTGATGCTCGATTCAACTCGACTCATGTACAGCTCTACCTGTGAGCTTCCTCCCCCAAACACCAGCTGTAAGTAACTTACAGGTAAGTAAGTTACATTTTACAAAAGTCTCATGAATCCAAACAACCCCAGTGAAAGTAACCCCTGTGAGTACCTACGGCAAGGTGCACAAGTGTTTTCCTAATTAATAATGTCTATGGTTCGAAAACAGCGCCAACAAAAGGAATCGATGTCTACGCCACCCTGGTTGATTTGCTTACACCAAATTTTCATTTCAGAAGCTGAAGCAGTATCATTTTGTAGCATTTCCATTCCTAATAGGTAAAACGGCTGTCCACAAATCAATAAATCACCACCGTCGAAAAAAAAGGACCTACCCAAATCTTCAAACCCTAAATCTGAGAACTCCGATTCGATCTCCTTGAATCTGCTCTGAAAAAGGGAAAGAAAGAGAACAAAAAACATAGAGAGAGGATGAATTTAAAGAACCGATTTGAGGAAAAGAGAATGGGAGGTTGGGAGATTCGAAACCTCGAGATGGAGAAGGCAGTCTCGGAGTGATTGCATAGAGGAGTCGCTAGTGGAGTTGCTTTGGAGAACTGAGAGCTCTTTCAGTCGGCTGCAGATGAAGGAAGATGAGATGAAGATGGGATTGGAGAAATGGAGGAGATGAGGGGAGCGTCGGGATTCGAAATTGAAACCTGCGTATGCCGTCGAGATCGATCGGTTCCACGGCTTCCACCATCTCTCTCTCTCTCTCTGAAAAATTCCCGCCCTTAATCCCTCTTTTCTACTCGCAGACAGGAACTGGAAAGTTCAAAAAAAGGCTGTCAAAGGGAAGAGCGGATTAGGTGAGACCCCGGCCTCACCCAAGATGGTGCGGCCCTTACCGTGGGGTTACTTTAGGGCCCATCTTGATGTATGTATTATGAATCCATGCGGTCCATCTGTTCTTTCATATCATTTTATGGAAATATCCGAAAAATGAAGTAGATCCAGTTATCAGGTGAACCATACAATAGAAAACTGTGTTAATTGATCATTAATGGGCCACGAAAGTTTTGGATCCAGATGACCTTTGTTTCTTCCCTTCACCCAGGCTTATGTGACCTTTTCAACAGATTGTAAGGTGAATAAACACTAGGGAAACATTAAGATGCGCCTAAGAAGTTTTTAATGGTAGGACGGTCAATCACTACTGTTTCTTATGGTATGGTCAACTTGATAATTGGATCTGTTTCATTTTTGGAATAATGCCCTAAAATGATCTGGAAAAGGGTATGGACGGCGTGGATACATAATACATACATCAAGGTGGGCCCCATGGTAAGGGCCGCACCCTCTTGGGTGAGGTCATGGTCTCACCTAATCCGCTGTCGTCAACGGGTGAGCGGTTAAGGTGTGGTGCCGGTAGGGCTGAAGATCGGGGGAATTCAACCCAACCCACCCTACATTGGATTGAGTTGGGCTTAGACAAGAAGCATCGGACCTGATCTCGAGCTTGGCCTATGTAAACACCAACCCATTAGATTGAGTTGGGCTTAGACAAGAAGCATCGGACCTGATCTCGAGCTTGGCCTATGTAAACACCAACCCAGTAAAGCTTGGACTTGAGTTGAGGTCTCCGTGATCAAACCAATCTATACACCAGGTACTTATAATTTTATTATACCTTAGTTAAGTAAATTTATTACTAGTTTATATTATTTAGTAAATAAATTTACAATGTTTAAAATTTAATATGCTTAAGTATTAAAATAGTAGTTATTCTATATTTCAACTTATTTGTTTATAAAAAATGAAAGTTTTTTACAATAAACAACTAAATATATAATTACTATAGTTATAATAAATACAAAAAATAAGACATGTATTGAAATATAATAGGCTAATGTAATAACAAAAGTATTAATATATATTAACCGGACGGAGCCTGCTTGGGTTAGGCTTGGGTTGAGAATTCTCAATATGGAGTTGGGTTGGGTTGGGTTGGGTTGGGTTGGGTTGGGGTCGAGGTATAGTAACCTTGGGTGGGGTTGGGGTTGAGCACCAACCTACCTAACTTTCAATCCTAGGTTCCCACCTCACCTACAACAATACGGACCTCGCCATGGGCCATATTGATGTAGTTATTGCATATCCATGATGTCCGCACGTTTTCACATATCCTCGCAGGCCATGATCTAAAAAATGAAGCAGATCCAAATCTCAAGTGGACTATACCATAGGAGCTAGTGACGATCCAAATCCTAGGCCAAGAAGGTTAGATCAATTGTATTTTCCCTTCATCAAGTTTTGTGCGACCTTATAATTAGCAAGTTGAATGTCCAGTAAACATTATGAAAACATAATAAACCTTAGGAAGATTTTAATGGTGGGCCGTTCAATCATCATTGTTTCTTCTACTATGGTTCACCTGAAAATAGATCCACTTCATAGTTTAGTTCATGCCCTAGAATGACATGGCAAAACAGCGTGTATACATAATAAATACAGCATACCCCACAAGGCTGCACGGGGCCTAGCTAGAGAGGGACTGTCCTAGCAGGGGCTTTGTGGTGCCCACCACAATCAATGTGTTTCATCCATTTTGACATGTCATTTTAGGACATGAGCCCAAAAAGGAAGGAGATCTAAGGCTCAAGCGGGCCACACCACATAAAGAAGTGGGAATTGAATGCCTATTTACCATTGAAAAGGTCTTGGGGGCAACAAATTTTGAGTAAGTTAATATTTATGTTTTCACACCATCCATCTCTATATGACCTTCTAAACAGGTTAGATTGCAAAAATAAACATCACGGTGGGCCTAAGAAAGTTTCAACGGCTGGTGTTTGGATCGGCTATTTTTTTTTCACTGTGTATAGTTATATGTAACCTTACGAACAAGTTTGGATGGCAAATAAACATCACGGAGGAATGGGGAAGGTTTCGAGGTGTCATCATTGTCACGGAAGTTTTGGATAAGCTAATATTTATGTTTTCATCTCGTGTAGCTTTATCTTACCTTACGAAGAGGTTGGATGGTAAATAAACATCACTCCATCCCTGGGACTTGGGCATTCAATTCTCATTGCTTTCTGTGGTGTTGTCCAATTAAGCCTTAGATTTGCCTCCCTCTTGGGCTCATGCCCTTGAAATGATATGTGGAAGTAGATGGATAGTGTGTATAAAACACATCATCACAATGGCCCCACATAGTCCCTGCTGATGGACGCAGATTGCATCCTACCCTGCTTTTCTCCAGCTGAAATGGGCAGGAGCTTTGAGTGGTGATGTATGGGTTTTATCTGCACCATCCATCCATTTTGTCATGCCATTTTATGAAATAGGACCAAAATTTACGTAAATCCAAGTCTCAAGTTGACCACACTACAGGAAGTAGTGGTGGTAATGATTATCACCATTAAAACTTTCCTAGGGCCCACCGTGATATTATATTCCATCCAACCTATTCACCAAGTTAAATAGACTTGGATGGAGGGAAAATACAAATATTAGTTCGATCCAAAACTTTTGTGACCCCAATAAGTTTTCAATGGTGAGAATTTAATCCCCATTGTGTGGTACATTTGTGTCTTGAATCTGCCTTATTTTTTTGCCTATATTCTGAAATAACATGGAGAAATGGATGGACGGCATGGATGAAACCTATACATCACAATGGTCACTCAGAGCACCTGCCGTTCTCAGCTAGGGTAGGAGACTGTCCGTCTCTAGCTAGGTACTCTTGGGGGTGGAACAGAGTCCGACACCCTTTAAGGTAAGAGATTTTCCATCTGTAAACCTTACTTTTGGCTCACCAGCCAAAGTAAACCCCTCAAAACTTTAGCTTCCAAATATAAACTTATGGGGCTTTTTGGGACGAAAATGCCCTTCAAAACCTATCTTAATTTTTCTTGCTGAAAAAAACAATCTACTTCATTTTTCTTCTCAAAAAATTCATTTTCTTCTTCGTAATTCTTTGTTTTTCTTTTCGAAAAACCCATCTTCCTTAAAAACACATCTTCTTATTCATTTTTCTTCCTTGAAAAAACCTATCTCTTCTTCTTCGTTTTTCCACATCGGAGGTCGAAAATGTGAATGATGAATGGGTGGTAGAATATGTGAATGCTGAATTGCGAAAAATAACTAATTGTAAAAACGGTGGAAATTCACAACGTGAATTCGGTAAAATCACTAATCACAGTGTGAAATTCGATGAATTCACGTTGTGATTGGTTAATTTTTCTATGTGATCGGTGAATTTTCATTGTGAGCAGTGATTTTTCATTGTGATTGGTGAATTCGATGTAAATTCACCGACCAACCTAGCAATACCTGATTTTTTACTAGGTCTACAACAATGTGGCCAAATCCGATCTAAATTTTAGTCTGGCTTGAGAAAAGGGACCCAAGACTGTACAAGTTGGGTCAAACCCATCTTAAACCCGTCAGTCTAGCTACCATTGATAGCCGTAGCTTAGAATGACGAGAGCTTGTTTTTTTTTTTTTTGGTTAGTCATGCAACGCACCCACCTAGTTAATCGCGCAACACACCTGTTGTTAGCAACGTGGATTTTCACCACTTATGGGTTTCGAAACCAAGACCCCCTGTTGAAACTCCACAGAGTCTACCAACGAGGGAAGGCTCCGAACCCATTCTCATGCTTTCCTTTAGTCTACCAACAAGGCAAGGCTCCGCAAAGTCTACCAACATATTCAGCTATAGCTTAGAAGGATGAGAGCTTGGTACTCTGGTAAAGTGAGAGCATTGATACACAAGCTCTCATTGTACATGTGACGTGCGTTAACTCACACATGGGAAATGGATACGTCTAACCCATACACAAATGATAAAACATAGGATAAACGAGAAAACAAGGAGAAAATTAATGGGAAATTGTAGCAAAAGTGTTATATATATATATATATATATATATATATAGAGAGAGAGAGAGAGAGAGAGAGAGAGAGAGAGAGAGAGAGTTTTGGTTTCAACAGTGGTCCACCCATTGTCATGTTTTCCTTTATCATGGCTTGCCTGAGCTTTTTATATCTACCTTGCTTTTGTGCTAATATCTTATATAGCCTCCATTACACGATATCTTTGCTATTATGGTCTGTGCAAGCTACATACAAGTAAAAATTCAGGCAGCTTACTTGCATCAAATAACAAATAAGATGCAAGTAAAATCTAAGTCTTTTTGGGATCCATTATTATGAGAGTGGGAGGTTAAACCAGAAATTGAAAAAGATTTAGGTGCAAGCATTTAAAAATTCCAATGAATCTTTTTTTCGAACATTGATTTATGATGCACTTTCCTTATATGGAATGATGTTCCGATCTTTACAGCGAGGAACGCCTGAGACCTTTCTTCGAATCTACATTCAATACTAGTAACATGAACTATAACACACCTCAAGGTGGATTTATTTTTTCTTCACCATGTTTCCATCTTTTCTATGCTCCTTACTCTAGATTTTTGCTTGAGTGATAATCTTAAAACCTTAAAGTCAATAAAGTAGAGATTGTACACAAGCACAATAAAATAGGGTGTCTCACACTTTCCTTCTTCATGCATGCTTACTCAAAATATTCGAAGTTGGATCATAACTAGAATCATTAAGTTAAACTTGAACCTTCACGTCACGTGGCTCCCTGCATTGTAGGGGGTGTTTGTTTTCCAATTCTATCTTGTAGGTGCAAGTAAATGGGTAATAATTACCATTTACACATGTTCAGCATGAACGAATGCTTCGTTTTTAAAATGTTGTTTGAAAAGGATGGACTTAAATTCGCAGGCCCCATTGTAAGGTATGTGACATATCCATGCCTTCCATCCATTTTATCATAACATTTTAGGGCATGAGCCAAAAAATGAGGCAAATTCGAAGCTCAAGTGGCCCACACCATAGGAAATCATAGTCATAAAAAGGCTTTTAACGATAGGCATTCAACCCACTGTTTCATGTGGTGTGGTCCACTTGAGCTTTGGATCTACGTCAATTTTGGTTTATACCCTAAAATCAACCTGCAAAATGGATGGACGGTATAGATAAACCACATATATCACAATGGGCCCCACATGAAATTTGTACAATGCTTGGTTTTACTGTCCAAAAAGCAAGTTGTCATTGTTATCGTATAAAAGAGTGAAGGAATTGCATTGGTAATTAATCATTTCCAATTTGCCGATACTTACAATAGATAATATTGAAAACAAACACCCCCTGGCCTCCTATAGATTTGACGTTTTGTTGGCTAGTTAGTATCTTTTTTTATTCATTTTTTTTCCAAATATATGGGTGATCCCCAAAGTTTATTCCACATAAGCTTTCAAAATAAATAAATAAATGAGAGAGAAGGTTTCAAGTCCAACTAGTTGAACCATGATTTATAGTCCACTCAACAAATAATTATCAATCTTTTATGCGTGTGCACATATCTAACTCATAGAATAGGTTGTCCCAATTCTTGGATTTATTTTTAGCAAAAATCAGTCACATCCACTTTCCCAATGGGCCATAATTGTATCTTGCTATTTATCAATAGTTGGAAATTATTTTCTATAGTATGTCCTGACTAATGAGTGAATGGCGCTGATTTTTCCACAAGGTGATCCTTGTGGTGGGGAAAATTGTATTTCAAGGGTTGGATTATGAACAAATTAGTTAAGCAGGAAATTATTTTCTAGGTGGACAGTATATTATGGTCCAATAAGTTAGACTTGAAACCTCCCGGAAAAAAATAAAAAAAAAATCATGCTTTTTAAGAATGCAATGGCTACACATTTGTTCACGTACGTTGCTGTTATTTTGTGAAGTAGGCCAACAAATGGGCCCAATGAACTTACTATCTCGAAAAATAATTTAACCATTTACCAAATATTTTTCTTTTATCATCTATATGAACTTTGCTCCTTCAAAATTACAGCTTGAAAATAAGTGTCATTAAAGGTATGAAATTATTACGTAGTTGATGCTGATTACCCCCACCCCCAAGCTACACGGTTTCTTAATGGGTATTCAATGCCATTTCAAGCAGTATTGAATCGGACGGCAACTGCAATATTTTCAACTAATAGTGGGCCATGACATGGATAGTTTATGTTTTGAAATTGTACCATCAAATTATGTGACTTTTTTCCACTCTCCTCGAATGAACCGGTGATCAGCCATCCATTATCCCTTGCCAATCACCATTAACTATTTTTTTTTTTGGACCATCAATCCAAGGTTTAATGATTAGGGGGTGTTTGGCGCCTAGTATTAGAAGGGATTGGATAGCATTAGGTGGGATTAAAATCATTTATTACGCAATGATTACATGTCTAGTAATAGCATGGATTTTCAACATCCAATCCCATGTTTGGGATCAAATTCTTGCTGTGGTAAAAGCGCGGGATTAAGCACAATCCCATTTGGTGGACCATGGGATTGCAATCAAATAACCAAATGCAGAACTAATGACAGTCACTTGTACATGCATATAACCATAATGTCATAACCATAATGTCACATGTAAAAGGTGTAAGGTGTCTATGGATGAACGGCATGGATAAAACACACGCATCAATATGGGGCTCACATGTGTAGTGGATTTCAAAATCTGCATAAATCATATAGAAATTTGCATGGAACCAAATGCAACTTCATCCCACTTAATCCCAACCCTACCATCCTCCTCAAACGCAAGATGTAATTTGCACAGAACCAAATGCAATTCCATCCCAACTAATCACGTTTAATACCATGCGCCAAATGCCCCCTATATGATTGGGATAGTCCAATGTGCATTTCATGGTTTTCTTCCTCTGATATACATTCTTTGTTATTTTCTAAGTGTACTCGAATGTTTGCCATTGTCCAGTTGAGGTGATCTTTTGAAGGGACACGGTTTGACTAGTAACCCAGCACCAACCAGCTAACTGGTGTCGAAGCCCCATGGGCCCACCATGATGTATGTGTTTCATCCATGCCGTCCATTCATTTTGTCAGATACTTTCAGAGCATTAACCACATTATTTCTTGGGAACCGCCCAACAAGGAACAATGGGGAATGGGCGGTTACTCTTGAAAGCTTCTTGGGGGCATGGAAGTGGTATTTGCTATTTCCTCTAATTAATCCCAATCCGGGCGACCTTATCAGCAGGTTTGATGACAAATAAACATTACTATGGGCCCCAGGAAGTTTTTAATGGTGGACACTTAATCAACACTATTTTCTTATTAGTCCACTTGAGATTTGGATTTGCACTTTTATTAGTTGACACACTAAAGTCAGCCGGGAAAATGGATGTACGGCGTGATAAAACTCATACATTATGGTGGGGACCATACAGCTTTGACATCAGCTAACTAGTTGATGTTGGGCATCATTGAAACCTTTCTAAGGCTCACCTTGATGTTTATTTCTCATCCAACCTACCCATGAGGCCACACCGGCATGGATGAAGGGAAAGCACAAATACTAGCATGATCCAAAATTAATGTGGCCCCAAGAAGCTTTTAATGGTAGGTGTTCAATCCTTGCTGCTTTTTGTGGTGTGGTCCACTTGACATTTGGATCTACCTCATTGGGCTCGTGCGCTCGTGCCCTAGTGTGATCTGGCAAAATGAATGGATGCTATAGATATAATAAATAAATCATGGTGGGCACACATAGATTTTCCATGTCAACGCAGTACAGCGTTGTGTTCTACAATAGGCATTCCGTGTCCATTTTTTAGGGGCTATTCCAATCAATGGTGAGGCTGTGTGATGGGCAATGATGAGACCTTAATATACATGTGGATTATTCATTTTCCAAGCCATTGATTGGATTGGGATGATCCAACCGCAATGATTTATTGTAATGGATGGCAACCAAAGGTTGGCTTCATGCAATGGGTGGTTCATATAAATGCCCATACCTTTTATAGTAGAATTGATCGTTAGATTATAGTGATCTTTGGAGTCGGATGGGGATCAAAGGTGGGCTTGCATGATTCATAGTGATTCATCCGTTTACAATGTAATAATATGGATTGTCGATTTCTTAATCATTAATGGATGGCTAAGATGATGGCTCCAAGGGCCCATTTGGATGCCACAAAGTTACTTAATTACTTTAATTTAATAAGTAGAAATAAAAAAAAAAAAAAAAACTACTTGGCATAAGTGACTTAAATAACTTGTGCTCCCAACACCCGGGGGTGGGATCCACATGGCGGGTTGAACAGGTTGAACACTAGTATAATTATCACCAATGGTAGCCACCCCCACTATGGAAATCGATAACATGACCTCAATGGTGAAAGGGTGTTATTTTTACTCCGTCTGCCACTTGAGCTATGAACCTTGATGTGCCTTGGAAGTTTTATATCCATTGATTAGATGGTTAGAATAAGAACTGCTTGCATTTCTTGCACATGCTTGCTAAGGGCCCGTTTGGTTGGCAGCTGGAAACCTATTTCCAGTCAAAAATTCAGATTCTAGCATAATCTTATTTTAAATAGTGTGTTTGGTGGCAAGTTCCAGTCAAATAAGATTCTGTGTAGAAACTTAAATGGACCGGAACCGAGATTAGTGGAAACGGTCACCGTTTCTACTGAAGGGAAAAGGAGGCGGAAGTGAGCGTCACCACCTCCATTTATGCGTTGTACACCTATAATGTATGTATTTTATATCCACACGGTCCATCAGTTTTGAGAGCTCAATTAAGGGCATGTGACAAAAAATGAGGCAGATCTAAATCACAAGTGGGCCACACCACTGGAAAACAATGTTGATTGAACGTCCACCATTAAAAACTTTCTAGGTCCCACTATAATGTTTATTTGCCATCCAACGTGGCCATCTGTCTTGCGGGACTACAATAGGACAAGGGTAAGGTTCTCAGGTGGATCTGAAGCCCAAGTGGGCCATGCCACAAGCAACGGTTGGAATTGCACCGTTTTCAACCAAACAGCAAGTTCCGGATGAAACCTCTGTTACATTCTAGTTTTGCAATTTTGGATTCCAACAGTGGAATCTAGATTTTGGATAGAATCTGGATTCTGCAACCAAACAGGCCCTTAGTGTATAATAAATATGTTTAAAATAAAAAAGAAAAATTCAAACTTTTGATAGTAAATGAATCCTCAGTGTCTACCAAATAGATTTATACCGGTAGTAACTCTATGAACGGTTTGGATGGTATAAAAACATCATGGTTAGTCCTAGGAAGGTTTCAATGGTGGATGTTTTCGTTCCCAATGTCGCGTGGCCTATCTAAGTTTTGTTTGTGCCTGATTTTTAGATTCCTTACCTATTGTGGTCTTTCAAAACGGATGGACCGAGTGGATTTGACACAGACATCTCTGTGGACCCCACACAACCCCCGGCACATGGATACTTCTGTGCCCGTGTTCACAGGCAATCTGCTCCCAGAAACAGCAGCCGTATCTTATCATTTTTCCGGACACCGGCGGGGCTTGGGTGGCAGCCCTTCAAGTCATGGGTCCCAATGTTGATGGGTTGGTTTCATCTGATCCGTGTGATTCGTAACTTAAGCTCTGTCACGACGTGGCCCATGATTTGAATGGTCAGGATCATGCATGCCATGTGTAGGGTGCACAATTGGCACGACAGCTTCTCAAGTGGTGACAAACTCCGGCCTTACCCAAAACACGTACCTTGCTGGCTAGTGATCTGGACCGTCGTTTGGTGGCCACGACCATCAAGTGATGCTGCTGCAACATAACTCCACTGGTGCTGTCAGACATCCGTACACAACCGATTAATGGCTGACAAGGGTTGGCTAGCCAGCGGTCAACCTACAACTGTAAACAGCCACCCGCATTGAACGCCGACTGTATACACTGACTCTGCCAGTGGCTACTGGTCGGCGCTGGACGAGGATTAGGTACTATTTGAGCCTGTACATAGTACAGGCTTGATGTAGCACTTACAAGTCATGTAGCATTACAAGTCATGTCTATGTTAATGTAGAGCGAGTTGTTTGGAGAGCCTTTAAGAATTTTTAAGAGAAATTTCTGTAGGTAAACTTCAATTTTAACCCAGCAACTAAAATAAATCTTCTAAAACTTTAGTTTCTAAATCTAAATTTATGGGCTTTTTTCGGACGAAAATGCTCCTGATTTTTTTCTCCATAAATGTCTTCTCTTCTTTCTCGTCTGTAAACGTTTCTTTTCTTCCTCCGTCTTCTCCTCCTTCGTCTGTTAGGCGTCCTCTCTTCCTCCTCTGTCACTTCGATATCTCCAACTCCAAAGGTTGAAGATGGCTCCCTCATCCAAGAAGCCAAGCACAGGTATTTTTTTAGCCAAGCCGAAAAACCTCCAAAAACCCATGTTCGTCTTCATTTTTCTTCTTAAAAAACCTTCTTCATTTTTTTTGCTGAAAAAAACCCATCTTCTTCTCGTTTTTCTTTTTTAAAAAAAACACCATGTTCAGTCATTTCACTCTGTATTCGGTCAAAATGCCCCTGTGATCGGTTAAAACCCCTGTGATCGGTCAAAATGACCGATCACAGTGAAATCTTCCCCTTTGATCGTCCAAAGCCCACTGTGATAGGTCAAAATGACCGATCGCGGTCAAATATGCCCCTGTGATCGGTCAAAACCCACCGTGATCAGTCAAAATGATCGATGACAGTGAAATCTACCCCTGTGATCGTCCAAAATTACAACGTGATCGGTCAAAATGGACCGACTTCTCCTTTTACGACGAACTTCGGTCGTCGTTTATTCGTCTAAAACGACGGCTGAAGTCCGTCGTAAAAGGAGAAGTCGGTCCATTTTAACCGATCACGTTGTAATTTTGGACGATCACAGGGGTAGATTTCACTGTGATCGGTCATTTTGACCGATCACAGTGGGTTTTGACCGATCACAGGGGCATATTTGACTGTGATCGGTCATTTTGACAGATCACAGTGGGCTTTGGACGATCACAGGGGAAGATTTCACTGTGATCGGTCATTTTGACCGATCACAGTGGGCTTTGGACGATCACAGGGGAAGATTTCACTGTGATCGGTCATTTTGACCAATCACAGGGGTTTTGACCGATCACAGGGGCATTTTGACCGAATACAGAGTGAAATGACCGAACATGGTGTCTTTTTTAAAAAGAAAAACGAGAAGAAGATGGGTTTTTTTTCAGCAAAAAAAATGAAGAAGGTTTTTTAAGAAGAAAAATGAAGACGAACATGGGTTTTTGGAGGTTTTTCGGTTTGGCCAAAAAAATACCTGTGCTTAGCTTCTTGGATGAGGGAGCCATCTTCAACCTTTGGAGTTGGAGATATCGAAGCGACGGAGGAGGAAGAGAGGACGCCTAACAGACGAAGGAGGAGAAGACGGAGGAAGAAGAGAAGACGTTTACAGACGAGAAAGAAGAGAAGACATTTACGGAGGAAAAAATCAGGAGCATTTTCGTCCGAAAAAAGCCCATAAGTTTAGAAATGGAAACTAAAGTTTTAGGGGATTTACTTTAGCTGCTGGGTTAAAACTGACGTTTACAGACGGAAATTTCTCAAGTTTTAACAAGGAGTGAATTAGATGTTACCTTCGGAACACCTTAGTGGGTGTTACCCCTACCGTGTGGGGCCCATCGTGATGTATTTTTTATATATCTATGCTGTCTATTTGTTTTCTTATATCATTTTAGGATATGATCCAAAACCTTAAGAAGATCCAAATCACAGGTGGACCATATCACTAGAAGCAGTGATTAATAACTATTAAAAACATTTTGTGGGCCACAAAAGGTTTGGATCAATTTGATATTTATATTTTCCCTTCATCAAGACCTTATTGACATTATAAAGAGCTTGGATTGCAAATAAACATTACCAAAACCTTACCATGGGCTCTTTCGAATTTTTAATGGTGGGGCACTCAATCACACTGTTTCTAGTGGTTTAGTCCACTTAAGATTTGGATCTGCATAATTTTTGGCATCTTATCCTAAAATGGGCTGTATAAACAGATGGACGGAGTGGATATACAAAATATCATCCATGTGGGCCATACGGTAGGGGCTGTTCACGGGTAACACCTAATTTGCGCCCGTTAACAAGGGGTCTCTGTGTCGAAACCCATGGTGGTGAAATATCCACGTTTGGTCGGTGGGTTGCATGACTAAGCGAAAAAAAAAATAATAAATAAATTTATTGATGGAAGAGACCTATTATGTCAACCAGTCTGATACAAGTTTGTCACGTTCTCTCTCCACCCTTAACCACTTGAGATGTACTAGCCCGTCTTGGGCGTTGCACAAGCCCAAGTGTTACCTAATCGGCTCCCTTTGGTGCTCTAAGGTCCACCCGTGATGTATATGTCATACCCCTTTTATCCATTTTGAAAGCTCATTTTAGGTAACGATGTAAGACTCCACTAGGTGGGCCATACATGATCATTGGTTTAGATCATGATCATTGGTTTATTTAGATTTAACGATTAAGTGGGCCCCATTATAATTGTGATCATTACAAATAGGTTTGGGGTGGGATGCTTGAACCGTGGTCCCTATTCGCAGTTATTAAGCCAGATATGGAAACCTACGGTGTGGAGACCCTAGAGGAGAGAAGTGTGATGGGTAAGTTTCTCTAGCCCTCTTTCCTATAAATATATGTCTTGGTCCCCTCACCAACACACAAGAGAAAACCCTAGTCCCCATTGAGAGGTTCTCCTAAAGGTGTAAGGTGCGAAAGACCAAGAGTTCTTCTCGGCAACACGACGGCATCGGGAATGTCTTCCCAATCAGGTACGCCTGTAAGATTATAGTATGGAATCTCCATCATTCGATGCATAGACGATCCGACTATTCCGCATTAAGTTTAAGTATCACAGTTGGTATCAGAGAACCTATGCATCGATTTTGGTAGATTTTTGGTATTGTTTATTGTATAGTGACTAGATTACAGATTTCTCTGGGACCCATGATGGCTACCCACCAAACCCTATTCGGAAATCATTTTTTGGGCTTTCATATAATCAGGGCTTCTGTGGCCGTGGTTGGAACCCATCATGCTTGCCATAACCGGCAGACGATGCACCATCACTGTCGATAGCTGCTGGTCGTTCTCAGCGACTGTTGATGTTTGGCAACCATGGAGGAAGTCCGATCTCATCGGATCTGATCCGTGGTCGTCGTGCGACTGATGTGCAGGATCAGATCTGATCAGCGGCGGGCATGGATTCTGGTGCTGCGATTGGGCGCCGGCACCACCATCATGGACCGGCAGCAGCCCTGCTTCGCTATTAGAAGTCCGTCGACCAGGATTCAAAAAAAAAAAAAAAAACCAAACCAGATCCGTCTTCCAAATCAGCGGATAGGTTTTGCGGCGCGGCTCCATCTGCAAGCCCATCGGGGAAAAGGAAGCGGCAAGCTAGCGTTTTGGCGCTGATCTCAGGCTACCGGATTCCTACTGATATTGTTGGCGTCGGATCTGTCGCCGACGCTGAAGAAGAAGGATGAGGAAACGACGGTGGCTGATGGCGAATGCGGCTGTCACCATTGCCGGATTCGGCGGTCAGGGCTGGCAGTGGCCAGCCTCTTTTCCAGCGGCCAGGACGTTGACGGTGCTAATGGATTTGCTGTTGACGGTGCTGATGGAGAAGACAGCGGCCAGGGTTTCGTCCGATTGTTGGCGGATGCTAGGGTTTCGTAAACCCAATTTCAGAAAGAAAGTCGAAAGCGGCTGGATTTTGGGCGTACAGCCCTTGCGGTTTGTTTTTACGAGGATTGGGCTACGGGCTGAGCCTTGGTCCAGTCCAGTGGATAGGCTCGGCAGGCCCAGTCCAGTGGACAGGCCCTATTTTGTTGTTACAAAATGGTCTGGGTCCTGATCTAGTTGGCCCAATTCCAACAGACTCTGGCCCACGACCATTGGGCTCGATCCATAGGCCCAGGTCCAGTGGCCCAGTCCATACAATTAGGCCCGATAGGCCCAGTTCAGTGGACCAAGCCCACCAGCCGAGCCTAAGCCCATTTTTTTAAGTAGCTTTTCTAAGGCACAGTTTTGAGTCCAACCTTGGGCCTATTGCAGCTTTTCCTTTGGACATTATGGAGCCCATTTTGATCATTTTAGATTATTATCCATTGTTGGTTATGTTAACCATTGGAAATCATTTCACTCAGACAATTTCAGAACAAATAAACCTACATAAATATTAATGGTTGGTGCGTCTTAATTGATAAATGGCCTAAGTACTTCAGTGGATATGGTTATTAATTATTGAGTTCAAATTTGGCCTAAAATAAGGCCATTACCCATTCTTCATGGTTGATATTCAGGGTTGACCATTAAATACAATCCAACCATCATTCAGTTAAAGTTGTTTAAGCTTATGGGCGATCAACATCAGCCCTGTTTTGGGCCGAATTAGAACTTTTGCAGAATGGTTCGTTATGGGCAGGACTATGTGGCAATCCTTGAGTCTGGAAGTGGGGATTAAAGTCTATTATGTTAGCCACCAAAGTGACATCAATTGGCAATAATTTCTACTTCTAGACTTCTGCACTTGGAATTCAGTGACCCTCCATTATAGGATTGCATTCAGTTGCGTTCACATCTAGGCAAGCAGTGGTCAGAACAAAGAAGTATCATCGTTTGACTGGATATGAGCGGGATGGAGTGATTGGTGATGGTGATATAAGTTTGAGAGACTCATTTCATCCAATGATGATGGGCGTTTTAGATTTATTTCACTAGCATTGATCAGCTTCATGTTCAGTAGAGCCTCCTGTATGTTACAATTTCACCCAAAGGAAGAATCGTGATGATACGCTGGGCTCTTGCCAGATTTTGATGATTATGGCCCATTAGCATTCTGGGTCATTTGATTGAAGGCCCAAATCAATCGAATGAACATACATGCATGATATTTGTGGTTTATATTTATGCATTATCATATGGGACTTGTTTATTAATGTGAGTTTTATGCTTTGAATGTCCAACTATGACTGTTTCCAATGTTCCAACCCAATTCAATTCCATACCTTTACTTACTGGGTCCAACTATTCCAAATAGAAGTCGTCCGTTGAAATAGTCCTAGGTTGCATGGACTTGGACCTAGCCCTGGCCCTGGAGGAAGTAGAGCCTCCCATTCCAACTGATTCTAGCACAGAATCAGCATAGGCTCACTACAAGACCTGAACCAAGTCAAATAAGGTGTGTCTCAAGATCATAAAGAACTCGATTTATGAGACCATGCAGGGTGTCATGATCGACACTGAGATAGCTAAAGATTTCTTGACTGAAATAGGAAAACGATTTAAGAAATCAGATAAAGCTGAGCTGAGTTCACTTTTACAAAAGCTAACTCAAGCCACCTATAACGGTCAAGGAAATATCAGGGAGTACATTGGTGGATTGTCTGATGTAGTGGCTAAAATCTGCGTATTAGACTTTAAGATTGAGGATGAACTCCTGATTTTCTTGGTTCTGAACTCCCTCCCTCCACAGTTCAGTCAGTTCCAAATCAGCTATAATACTCAAAAAGAAAAGTGGACATTGAACGAACTGATATCTCAGTGCGTTCAACAGGAAGAGAGACTCAGAAGGTTGAGCAAGACACAAAGTGCTCACCTAGTGACATCTGGTCAAGGACGAAAAGGAAATAAGAAAAGAAAGCACATTTCAGGCAAAAAATCTACGGGTCCTGCGAGTGGCAATCAGCCGAAGTCTAGAAAAATATTTAAGAATAAAAGGAAGGGTCCTAATGATGGCTGCTTCTTCTGCAATAAGCCTGGTCATCAGAAGAAGGATTGTAAAGGATTTAAAGCATGACTCGTTTCTAAGGGTAAAAATCATATTTTAGTCTGTTTTTAATCAAATTTAGCTGATATGTCCATAGACTCCTGGTGGATAGATTCTGGTGCAACTATTCACATTTGTAATTCCATGCAGGATATGCTCCAAAGCCGGACGCCAACTGATGCAGAGAGATCAGTCTATATGGGGAACGGCATTGGAGTAAACGTGGAAGCTATTGGAGTCTGTAGGCCTAGGTTATCGTCAGGACACTTTCTTGATCTAGTAGATACTGTTTGTGTACCTTCTATAAGGCGCAATTTGGTTTCCATTTCTCGTTTGGACAAATTTGGTTATGAGTTTAAATTCGCAAATGAAAAATTAAGTATTTGCTATGATTCGGCTGTAATTGGTTCTGGCACTTTAGTTAATAATCTTTATCAGTTAGATTTGAATGTTTCACATGTATACAGCATTAACTCCTCACATGGAAACACTAAAGGCGTCAAACGAAGTTTAGATTGTAAGAATTCCTCCATGGTATGGCACACGCGATTAGGACACATCTCTCGTGAGAGATTGGAAAGGCTTGTGCGTGAAGGAATTCTTCACTTCCTGGACTTCTCAGACTTTGGGGTTTGTATTGATTGCATTAAAGATAAACAGACTAGAATAAGGAAAAAGGGTGTCACTAGGAGCGTAGGACTCTTAGAAGTGATTCATACAGACATATGCGGACCGTTCCCTACAGCATCCTGAAATGGGCAGAAGTATTTTATCACTTTTATAGATGACTACTCTCGTTATGGGTACTTATATCTTATTAACGAAAAATCAGACGCCCTGGATACATTTAAGATCTATAAGGCTGAAGTCGAGAATCAACTCGACAGGAATATCAAAGTCGTTAGATCCGACCGTGGTGGTGAGTACCACGGAAGGTATGACGAATCTGAGCGTAATACAGGTCCATTCGCTAGATATCTACAAGATTGTGACATCGTCGCCCAGTACACCATGCCTGGTACTCCAGAGCAGAATGGTGTAGCGGAAAGGCGTAATCGTACCTTAAAGGCCATGGTGCGATCTGTGATTAATAATTCAACGTTGTCAGAATCTTTATGGGGTGATGCTTTGAAAACGGTTGTGCATATCCTTTATAGGGTCCCAAGTAAGGCTGTAATGAAAACTCCATATGAATTGTAGACAGGGCGAAAGCCTAGTCTACGATATTTTCATGTATGGGTTTGTCCTGCAAAAGCCAAACCGTATAACCCGCATGAAAGAAAACTTGACCCTAGAACTGTTAGTTGCTTCTTTATTGGATACCTAGAAAGATCAAAGGGATTCAAATTTTATTGTCCATCATATTCCATGAGAGTCATTGAGACTGCGAATGCTAGGTTTATTGAGAACACTGAAGATAATGGGAGCACAAATTTAAGAGATATTGTATTTGAGGAAGAGCGGATTGTGATTTCCACCACAATCATTCAGAGTAGCATGGTTGTCCATCCAGCAGTGGACCCTGAGATCCCTATGGACGACCATGTAGAACCTCAAATACAACCCACTGACGAGGAAATGGAAAACTCAATTCAGAATAATGAGCCATTAAGACGATCACATAGAGAGAGAAGATCTGCAATACCAGATGATTACGTCGTTTATTTGCAAGAGCATGAGTTTGACATTGGGGTTGAAAAGGATCCTGTATCCCTTTCACAGGTCGAACAAAGTGTGAATTTTTCTCATTGGTTCGATGCCATAAAGGATGAATTGAAATCCATGAAGGACAACAAAGCTTGAGACCTTATTGAATTGCCTGAAGAGATTAGGCCGATTGACTGCAAATGAGTATTTAAAACCAAACGGGACTCTAAGGGCAATATCGAAAGGTATTAAGCCCGGCTAGTTGCAAAAAGTTTCACTCAGCGTGAGGGCATTGACTTTAAGGAGACTTTCTCACCTGTATCTAAGAAAGACTCCTTTAGGATCATTATGGCTCTTGTGGCTCATATGGATCTAGAGCTACATCAAATAGACGTGAAAACTGCGTTTCTCAATGGAGATCTAGTGGAGAATGTATATATGTTGCAGCCAGAAGGTTTTAAAGCCAAAGGCTTAGAACATCTAGTCTGCAAACTTAAGAAGTCCATTTATGGGTTGAAACAGGCATCACAACAGTGGTACCTAAAGTTCTATGAAGTCGTTTCCTCACATGGTTTCATTGAAAACACTGCGGATGAGTGCATAAATGTAAAAATCAGTGGGAGTAAGTTTATCATTTTGGTCTTGTATGTTGACGACATTTTATTGGCCAGTAGTGATATTGGATTGTTGTGTGAGACTAAGAAATTTCTATCTCAAAATTTTGAGATGAAAGATATTGGTGATGCTTCATTTGTCATCGGTATTCAGATTAGCCGGGATAGATCACGTGGATTGCTTGGCTTGTCGCAGAGGGCCTATATTGATAGGGTCCTCGAAAGGTTTGACATGCAAGGTTGTGCTCCTGGCCAAGCACCTATTGTGAAAGGTGACAAATTTGGTCAATTTCAGTGTCATAAGAATGACCTAGAAAAGGATGAGATGAAAGCTATTCCGTATGTGTCAACAGTAGGGAGCATCATGTATGCTCAGGTCTGTACGCGTCCAGATATTGCTTTTATGGTTGGAATGTTGGGCAGATACCTTAGCAATCCAGGAATGAATCATTAGATAGCTGTAAAGAAAGTGTTGTGCTACCTGCAAAGGACCAAGAGTTCTTCTCGGCAACACGACGGCATCGGGAATGTCTTCCCAATCAGGTACACCTTTAAGATTATAGTATGGAATCTCCATCATTCGATGCATAGACGATCCGATTATTCCACATTAAGTTTAAGTATCACAAACGAGCCTAAAAATAAGGCTCATAAAAATCTCAAAGGGGGTGATTGAATGCAAGCTTAGATTTAGAGTCCATTGGAATTTAAATTACAATTATATTAGAATCAAGGTGACCTAAAATCTTCATTTGTGTTTGGTTTAAATGCATCAAAATCCAAATCTTTTCTTTGGGAGATTGTAGTTAGAGGACATGGGAATTCCTTAATGCTAAGATTTAATTAACTAAATTAGCTTCCATATCTTAAAGTAGTGTATAGATGCGCATGTATGGGTGATATATGATAAAATGACTATAACAAGTTCATTAAAATATTTACTTTGGCCAAAAATGAAAAAATTATGAGCCATGGGTCTGCCATGAGTGCAAGGACCACAGAAAAGCAACTCATCAATATTTTTTAGTGGTCCATTTAGATTTTAATTTTTTTGATGAGTTGCGCATAAAAGCAACTCATCAATAATTGAATTATTTTGAGAATCATTAGTGTGTCATGTGTCTAATAAATTGGTAGCCTAGAGATACCTTTATTATATGTGTAATTGTGATGTTCTTAAAAAAGAGGTAAAATAGGCATTTCCTTTGGATTGCTTGGAATCTAAGTATCCCCGTGATATTTAAAAACACACTGAGAAAGTACATTTGAAATATCCCCATTTTATTTACCTCCAAATCCAAAGCTGTCTAATGCATAAAAACAACTATCCGGATTTAAAATACACCCATTTACTATCAAATCCAAAGTGCCAAACCTGGTGTTAAAAACTTCTCATAGGGACCACAACACAGGAATGCAATCCACGTTCAGCAGCATCGTAGCCTCATGTATGAACGGTCCAGATCATTTGGGGCTCCTCTGTGGCATAAATTACGGTCCAGAAAAAATGGAGCACAGTAGATCATATTCATGCCGCATTCGATCCAAAACACTGATTGTTGCTCGATGCCGTGTGTTGCGTGGACTATTTCTGCCCTAGGTCCACCACCACCAATGATATCCGCTGCAAGGAGGGCGGATTCGGTGAGGCCGGGGAAAAACCGACTCAGGTGAGGCTGAAACAGTGGGGCCCACCTTGATGATGTATTGTATATCCACACCGTCCATCCGTTTTGTGAGATCATTTATGGTGTGAAGACTACAATGAAGTAGATCTAAATCTGAGGTTAACCACACTACAGGAAACAGTTGTGATTGAATACTCACCACTAAAAACTTCCTACACCCCTCCGTAATGTTTGTTTGCCATCTAATATTTTGATAAGGTCACAAAGACATGGATAAAGGGAAAAAGCAAATATAAACTTGATCCAAGATTATTGTGGCCCACAAGAAGTTTGTCATGGTGGCCATTCAATAGCCACTTTAACTCTCGTGTAGTCCACTTGAGAATTGGACCGGCTTCATTTTTTTTTTTTGTCTATGTCCTAAAATGAGATGTAAAATTGGATGTACGACGTGAATATATAACACATAAATCAAGGTGGGCCCCACAATCACGGCCTCACTGAATCCGCATTGTGCTGAAGCAGAGCATAGACTGATCGCATGTTTCGATCCCATGGAAATTGGTTGTAAAGAGCTCGAGCTGTGTAAGTGCCACTCAATACGTCCGCTACATGCGCCCCCCCAGTGGCAAGCCTAGATACCAAAACGATACATGATCCATCACTTAGGTGGGACACATGGAGGGAACCCCCACCCGTGTATGTACATGTCATCCAATCCATTCATCAGTGTGTCCAACCAGGATAAAGGGACACAAACAATAATGAAGCCATTAAAGAGTTTAGATGAGACACAACAATTGAATACGTGGGTTTAGACAGGAGCAGATTAGGTGAGATCCGGATCCACCAAGGTGGGTGGGACTCCTGATTGTGGGGCTCACAGTGTTTTATGTGACTTAAATCCACACTGTCCAACCATTTTGATAGCTCGTTTTAGGGCACAAGCCCAAAATTGAAGCTGGAATCTTAGGTGAACCACACCATAGGAAACAATTGTGATTGAATCCCCACCATTAAAACTTCATAGATTCTATTGGAACGCTTATTTGCCATCCTACCTATTGATAAGGTCACAAGCATTTAGATGAAAGAAACCACACAGATATCATCTTGATCCAAAGCTTTTGTGGCCCATGAGAAGTTTTTAATGGTCCATTACCACTATCTCCTGTACTATGGTCCATCTAGAATTTGAAACTGCTTAATTTTTTTGGAACATGCCCAAAAATGAGCTTTCAATGTGGATGAACGGCATGGATGTAGTCACATACATTATAGTGAACCCCATATTCAGGGGTCCCACTCCCCTAAGTGGATTTAGGATGGAGCTGGGCATCGAGTTGAGTTGAATCGAGTTAGGGCTGACTCAACCCGGCTGATGGTGAAATAGCCCTGACCCAAACTCGACCCGACTCTGTACTAAGTCAGGCACGCCTAACCCAATCCGAGTCCGGGTTTGGCTTGGACTAACCTGGACTGAGTCTGACCCGGTCACTAGGACCAAGTCGGGTTGAGTTAGCACCAAATCAGATTCGAGTCTCAGTCAGGCATGATGGTTGCTGCATGAGATAAGCAGTGGAAATTACTACAGATAAAGGGTTTTGGAGACATGGGTGATGCATGAGATAAATCGAAATTAATAACTACATAAGATTTGCCCGAAATTCAACCTAGAAACTTAAAAACCAAAGCTCTTTATATAAATAAGCTTTTATACGCTATTAAGTAAAGATTTGCTATATTATATCCCTACCTATTACAAGATCACACGTTGGGAATGTGTCTGTTGGATCTGGGTCCCATTGGCTAATCCAACCATTTATAAGATGAGCCTCACTATCGATGGAGGATTGAAACTCTCAAATTGGAATAGCCAAGCTCTTTGATTATTTGACCCTTTTAAGTTGAATATGGGCAATATCTTTATCGTTGATCTGTAGGATATTGAGTTGAAAGCCTAAAAACATTCCAATCATTAAGAATTTCTAGGCAGCCACCTTAGTAGTTATATTTTGTTAGACCAACCATTTGGATCATTTAAAACGATCCAAGATTCAACGGAAACAATCTAGGAGTAGTACGTTTGGTTGTATTCCTGCAAAAGTTTGTGTGAGTGTCCAATGAACGTAGAAAGTCTTTTATTTTTGGACTGCAATACTTGATTGTGTGGAGTTATAACGAGTTGAGTCCATTTTTCGGTCTGAGTCTAGTCGAGATACTGGGTGACCTAAGTTTGGGTTCAGATTGGGCAAACTGTACTCGGTCCAGATTGAGTCACCCATTCGGTTCGGGTCTAGTCGAGTCTGAATCGAGTCGGACTAGTCGAGTTTGCTGAGTCTAGTCGTCAGATGCCCCGCTTTAATTCGAGGTCACACATAATCCGCACCCATTTAGGCATGACTGTACGTTTTTCCATACACGTTTTGGCTGATGATCCCACTACCAACTTGCCAGTGTCGAGGCTCTATGGGCCCCACCATGATGTATGTGTTTTATCCCTGCGCATTCATCCATTTTGCCAGCTCATCTCAGTGCATGAAAAAACAAATGAGGCCATTAAAAAATTTAGATGAGGCGCGTACAATAATGAGACCATTAAAGAGTTTAGATGGGACACAATAAGTGAATATGTGGGTTTAGGATGCGAGTTGATTAAGGTGAGACCCCAGATCCACCAAGGTGGGTGGGGACCCTTGACTGTGGGGCTCATAGTAATGTACGTGCCTTAAATCCACACCGTCCAACCATTTTGAAAGCTCATCTTAGGGCATGAGCCCAAAAGTGAAGCTTACTCGAATCTTAAATGCACCACACCATAGGAAATAATCATGATTTAATCTCCACCATTAAAAACTTCATAGATTCTACCAAAATGTTTATTCGCCATCCAACTTGTTGATAGAGTCACAAACACCTAGATGAAGAGATCACGCGAATACCATCTTGATCCAAAAGCTTTTGTGGCCTACAAGAAGTTTTTAATAGTCAATCACCACTGTTTCTTGTATTATGGTCCATCTGGAATTTGGAACTGCTTAGTTTTTTTTTAATCATGCCCTGAAATGAGCTTTCAATACGAACAGGCAGCATGGATGTAGTCACATACATCACAACGAGCCTCACAGTTGGGGGTTCCACCCACCTCCACGCATCCGGGGTCCCACCTAATTTACTCCTATTTAGCCATGACTGTACATGTTTCCCGATTCGTTTTGGCCGATGATCACAATACCAACTTGTTGGTGTCAAAGCTCCAAGGCCCCCACCATGGTGTATGTGTTTTATCCCCGTCGTTGTCCATTTTGCTTGCTCGTCTTAGTGCATGAACAAAAAATAAAAATAAAAATTCGAGGCTATTAAAAAGTTTAGATGGGATACATACAATAATGAAGCCATTAAATCGTTTAGATGGGGCACTATGGGTGAATACATAGGTTTAGGCGGAGAGCTGAGTAGGTGAGACCCAAATCCACCGAGGTGGGGTGGGGACCCCTAACCGTGTGGCTCATAGTGATGTATGTGCCTTAAATCCATACCATCTAACCATTTTGAAAGCTCATTTTAAGGAACCAACCAATAGGAAACAACCATGATTGAATCACCACCATTAAAAGCTTCATGGATTCTACCAGAATGATTATATACCATCCAACCTGTTGATAAGGCCCCAAACACATGGACAAAGAGACCACAAAAATATCATGTTGATCTAAAGCTTTTGTAGCCCACAGTAAGTTTTTAGTAGTCCTGCATCTTAGTATATCTAGAATTTGAAAATGTCTAATTTTTTAGATTATGCCCTAAAATGAGCTTTCAACATGGATGGATGGCATGGATAAAGTTACATACATCACAGTTAGGGGCCTCACCTAATCCGCTCCATTTAAGGGTGATTGTACATCTTTTTGACACATTCCAATGGCATAGTATCGCAAAATCGCTAATTAGGAAAGGTTAAAAACCGTTCCTGAAGGATTTAGGAACGGTTCATGAACCGTGGTAAAAGGGCATCGTCAAATATTTGGAAAGGTTAAGAACCGTAGCTAATTTTAGTTTTTAGGAATGGTTATTAACCCTTTCTAATTTCCAGCACACTATTAAAAAAAAAAAATAACAACGGCTAATTCCCAGAATTATGAATAATTTAAAAATATATTTATGTTAACAAAATTAGAAATGGTTACAGTTGGGATGTCAACCATTAAAAAGCTGATGGATCCCGAATGTCACCTCGGCATAAAATGATCTTTCAAAATAGTTGGATGGTGTGGATTTAAGACACATAGTCAGGGGCCACCAACCTTGGTGGATCCCGGATGTCACCTGATCCGCGCCCTGTTATTGTGAGATGAGCGCAGCTTGGGTGAGAGTCGATAAGACCCTGGAACCAGTCATGTGGGTGAGACCCTGACCATGAGGCTCACCTCAATGTATATATTGTAAATCCATGCTGTGCATCTGTGTTTGTATATTATTATAGGACATGGTCCCAAAAAAGAAGCAGATGAAAGCTTTAGATAGACCGCACCACAAAAATCAGTGGCCATTGAACTCCCACCATTAAAAGATTATAGAGTCCACCCTAATGTTTATTGACCATTCAACTTATTGATTATGTTATACAAATATTTTTAAAAGCAATAAACTAGTATAAACGGGGCGGTTCGGGTTGGGTATATACGGGTCGAGGTACGAGTCGGGTCGGGCGGGTTTGGCATGTATCTTAAACCGTACCTAAATTAAAAACGGTCCAGCCGCATCCACCCGGGACCGAACTATTTTCTCGATCGGGTTGGGACGGATCTGGTTTCTACCGGGTCGGGTCGGGCAGGTTAACTGAGCAGATGTGCAGCCCTACATAGGAATGTTACAACACCGGTAATGGGCTCAACCATCCCACGATGCAAAACTGATCCCAACCGTCTACGGAGTGGCCCCAACAAAGAGAAGAAAAATCGACATACTATTAGCCAATGGTATCAAATTGTCACATGTGCTAATTGTTCCTGTTGTGGGTAAATCTGAGTTGACCTCAGGTCATGAGAAAAGTTCACAAAATCACGGGCCTAAGCACAGGTCCTTAAGCTCACGCACTGATGTTAAGACAACAAACGACCATGACAAGAAAATGTGGCGAGGACTAGACCCGAGCTGAGCATTGAGGCCGAGGTTTGAGCACCGAAGTTGAGCTGAGCAATGAGGTCGAGCTAAGCATTGAGGTCGATCATTACTAGAGAAGGCCGACCCTCCTCGCCGAGCTGAAGAAAGACGAGGCCGAGGTCCGAGCCTAGTCCTGCTCACAATAAATGTGGCATGTATGGTGGAGTAGGGCTTACACCTGCCCCTCATAAATGCAACAGGAAGCATGGCCTAGGTACTTGCCCTATCACGCTACCAAGCTAGGCCTGATACTAGCATGGCCTCCCACGCTCCAATGATGGCAATGACAGCAGGAGACATGACCCCTGTACTTGCCCTACAACGCCACTAGGCCTATAACACCCCGTACTTATATGTACTTGGTTGTCATCATTTTTATGGAAATCCAACCTAATGTCCACATGCCTAGTGTCACTTGATTTATTTCAATCATCCTTTTTCATTTTTCACCGTTGGATATAGTCTTCAAGTATAGATTTTCATATTCATCCATTGATTTTCAAAGATGGACCATTGTATCACTTGAGAAATCCTGTTAAGAGAATTCCAGTCCGCTGGTTAGGCAAATCCAATCATTGGATGCCTTTATCAACCTCTTTACCACAAAAACAAATAAATAAATAAATTTGATTAACCATAGATTTGTATCAAGATAATCCACTTTTAAGTCATGTAATGTAGCTTATAAATATTCAAACAAATGATAAATTTTATATGATTATTATTATTATTATTATTATCATTATCATTGTGAATGCTATTAAAGAAACATATTAATAACATTGGGTGTTACTTTCATTAGATGACCATATTAATTTTCGAGACATTTTAACTGTTAGAAATTGATTTAGGATCAATCTGACCGTCAGATTGGTCAAAAACATCAATTATTCACAAAATATACTTAGCATGGCCCACCTGATGCATGAAACTGCCCATTTGTGGTTGAAAACCTTTGACGTCATAGGTAGAAAGGAATTGAAGGACTGAATTTAAGTATTGTGTAGCGTGGGCCCCACTTCTATGGTGTGCATGTACACCAACACATGTACACTTGTGTGGCACCATACAACCATGATTGGGTAACAAGTGCTGGCCCGACCCTTTTCACCAAATGAGCTCTCTCTCTCTCTCTCTCTCTCTCTCTCTCTCTCTCTCCATGTTTTCCGCTCACGCTGGCGAGATGAACGGACGATGTCCATCTTGATGACTGTGAGCTTTTAATTGTTTATTTTGTAAATCAGACTAATAAAGGCTGACTAATCATGCATACATAACATTTGCGGGTAATATTGGTGATGAGCCACATTACTGTCGGTTTGATGTACATTGCATTGCGGGTAACACTGGCGATGAGCCATGTTACTGTTGGTTTGAAATTTGCCAGCTGGATGTGCATCCCCACGCTGATGAACATGTGCATGCATCCATGTATTTAAAAGATCAATGTTAATATGTGTGGAATGAATTGGGCGAATGCTGTGTTGTTTGTGATATGGATGGAATATTACATTTGATTGTATTAAATGCATTTTAAAATTTTAAATTTGTCATTATATGATTTGTTATCTTTATTAATTTTTTTATCTAATTGTAGTTGTGACCTTTAGTTAATGTTACCTGTAATTTTACATTTTGGCATGCTGTATATTATCTTATAAAATTTTAGAATTTGTATAAATCGTAATATGTTATCTTTAATTAACCATTGCCTAACTGTTATCATGTTTGCTAAACTTGGAGGGTTTACTACACTATGATAGCGTTTTAACGCTATTGAACCATATCAGTTGATGCAGATGTCTCTAAATGGGGAGTTAGATGGATTTTACAAGTCCAAGACCATTTAGAGTTGTAATTCATTTATATATTGTAGTTTAATTTTGAGACATTTGATTTGTATAAGCCCTATGGGCACCACTTGTGCAGTTTAATATGTGTGCATGTCTTGATCTGCTTCCATTGCGATTTAAAAAAAATTATACTGTAAAGTGAATTTTTGAATGTTTACACTCGAATTTTCAGAATTCGGGCTCAGCACCCGAGTAATGAAAATCGGGGCGTTATAAGGCCTGACGCAAGCATGGCCTCCCACACTTCAATGATGACAATGATAGTAGGAGTCCGTACCACCCGACTTGTCCCATCCGACCCAGGCGCTGGTAGGGGCTCTAGCCTATAAATACCCCCACCACACATGTGTCATGGCCTCCCACACTTCAATGACGACAATGATAGTAGGAGTCCATACCACCCGACTTGTCCCATCCGACCCAGGCGCTGGTAGGGGCTTCAGCCTATAAATACCCCCACCACACATGGCCAAGGCACGCAATTTCTGGCACCCTAGCAGAATTGTTGCTCGACCTAAGACCCAACCTAACTTAAGCATTGGAGGGTCCTTAGCAGCACAACAACATTCCCTTTGCTTACCTCCTTTACGTTTTACAAGGCCTGTGAGTGAAGGATCCCAAGCTCATCCCCAAGCAGAATCTCATCTGGAGGACCATCGCTAGAGCCACACTCATCAAGGATAACACCTCATCCCCTGCGTTGCCGACCTGACCAAATTTAGGCAGCAACAACTGGCGCCGTCTGTGGGATTCGACAATCACGTCGTGTTCTCACTATTTCTGAACTCGACACATGATTCCAGCTCTTCCTCTCCCTGCCTAGTAGTGAAGAAGAAAAGGAAGGCCCCTACTGCAGCGGAACCTTCCCACCAGACCTAGCTAAGAAGACCTCACCAGGTAGACCTGTTCGAGGTCATTCTTATAGAACGACGTGTTCGAGGAAGACCTCCTGATCGAGGACAACCTGTCTGAGGAAGACCTGCTCTGGAAGACCTCTTCACGAAGACCTTCCTAGGAAGACCTATCTGAGGTCATTCTCATAGGACGACCTATCCGAGGAAGACCTGCTTAGGAGGACCTCTCCACGAAGACCTTTGTAAGAAGACCTGTTCGAGGTCATTCTCATAGGACGACCTGTCTAAGGAAGACCTCTAGAGGATGACTATCTAAGGTCATTCTCACAATACAAGTCCCCCGCTGAAACTGTCAGGAAGAGGTTGAGCTCATAGATCAACTAACTCTAGGTAGTAACGGAGTCCAGCCAGGGGAACATTTATAGGGGACGCCTAGTCCCGCCAGCTCTAAGGGCAGGAGGCCGAGCTAAGTTATCAGAGCATAGAGGTCGACTATCGCAAGGGGAGCAGGTATTGCCTGTCGAGCTAAAGAAGGCCCGGATCGGCGTACAAGTTCTCGACGCTTTTCGACATGTTGACCCGAACAGTTGGCAGAGCCCACAAGTCACCTCTACATGCCGACTCGAACGGTTGGCAGAGCATACGGGCCACGTCTACATGCTGACCCGAACAGTTGGCAGAGTCTACGGGCCACATCTACATGCTGACCCGAACAGTTGGCAGAGTCTACGGGCCACATCTACATGCTGACCAGAACAGTTGGTAGAGCCTATGGGCCACATCTACATGCCGACCCGAACAATTGACAGAGCCCACGGGCCACTTCTACATGCCGACCCAAAGAGTTGGCAGAGCTGAGGCCGACCTAACGCAGTTGGTTAGCCTATGGGCCACATCTACATGCCAACCTGAACAGTTGGCAGAGCCTACGAGCCATGTCTACATGCCGATCTGAATAGTTGACAAAGCCTACGGGTCACATCTACATGCCGACCCGAACAGTTGGCAGGGCCCGCAGGCCACCTCTACATGCTGACTCGAAGAGTTGGCAGAGCCAAGGCTGACCTAACGCAGTTGGCAGAACCCACGAGCCACCTCTACATGCTGACTTGAAGAGTTGACAGAGCCGAGGCCAACCTAACACAGTTGGCTAGCCTACGAGCCACCTCTAAATGCTGACTCGAATAGTTGGCAAAGCCTACAGGGCCATCTTACCAAGCCGACCTAACACAGTTGGCGAGCCTATGAGGCCATCTATGATGTCGACCTAACCAATTGGCAAGATCGAGCATGAAATGCGTCCAGAAGACGACTTGCCCGAGATCATTCGCATAGTAAAGATTTGCAGCCTAAGCCACTGAACAGAGGTGGAGTAAGGCGAAATCATAGATCAACCGACTCCGAGCAGTAGCCGAGGACGGCCAAAGGACGACCTCAACCCAATGAGGGGATCTACATCACCAAGCATGAGCTTACAATAGTTCAATGTTTATGCAAAGGTCAGCTCATCCATTTCTCTTCACTCCCGAGCCGAGCAAGTCTGTCTCGAGAGTGGGGGGCTACTGTTGTGGGTAAATCTAAGCTGACCTCAGGTCATGAGAAAAGCCCATAAAACCATGGGCCTAAGCATAGGTCCTCAAGCTCACGCACCGACGTCAGGACGACGAACGACCATGACAAGAAAAGGGGGCGAGGACCAGACTCGAGTTGAGCATTGAGGCCGAGGCCGAGGTCTGAGCACCGAAGTCAAACTGAGCATTGAGGCGTAGGACGAGACCGAGGTCCAAGCACCGAAGTCAAGTTGAGCAATGAGGCCGAGCTGAGCACTAAGGTCGACCATTACTAGAGGAGGCCGACCCTCCTCGCCGAGCTGAAGAGAGATGAGGCCGAGGTTCGAGCTGAGCTGAGCACTGAGGTTGACCACAACGACCACTACTGGAGGAGGCATACCCTCCTCGCCGAGCTGAAGAGAGACGAAGCCGAGGTCCGAGCCTGGTCCTTCCCGCAATAAATGCGGCAGGTATGGTGGAGTAGGGCTTACACCTGCCCCTCATAAATGCAGCAGGAAACATGACCTATGTACTTGCCCTATCACACCACCACGCTAGGCCCGACACCAGCATGACCTCCCATACTTCAATGACGGCAATGGTAGCAGGAGTCATGACCCCTGTACTTGCCCTACTAGGCCACTAGGCCTGACACCAGCATGGCCTCCCACACTTTAATGATGACAATGATAACAGGAGTCCATACTACTCGACTTGTCCCATTAGACGCAGGTGCTAGTAGTGGCTTCATCGTATAAATACCCCCACCACACATGGCGAAGGTACGCAACTTTTAGCATTCTAGCCGAATTATTGCCCGACTTAATACCCAACCTACCTTAAATATTGGAGGGTCCACAGCCGCACCACCTCCTTTACGTTTTGCAAGGCCTACCAGTTGAGGATCTCAGACTCATCCCATGCTGGATCTCACGTGGAGGATCATCGCTGGAGCCACACTAATAAAAGACAACACGCCATCCCTGCGTTACTGACCCGACCAAATTTAGGCAACAGTGGCCATTCCCGTTTTGGATCTTGGCATTAGTCTGCTCGCACATGCCCCATGCAAAAAATGTCGTTTTCGATATTAGGGGCCAGTGCTATCCTACACGCAATAGTAGCCATTCAAATCCCGAGACATGATACGGTAGAGAGCAAGTGTAACCATGCACAGTACACGTGGCAGGATAACATATGATCGGGACCGTCCATCTTGTGGCACGATATGGATAACAATGGCTTCACCAAACAGACTAATCTGAAAATCTTGTGCGCGTGCACGTAAAGTAGGAATCCCACCACTGGAAGAAGAACGGATTATTATAAAATGAAGTTTACTAGAAACCGGCTATTATAACAGCATAGGTCAGGGCTTAAGCCGTTGGATCTGGCCCTTGTCAATGATCCAAACCGTTTATATGATGGCCTCACCGTAGATTGGGATGAACGAAAAAAAAAAAAAAAAATCCCAAATTGAGACATTTAAACCCGGGTATTCAAAGTATAAGAAAACACTTCATGTTCAAAAGAACTAATCATTAAAGAGTTGAAATATGTCAAGACAAGAGTTCTAAATCCTCATATATCCCTATCCAGCACGTTTCTATCATATAAACGGTTTGGATCATTGGAAGATGACCCCATGTAGAAAGGCTAAAGTCCGGACGTATCCCATACATACATCGCGATGTATTGTAGCAAACCTCGATTATAAATTCCTAACACACACGCGCCTATGTATCCGTGATCCAAACCATTGATCCGACAATATCAACAGTGGACAGAGGATGCCACGTAAAATCTAGAAGCTCGAGAGGTTTCAGTCATTGGATCATGGACCATTATGGGCGTGTTTGGTGCAAGGGAGTAAACTGGATTACTAAGGATTCAACGGATTGGCACCCTCAATTTCGTTTTTATTTCCGAACGGTTGTTTGGTGAAGACAACCCACATCCTGGATTTAAGCCTCGAATCCTGTGCAAGTATCATGGATGGATTTCGCAATCCCTTTTGGATTTCAACTGTACACATTTTATCGTGGTGGGACCCACCATGATGTATGTGTTATATCGCCACCGTCCAACCATTTGGCGGGATCATTTTAGAGCATGATTAAAAAACGGAGGCATATCAAAAGGTTAAATAGACAACACCATAAAAAAATGGGTATATTAATTTCCACAGTTGAAACCTTCCTATAGCCCACCATGATTTTTGTTTGTCATCCAATCTATTCATAAGGTCACAGAGACCTGGATGAACATATAAAACAAATATCAAAATGATCCAAAACTTTTGTGGCCCTCAAAATGTTTTCAATGGTAGACGTTCAAGCCGCACTGCTTCTATGGTGTGATCCACTTGAGATTCAGATCTACCTAATTTTTTATATCATGACCTAAAATAATATCGTAAAATAGATGGACGGTGTGGATATAACACATACATCATGATGTAGTGCACAAAACTTGATGAAGTCAACACACATCACGGTGCCACACCATGCAAACGGTTTCCAAACACGGTTGATTTGCAAATGCCACTTTTGTTCCGTGGTTAATCCCATGGGCTAAGGGACAATCCACTGACACGTGCATCAATTGCAATTTTGCAAATACCATCCAACTTAATCCCCTTTACTCCTGTGCACCAAACACGCCTTAATGTCGGCAACAACTATATTTTCTCCTTGAATGATCCATCCCCATGACACCGATTTAACGGCTACGATCATCCAATTCGTAGCATGGATGAGAAATCCGAGATTACCAAAGCATGCCTGGGGATGGAGGAAGCCCTTGTATAGTAGCCGATGACAAGGTTCTAGGGCTCTAAATGGAGCGGGTCATATCCGAGATCCGATTCACTCCAAATTCGTATAATGCGGATTTGGATATTAAAATAGGTCCAATTACTTAAATGGATCGGATTTGAATTCAAAGGAACATATCCAAGGCCGATCCGAATCCAATCCTTACTATGTATATTATATTCATGTGGCCATCCATTTTAATGATTATTTTAAGCCATGTCTCAAAATTGAGACATGCCACTCTTAGGTCTACCATACTAGAGTAAACATTGGGATTTGCATCATTTTTCTACTAAATTAAATATATTATATTATATATATTTTTAAATTTGTAATGAGGTGAATTCGGGCCTAGATAATCCAGTGGTTATATGAATTTTGGATCGGAAATGAATCTAACGATTTATAAATGGATGGGATTTGGATATCACATTTTGGATCCGAGTTGGATCCCAATGGGATCCGAATCCGTCTACATATATACGGGCTTGGAGTCGGATCCAACTGGATCCAATCCAGATCGGAACCCATTGAGAGCCCTGCCCTGCCATAATCCAGCGTGTGTGGCCACACATTGGGGCCATATGCTGAGATGGTCCGATGATCTGAACCGTCCATATTATCGTTACTAGCACAAGCACGCTCCAGTGATGGCCTTAACCTTTCATTTTTAGACTTGAATGCGAGCCATTGAAAAATTCATTTTCATTTGTCTAAATTTATATATGTGGCTAAAACTATCCATTATAACATAGATCCACAACATGGATGGTTCGGATCGTCGGCCACCAGGCGTGTGGGCCCCAGCGGGCGACGACATACGCTGTTTTCTGCGTCGCGATGGAGGCAAAGCGAATTCCGCATCGGGTCAAAACCATAAATACCAAACCCGTTTGCTTTTCTCTTGAGAGCCAGTTTTCGGACTCCCATCCCCTCGTTTGTATCGAACATACACCATTATATACGTGTATACACTCTGAGAGAGAGAAGAGAGAGATGTTGCTCAGGAGCTGCAATGTGGCCGATCTCCGACCCCATTTCCGATACCTCACACCGAAACCTTTGGTGTATCGGCGGAGTACCGGGCTCTCCCTCTCTTGCTCTTCTTCTTCTGCAGCGAAGCAGGCGGATCTGGCCTTGTCGTCGGGGGGAGAGAACCGGGCTGGTTTGGGGTCCGGCTCGGGGAGGCTGGCGGACCGGCTGAGGCTGGGCAGCTTGACGGAGGATGGGCTCTCTTATAAGGAGAATTTCATTGTCAGGTGTTATGAGGTTGGGATTAACAAGACCGCAACCGTCGAAACCATTGCGAACCTCTTGCAGGTGCGATGACAAGGGCACTTTCGTCATTTTGGTTTTCCAGGGGCTGTTTCGGAATTTGCGATTTCCTGATTGACTTATAATTTGATTTGGGTTTTTGTTTCTTTCTTTTCTAATTTTGGTTTGGATATTATATATACATTTTTCTATTTTTTTTCAAATCGTGGTGATTTCTCTTTTTCAAGCATTGCATCTGATTTTGTCTATTGGACAGTTTTGATTTTCTTTTTATGTTTATTTTCGATTCTGATCTGGGTTTTGGGTGTTGCTCTCTCTCTCTCTCTGATGTTTTAGATCTGATTTTGGTGTATTGGAAAGCTAAGTTTTTAATTTTGAATTGCCATTTTTTTGTAATTTGTGATGATCTCCATTTCTGTAATTTAGTCACTCTTGTATTTTTTTTTTCTGTATTATTGATATTATTTTCATTGAATTGCTGTGCATGTTACTAGGAAATTTTAATTTAAAAAAAAGTTCTTGAGATCAGTGGAATTAAACTTGTATTTGATACTATGAAACATTGGGAGAGAGTGATTGAGCAAACACTTAGGCGTGAGACAAATGTATCAGAAAATCAGTTTGGTTTCATGCTAGGGAGGTCTACCAATGAAGCTATTTTCCTACTTTAGATAATTGATGGGGAAATATAGGGAGAGGAGGAAGGATATCCACACACTCTTTATTGACTTAGAGAATGCTTACGATAATGTCCCTAGAGAGTTAATCTGGTGGGAGTTTGGGAGAGAAAGGAGTTTCAAGAGGATATATTTGCATGATCAAGGATATGTATGAGGGAGCAATAATCAATGCGAGGACCAATAGCGGATAGACAAGTGAGTTCCCAAATACTGAAGGCTTGCACCAGGGGTTGGCGATTAGGGTTCTCAATGGGTCGGATCTGGATCGGATCCAGTTGGATCCGGCTCCAAGTCCGTATATCTGTAGACGGATTTGGATCAGATTTGGATCCAAAAGGTGATATCCATATCCAATCCATTTATAAATTGTTAGATCCATTTCCGATCCAAAATTCATATAACCATCGGATTCGGGTCGGATCTAGGTCTGAATCCACCCCCATTACAAATCTAAAAAAAAAAATAATATAATATATTTAATTTGGTAGAAAAATGATGTAAATCCCACTATTTACTGTGGTATGGTCGACCTAAGAGTGACAATTTTGAGACATGACCTAAAATAATCTATAAAACGGATGGCCAACATGAATGTAACATATACAGTAAGGCAACAATGAGTCGGATCTTAATCGGATTCGGATCGAACTCGAATATGTTTCTATGAATCCAAATCTGGTCCATTTAAGTAATTGGACCTATTTTAAGATCCAAATCCGGTCCATTTAACTAATTGGACCTATTTTAAGATCCGAATCCGCATTATACGGATTCAGAGTGAATCGGATCTCGGGTCTAACCCGCTCCATTGAGAGCCCTATTGGCGTTGGGTCTGTACCTTTTCGAAGTGGTTATGGACGAGTTAAAAAAGCATTTGCCAGAGGAGATCCCACCCTATATGTTGTTTGCCGATGACATAGTTTTGACTGAAAGGACAAGAGATGGCATAAACACAAAGCTAGATTTATGGAGGGATGCTTTAGAATCTAAAGGATGTAAAATTAGTTGGACTAAAATAGAGTACATGGAGTGCAATTTTAATAACAATATCTTTTTGAAAATGAGGAATTAGTTAAGGTTGTTGACCAAGAAGAGGGGAATGATTCTTCTAAACATGTGCCTCATGTGTCAAAGAGATGAAGAGATCGTCGACCACCTGTTTCTCCATTGCCCATTCTCGATAGTGATCTGGTCTGAGGTGCTTTCCCTAGCTAACGTTAGTTGGGTTATTTATGCCGCCCACTGTTGGGTATTTTTTGCTCATATGGCATGTAGCGGATGGAGGAATGTTGGGTAGGAAGAAATGGAGGCTCATTCTTTTGGCAACTCTTTGGGTCATTTGGAGAGAGAGAAACAACTGGTGTTTCCGTGACAAGAGTCTATTGGCTATCAGGGTTTTTAATAGATCAGCTCTGCTTTTAGGGATTGGGCTCCTTGAGGGGAGGGTCCTGGGGTTGTTTTTGGTTTGTTTGGGGATTCAGTTGTGGCCTGGGGGGCCTTGTTGTTGTATTCTTTTTTTTCCTTCTTTTTTTTCCTAGTTTAGGTTAACTTCCTTTCTTTGTTCTTGTCTTCTTCTTCTTCTTCTTCTTCTTTTGTGGTTTTTGCCTAATAAGATTGCACCTTTCCAAAAAAAAAAAAAGATTATTTAGAGTGGAGAGATTGAGAAGGATGTTACCCACAAAATTCAATTTGGGTGAAAGAAATGGAGATATGCCTTTGGAGGTTTATTTGATCGTCGTGTACCCCTCAAATTGAAAGGAAATTTTTATAGGATAGCTATGAGATTGGCCATGCTTTATGAGACAGAACGTTGGCAGTTAAGGAACATCATGTTCATAGGATGAGTGTAGATGAAATGAGGATGTTGAGATGGATGAGTGGTAGAAGAGGAAGAATAGAATTAGAAATGAATGCTTTTGAGGGAACTTAAGAGCAACATCAATAGCTAATAAGATGAGGTAGAGTTAGATGGTTTGGTCACGTGCAATGGAGGCCAAGAATTGGGTGGGTTAGGAGTGAGTTGGTGCAAGTTGAAGGCTCTAAAAGGGTAAGGGAAAGGTCCAAAAGGATATGGCTGGGATGTAGTAAGAAAAGACTTGATGACATATGGCCTAATTGAAGGTATAATCCCTAATAGAGTGGAATGGCGGAACATGATCCATGTAGCGGACCCCAATTAATTAGGATAAGGCCGAGGATGAAGATGTAGTTTTTGAGATCCAATGAGGGTTTTTTTTTTGTTGTTGATTTCTTGGATACTTGGAATAACTCACTTAATTCCAAGCTTTCGGGTCTACTCATTGACTTGATGACCCTTGATACAATGGAATGGCGGAACATGATCCATGTAGCTGGCCCCAATTAATTGGGATAAGACTTAGGATGATGATAATGTAGTTTTTGAGATCCAATGAGGGTTTTTTGTTTGTCATTTTTATTGTTGATTTTCTGGAAGGAATAACTCACTTAATTCCAAGTTTTCAGGTCTACTCATTGTCTTGATACTAGAGAATGGCACTTGATTAGCCCTTAGGTGTTGTGTGATCGTTGAATAACCCCTTCTGCTCTTGTACAGTCCCAATTGGACTCTTCATCAAATTGATCCAAAATAACCATTAAGTCCAATTATCTCATCTAGATGGTTGATCAAGTCAATTTGGACCCTTGATGTGGTCCAAATATTCAATCTGAATGGTTGGACAGTCCAAAATTTCAATCTGCATGGTTGGATAGATGTGACTGCAATTTGGGTCCTTCCTGATCTGCAATATGAACCCTTAAATGGCCTGATCACACGATCTGCTATATCTGGGCCTCGATAAGGTGATTGGGTGGAATGTTAACAGTTGGTTAGAACAGTTTGTAAAAGCATCTTTACTGTTTCTCAATTCCTGAGTTTTCTAAATCACTTGTTCTTTTTTCTTTGTTACAGGAAGTCGCATGCAATCATGCTCAAGGTGTCGGGTTTTCCACGGATGGGTTTGCCACAACCCATACAATGAGAAAAATGCATCTCATATGGGTGACATCTCGCATGCACATCGAAGTTTACAAATATCCAGCTTGGTAATCAATTCCCAATTTGACTATGTTATGTCATATTTTCCTATTTTTTTTTTTTTTCCCTTTTTCTTTTTCTTTCTTAATTTGCAAAGTGTGTTGCATTTTTAATGAGGAACCCATATTTGTATAATGCTGGCAGGGGCGACATAGTTGAAATTGAGACTTGGTGCCAAGGTGAAGGAAGAATAGGTACCAGGCGTGATTGGATTCTCAAGGACTTTGCTACTGGTGATGTTATTGGTAGAGCTACCAGGTAGTTTCCAAGTTTCTTGTGTGTGTGTGTGTGTGTGTGTGTGTGTGTGTGTGTGTAATGCTCACATGGGAGCCAGTTTTCATGATAACTCGTGATCACTTTTTGACACGCGATGTGGGCACAAAATCCGAACGGTCCACTAGATGAATCACCTCATGAAATCCTTAGTGCCCAAAAGTTAGCCTAATAAAAAAAAATCTGGTGGGCCATAGCAAAGTGAGAGGGAATTCCTTCCCTTGATTTGCCTCTCACCTTGCTATGGCCCTCCGGATTTTTGGATCAGGCTAACTTTTGGGACCTGGGGGTTTCATGAGGTGACTCATCTACTAGACCATTTGGATTTTTTGCCCACACCATGTGTCAAAAAGTCTTTAGGAGTTCCCACGAGAACCGGTTCCCATGTGAGTATCTCTCTCTCTCTCTCTCTCTCTCTCTCTCTCTCTCTCTCTACACACACACATCAAATTTGATCTCTTTTGATAATTAAGGCTGTGTTTGCATGCACACTCAAACTGAATTGCAGACATTAGTTTAGTTAGGATGATTTTTTTTTTCATAGGTCAAAACAAACTTTGATCTCTTTTGATAACTAGGGCTATTTTCAACATTCTATGTAGTTACAACATTTTTCAAGGTATTGGCATGCCTGATGGGGATGCATGTCTCATAACCATGCCACGGATTTTGAGAGATGTGATTTATCCCAATTCCCTGTATTCTTGCCCACATACCTATTGACACATGGCAATTTGAGCACAGAGGTCTTCACGGAACACATTGATATTATTTGTCTCTAATGTGTTGGAGGTGCCCATGTTCCTTGCCAGCTAGCATATTGATTGTGACGTTATCGGGGTTGGGGTCAAGGTTTTAAATCAGGGTATCGGGTAGTATCGTTCACCACCAATACGGCTTTGTAATGCCCCTATGTCGGGCTGTTTTGTGCCGATATGGGGTGTGCAGCCGTATCATTCATGGGCAATACCAGTACGTATCGGGGAATACATCCTGGTTTCGAACGATACTTTAAACCCTTGTTGGGGTTCCTCAATGGTAAGTTTGTGCTTCCTAAAATTTTCTTCTGTATTTTGGTGCCAGTAAATGGGTGATGATGAACCAGGACACAAGACGACTGCAGAGAGTGACTGATGATGTGCGGGATGAATATCTGGTTTTCTGTCCACGAACTCCTAGGTACCCTCTACTTTGGCTCCTTGCATTGACTTTTTTGTTCCCCCCCCCCTGCGTGTGCGTGTGCATGTGTGGTGTCTTTTTTTCTTTTTTTTAGCTCATGAATTTAAATGGCCTGGTGTACCTATCATGGTTCTGCCTTAGAGACATAGATAGCTATATTGCCCTTTGAAAAATGGCCTGCCTTAGAAACGAATGATTATGTTATTACAGTGGATGGTTGATCGAAACCTATTAGATTTGCCCATTATCTTGATCCAGAACGATGGATCCAGGCTGCTTTAGTACGCCACATGTCTGAGCTAAGTTTTGCATTTCCATTATAAAGAAACCAGACAAAGCTCTAACCCATAATCATGGATGAGTTATTGAGATTATAGGAAAGAAATCATTCTACTTTGCAATGGGTACGTTGACAATTGGGTATCCAATGGACTCGGCTTGATTTTAATGGGTCTGGGTCCCATATGTTGGAGCGGTTAAGAAAGTGGGTCAGGTTCGGGTCTTACATTTTGGACCCTGTTAAAAATCAGGTCTGTTCGGGTTTGGGTCAGGTCCATGTCATGGACCCAGTTGTAATTGGGTCTGGGTTGGGTCCAGATAATTTTAATAGTAAAGTTTTATATTTAATATATATTGATTATTCTACCAAAAGAAACAAGGGTTCTTAAACCACACACACATGTAAGAGAACACGTTTACGCACCATGCACTTGTTAAAGTGGCATATGTGTGCAATCTAATCCATCCATCTTGTGGGCCAAACCATATAAATGCTTTTATTTGTCTCGAACTCAACGCGAAACCTAGATCCAAAGATGCGATGGTTACCCAACAGATAACCGAACCCAAGCGGATTCCAAAACTAGACCTGGATCCGGCAACACCTGAACCTGGTTAACCTGGTTATGTGAACTATCAGACCCGAACTGAATCCAACTTGTTGAGCAGCCCTTCTTAGAGGAAATATAGAATGTTAATCAAGATTTTGTTGCAACAAAAAAGACTGTACATGTGGGACCCACCTTCTGGCAATTCCAACTGTTCAGATGTTGGGAACTGCTGGATAGGCCCAAAATATCCCAATCAGAACCCATTAAATGTTGACCTCTTATTATCATTGTCCATTTCTAGAATATGGCTATAATCATCCGAAAGAGGAGATATGTTTACACACACGTTCTATACCACCAATGGTGTCTACTTTCTGTACTATTGCTGGAGGGGGAAAAACACCATTTCTTTTGATCGAACATCATAGCATACTCCCCCACTTCTGTTGGGATCATATTGCTGAAGACACTGGTTAGCCTGACCTAAACTCTTGAGCTCTTGTTTTGATCTGCTTTTATTTTTGTGATAAGAACATCAATATTGCGTGTGCTGATGATTAGTCTTCTCACTGAGGGTTCTGCTACCAGATTGGCATTTCCAGAGGAAGATAACAGCAGCCTGAAGAAAATTCCCAAGCTAGAAGATCCTGCTCAATATTCGCGATTAGGGCTTGTGGTAAATCATTTGATTCACCTGAAGTTTTTAACCTCCGTGTTTTACTAGCCCTGTTGGTTTTCACTTTTCACTTCAAATTCTCCTGGAAAATTCGCAGCCTAGGAGAGCTGATCTGGACATGAACCAGCACGTTAACAACGTCACCTATATTGGATGGGTTTTGGAGGTAAAAAGAAATGCTACTTGCTGTTCTCTTTGCCTATTATTATGCTTTGGTTTTTAAAGAAGCATTCTTCTGTTAACTAAGTTGAAAAAGTTCAATTATCTGTCATGACGTTTTCTAATTCCACATGAAGTGCCATATCCCCCTACCCACACCACCACCACCACCACTCGTGTGAATGTGATAGTGAGGCATGCAACATCCAAACTGTCCATCTTGTAATTCTCACTGTGTAGATCCCCTGCCCCCCTCACCAGGCTGGTCCACTCATCAGGTGGGCCATGATGTTTGAAACAAATGGATGACTAAAAAGATTGGAGAAGTTTTAGTCATCTGCTTTGTTCACTGCGGGCTGATTATTTGACCAACTCGATTTTTGGGCTGGGCACCTTATGAAAAGCTCAGATGTTTCATGATTTTACATTTACACATGGTGGGGTGTATTTTGGCACAAAATGGGATGGCTATGAAGAACTGTGGGCCATGATGCTTGAAGTAAATGATGGCTATAAATGACTTGTGCAATTTTGTTTTCTGTTCATCTGTTGTATGCTTTGGTCCACCTAATGAGTGGACCAACCTGATATTTGGGCCAGGGTATCTACACAGCCGGCCCAACTGATGGACTGGTTGGGTGTTTATGGGTGCTAGGTTGTGGGCATATCGAATCGGTGGCCTATCGAAAAAGAAAAGAAAAGACATGTGGAATCAGTAACCTCTTGTTTCCTTAAAAGATTAAAAAAATTATGAGAGCAAAATAAAAATGAGAAACATTCCTGATATGGAGGGCCTCAAGTTGAACATTTCACTAATACATCAATAATAGAGTTTACCTGAAACAAGAAGTTTAACCTAAGGGGTCCTTTGGATGCGGAAATTGAACATGGATGAGAGTTTTATGTAAGTGACATCTTTGCATTTTTCGAAAGAATTAATTGAGCTATTTCTCTTGCAATTGGGCTCCATGGGACCTAGATTTTACCCCCATTTTTTACCTTTTTTTTTCATTGCATCCCATTTTTGGTTCTCTTTGGGATCTCTGTTTCCCAGCCATTGACGGTTCCATTCTGTCCTCTTCCTGAGAGGCATAGTGTTTCTTAAGGGGCTATTTGTATGATGGGACTTCCCAGAATGGCCAATCTCTTGCTTGCTTGACATCCTGAGCTATGAGTCACATATCCTGAAATTTGTGTATCTGTTGTTTGGTTGGCAGATTTATAAGAAGGGGTATACTCAAGTGCACCTATGGTAGGAGTAAAATAGACTAAAAAAATGAAATATATCCCTGATGGTAGGTGTTCACATGGTGCTCGACAGTGGCGGGGCCATTGTCAGATACAAAGTGGTCATCAGTTGTGGGGAAGGAGGGTGGAAGAAGAAATGAACTAGGTTAGGAGTAAAATAAACTAAAGAAACAGAAATAGTAGGGATGGTAGGTGGTTGTATGGTTAGAGACGAAGGGGTCGTCGGTTGCAGGGAGGAGGGAGGGAGAATAAATGAACTAGGGTAGGAGTAAAATAAACTAAAGAAACAGAAATAGTAGGGGATGGTAGGTGGTTGTATGGTTAGAGACGAAGGGGTTGTTGGTTGCAGGGAGGAGGGAGGGAGAGGATTGGTGAATCCTGGGTTATGCAATAACGCATTTTTAAGGGGAGTTGTTTATACCTTTCCTTGGGGTTTGGGGTGTCTTAGTTTGATTCATCAATCCTATTCCTAGAGGCCCCAACGAAGGATTCGAAGCAAATGCTTGCATTGGTGAATCTAGGATTATCCAATGCAAGGATCCAAATAGGGCCTAAGTGAACTGGCGCATCTGAGCATGAGAACTCTAGATGTCTATGGAACTAAGTTCAAATTTCCTGCATCCAAATAAGCCTTAAATGAAAGGCAATGAATTTCTTTAAAGACAGTTAAATTTCCCCAGCTTTGGTTGGCAATTTTGCCCAAGAGATGAGCACCTTCCACAGTCACTTTCCCAGAGAAGTTCTTTAAGAAGATTCTTAAAGCTTCTCTCAAGGCTCTTGCTTTGACGTTGCATGTGTTGCCCAAGCCAGTCGGTCTGGTGCACATTTAGATAGATCCTTAAGTCATTGCATGTCTTCCCCTGGCCAGCAGGTCCAGAGATGCACATCTGGATAGATCCATTTTCATCTCTCAAGTCTCAACACACCTCCAATTTCACTACTTTCTTATTTACCAAAGAAGGCACATCGAAGTTTAGCTTCCGCACTCTTTGGTGGTCTTTTCCATCTGTTAACAATTCTCTTTCTCATCAGGTCTCTTTCAGTTGCCACTTCCAAGCCTTGCAGAATTCATGGGGCCTCTATGAGTCCATGTCTAGTTGGGTTGATGATCAATATTTGTATCAGGCTATATCCTTGGATGTTCCCGATTTCCCCAATTTTGACATAATGAGCTTGAATATGAGAAATGTTCGGGAACTTCTGGCACATATCTTGCTTGTGATTTGGGTCTGGAAAATGTCTGGAAAATGAAAACCTGCTTAACGTGGTTCCATTTCCCATGCTGTCCCAAATGCCAAATTGACCTTGTTGGCTTTGGAGCTTCTGCAACGAAGATTTGTCGTGAATCCAAATGCACATTTACTAGAACATGTCTCATTCTGCAGCAAATGACCCGCTTGGTTGTACCGTATAACAAGGATGGAACTAAATGGGGCTTAGCATATTTCGTGTAGGGAAAGTCATTTGGCATGTCATGCAAATGCATGGATGATGTGATGTTGTACATGCTCCCATCTGCCAAATGAGGATGCAACATTAACGAGACAGATAGGAGTTTCAATGGGCCAGGTACCAACGACCCCGCAAACAAGATTGACATGGATTTGGGTCTGGACTCACATTCGGATCTGTCGGGTCAGATCTGGATGTAGGTTAACTAGATGAGCTCTGGGTTGACTTTGATCCCTCTAGATCTGACCTGTTTACGGTCACACATCTAGGAAGTCAACAATCTGGGCCAGCTGGATAACCCATGGACCTGATCTGATTCAGATCGAGCTCTGGGACCCAAATTGGGATCCAACTGGTTGTACCTGGATCTGGATGATGGGATCTGATTAATTATCAGATCAGATCTTGGCCGAGCAAGACCTGAGTTGAACGGACCAACTGTCATTGGAGTCTCGTTCTGGGTGGTCATTCATGGTTTCAGCCAAACTGGCCCCAAAACTCATTTGCATTAGGTTTTTGCTTCATTTCCACCAATCCCATTTTGGGTTGGAAAGGGATTCAGTGATTTAAAGAATCCATCAAGTTTTTTTTTCTTTTTTAATTTCCTGTGACAGAGCATGCCTCAAGACGTCATTGACACCCACGAGCTGGAAAAGATCACATTAGACTACAGGCGTGAATGCCAACATGATGACATGGTTGATTCCCTCACTACTTCTGAATCTGAGGAAGCGGACGGGGTTTCAGAGCTGAACGGAATGAATGGGTCTGCAACTGCAAGGAAGCATTCAGATGACTGCTGCCAGTTCTTGCATTTCTTGAGACTGGCAAGCGATGGGCTTGAAATAAACCGCGGCCGCACTGAGTGGAGGAGGAAACCAGCTAGATAAAAGTATTCACTGATTCATACTTGAATTTCAATTTTCCTGTTGTTTTGCTGCTTTCGGTTGTGTTTTTTTCACGCATAAGCATAATGCTAGTAGGAGCTGAAATATGCCGATTTTCTTTACACCTTTTTTTCCCCTTCAATTCGAGCATGTAAGTTAGGATATGTGTTATACAGTGATGCAAGGTGTTGATATGTCAGGCCCTAATTTGGATGGTCCTTGCACTGAAAATCCCCTTATTGGGAGTTATACCATCGAATATTTGCGAATTTTTCTGGTTGAATGTGGATCATTGCTTATTTTCTTAAACCTTACTGTTTTCTGGATAAATTGTAGGGCTGAGGATTACTTCGGTCTTGGTGGTTATTGAGCTGGGCCCACCCAAAAGTGGATCCAACCACATCAATGGTTTGGATCACTTAGCTGTTGGTCCAGTTGCACAAACCAAAAAAAACAGAGAGAAAAAAAGATGGAGGGTACTCTAGTAGAAACTCAGCTCCTATTTCTAGTGGGCCATCACAGCGCCTATCTCTGGTGGGCCATCGAATAGCTCATCTATTTCTAGTGTGACCCGCTGATGAAACAACGGTAGGGATTGCTCTACCTATCAAATATCATTTCCTTTTTGTAGGTGTTTCATACGAGATTGCTGGGCGTCTGATCATAGATTGCTGTCCTCTTATATTTCAAATTTTGGGCAAGCTGATCTAATGGTTGAGATCATTTGATCTGGAGACTTTTCTGCAAGCCTTCATCCGTGTCAGGTATATATTGGGGGAAATACCCTATGTGACACTCCCTACCCAAATAATGATGGTAATGGGGTGGGGTCCGGCCCTGTTGTTTAAGCCCTGGCCCTACAACCTACAAGGAAAAGGATTGAAATGATCAACGGTTTGAAATAGTCCAATCAAAGATTTTTTTCTTTTTGTGTCACATGTATGGTAAATGGTAATGACTATAAACCGTCCATCCTTATTGTATAATGGTGGTCCACTTGTTGTTTGGACTGGAACAATTCATCATTTCTATGGGCCCAGCCTGATCTATATTTCTAGCCCAGACTGACCAGACCAGGTCGCCCAGCCCATTGCCACCCCTATACCCAACCACACAACATGGTACGGCCCAAATACTGGCTCTTGTGGTGTTGATGGGGGTATGGCTCTAACTTCAGATTGATTGGACGATCGTGATCTTTTCTTTCTTGAAATTTGTTGGATTTCAACGGTTGACCTTCCATTCGATATCCACCAATCAGTCAGAATCCCAGGCTGCAATTTCTGGATTTTAACCCATTTTTTTGGGGGTTCGCTATTGGACTTGAATTCTATGTCACGTATATAATTTGTTTATGCACATGAGCATCACATTCTTCCAGAGTATCAAAACACACACACACACACACACACACACACACACACCAGATTGTGGCAGCTAATGGATGGTATATGATGCACGCACGTGTGCCAATCCAGACTGTCTAAAGGGCAGGCCCCATATGGATGAAGCATAGCCCAACAATAGCATTGATGGGGTGATAGTAGCCATTCGATTTTGCCTATCGAATTTTGAGAGATGATCATTTTCTTTTTGGACCATCCATTTGATTGCTGCCATTCTCTCAACACCGAATGGTGAATGGGGCCCATGACTTGAACGGTCTAGATTGGCGCACATCTATTACCTTTGACGATGCTAGGAAACTGTGGAGAGGAATCCGTATGGGAAGCTGACCCATACTTGCCGAGGTGCCTGCCACATGGCCACTTGTGAGATACAGATCATTCATTAGGTGGGCATTACCGTGTGTGTGTTTTCAACCATTAGTTGGGCCAGCTTGACTTTTGGGCCATGTTATGAGATCTTGACCATTTATCCAATGGCCTTACTGTGAAAATGGCATATTCATAATTCATTGGGCTTCTACCCATTCAAGTTCTGTGGGCCCCACCATGACTTATGTGTTATATCCACACCGCCCATCCATTTTACAGTATCATTCTAGATTACGGGCTGAAAAATGAGGCAGGTCCAAAGCTCGAGTGGACCACACCACAGTGGAGATTGAACGCCTACACTTGAAAGCTTCTTCAGGCCCACTGAAGTTTTGGATCAAGCTGATTTTTGACTTTTCCCTTCATCCATGTCTGTGACACCTAATGAACAGGTTGGATGGCAAATAAACCGCACCGTGAGCCCTAGGAAGGTTTCAACGGTGTGACGTTATTATCCCAGTGGTATTGTCCACTTGAGCCTTGGATATGTTTCAATTTTACCCAATGCCCTAAAATAGCTGTTAAAGACGGACGGTGTGGATAATGACACATACATCATGGTGGCCCCGCATAGGGGAGCGGATTCGGTGAGACCCAGATCCACCGGGTGGGTGCAACTCCTGACTGTGGGGCTCACAGTGATGTATATGACTTAAATCCACACCGTCCAAATATTTTCAAAGCTCAATTTAGGGCATGAAAAAAATGAAGCATGCCCAAATCTTAGGTTGATCACACCACAGGAAATAGTCGTGATTGAATTCCCACCATTAACACAGTACGCAAACCAATTTCGCTCGGTACTTCTTTTTGGTCTCTCCTACGCCAGCGTCCATTCCGTTCCACGATGCCTGCCGACTCCAACTCCGGAATCCCGTCGAGCTCCAAAGCCCTGTTTGTTGCGTACATGCATGTCAGACACGTGCCCACATGCTTGCATGCTTGACACGTGTCTGCCATGTAGCTGCCTTTGACAACATGTATGTTGTATACATGCATATGTGCCACGTCTGATGATACATGTGGGCTAGGGCAACCCCTAGTGGGTCCACCTAACACGTGGCAATAGGTGGGGCTTTGTAGACACCCCACCTTCGATTACACTGTTGGTAGAGATAGCTGGATGAATGGAGGACCATACCCCAAATCTCATGTCCAAACTCAGCCAAACTCACCCCTTGTAAGCCCTAATCCATAGCCCAACTCACCCCTAAACATCAGCCTGAAAAACCCCCATAAGAAAAATCAGTCAAAAAATCTTTAAAAAGTCAAACTCACTGAGTCATCCCGCTAAGTCAAATCACCGAGTCAACCCACTGAGTCAAAACACCGAGTCAACCCATTGAGTCAAATCACCGAGTCAACCCGCTGAGTCGACCAACTGACTCAACTCACTGAGTTCCAAGCATCAGCTCCGGAGCATGTCCGTACTGCCCGCGGGATCCCGAGAACGTCCGTACGGGCGGCCCCTTGGGTGCTGCCCAAACTTATTTACGGGAACTGCCACTGCCAGCTGCTATAAATACCCCCCGCCCCTTCTCATTTCAACAGGCCTTCAAGTCCAGAGCAATCCGTTCGTTTTGAGTCCACTTTCATCCCTCTTTTAGCCCATTTTTCCACCAAGGAGAGCCCGAGTGAGAAGAGCCTAGCCCTGGTCCAGCCCAGCCTGACCCTGGTCTAAGTCTAATCAAAGTCTTGATCCAGCCACTCGAAGCAAACCTTGCGACACCTCCGTCCATCTAGCTACTCTTTTACCAGCATCATCTCATTCGCATCTAGCATAAGTGCAACATTTACTTTTCTTCCAACCCCCCTGCTTCACTACAAGCACTTTTATTATTCAAACACACTGCATGCATTCTGCATAAAGCACCTATCAGTTCGAGCGTATGCTCTGGGCTTGCCTGTTAGTATAACCTGCCCATTAGAAACTCTTACTGTTCAGACCTGCATTCATATATATCACTACAAGCACTTTGATCATTCAAACACACAGCATGCATTCCGCATAAAGCACCTGTCAGTTCAAGCGTATGCTCTGGGCTTGCCTGTTAGTGGAACCTGCCCATCAGAAACTCTTACTGTTCAGACCTACATTCATGCATCATGTCATCTATGAGAATGTACGAGGATTAAGATAGACTTTCAAGTATTAGTTCGATTTTGTGAAGTAGAGACCGTACTTCGGTACGGGCAATGTGTGGGGTGCTTAACTTCTTCCCACCCTGTAACTGTGATCCCTTACCTCGAATCTCTGGCCGCAGATCAAAAGGAGTTATTTTAGAGGAAGGAATCTTCGGATCCCATTCTCTAACGTTTCTACGGGGTCTAGCCGACGTAGATTCGAAGTAATTGGCTAGTGGCGACTCTAGTATTATATAAACTCATTTAAACACATCCAGCTTAACAAGACCACCGAACAAAGCCCTCGAGAACGAGGCAAGCCAGTGGCACAAACGACGATTCGCGCACATGCACCCCTTCTTCTTTTTCCGAAAGGAAAGTGAGAACGTCGTGGGAGCGCGAACGGCGAGGGTCCACAGGCTCTCATCTTCCATATGAAGGATGGGAGGTGCTGTACCTATACGCTCACCAGAGAAGAGGAGAGAAAGATTTTGCCTGAATCGTGTTGGACACGTGTGGTGTTTGTGGTGTGTGGGATACGGAGTGTAGTGCTTCGATGTAAAGAAGGGTCTGCTTAAGTGCTCGTTCAAGGTTGAGTGCATCGGCATACCATCATCATCGTCGAATTAGGTAAGTGAATTGGCTTTTTTTTTTTTATATAGTTGATTTGAGCCGGCAATTGGTTTTCATGTTTGGCTCTCAATTCAATCGTGTAATCGCGGCATTTGATCTGCCATAATATTAATGGACTCAACCCATGATGTTGTCCGTCTACACCCAACAGTGGCATCAAAGCCATAATTGGAGGGGTTCTAATAAAAGGAAACCATAAATTTCTTTTATATATCCTGCACAAATCATACTACATGGGAAAATGTAGCAAATAATAATAGTAAAATAAAATAATATTTTTCTCGTATGTCATGCTTGATGGTGGCCTATGGCGTCATATTACTTATTTGGCATTGCATTCATTTTGTGATTCTAATAATTATTTTTATGAGCATTACCTAACTATTACTGCGGATGGATTCTTTTCTTGTCTTTTCAACTTTGATTGTTTCTGCTAAGCCCAATTGGGTAAGTGAAATTTTTGGGTTGGATTGATAATGACCGTATTGTTCTCATGTCAATTTGTTTAGGCAATGCTATTGTCTTTGAACCACTGATGATGATTATGTATAATTAAAATTAAAAAAATGTCTCGAATGTATTTTTTTCGATTGATTGATATAAGACCCCTTCTCACCTGAAATAGTGATAAAATGACATGTAAATTAATTATGGCTGACCTTGTGAAATGAGAAAATTTTAATGACTGGTGGAGGGTTGTTGGAATTTTGTTAGACGATGAAGATTGTTTGTATTGATGACTGTTAAGAAAATCCCGTAAATAAAAAATGAAAACCTGCTTATAAAGAAGCTAAACTTTAAAGAGTATAAGAAGTAGAAGAAAAATAACAGAACGACTAGAAATATTATTCTTGATTCCATGCATAAAGAATTGATTTTCACATATGAGATATATGAAACTGTCAAAGAAACGTGGGATGCCCTGATTAGTTCATATAGAATATCGGATTGTAAGATATAGACGATGCAAATGAAATTTGATGCATATAAAATGCTTATATGATGCTCTATTAAATATCATATTAGGAAGATGGAACAAGTGATGACCGATTTGTGAAATAGAAATTGCGTCATGACCAAAAATCAGAAAATCATAGTTGTGTTTCAATCTCTACCCGATTCTTAGGCCCACATAAAAGACATCCTAAACCATAATGAAACGATAAAACTGTTTAAGGATTTAGCCCATTATTTGGAATATGAGGTTGAATCTCAGGTCATTTAGTTTGACAGTAGTGTTGTTTTTACTGCAAAAAGTGGAAAGAAATTTGATCGAACAAAGAAAAAAGTTAAGAAACCAGGTAAACAGTATGCTCTCCACAGCCAATTCAATCCATCTTATCGCCCACCCATTTTTCATTACTTCCATCCACGTCCTCCTTATTGCTAAAACGAACCACGCCAATCATGTTCATCTCAGAATCAACCATATCCACCTAGGTACCATCTGATTGAACATTTACAACTGTTGCATTCATTAATCCTAGGCCATCAAGTAGAGAGAACAATAAGAGAGTTAAAGGACAAGGTGATGGCTCATGTTTTATGTGTGGAAAACAAGGGCATTAGGCTAGAACTTGCCTTAATCGAAAAGTTACAATTTTTCATTCACTCATTAGTTGTGTTTATATAGAAGTATCGATAGTTGATTTAAACGTTAGTGAATGGATTTTAAATTCATAGGCAACAAGCCATATAACAAAGGATTGATGACTTTGTAGGCTTTCATCCTATCACACTAGAAAGTCACAGATTGTACATGGAAAACATTGCACCGGAGGATATCGTCGGAGTTGGTATATATTACCTTGAATCAAAGATGGGACATTGTCTACTGCTTAAAGATATTATTTTTACTTCTGAAATGAGAAAAAAAAAATAGTGTTTGTTACGAATTTAGTGAAAAAAAAATTTGATGTAAGATTTTGTAAAGAAAGAATCTCACTGAAAAAGAACAATATAATACTTGCCCAGGGTGATTTATTAGGAGACTTGTTCAAACTATATGTTGTAAATATATTTTTATTAATAAGTAGTTCTTCATCTTTTATTGGCTTAATCAAAGCTAGTATTGTATATAAATCTATTAAGTGACATAACAGATTAAGACACATAGGAAATGATTTTATTATTAAATCAGTACGAACAAGTTACTAGGAACACTGACAAAGATAGATTTACTCTTTTGTAGGTATTATGTGTTTGAGAATGCGATTATGAAACTTTTTTCCTAAAGCAGATTGATGTAAAGAACTTTTGCAAATCATATATAGTAATATATGTGGTTATCTGAACGTTTGAAATCGAAATAAGCGTTAATATTTTACCACTTTCATTAATATTACTCCCAATACGGAATGATATATTTAATCTCTAAAATATTAGTAGCGCTTGATTTCTTTCAAAAATATAGATTGATAGTAGAGAATCAATTGGATAAAAGAATCAAACTATTAAGGACATATAAGAGTGAAGAATATACGTCTGACATTTTCAAATTGTATTGTGATAGTGCTAGTATTGTTAAACAGTATACGATGCCTTATGCTCCTCAATAAAATGATGTTGTCGAAAAAAAAAATAGAACCTTATTTAATATAGTTTGATCCATGATGGCCAATGTGAATTTACCCATTAAGTTTTGAGGAGATGCATTGCTTACAAGCACTTACGTATTGAACTTAGCTCCTTCGAAATCAGTTACAAAGACATCTTTTGAATTATGAACTAGTAGTAAGTTATCATTAATTGATTTATGTCCATGGGGTTCATTAAGTTATGTTTTACTTCCCATTCCAAATAAAAGCAAATTAGACAAAAGAACTATAGAGTACACATATATCATGTATCATATTCACTCAAAAGGGTATATGATGGTGTATGAAGACCAATGCAAGTGGATTGAAGTCGAGTCCTGAGATGTGACATTTGTGGAAGATATGTATCCTAGTAGAAAGAAGCCCAAGATAGAAATAGAACTTTGTGAGACACTATATATAGTTCAAGTAAAAGTAGTAATCTAAGCAATGATAATCAATGCATTTCCACGATTCGTGAAGTTTGTGGGAGCACATTGGCTAGTGTTTTGAAGTTATGACATAGTTTGTGAGGAAGAATTCTTAAAAAATATTTTAAGATAGAAGGCGAATCGTACTATTGCATCACAACGGATGAAGATGAATCGATTTATATCAAGACACGCTAACATTTTCAAATTCTGAAAATTTTATTCATGTAATGAATTGGGAAATTGATTCAATCATAAAAACAATCATGTTTGTAAGCTAGTTGATCTTTCAATTGGCCATACAACAATCGCAAATAAGCGGGTATTGAAAATAATCAAAAGAAAATCAGATGATTCGATTGATAAATATAAAGCTCGCCTAGTAGCAAAAGGCTTCACGCAAGTAGAAGATATCGATTATGAAGAAACTCACCCCAACAGCTAGGTTTACATCGATTCATATGATTTTGGCTATGGTAGCGCACCTTAATTTAGAATTATACCAGATGGATGTGAAGATGACATTTTTAAATGGAGACTTGTAAAAAGATATTTATATGCAACAATTTGTATGATATGTTGAAAAGAGTTGGGCAAACAAGATGTGCAAACTTTTAAAATATATATATTGGCTTAAGTAATCGTCTAGATATTTTCGCACCATACCAGATTGAGTGTTGCTACTTTAGCGTACACTTTATTATTTTTTGTCTAATTTATTTATATTTGGTGTGAGAAATAAAACATGACCTCATGAATTCAATGGATGTAAATCACCTTACAATGATTTTTTATTAGTTCATAATTCAAAAGGTATATTTGGAACTGATTTCGAAGGAACTAAGTTTAATACACAAGTGCATATAAGTAATGTATGTCTCCAAAACTAAATGAGTAGATTTGCGTGGATCATCATGAATCTAACTATATCCAATACCGTTCTATTTCTTCATTGAACAACACCATTTTGCTGAAGAATATAAGACATCGTATGCTGTTTAGCAATGCCAGCACTTTGACAATACAATTTGAAAAAAAAATCAAATACGTATTCTCCACCCCTATCTATCATCAATATTTTAATTCTTTTATCCAACTGATTCTCTACTTCCAATTCGTATTTTTGAAAGCAATAAAATGTTTCTGATTTTTTAGAGATCAAATATGCTATTCCATATCGTGAGTAGTCATCAATGAAAGTTATAAAATACTGACACTCATTTCATGTTCGAACGTTCAAAGGACCACAAATATCACTATGTATGATTTGCAAAAGTTCTTTACATTTATCTGCTTTAGGAAAAGGTTTTCGAGTCACATTACTTAACACACAATACTTACAAAATGGTAGATATACTTTTGTCAATATTTTTAGCAAGTCATCTCTTGCTAACCTACCCATACGATCGTTTCCTATGTGCCCTAGTATGTTGTGCCACTCAATAGGCTCAGATATAATACCAGCATCAGTTATACTAACAAAAGATGAAGAACTACTTAACATTAATGAAAATGTATTTTCAAAAGTTCTTTTTTCATAATTCTTCTCATAATTCTTTTTTCATAATTCTTCTCATAATTCTTTTTTCATAATTCTTCTCAGACAAGTATTATGTTGTTCATTCTCAATGAGACAATATCTTCACAAAATCTTACATTAAGATTTTCTTCCACTAAACATATAACAGACACTAAGTTTCTTCTCATTGTATGAGCAAAAAGAGTATCTTTAAGTAGAAGAGAGAGTCTCATCTTTGATTCAAGGCGGTATGTACTAACTCTTATAAGATCCTCCAATACATTATTTTTCATATACAATTTGTGACTTTGGAGTGGGATATGCTGAATGTCCACAAAGTCATCTCTGTCCTTTGTTATATACCTGGTTACCCCTAAGTCCACAATCCATTTATTAACATTTAAATTGTCTATCAGTACTTACATATAAACACGACTAATGAATTGAGAGAAAATTACTATTTTTTTATTAGGAAAAGTCCTAGACCAATGCCCTTGCTTTTCGCACACAAAACATGAGCCGTCGGTTTGTCCCCTAGCTTTCTTCTTATTCTATCTACCTAGAGGCCTAGGGTCAAAAAATGCATTATACGGCTGCAACAATTATGGAGGTTTAATTGGATGGTACTTAGGTGGATATAATCGATTTTGAGGTGGACATGATTGAGGTGGTCTATTTTGGTAATAAGGAGGATGTGAATGGAAACTAGGAAGAATGGATGGACGATAATATGGATTGAATTGGCTAGTGGGAGTATACTATTTACTTTAATCGATCAAATTTTTTGTACTTTCTGCAGTAAAAACAACACTACTACTAGAATGAACAGCCTTAGATTCAACCTCATGCTCTAAGTGATGGGCTAAGTCCTTGAATGTTTTTATCATTTCATTATGGTTTATGATGTCTTTTATGTTTGTCTAAGAATCCAATAGAGATCAAAACATAGCTGTAATTTTCTGATTTTCAGTCATGGCACAACCTATATTTTGCAAATCAATCATCATTTATTCCATCTTCCTAATATGTTCTTTAATAGAGCATCCTATAGGTATTCTATATGCATCAAATTCCACTTGCATCGTCCGTATCTTACAATTTGAAATTCAAGCATATGAACTAATCAGGACATCACACATTTCTTTGACAATTTCATATATCTCATATGTGGAAATCAATTCTTTATGCATAGAACCAAGAAGAATATTTCTAGCTATACTATTATTTTTCTCTCACTTTTTATACTTCAACCACTCAAATTTTAGCTTATTTATATGTAAATTCTCATTTTTTATTTGTGGGTTTTTCCTAATAGCTGTCAATGTATACAACATGTATTCTTCGTTTAATAAAATTCTAACAGCCCTCAATCAATCATCAAAATTATTGCCATCAAACTTTTCTCCTTTCACGATGTCGGCACAATTGATTTAGAACATCATTTTATCACTACATAAGGTGAGAAATGGTCATATATCAAAAAAATACATTCGAGGCATTATTTTTTTTAGTTTTATCATATGCAATCATCATCATTAGTTGAAAGACAACAACATCACCCAAACAAATTAGTGTGAGGGCAATGTGATCATTGTCAATCCAGCCCAATACTTCCACTTATCCGATTAGATGTAGTAGAAAAAAAAAAATCAAAGTCGAAAAGACAATAAAAGAATCCATTTGCGACAATAGTCAAGTGACGCCCAAAATAAATTAAAAAAAATACAAGATTAATGTAATGCCAAATAAATAATATGATGTCGTGGGCCACTATCAAGCGATACAGATAAAAAAATATTTTATTTTTATTATTTGCCACGTATTTTCGTATAGTGATTTGTGCGGGATAAAATTTACAATTTTCTTCATTAGAATGTGCCGATTGTAGCTCTAATACCACTGTTGGGCGTTGATGAACCACGTAGTGGGTTAGGTCTATTAATATGATTACAGATCAAACGACATTATTACATGACCGGATCAAGAGTTGAAATACGGAAACCAACGGCTTGCTTAAATCAACTACATAAAGAGATGACAACTAATTCACTTACCTGATCTGACGGTGATGATGGTATGCCGACGCACACGATCTCAAGCAATCACCTGGGCAAACCCTTTTCTATATCGTAGCATTTACACCACGTACTTATCGCGCGCGCACTCCACGTGCTATGTGCACAAAACTCTTGTCTCTTTGTGGCTTTCTATTTCAGCAACTATTTGTGTACAAAACCTCCCATCGTTTAAATAGGGATGGAGGGTAGTTATGCTAAAACGGTGAGAGAGAAAAGTGGTGGGACATGGGTTGTAGGTTAACACCCCCCTTTACTAGACACATATTAGGTGGGCCCCATTCGGGGTTGCCCTCTCCTACACATGGCAACACAAGGGGCACTTATGCATGTGTACAACATGCATATTGTTCCAAAGCTGCCACATGTTAGGGTGTGCCCCACTAGGTGTTGCCAACCCAAACACATGCCACTACATGTTGCACACATACATCCAACATGCATGCGTGTTATCCAAGGCAACCACATATCAGGTGAGCCCCACTAGGAGTTACCAGCACATGACAGATGTGTCACACGTGGGGTACATGCAGTCTGCCATGTGTCTCATATGCAGGCTGCCAACAGTTAATACGAAAAAAGTATAGTAATGGTACACATTGAATTGAGAAAAGGCTAGATATCTAGTCAAGAAAAAGAAAACAAAAAAGGAGTTAAATATTTAAGGGTGTGTTTGGACACTAGGAATGTAAGGGAAAAATATGGAAAAGAGTGAGTACTCTTGAAATGGAAATTTATAATTATGAGTTTTGTTTGCATGACAAGTGGAATCCTCATATTTATTAGACAATAGTTGTTTACACTCATTTTCGGTACCTTGTCACGGATCAGTAGGAGTACGCTACATGGAGAAACTACATGTTTGACATATACAAAATCTGTACTTGCACTTGAAAAAGATTTGCTTATGATCTTCCTTTAGTGTTATGCATTCTGTCATTATCACGACAATACAGACTCTTATTAGACCCTTCAAGGAAATGAACCGCCGTATGCCACGTGGCCATGATTGTCGTGCCCATTAAATGTGGGAGTGTGCCAATCACAACTATAAATGGCCTGTTGAACGAGCGTATCATATCCCACAATTGGATATGATCTTATCCACAAGGTCATCCTCTACAATCCTTCTAAAATGGGTGATTTCATCAGATATGTTTTGAAAATCAGCAACGATCTAAAAGATTATGAAGATCTGTGTATTGAACCAATCTGCAAACAAACCCATCCTTGGATTGGGCCATGATCAAGAAAAAACGGCCACATCATCCGGGTTAGGTCCACAACCATATCCTGTTCGGAATAAAAAGAATGGGTGAGTTTGATGTGACCCAGCTCATCTTTGATCTGTATCTGGTGTTAAATTCTACTCGTGTCAGGAAGTGGGTGATTTACATCAGATCAACACAGTAAACGGCCGTGATGAAGCGAAAGATGTCACCTCGATCAAATTGAAAGGATCTGAGACCCATTGGCTATTAGCTTTTTAGATATCTTCCTGGTTAAAAGCTTTTAAATATGCAAAGAAAATGATTACGTATCTGAAAAGCCTGTACAAAGAATTTAGAAAGACCCAGAAGCCTAACGAGGGACTTTCACCGCCTCAAGCAAGCTATAAAAGGAGCAATCGAAGAAGAGCTCGAAACCTCACGCTAAACACATCTACTTTTTACAACTACCTCACTTATTTTTTACCTAGTCTAGTTTGTTATTGCCCAGTGGCTCCTGTTGCAATACATTTATTTTAGGAGTATGTTGAATATCTACAACCTTAAGTTGTCGGATCGCCATATTCATTTAAGTTCCAATTCAGTTGTTCATACCTCGGTGATATTTTACAGATCATCTATCTCGATCGTCTATTCTAATAGGAGCATCAAGTATTTATTTCATTTCTCACTTTTATTTAAAAAACGGTTATAGAGCACAATGATTGTAATTAGGGCTGTACATCGAGCCGAGTCGAGTCGAAGTGGGCCAAGCTTGGCTTGACTCGTTTGTGCTCTTCTCGAGCTCGAGCTCACCCTCGAGCTTACCATTGGAGCTTGCCTTGTTTGCTAAAACTTTCGAGGCAAGCTCGAGGCGAGCTAGTGGATTGAGTCAAGGCGAGCTTACCTCGAGTCAAGTCGAGCTTGTTCCCACCTCAATTTATTATATTTTTTTACTACAAAATAAAAATTAAAAGTAAACAACATTAAGTTGGAGAAGTCACACATATATTAGGGGAGAATAGTATTTCTGCAGGTGGGACCCCACCATTAAAATGACCTAGCTCTGATCGATTTTTTCTTTGGCCAAGTCACACATGCATTGAATGCAGACCACTAGTAATATTTTATGAACCATAATTAACACAATACATATATAGCTCACCATGTGAATGGACTGCCCTAATTATTGTGTAGACCATCTTAATGATGAGGCCCAGCTAATTCATGGATCAGATGCACCACCTCCCTTGTAAAATTGTAATCAATAGCTGCATATGGTGTTTGGTCTAACCATAACCCCTGTTTTGTAGATATGTATAGTGTGTGGTCTCACCGTAGCACTTGTGTTTGTGTAGCGTGTAAAACACGCAACCACTATGTGCTCACCATGTTTTGTACTTAAAATTACTCAATCCATCATATATGCTCAACAAGGAATGTTCTTACCTGAACAAAATGGTAGGATTAAGAAACCCCCTAACGTGTGAGGGTTTTATATGTCCTAAGCTTGGACCCCAATGTGTGTGTGAGGGATGGGGGAGAGAGAACCAAGAAATAAAAAGATTAGGATTTTTTTTTTAATAAATATCTATATGAAACGAGTCGAGCTCGAGCCGAGCTCGAGTTCGAGCCAAGTCGAGCTTGAATTGAGTCAAGTCGAGCTCGAGCTTGAGCCAAGTCGAGCTTGAATTGAGTCGAGTCGAATCGAGTGACCCAATGGTCGAACTTGACTCGATTTCTGACTCGAGCTCCTAAATGAAGCTTGGCTTCACTTGTTCTACTGAGTCGAGTCGAGCCGAGGCGAGCTTTTTCGAGTCGAGTCGATCGAGTTTCTCGTCTCATGACCAACCCTAATTGTAATAAGGCTAAGATCTTAATAAAATCAATTGTTTCTGCTCTAGCCTCTAATTATTTATGTGCAAATCTTATATTTCAATTTAGAAATACCACGCTAAAGCTCTTGTATAATAAAAATTCCTTAAGTCGGTCAATCCTGCATTCGGCTAGCACAATGCAAAGAGAACTCATTCATGAGCACTTACCTCTACCCTTGCACAAATCACCCGAGTATGGAGCGCATTAATCGAGAGTCGAGAGAACTCTAGATCTTGGTCCAGTCTCTAATTATCTATCTCAGCGCGGGGATACCAACAATTTTGTAAGATCCCTTGAGTCAGGTAGATTCTAGCACACCCACACAATCATATTCACACATGTACATTCAATCTAGACCCTCAATCACACGAGCGACCCTAACTGGCTGAATGAAGGGCAACAATAGCCAGTTAATTTATTGTATCATATTTAAATGGTCCAACTGTCTTTTCAATGGAAAATGGTTTCTATTTCCTCATAGCTTCCCTATGTCCAAACATAGACAATAGTCACCTAACTTCTTTTATCAGATCCTAAAAAGGCGAACTATCTTTTCAATGTAAATTAGTTTATATTTCTGCATGGCTTCCCAAACATACCCTAATGTATAGAATCATTTTGCATTGGTGCATTTGCTGATGACTAATGAGGCCAATGGTTCAACATCCGCTTTGTATTCCATATGTACTTTGCTATATATATTTTTGCGTTCGTAGGTTTTCCTTGGGCACTTATGATTTTTTTAATAGAAATGACACTGTTATTTTTTTCTTCTTCTCACACACCCACACACACCACCAAAATGGGTACTCAAACCCATGACCTTAGTGTTGAAACTCTTGTGAGTCTACCACTAAGCCATGAGTAATGACCCAAATGACACTTTCGTTCGCCTTGCTTATGATTGACTATGTTGAGCTCTCTGCAGTCAATTCCTCCTGGTGCAGGCACGCACGTGGACGTGAGAAACTCTCTCTTGAAAACTAGTAATGAGAAAATTTCGAACTCATCTCACTTGATCTGTACTCAAAATGTAATCCTATGGCTAAAAAATCACCTAACGGCCACAACAAAGTGGGAGTGTATTCCCACCCTTGATCTTCACCAGGGCCCTCTTGAATTGCAAAACAAGTTAATTTTTTGTCCAATCCTTCATCAAGTCAGATGAAGGGTCTGTATGGCCTGGATTGCATATACACATCACGTGGGATGAGTTCTCAAGGGTTTCGGTTCTCATGAGAAATTAAATGTGTATGTGCATACATGTGTGCTTGTGTTTCTGTGTGTATTCTAGATTTTGGGCTAGAATTACTGTGTTATGGTTCCCCAGTAATTTACTATTACTGTTGTTGTTATTATTGTTATTGAATATTTCGTATGCATGGTTTATGTGTTTTATCTACACTCTTCATCCATTTTCCAGATCATTTTAGGACATGAAACCAAAAATAAGGTTGATCAAGATCTTAGGTGGACCACACCACAGGAAACAGCAGTGATTGAAAACCCGACATTAAAAACTTCACAGGGGGGCACTAAAGTTTTGGATGAAGCTGATATGTGTGTTTTCCCTTGATCTTGGTTTTTGCAACCTAAACAACAGGTTAGATGGCAAATAAACCTTACATTGAGCCCTAGGAAGTTTTCAATGATGAGTGTTCAATTACCACTGTTTTCCTGTGGCATGGTCCACCTGAGATCTGAATCTGCGAGCCGGAAGAAGTTTTCAATGGTGAGCATTCAGTTACCACCGTTTTCCTGTGGCATGATCCACTGAGATATGAATCTGCCTCATTTTTTGGATCATGCCCTAAAATAATGATCCAAAATGGATGGACTGCGTGGATAAAACACATAAATCATTGTGGGGACCACAGAAAATTGTCCCTACTGACAGTGTCAGTACCCAATCTGCGTCCATAAGGCACATAATTGATTTTATTTTTTTTTCAGAAGGATCAACTGGTTGCTAGAGTTTATCATGGATGGAGTGCCAACACATACATACAAGAGCTACCGATGGGCTGTGAATAAGCCTATTTTTAGGATTTTTTGTGAATAACCCTGTTTTTAGGATTTTATTTTATTTCTTTGTTGTAAATCACCCCTATTTTTAGGATTTTTTTTTTTTACTTAAACAGTGCTATAGTTTAGATAAGAGGTCATTTTCGTATTCCAAGAACATCCTTCGATTTTCATATTTGCCGAAACACTTTTTGGGATTGTGTGACAGAAAAAAGTCTAATTTACCCTTACAAGCTTAGACATGGTTTTAACCTAAAGGCAATCATGATCATGAAAACTGGATGCTATATATCCGATCACCAAGTTCTAAATCTAATTTTAGGTGTAGGTCACAAAAACCACTTCCACTTGTGATTCTATAAACTATACAATTGGAAACAGTGTAAAAGGCTATGCCCACTCTCTAAAGTGTTTGCCTTAGTGTGGCCCACCTGAATCAAGGATTATCTTGACTATGGGGCCTTAGGTCTTTTCTTTTATCATCTAATGGTTTAAGTGGATGTCGGCTCACCCATATTTGCCGAGGTGCCTGCCACATGGCCACTTGTGAGATACAGATCATTTTTCAACCATTAGTCGGGCCAGCTTGACTTTTGGGTCATGTTATGAGATCTTGACCATTTATCCAATGGCCTTACTGTGAAAATGGCATGCTCCAAATTTGCTACAGTGGACAATCAGTCACACAACCCTCCAATTTAGTCAGTTGACCCCAGCATCGGACCTGACCATCCTGTCCGTCTGAAAAGATGAGTGAGTACCCTATTGGCAGCCCTAAAGTGGGACCATTAGTTAGGATAAGGTAGGGCCTCTTCAGTAGAAATGATATCGTCTCATTCCAGTTAACAGTAAGAGATCCTTCGGATACACCTAAAATGAGTTTCCGGTGAAAACTGTTTACATGCTATTCTGTTTAGCTTTATCGTAATGTACCTACACGTAACTAGTTTTCTGCGGGAGCAAATTAGGTCAGTAATAATATCAACAAAAGAAGGTTCTCCCGTGAGATTTTGATCTTTTTCATTTTTGGGCTCGTGCCTTCAAATGATCTGAATAAACAGATGGACAGGTTGGATATAGAATACTTGCATCATGGGCTTGACACTTAAGTACCACACTGTCATCGGTGCAAACACATGCTTGGATATAGAATACTTGCATCATGGGCTTGACACTAAGTACCACACTGTCATCGGTGCAAACACATTGCAACATACCCAACCTCATTAGGACAGCATTATTCCCAACCAAACCTAGCACAACCCGAATTTGCTTAACCATAACCCAACCTAATGGTCCCCAATTGGGTTCAGGTGTTGACCTCAATCCGCAGTTTATGCCCTGATGCCTATAGTAAAGATTAGATGGTGTTTTAGATTGGCGTGCGTTGGAACCGAGTGAATCCATCTAGGCGAGTAGAGCTCACGTAAGAGCAGCTACTCTTAGGCATATGCTTTCTTTAAAAAGTGAGAACTACAGTGACATAATTCCCCAAAAGGAAGAAGCGGTTTTAGCCTGCATTTTGGCAAAAACCAATCTGAGCATTTTAGCACTAACTTTTGTTGAGCAGAAGACGTAATGGGGTTTGCAAAGTGCTTCCAAACACATCGTCAATTGCAACCTCAAACGCCCCATCAGAGGGTGTCCCAACTGGCCCTTGATCAGATGGGGCACTGTGAAGCAAGCGCTCCTAGCTCCTCTTTACTCTTATGAAAGGCCATCAATCAAGTAGAGCTTATTTACAAGAATAACGAACAAATGGCTATATCCTCATCCACCCATTTAAATTGACTAAATAACAAATTACAGGTGCAAAAATAGAAAATCTCCAGCCAAGAGCTCCAATAAAGATGTAAAAATGTAGAGAATGAAAGGACCCAATGCCATCTCTCTGCTTTCTTTTTTCCTTCTTTCTTTTCTTTTTTCCTCCTACATACTGCAGTAGTGAAGACCTTAACAAACCCTACTACAGAATGACCACCCATGCCTGTTCAATTGATGGTAGGAAGGTAAATCCTGTGAATGTTGCTCATCGTAAGCTTGCGCCTGCAGGTGGGGCACTTCTTCTGGGCCATAATGGCAGCCTTGATGCATGCCTTGCAGAAGATATGGCCACAGACGGTTGACATCGCCTCCTCGAGTGAGCCCATGCAAACTGCACAAGTAAAGGTGGGCTCCTTTGGTGGGGACACAGGCTGGGGTTCCGGACTAGGATTCACAGCATTCCGTGCCCTTTTCTGCCGTTCCGTGTTAGGCCTCGAAACATTCCTCCTCTGCCATTGCATGATTTCCATGTCAGATACAATTCAAAGAAAATAAGAGTCCGGGATTTCTAGAAATTTCAACTTCAAAAACCAAGTATTTTGCCAAAAACAAAAACAGCATGGAAGTTCGTGTCCGGGATCATGCATGCATTAGAGGCATGAAGTCCAAATTTGATTTAGAGGGTCTCACATAAGCAGCTGCAAGAAGTTCACTGACACATGATTCAGAACATGCAGGGCCCATGGTAGGGGAGATGATCTGAGCTTTGGTTTGATGGGGTAATCTCATATAGATTGGAAGATCCTAACCTTCGTATCAGTGGCCTACAAAATAAAGGACCAACATAACAGAAGTGCAGTACCAATCCACACATCCATGAGAATATTGGCCCTAGAATTTTCTTATTAAGAAGAACATACAAATAATGAAAGCAAATGTAGGTGGTCAAGCATCTCTATCCCACTAGCATTCTGTGGCAATCCCCTAAAAGAAAGAGAAGATCTTTAAAACTAAAAGGGCATCCCAATACATCAGATTTTGCACTAGAAAACACCTCCGAATTCAACCTGCTTTGGTTCTGAAAACATCGTTTGTTCCCCTTCCCTCCCCATAAAGCCCATAGGCCAGCCAACAAAACAAAGCAAGTCTCCACAACAGCCTACCTTTTTCTTTTCTTTTTTCCCAATTCCACCCCCAGGAGAAATATCACTTGCCAAAAAAATAAAAAACACCACCACCACCACAACAGCTAAAAAATTTGGCAAGAAGATAATTTTAAAGAACGACACTTCACATTCTGATGCTCAAATGATGAATGGGTGCTGTAGAGACAATACTACATCCAAACAACATAGAAAAAAAGAAAAGAAGCTAATAAAATCAAAGCGGCTTCTACATGTGCTATAAATAATCGGAGCATTGCAGAGGAAAATTTAGGATGATCTAAAGCAAAAGGTTATGATTACCTTGGCATTGAGATTGATTTCCAAGATGTCAAGCTCACAGTTGATGATTAACTCATTTGTGGAATTCCTTTGGTGATTGTTATAGCCATTGAGAGTCAAGCTTGTTGCTGGTTCCTCCACAACGGAGCCTATAGTAACAACACGAGGTCACAGGTGAGTCCATAGAAAATGGCAAACTTTTTTTTTTAAAAACAGTGACAATAATTATTAAGAAAGCCCATGGGAGCAAGCGCTCAGTGGGAAAGATTACAAGGACAGACATAATATTAAATAGTAAAATGCTTCCATTCCATTTCTGCACATGACATACAGAAATTGACACATTGCGTCTTGGAATCCACTCGCTCTAAGAGGCAATAGAGGTCCCATGCTTCCATGCCATTTCTGCACATGTCATACAAGTGGGTGAAATTGGAAGCATTCATTCAGTAGGTATGATACAGTAGACCCAATAGTGAATGGCCTGTAGACCAAAAAGTCACACCATTTGGACAATCTAGCTCTTTAATAGTTAGTGTGTGTAAATAAAACCCCAAACGACAAAATCAGAAATGGCTCACGCTCAGTGAGGAAATATTCATTTATTACAAGGTTAGGATCCTTCAATCAAGTCAATTTACAAAGTGGCCGGTAAATGGCAGAGCCCATTGGATGCATGGTTCAAAGCATCTCACACTACATTATTATGGCTGGCAGTGGGCCGGGCCTCGGCCCAGTAAAATCAGTAGGGCTAGCTCAAAGGTCCAGCCCGACCAGTTCAAAGTCCAGGCCTGGACCCGGCCCATTGCCAGGCCTAGTAAAGAGGTTAACTAGCTCTCACAGTAGATTTGTCAAAATAAGAGGCGGAAAAACATCTTTTTCTAAATAAAAAGAAGCTGAAATGAGGCAGCATCAAAAGGAATAAAGAAATGGTCTTCCCAGTACTACTAGGTTGTCATTATGTGCATGGTAAGAAGTTCCAGTTCTCTATCAGTTCTTACAAAGACATACCCATACCCGCAAAATTGTCACTGATTATAAAATTTCTATGCTCAAACTTCAAATCTTGTGCTGAAATATTAATGAAGCAACAATGAACTCTGAAATACAATTACCAAAGATTCTTCAAATGAGAGAGAGAGAGAGAGAGAGAGAGAGAGAGAGAGAGAGAGTGTGTGTGTGTGTGTGTGTGTGACACTAGGGTTTTTTTTTTTTTTTGGAGGCAGATAGTGGTAGCTTAGCACTCCGTAGCTATAAAAACAAGCACAAAATGTGGTGGTCCCAAGAAGAATGAGGGATATATGTAGACTAGCCTATAGCCAGTCCAACCCACCACCACAGCTATTAGGAAATAACAGCCATAGAGAAGAGGGGGCTGGAGCTTCACCTTGGGTATAAGGTTCATAACTTCATGCAACTAAATTTAAGCAATGCATGGACGTAGTTGAATGATCCAGTGATCCAGGGCTCTTAGTCCCTAAGCTGCAGTTCATTGTCCTTGCATTCAAAGATAAATTGGACCAACAAATCTATGTGGCAACACCCACTGTTAAGGAGATCGACCAGAGATCCCTCAATGCTTTGAATCATGTTCCACTCAGGGAAATGCTCTGAAGATATAACAAGACTCTTTATTGCTACCAGTAGATTGAAGCATCAAGGAATCATAATCAATATGATGCCAAGTTGTGCCGTATATACAGCTTCGTCAATTCCTTTATTTGCTAGGGGAAAAGGATCTTCAAATCAAAATTCCCTAGCAAAACAAATTTGTGGGATATGGTAATTGAGAAATTTGAGGAGCTTGCAGAAGTGTGTGTGAAGGGTTTGAAACTTTCCTCTTCGTACTTGGGGCTTCCATTGGGCACTGGGAAGCACACAAAGCATTTGTGGAATATGGTAATTAAGAAATTTGAGAAGAAATTGTTGTCGTGGATGCTTCAACGTCTCTCTTAGGGGAAGGGTAACCCTGAACAAAGCAGTGTTATCGAACCTCCTGCTTTATTTCTCATCTCTATTCAAGTGCCCAATGGATGTGTTGAAGAACTTGAGAGACACAGAGACATGATTTCTTGTGGTGTGGAGCATAAGAGAAAAACAAGTTCCATCTTGTGAAATGAAAGGTCTAGGGGGCGATAAGGGAATCGGAAGAGAGAAATCAGGAAGTTGGAGATTATGAATATGACGATTCTAGGCAAATGGCATTGGAGGTTTGGTAAGGAGAAGGGAAGCCTATGGAAGGTAGTTAGGAAGTATGGAATTAAAGAAGGGGGTGGTGGAAGAAGGAATCCTTTTGCAAGGCTATGGAGTTGTGGAAGGCTATTTCAAGTTTGAAGGGGAAGGTTCGAGGAAGGGGTGGAGTTCTCTATGGCAGATGGGAAAGGGGTTAAGGGGTTCGGTTTGGAAAGGATGTTTGGTTGAGGGAGAGAAGTTTGCGAGCAGAATACCCAAGAATGGCTAGCTTATCCCCCAACTTGGATGTCTAGCTCCGGGGTGGCTTGGAATCCCCCATGCCGCAAGAACCTGTTGGAAGAAGACAGAGTTGTTGAAGTGGCTTTCCGGCATCATGCCTTCTTCAACTCTGAATTCGTTGGTGTGGTTTAAGGGCAAATCCCAGTCCTACTCTAGGCTGCTCATTGGGTATCCTTCGCGTAACAAAGGTACAAGTACCTCTTTCCTTTGGTCCTATAGGGCCCCTCCCAAGTTCGCAGCTTTGACATGGTTGGCGGGATGGAACAAGGTGCTTACGGTTGATAACCTTCGGAAGAGGGAATTGTCATATCACCAACATTTACTTGCTTTGTTTGCAGAGTGAGGAATCAATCAACCATCTCTCCATTCATTGTGTTTTCACAAGGAAATGCGGGAAACATTCTTAGGAATATTTGGGGTGCTTACGTGATGCCGAAGTCAATTGAGGAATTCCTTCGGTCGTGACATGGGACTGGGTTTGTAAGAAAGAAAGGAGATTCTGAAGGATGGCATTATTAGTTGGCTTGTGGGCCTTATGGGGAGGAAGGAAGAACCAGTGCTCCAATCTTTGGAGGACTGCATTGGGAGTAGTTTTTAGAAGGGCTAAGTTAAGTCGGATGAAATGGAATGTGCTTCAATCTCAACCGCTTGTGGCGACCATGATCTCTCTTGTATTTCTTGGGGTGCTTTGTAATTATTTGGCCTTTCAGACCTCTTGATCAAAACAGTTATCTTTAAAAAAAAACAGTCTTTCAGAATGCAAGAACATTTTCGAATAAATTCCTAAAATAACCCCCTTTGTAGAAGAAACTCGTTCAATTACAAGAATAAACTTCCCCCACTAAGCCCAATCAAACACAGATGTTTGCTTATCAAATACAGATGTCAATGAAAGCTTCCTCAAGGTAAATACAATAAAAGCAACATCAACAATTACATATGGTCCATTCCCTTGCATGAACTTAAAAAGAGTAATTGCCTATATCATGATGTGCACATGCACAAACTTAATCCTGAATAAGAAGCACTTCTGTGGCCGACTTCTTTAAGAAACTTACATTTGCAACAAGATGCAGAATTGTAGAATGTCAAGCGAATTTGAATACATCCAAACAGAAAAGAAAAGTACTTAAACTTATGCTATACAAAATGACATAGAAAGCCATTAGGAAATAACAACGTTTAAATTAAGCTCAAACTTGTAGCAGAAACCCACAGAAACCACCAGCATCTAGATGCAACAAAGAAAATATTGTTGCAGTGGCCTTTCTAATAATAATAATACAGGTTGCCACCACTATCTCTAACAAACCTGCTTCAGAAACATCTCACAATTATAAATAACAGAACACTATAATACATGCACACTGCATACTGGAAATGATACAAAAAAGCACAAGAGTGTGTATATTTGACCCTCAATCAAGTGGAGACATGGCTCTATGGCACATTTGGGGTGCTTGAAGATGGATGGAGGCACTTTTGAGATATTGGCACAGGTGGCACATGCAACACATACGTGACCAAAACCACGCATTCCAGCATTACCCTATCCAAGATAACCATTTGACATGTTGGTGAAGGATGTCGATGACTCAAGTTTGAAAGTTACCAAACACATAGAACGGTTTTATAAGTTCCATATAAGCGTAGAGAAATTTTAATGTTGGATAAAGAAATTTATTAACCCAAAAGATAAATTTCAATAGAGGGAAGGAATCTCGTACCAACATTGATTTGAGTTTAAAGTCTCGTCATTCCATCAGCATCCCCGTTTCCTTCCCTCTAAACATGAAGAAACTACTCCTCACTATCTCCCTTGTTTCCCTATCCATCTCAAAAATTTCACAAGAATATCCATAGATGAAGCCCATATAATCACATTTTGAGAAATCGTCTTCTATAATTGTGAGTGGCACATAAAGACATTATTTACTTCACGCTGACACACAAAGACCTAACCATGCCCTCATTTGAATCAGCATTTACAATTGGACTTGGAAAAAAAAAAAACAAGAAATATATACCCCCACACACCCACCAGGAAAAAAGAAAAAAACGCTACCCTAATTGAGCTTGATGATCCCAATCTCAGCCAGGTTTCTCCTAGAGATATTATTAAAATTACACTTCTACATCCGACTAAGCGAAGAAGCCCACTTCATGTGGGTAGCAATTGTCGTGCTCGAGTCTTTGAAAACCCCCATCCATCCTCTTCTGAGATTTCCATGAGATACGCCTACGACTTCCTCAAGCACTAATTAGCTAAGATACAAATCTATCGCACACCCCGTCCGCCAACTGATCAGAACTTTCCACTTTATTTCTAAAAGTTAAATTATTGTGTTCCTCATCGTGAAGGCCACATCACTGGGCTGCATTTTATCATTTGTATCCTACCTTCCATGGCCCCAGTAAACATATCAACAAAAGAAGGCTTTGTCTATTCTATCTCAAACAATTTTACAACATACTACCAAATCCCGTGCAAATGGACACACTGAGTTGTCCAGCATATGCGAGCATTGCTTTCAAACTCATGAGTGTTACAACAACCTTGTCCAGCATAGGTTGGTGGGTATCTACAGTTTGTCAAATATCAGCGAGCGTTGAGTTCCATGAAAAGGATGACATGTGAGTCCAAAATTACACATATTAGCTTGGATAAGGTCATCTTTTAGGAAAGGTGCTTCATGCCTATATCTTGGAAAGGTCATATTGGTGCATTGCCAAATGTGCAACTGTGAGTGTATGACACAAGTGCCATTGCCCATCTTCATGCACCCGACTGTGCCACACTCAACCTTCAAGCTCCCCACATTTGCCCACATGTACAAGTGCCACATGTGCCACCATACATTTTCCCCAATATGTGCCACATGTTCCATGATCTTGGTTAATTGGATCACAGTCACTCCAATTCATGGAAAAGACAGAGATACAAAGTACGCTACTTCCTCTAACATGTGGTAAACTAGGGAAGAATGCCGTAGCTTGGTCCAGCACGTACACTAAGTATGTTTTATAAGGGGGAACTATAAATCTTTATGTTCTAAATATAGATCTGCATTACAATCTAATCAGCAGGAGTATAGAACCATAACTTCAAGGCAGTATAAAGTGACCGGATGGCAAATAACCCATTATCCAAACCACAGGACAACAAGATTTAGAATGGAAAACATAGGGAGTTACCAATTTCGTTAACACTAACCATGATACATCTTTGAGCACCCCACATGTGCTCCTGTGCCAAGCAGCCAAATTGCTTAGATACGACCACTGTTTTAAATAACGAATAGCGTGTAGCGTAGCGTTCACCCCTCTGTAGCCTAAGGCATACGCTACACACTACTCTTATATTTTGAATCAAGGTTGCACTTGTTTGCACCAATTTCACAATATTTTGCACCAAATTAAGCTGATTAATAATGAAATTTAACAAAATTACATGATATTTGGTGCAATCAAACGCAACCTAAAATAATAATAAAAAAAGAAGCAACAACTAAGTATGAAGGTAATGAAAGAGCAACAAAACTGATTAAATATAATTACTCATATTATTTTACTAAAAGCATTGAAATGATTAACTAACTTTTATTGAAAATAGAAATTGTAACAAATCATTGAAAATATTAATTGATTTTAATGTTGTAGTGAAAGATAACTTGTAACGTGAGCTACATAGCACATAGCATAGTCCATGTAGCGTGTAGCGTATGCAAATTATCATGAAGTGTAAGCTACATGCAACTCAAGCTATTTTCATGAGATGAATAGCGTTAAGGCTAAGTGACGCTACATAGCGTAAGCTACACACCTCATAGCATCACTATTTAAAACATTGGGTACCACATTTGCTATACATGATCATTCCTTATTCTAAAGTACTTGACAAACAACATACGTAATAGTAGAATAGCATGTCTAAGAAAGTAAGTGTACAAACAGGACTGTTCTGGATTTATCCATGGCACGAATTTGATGGTTGCCAAATGGGCACATCTCCACTTGATCTCTTGTTCCATTATTTTCCTTTGAAAATCTCTTTTTAGCTCCTAATGCAATGCAGAACGAGCGTTTTTCAAAAAAGTGTCCAATGCAAAAAATGAGAAAAAACTTTTTAATATAAAAAATAGTATTTTAGCATGAAATGTGCCACCACGGGCCATGGAATGGCCAGTAGTTTCGTATAAGTATTTTTTAATAGAAAAAGTCAACCCATGCCACCTCTTTGATAATATTTTAATATAAAACACATTGTCGCATGTAGGAACCATCTCCTTATATGTTATTTTAATACAAAACATGTTGTCACCCCATAGAAATCCATCCACAAATAAGTAATACCACCAGCGATTGAAGTTAATATAAGCAGCACATCAGCTACCATTTAGGACGAGAAGGTCTTGAGAGCAGATAGTACAGGAGAATGCTAGAAAGTCTAAGAGAGGGAAAGCATATGAGGTCCACCAGAGGTTCTAGGATGTTTGAGAAATCCCCAAAAATGTCGGCATGTCGTCAACCCAAGAGACTGAATAAGGAGAAAATAGCTTGTTGAAGCTAAGAGTAGGATTAAAATTGAGGATATCGGGGGAAGGTCTCCCCTTTTTCTTCCCACATCTCGACTCGGACTCCAATCAGCCCACACATTCCAAGCACATATGTAACAACTGCTCACATTTTTCTTTACTTTATTCTGCAGTATTCTCTTTTGTCCACTTTGCTTTTACTTTTTTTTATTGATATTACTTTGCTTTTACTTTATTTGCTTGTCCGAAGTCTTAAACTCTATGAAACAAGGCTAAGTGCCTTTTTTTATTTTTGCCTACCCCGACCCTTTGGGTTTTATGAAATATAGCCAAATGTAGTAATGGATAAATTATGTTAAATCCTCCCAAAAACTGTAAAATCTCGTAAAATAGAGACAACATACCATGCGAGTAGAAAATGGTGCCTAACCCCTTCTCGTCACCAAGGCCCTTACTTGGAATGTATGGTCACACACTAAACCGCAAGAGTCACTCCAGTTATTCCACGACCCTTAAGCAATTTATGGTGTCTGCTCTTTGGACTTTCTCCCCTTCAAATGAGGGCTGTTGTGTCACTTATATAAACTGCAATGACCAATGATATTACTTCTTTGTGGGCAGATTTCTACGGGGCAGCAACAGGTTTTGTAGTTAAAAAATATACAAAGAGATGGTTCATGGGGGCGACAACTTGTTTTATATTAAATTGTTATTAAATGAGAGATGGTAGGGGCTAGTTTTTTCTATTAGAAAACTATTTTTATGAAACCATCAGCCCTTCCCTACCCGGTGGTGGCATGTTTTATATTAAAATATCACTTTTTATATTAAAAAGTTTTTCATTTTTTCTGCATTGAACACCTTTTGGAATAACGCATCTCCCTTGTTACATGTCCATTTTTAGTGATTTTGGGCTCGCTAGAAAGATAATTTGATAATCTTTCCAACAGAACTAGAACCACTTTAATCGGATATCTTCCAGCCTGTCAAAAGTGGGCCCAAAGTTGTTGCATTTTTTACAACTCGGTGTGAGAAATCTCCCTCGTTACATGTTCGCTTTTGGTAATTTTGAGCTCGTTGGAAAGATAATGAGGTAAGCTCTTTCCAATGAGACTGAAATTACTTCAATTGGATACCATATGACCTGTCAAAAGTAAGCCCAAATTTGTTGCAATTCTAACCACTCAATGTGTGAAATGTGGGGGGTGAGCAGTAATACTGTTATAGCTATCTCTAACCATAGCCCCCTTATGATACCTGCCAAAACCCTCCGAGGCGACCTCAGCCAAGGGTCTTGAACCCCAATCATAAGGGTACAAAATGTGTAACACGCAGTTTTAATAAACAGGTTGAATCTTCTTCATCATAACTCTGATCGAAGCAAACTTAGGCTTGTGAGGAAGATAATTTGACCAGATTTCCAATGAATCATGAATCACTTCATTTGGTCTATAAGTCTACCTTCTGTACCATCAGTGATATTTTTTGTACAAGAAACAACCGTACTAATCACAATCTTGACATAACTTAGAAATATGATCTTCCACACCTCAACACCGCACCATCTAGGAGAGACTGAGTAGCAAGGAGAGAAGTCATTGAATGGAGAGTTTTTTTTGTGGGCTTTGGATCTACCAATCGGGTCCGTTGGTTATCTCCGAGACGGGCCACCAATACTTCCCATTTGACCCATTTGGATTTTTAATAATTTTTAAGTCGACAAGAGACAGTTCTATCAAAGTTGAGCTGAAACCTAAAGAGTAGTTGGTTCTCGTTCTGAGTGGGGTGTCTACAAGTACAAAGGCTCCCTATTCACAATGAGAATACCATCATCAACTCCTCTCTCATACCCTTCTCTTCTTCAATATTAGAGTTGAGATGTACTTTACAAATCACATGTCTCTCACACCACTTCACTCTGAATCCTTCTAGCTCTTCCCATCATCCTCCCTTCACACCCTTCAACCCTAATTGTCATTTCCCTTTGAGACTGTCGGTTTATGTTATAGGATTCTTAAATGAGATGCCTGAACCAGCTCACACTATAGAAATTATATGTAGTTCCTTACAGTTCATGTTACAAACATGTGTGGCAACCTTGATCTGGTGGCAACCATAGGGGAAGGTCATATCCCAAAAGCAAGGGGACTGAACCTGTCCCCAAACACCACCAAATTAGTAGAGCATGAAAAGGGATTGGTTAGCTCAAACTGAAGGAATCGTATTCGTTCAACCAGCAAACCTTGGCAAAAGTTGATGATCATAGTCATCCAAACATTACAATCCTCAGTATATGGCCCATCCACCATCAAAAGTCGCCAAGTGTATTTGGCATGGTACGATTATGAAGGAGCTGCAGGTCCCATTCTTATACCCTTTCCCGGGAGTCGATGACTATTCATAGCTATTACAGAGGACATCTATTACAGAAGCAGCATACCAGCATTTCAATTCTTCAAACATCACACATGGTGTCTTACAATCTGCCATAATGAGATTCCCTTGAATCCTTACCAACACGTTTGCAACTAAAAATAAGCAGCACTTCAATTCTTTAAAAACATCACATACAATTCAATTAATCTTCACGTCTATCATACCAAGGTTGCCTTGTATCGTTGCCAACACATTTTGCAACTAAAACAGGCACTATGCAAGTAGACATGAAGTAAACAAATATAATACATGATATTTCTTTCACCAATGCAGCATATGGAGAAAGATAGTCCATAGATTTGTTTAACAGTACACCATAAAACACCAGCTCACAACCTGGCTAGCCTCAGGATCATGAGCTTACACTCAATAGTTTTTCTGATGGCAAGATCAGAAATCATAAACCCTATACTGGCACATTACATAATTTAGCAATGCTTATTTTGACTACAATCTATTAGCATAGTAGACATTAGCATAGTAGAAATTCAGTTGTAGCATAAAACATAACACCCATTTGTGTTTTTAAGAAGTGTTCTAGCCTTTATGGATATCTCATAAAGGCAAACATAGTGCTGAAATTTTCTGAACACAGTCAACAAGGGCTAGTCTGCAGGAACCAACAATGCAAATTGTAAGGGTGCTATGAAAACAACAAGTTTATCTAGAATTCAAGTTGTAATATAGTAATAAACTTTTTTTGAGAGATGTAATACAGTAATAAACACAAAAGTTTACGCCGTTACAGTAAGACGCCAACAGACCATCAAGGTAAATCAGCACACAGGCACATATCATACACAACTAATAACGTCCTAGTATTATCCATGTTGATATGTGCACGACTGACACCTCTAGATACCTATGAGTTTTTTCTCTCTTACTGTCTTTAAGACAAAACAATGTTACAAGCTATGTGATATATGCACAACTGACACCTCTACAGACCTGTTACTTCTTTTCTCTCTCCATCTTTAAGACAAGTCCAAGGTCAATTCTAGCAAATTCCAGTGGCTTCATCTAACCTGATTTAAAAAAAAAGAAAAGAAAGAAAGATACAAAATATGTAGAACTCTTGTACACTACATAAAAAGGTCAAATACGTATTTTAAAAACAACACGAAGATGATAGTTAAAAGACAACAAGACTGCCTGTATGTTATCCAACTATGCACCTGATTTTCTTCTATGAATAACGAAAAAATTATTCACAACAAATAAAACCAGAACAACTCCAAGGGGAGGAATCATCAACGCAAAGCTCCAACTTCGTGACCCCCTGCTTAGAGAGTCTACACATGATTAAATGACCTCTTCAACCCACAATATAGGGCAAAAATGTCACTGAATAGAGCACAAGACTCAGCAGTCAGCACCCTTGGTTGAACCAAGCTACAGAGTTTCTGAAGTGCATGTGACTCATAAAACAGAATGTAATGCACAAAAACCAAACACTACACAAACAAACCAATGACGCAGCTTGAATGCATTGATCAAAGAAACAGAGTCACAAATCGGTGAGCAGAAACATTAGTGAGTTCACAAAACAATAGAAGAGTTATCTTCAGCAGAGAACTAAAAGCAAACCTGATTGGTCATGTTGCACATCTGAATCTTCGTCAAGAACTACTGTCACCACCTGGTTCCTTCGAGAATGGTTCCTAGCCTATGAAAAGAAAAAAAGATAAAAACACAAACTGCCATGTAAAAACCAAGAGCAAGAAGAAATATGGTATATGGGATGGACAACATCATAGAATCAACAGGAACACTAGAAATACAAAACAATGAAAAATATTTCGACGAAATGATAGAAGCAACAGGAACATTAGAAATGCAACCACAAACTCACTAAGATCATCAACACTTGAAAAACCAATGAAAAATACCCAGTTACGGTATCAATATCATACGAGCATACTGACTCACCAAAATCCTGATACATATCTTATTTGTGGAAATGAAAAATATATTTTAATTCAGAAATTTTAAACATGAGCCATCTGATACAAGCGCCAATTTATCTTGTACAAAAGGGCCATCCGATACAAGCACCAATTTATCTCGTACATATGGGCCATTTGATGACTAAATCGGCCTAGTTTTAGGGTCACTAGTCACTACACAAGTGATATGGTGCATAAAATTAAAACAGCAAGAGTCTCACCCATGTAACATGGGCACACGTTAGGAAAGTAAGGCGTGAAACCCTACTCTCTAGGGCAACCATCGCATTTACGATGAATGTGAACAGTTGGTTAATTTTATCAGCTGCCCAATTGTTTCATAAACAAGTGGGTCTCCTGAAGACCAGAACGGAACAGCCTATTTCTGGGCCACTGCACACGAATGGTGGACTGAGCCAATGAAACACGCAAGTCTCACTGACATGTGACACATCAAGCACACTCATCTGCCCTCACATTTCTCCAGGTATATACATTCAATTATATGCTATAATGCAGCCTCTACACCATCATCTTGACCATGTCCAACTTAAATTTGGTAACGCATGCCATCCATTAGCTTCTGCCTAGATGGTCATATCATGGACTGGCCATAGTGTAAAATGTGCATTGATCGGGAAATCATACATTGCAATGGCCACTACATCATTGGAATTGAACATTAAAACACGAGCATGCACGCACAAAAGAATAACACAAGCAAAGAAATTATTATATCTACACAAGTAGTATGAATTCTTTTTCCACAAGATATTTTTCATATCATAAAGAATATGATGTGGGCATTATCCTTCTCAAAAAACACCATCAACCCATATCAGATAACTGCAATCAGGTAAAGTTAAAACAATAAACACATGCAAATGAATAAATAGAGAAACTAAGACAAGCTGGGGGCAATCCAACTTACTTCTGTGAACCTTCTTGGAGAGGAGATTACAACCTCATCATCGATGGCCTCAACATCAATTGGTGCACTATGTAACCTGCCATCCGTGGATGTTGATGCACCATCTTGCCTGCTGACTTGCCCATCTGGCAAATGGCCATGAGATATGGCGGTCAACTCAGGAGCCCTGTTTTCGCCCTGGGGGTCGACATTGAGATCCACATCAAGAACCATCTTTCTACGCCGACAGTCCCTAACGTACCCCTTTAGCGGTCTCTTCGACCCTCGAGTGCTCATGCTAAAATATGTTTCCGCTCACCACTTCAATTGCAAAAACCCTACACCACAAATAAAATTCACATATAAAAAAAAGGTTTCACATTTCATACAGCTTATACTTTTTGAATTACAACTTCTAAACCTAAAGAAGCATGCGCAACGCAGTGAAGCAATTTCCACCATGTGGGTACCACCTTTTAGGTATCGATTGACAGTATCGGGCTGTTTCCCACCAAAAACTCCACCACCGGATGATCCTCACCATCCAACATATCAGTTGCTATACATAGACCCCTGGATCATGCATTTTCAAGCCAACGGATGGCTAGGATCATCTGATGGGGGGAGATATTCGGACATAGCATATCCAGCAATGGGTACGGTCTAGATCAGAAAGGCGGGGCCCACTGTACCAATTTTACGCTAGGCAAAGAAAGTTATTTCTGTCGAGAGCAAACCCTAGGCGATTGAAATAAACAGAAATTATCGATGAAGGAAGATCTCATACCTGAAAGCGTCGTAGAAACCTGCACCTAAAAGCTTCAGAGAGATAGGGTTTCTGAAGATGTTACGGGGCTAGGATTAGGTTTAGGGTTTTCAGAGAGAGAGAGGGGGGGGTGGAGATAGGAGGGAGAAGGAAGGGGGATTGGAAGTTAAAAGGAGAGGCTGCTGGGGGGTTTATATAGGGGAAAAAATGCATTGAACGGAGATAGCGAGAGATTACAGTGTGGTACGTGACCACGTATTTTGACAGTATATACGCTACTTGACAGTTCTGCAAAGTGGGCCATTGTTACATAAATCTAGACCGTTGAAATGTTGATTAAATCAGTGGATGGAGAATATATAAAAATATCTCGGATTGATTGGAACCATTTTCAGTTGAACGTGGACCGTTGCTTGATTTCTCATTGAACCATCCATAGGTGGGCCAATAAGCTAAAGTTATAATGGTCTTATCAAGGATCTTTGTGGTATATAGTCCATTTATCTTTCGAGGAAATATACCAATGGTCTGGATTACCAAGTATGGACCCTGATTGTCAGAATTGGAAACCCGAGTATAATATAGAAATATACGGGCCACGTATCGTGTATAGTAAAATTCCAGGAAGGGAATCACGCGGATATCACTGGTGGCAGGTGTTGTGGGTCCACCGTGATGTATGTGTTTCATCCACTCCGTCCATACGTTTTTTATAGAATAATTTAGAGTTTAAAAAAAATGAAGTATATACAAATCTCAAGTGACCACACCACAGGAAATAGTGTTTATTAAACGACCACCATCAAAAACTTCTTGGGTCCACAAAAGTTTTGTATCAAGTTGATATTTGTAATTTCCCTTAATCCAGATATTTTTGACCTTCTGAACGGATTGGATGAAAAATAAACATCACGGTGGACCCTAGGAAGGTTTTAATGGGTGGGTGTCATTATCCCCACCATTTCTTGTGGTGTGGTCCACTTAATATTTGGATCTTATTAGTTTTTGGGTTCCTACACTAAAATAATCTGACAAAACGGATGTGCGTGGTGGATATAAAAACCATACATATCTGTGGTTCCCACAACGACTGCCATCAGGGATATCCCTGGTGGCAAGTAACGCGGGAAATCGCCTCCGAAATTTTCAGTTTTCGTGATGTAATGATATGATATGCGCGACGCATGTCGTTGCCACGTAGGCAGATTCACGAGTATGACACGTCCGTCCGTTTTTTAATCTAGACCGTTAATCTATTGCAGCCCACCTTTAGTGGGCCATCCTGGAAAATAACTTCCTGAAAACAATCTTATCCTTTTGATTTATTGCCATTGAATTATGAAGATAGGAGGAAAAAAGAACTAAAAAAAAGACCTGCATTCATCTAAAAAAACGGTAGATAGGATGTTTTAATACGACCCATGCACGGTAGGACTGGTCAGGCGAACGGTCCAGATTACAAAATTGTGGGACCCACTTTTCAGAAAGGAAAGGCTGTGGAGTGGCGCGCGCATATCTTACTCTTCTATCGGTAGGGAAGCGGAACGTCAACTGGGGACGCGGTTGGATCCTCCGTGGATCGCTGACCGTATGGGGGCCACAGTGATATATACGTGTCTTATATCCATGCCATCCATCCGTTTTGACAGCTCCAAGTAAATACAGATTTAAAGTGGAACACAGCAAGAGAAATAATTTTAATTCAATGGCCACCATTAAAAACTTCTTAGAAGCAACGAAAGTTTTGCAACAGGTCCATATTTGTGTGGTGCCTTCAACCAGGTCTATTGAGTTTTCTGATGGGTTTGGTCGAAAATAAACACTATCATGGCTTTTAAGCAGTTTTCACTTGACGTATCATGGTGTTGACTGAACACAGACAAAAACTCTTTGAGAGCCACAAAAGTCCTGGATCATGCTAATATTTGTTTTTCCCCCTTCATCCACATTCCCAATTAGCAAGTTGGACACCAAATAAATATTATAATGGGTCTTGAGAGGCTTTTAATGGTGGACATTCAATTATTATTTTGCTTCTTGTGCTATGTTCCACTTAAAATTTAGATTTGTCTGAATTTTTTTATCAGCCTTGAAATTATTTAGAACAATGAATAGAGAACGTAGATAAAACACATACATCATATTGAGGCCCACAGGGCATCCATCTGCATCCTTGCCAATAAACCTCGATGAAGAGAAAATGCAAATAGTAGTCGGATCCAAAACTTACTCTTCAGAAGTTTTTAGTGGTGGGCATTCAATCACCGCTATTTTTTGTTGTGTAATATACCTAGATGTTGATGTATATCATTTTTAGGCCCATGCCCTAAAACAAGTTGGCAAGACAAATGAACAACCGCCCTCACACTCACCCCGGGCTAAAGTTGGTGTTTCTCACCTTGACTGAATTTACTTCCAGGACATGACCTAAGCTCCCTAAGGCCCATATCAGTATCTGCTTAGTGGTTTTTGACTAACAACTTCCAAACATGACTTACATAGGTTTTTTTTCCAACCGTGCGATGCAGTTCAAACAAATCTTGCTGCAGTGGGTCAGCAACGGATGTCGCGGTGGTTTGGAGATTCTAGTGAAGGATATGCGGTGTCTTCGATGCAGTGAAATTTGTTTTGGACCACATGTTTGTAGGTGGGCCCACACAAAGCGTGTTTAAAAGTTATTCCTTATCGACTGCGCCCATATGTGACATCGGCATGTGATGCGACCAATTCCAGCCACGTCCTTAAATCACCAGTCAATCGGCTTCGTCTTTCTTTAGTATGATGCAACCAGAAGCCAAGATGGGTACATACGGCCCGGTGATGTATCGATCAGAGCCATCCATCCGATGATACCTATCACTTATGTATTGCTATTTACAGAAAAGGGGCCTAAAAGAAAATCCGAGACACTATTTTGATCAACCTTCGTCACCCTTGGCGTCAGCCGTTGACTGTATATTTTTTACCGTTGAATCTGAAGCCACTTATTCGATGGACTTAATTACGTGGTCAACTTTTCCACCGTTGAATCTGAAGCCGCGATGGACAGCATCATGTGATCCAAGTATATTTCAAATAGATTTCCATCCACTGTGGAATAAAGTAGACAGACGGTCCAGAATCGTAAACGATGTGGCCACGTGTGCTTTCGAGAGTAGCGTCCACAGTGATGTTTGTGAGAATCTCCTGCGCTCGGAATCTAGATGGGGCCTACAGTGATGTTTGTGAGAAATCTACGCCGTCCAACCGTTTTGTGAGATCATTTTAGGCGTTGAGACCAAAAATGAACCGGATCCAAGACTCAAGTGGGCCACACTAAAGCAAAAGGTGGGTAGGGAAATTCCTACCGTTGAAACCTCTATGTGACCCACAGTGATGTTCATATGCCATCCACACCGTTCACAATGTCATTCCTACTGAGATGAACGGAAAACACAAATATTATACTGAATCGAAACTTCTGTGGCCCCACGAATATTTCAACTATGGAAGTTCAATCGTCACGTTTTCGGTCCACTTGAGTCTTGGATCCCGTTCATTTTTTTCCACAATGTCTAAAATGAGCTCACAAAATGGTTGGACGGTGTAGATTTCTCACAAATGTCACAGTAGGCCTCACTTAGATTACGAGCGCAGTAAGCAATCCGCGTCCACAGAGCGCGTGGGTGCCTGATGCCACCGACCTGGACGTGGCAAAATTCCGTGGCCCAACATGATGTGGGTGTTATATCCACACTGACCATCCATTTTGCCAGATAATTTTAGTATAAAGTGAAAAAATAAGCAAATCCAAAATTTAAATGGGCCACACCACAAATAATAGGGACAATGACACTCATGGTTGAAACCTCCTTATAACCCACCGTAATATTTATTTGCCGCTCAAGTTGTTCACCAGGTCACACAGATATGAAAGAGATAGAAAAAGACAAACATCAGCTTAATCCAAAGCTGTTTTGAGCTGACAGGTCTTCAATGGCAGGTGTTCGATCCCCATTGCTTTATGTGGCGTGTTTTTCTTTGAACTTTGGATCTTTCTATTTCTTAGCCCATGTCCCATAATGACTTTGCAAGATGGATAAATGGTCCACAGAACTTTGTCATGTCAACACGCAAGTAAGGTTTGTGGTGTGTGCCACGCTATACAATCTGCGTACATTAAAAAGGGACATAAAAGGATGCTGGTGCTGTCAGTAGTGTGGTGGCTACTAATAGTGTTGTGGGCCCCACCGTAATGTATGTGTTTCATTCACACGTCCATGCATTTTTCCAAATCATTTTAGGACATTATTCAAAAATTGAGATAGATCCAAATCTCAAGTGGACCACACAACAAGAAAACAATGGTGATGGAACTCGCATCATTAAAAGCTTCTTAGGGCTCAATGTTTATTTGCTATCTGGTGCGGGCCGAAGCAATGTGTGGGATAACTGATCCGAATCCACGGATCTATAGGGACTCCTCAACCTGTCTTCGTCGAATCCACGACGGGATATCTCGAATCCACAAGACTTTCTCTTCGATTCCACAAAAAACAACTAGAATCCACAAGCAAAACAAGAGAAAACTCTTAACTTTTATTTAAAATATATCAATCATCCTTTAAAACGAGAATTAAACAAGTGCTTGTAGCAAACTCAACCCTAGAAACGCAACATAGGTGTCCTAATTGGAAAAGGAAACTAATTAGGCAAAAACGGGAAGAAAAAAAATCTTAAAAAATAGGAAAGTTCGCGCACTTGCTATGCATTCGCCGGCCGGTCGGTGGGGGGTCCGGCCGGTCGGAGTTGGGGGCCGACCGGTGGATATCAAAATAATCCAGCAGGTTTCTGGGCAAGGGTCCGGCCGGCCGGTCAGCTGGCTGGTAGGGGTCGTTAGTCCCCATTTTCTTCATCTTCTTGCGGTCCATCTCCCTCAGGAATGTGCGAGATCATCGCCCTTGATCACGATGTCTACTCCCTACATCAATCTCCCCTACTTAGAGAAAACTCAACCTCGAGTTTTACCTCGTGTGGTGTTGGAGAATCGTCTTCCTCTTTTCTTCTCATCCTTGGCTTGTGACTAGTACTTAGACGTGAGTGGAGATACTCGTCCTCGGTCATTCCTTGGCATAGCGCAGTAACAATCGTTGTCTTCATCTCATCATGAACAAGGAAAACTGCAAATGGATCTTCAAAGGACTCGGCGACCATAATCGCTTCGAAATCTTGCAATGTTGGTGTAGTATCTTCATTGGTGGCCGTGGATCCCTGCAATTCCAGATCTATAATCGCTGAACCAATTACCAGATCGTCTTCCTCATGCACAACATCTGAAATAATAATATCCTCTTCTACCTCAGGAACTGAAATAATTTTTGAGGTGTTGGCAGACCATAACTTGAGTTCCTCTTTTATAGCCTCAGCATCGACCGAGTTAATACCTTCCTCATAGCAATCCTGGATGAATAAAGAAGATTGCTCATCCTCTGTTAAGGCTTCAAGAAGGATTCCCGTATCTGGAGGGATTATTTCCACCTCAAAAGCTTCTAGAGGAACCGTCATTTCTACAAGCACATCACGCACGCTACTGATGAGGATGGATGTCTGATCTTCAAAATCTTTGTACCCAAATCGTGCCAACAGCCTGCGCTTCATCCGCGACCACGAGCGTATCGAGGCTTTCATCTCTCTCCTCCAATCTCACTGAATGCTTAACCACCATTCCCAAGCATCATCGTCCAAGTGATAGGACGCAGTTGAGGCTCTTTCTGCATCTGGAACTCGCATATAGTTAAAGTAGTATTCAACAACAGATATCCATTCTTCGATACTTTCATGGCTATTGAAATTTGGAAGTTCTATCGCCTCCCTGTAGGATTGGAAGTCCTGCATAGCTTGTCGCATCTTCCGTCCAAACTCTCAAAAAACCGCTATTGATAGAGATTGATCCCTGGATCGCCATCCACAAGATTTTTTTTTTTTTTGTGGTAGCCAACTCCAAAAGCTATCTTTCCGAGGAAGAACCTTCTCTGATACCAATTTGGTGCGGGCGGAAGCGATGTGTGGGATAACTTATCCAAATCCACGAATCTACAGGGACTCCTCAACCTGTCTTCGTCGAATCCACGATGGGATATTTCGAATCCACGAGACATTTTCTTTGAATCCACGAAGAACAATTCGAATCCATGAGTAAAACAAGAGAAAACTCTTAACTTTTATTTAAAATATATCAATCATCCTTTAAAACGAAAATTAAACAAGTACTTATAGCAAACTAAACCCCAGAAACGCAACCTATGTGTCCTAACTGGAAAAGGACACTAATTAGGCGAAAACGGAATAAAAAATCATAAAATAGGAAAGTTCGCGCACTTTCTATGCATTGGCCGGCTGGTCGGTGGGGGGGTCCAGCCGGTCGAAGTTGAGGTCTGCCAGCCGGTGGACATAAAAACAGTCCAGCGGGTTTCTAGGCAAGGGTCCGACTGGCCGGTAGGGGCCGTTGGTCCCCATTTTCTTCATCTTCTTGCGGTCCATCTCCCTCAGGAATGTGCGTGATCACAAGGTGTATTCCCTACATCACTATCCAACATGATATTTGCATCTATCTTATTTTTTGGAGCTCATGCCCTAAAATGACCGAAAAATATGATAGGTGTGGATGAGACACTAACATGATATTGGGCCCACTGAGACACCTCGTTGCTCAGTGGGCAATCCGCGTCCGACACAAACGAACACGGATTTGATGGGAGCGGATTAGCTGTTACCCAAGTAACACTTTAGTAGGTGTTACCCTAATCATGTGGTGCCCACTTTATTTTATTTCCTGCATACATACTTCGTCCATCTGATTTTCCATCTCATTTTAAAATGCTATCTCAAAATTTAAGAAGATCTTAACTCTCAGTTGGACCATGCCCCTAGAAGCAGTGATGAATGACCCATTAAAAACTTTTGGTGGGCCACAAAACTTTTGGATCAAGCTTACCATTCATCCAAAATTTCTTGACATTATTAACAGGTTAGATGGTAAATAAACATTATGAATACCTTATGATGGGCCCTTTGGAATTTTTAATGGCGAGGCACTCAATCGCCAATGTTTCCTGTGGTGTGGTCCATCTTAGATTTGGATCTGATTAATTTTTTGGATCACGTCCTACAGTAGGCTGGAGAAACTAATGGACGGTGTAGATATTCGACAAATCATCAAGGTGGGACCCAAGGCAATGTTAACACCCATCCCGGTAACAATCCACTTGTGTATTGGGTACTACCTCCGCCTGTCCTTAGCTCAGGATAGACCGGAGCTCCGAGGGGCCACCGTGATGTATGGATTTTATCCACCCCGTCCATCCATTATGCCATATTATCTTAGATTATAAACTGAAATATGAGTCAGATCCAAAGCTCAAGTGGACCACACCAGCAGTGCTAATGACGCCCATTGTTGAAAACTTCCTAGGGCCCACCACGATGTTCATTTGCCATCCAACATTTTCATAAGGTGAGTGATATAGACATGCCGAGTAGTACTCAAACCGGCTTGATCCAAAACTTCCGTGGCACTCAAAAAGTTCTCAACAGTGGGTATTTAATTCCTAATGTGTAGTCCACTTGAGTCTTGTCCATGTCTAATTTTTGGGCTTGTGACCTAAAATAACATAGAAAAGTGGATGGACGGTGTGGATAAAACTCATGCATCATGGTTTCCGCTCAAAGCCCCAGCCTACCCCGAGCTGGGGACACGCGGGGTAATACCCAAACTGCGTCCCACGCAAACACCATGGCCGCCACGTGCCGAGTACAGACGGACCAGATTTCTCTACAACAGGTTTGTAGTCGCCGGCGACAACACCCTGTGCAACTCCAACGAATTGCTTATATAGCATCCCATCCGTCCATAAGATGCGCCACTCAATGACAGGCCCTTTTGTTAGATATCATTCTAATACAAAACTCAGGCGGGCCACGGGAAAGAGAACAACAAGAATGGGTATACGTGCCATCGAAAATTCCAAGTTAATATGTATGGTAAGAGTTTATATGTTATCCAAAACTTTCATCAGGTGAGACTTTGTAGGATTAAGTGAAATCGCAAAAATTATATTGCTCTAAAGCTCGGTAAGCCACACTATTTGGATTCGTGATATTTAGCTATTCCCGCCGTGCCTAGCCTACGTTAGCTTTGTATGCAACTAAGTATCGGTTTGTACATTTATGGCCCTTTTCCATGCTACCGAAATGCTCTGGGTCGGATTTGGATCCATCCGATCCAGTTGAATCTGGCTCAAAGTTTGAAATTTGTTGACCAATTCGAATCAGATTTGGATCCAACTGGGATCCAAATCGGGATATCCATATCCGATCCATTTATAAATAATCAGATCAATTCACATTCCAAAATTTATATGACCATCGGATTCGGGCCGGACCTAGGTCTGAACCCACCACATCACAAATTTAAAAAAATATATAATATAATATATTTAATTTAGTAGCAAAATGATGCACTGTGATATGGTCGACCTAAGATTTGCATGTCTCAATTTTGAGACATGGCTTAGAATAATATGGAAAACGGATGGGTGGCATGGATGTAGCATATGTAGTAAGTTGACAATTCGGATCTGGATCGGATTCAATTGTATCTAGCTCCAGGTTTGGAAATCAATAAACAGATTCAGATCGAATTCGGATCTATTTCTGTGAATCCAAATCCGGCCCATTTAACAAATTGGACCTATTTCAAGATACAAATCTGCATTATATGGATTCGGGGCGAATTAGATCTTGGACCTAAATCACTCCATTGAGAGCCCTATACCAAATAAGTTACTTTTTAACTTATACTTTTTTCTTACTTAAGCTACTCTGGTAAGTATCTTTGTAAAATTAACTTATGTGCTAAAAGTTACTTATCTTGATAAATAATTTTTTTTTAGCTTTTTAACTTATGACTTTTCTACTTCTTTCTCATAGTCCATGTCAAAATGAAACTCTCTCTGACAGTCCATATCAAAGGAGGCCCACGTGGTGGACTGTCCACGTTGAAGGTGGGACTCACATAGTGAAAGGTCCACATAAAATGTGGGCCCAACATGATGGATGATCTAATGTTATTGTAGAACCACGTATGAATGGTCCATATCAAAGGTTAGCTTATAATGATAAAAAGCCCACATCCAAAGCAAGCTGGTATGATGAATGACCCACTTCAAAGGTAGGGCCTACATGATAGATGGTTCACATCAAAGGTGGGCTCCACATGATGGGCAGCGGACATTGAAGAGGAGGCTCACAAGATGGATGGCCCATATTGAAGTGGCCTCACATGATAGATGGTCCACATCAAAGGCCAGCCCCTAATGATGAGTTACCCACATCTAGGGTGAGCCGTGCGTAATGGGCAATTCACATTGAAGGTAGGCCCCACATGATGGACAGTCCACATCAAAGGTGGGCTCCACATCCACATGATGGGTGCTAGATATTAAAGGTGGGCCTCACTTGATGGATGACCAACATCAAAGGTGGGCCCTACATAATGAATGATGCAAATTAAAGGTCAGGCCATAATGATGAATGACCGACATCTAAGGTGAGCTCCGTATGATGGACAACCCACATCAAAGTTGGGGCCCACATAATGAATGGTCCACATCAAAGGTTGGCCCCATGTGATGGATGGTGGATGTGAGGGACCAAACAAATTTGAGGGATAATTACTTGTGATGTTGGAAACCAAACATGTTTTTCTACTTTTTGGTTGATAAGCATGTTTTGGTTACCAACCATACTTATAAGCGGAATAAGTAAAACCAAGATAAACTACTTATGGCACAAGTAGCTTATCAAAGTAATTTATGATCCTCTAGCTACTACACTTGTTGTAGATTATTTTGGAGACTAACAAGTGTAAGGTTGCATGGTTGAGTGTGACCTGGTTGCAACTCGAAACCAGTGATGTGGGGGCAACCCTGACTATAGGGCCTCGATGCATTCATTATACATCCACACGGTCCATATGTTTTTCCAATGATCCAAAAAATGAAGCATGCAAAATTTCGGATAGACCACACCACATGAGACAGTGGTTACCAACCATAACCATAAAAACTTTTTGTGGGCCATAAAAGTTTTGGATCAAGCTGATATTTGTTTGCTCCTTTCATCCAAGTCTTTTTGACAAGGTTGGATGTTCAACAAACATTACGGTGGACCTAGGTAGTTTTTAATAGTGGGCGTTCCACGACCACTATTTCATGTGGTGTAGTTCACCTTAAATTTTATTCTTCTTCATTTTTTAAGACTACGCCCTAAAATAGGCTGGAAAAACATATGGACAACATGGATACATAATGCATGGACAGAGGTGGACCCTATGGTTAGGGTGGCACCCACATGGCTGATCCTGGGTCACGGTGAAGGCGCCTTCTGCCCGATCAACCAGCCGGCATCGTATGATAGGCATGAATGGACCCAAATTCGGCGGTGGCCCCTCTAGTATTGATGTTGGTGCTGGAAATGCTCTATGGCCCCACCATCATGTATGGTTTTTATCCATTATCCATTAATTCTGTCATCTCTCTTTTTTGTTCAATCCAAATCTTAAGTGGATCACACGACAAGAAATATTGGTAATTTAGGGCCGGTTTGGATATCACCAAATAAGTTAATTTTTCTACTCACAATAAGTAGATTAGTAACTTATTTGAGATAAGAGAGTTTGGTTTAAGATCAAGTAACCCTTTTACTTAATCACTTTAGCTTATTAAGTAGAAACCAAGATAAGCTACTTGAGGCATGAGTAGCTTATCTTAAGTAACTTATGATTTAAATGCTCCCATAATTAAGTTACTCAAGATAAGCTACTCATGCCTCAAGTAGCCTATCTTGATTTCTACTTATTAAATTGAAGTGATTAAGTAACTTTAAATAAAAAAAAGTTACAAGTGATCATAACCAAACCTACTTATTCCAAATAAGTTGCTTATCTACTAATGTAAGTAGAAAAAGTAACTTATTTAGTGGTATCCAAACGGGCCCTTAACACCCACAATAACTTCTTAGCGTCCACAAAAGCTGATATTTGTGTTTTCCCTTCATCTCTGTCTATGTAACCTAGTCAAAAGGTTAGATAGCAAAAAAAACATTACAATGGGCCCTAGGAAGATTTTAATGGTGGGTGTTAAATCACCTGTGTTTCTTATGGCATGGTCTGCCTATGATTTGTATTGCCTCATTTTTAGGCTCATGCCTTAAAATGAATTGGCAAAATGGATGGACAGCATGAATAAAATGCAATGAAAAGAAAAGAGGGTGGGCGGGGTCGAGTAAGGTTAGGTTTTATTTTATGTGTGTGTGTGTGTGTGTGTGTGTGTGGAGCTCAAGCAGAGCCGAGCTTTATTCGAGCTTCGGGCCAAGCTTACTTGTGCTTGAGCTTGGCCTGTTTTGAAACGAGCTTTCAAAATCAAACTCGGGCTTGATCGAACTGGCCTACAAGCCAAGCTAAGCCAAGCTTAAACGAGCCAAGCCGAGTTAGCTTTTCAAGCTAGCTTAGCTTGTGTGCAGCTCTAGTCAAAAGTGAGGTTTACAGAGGGAAATTTCTCCAAAAATATTAACCTAATTCAAAACTTTTATGGCCCCACAAATGTTTCAATGATGGGCATCTAATCTCCTTCTAAAATACGTCATGGTAGGCCCCGCCTAACTTCCGACGGCATGAACTTCCTGCAGTCAATGGTTGCAGGCAATCCATGTTTAGTGTTCTTCGAGGGAGAGGGGACTCTACTCGACACAAATTTACTACATATCACATATAGGTAGGATAGAATAACTTGTGGGTTCGTACCATCTTGTCACCAAAATAATACTTATGTAAAGTATTGAAACCATTAAATTGGTAGGCCTCACCACAAAGAACAAGCAGAACAAAAATTATGCCGATCCGTTCATTAAGTGGGCCACACTATTGGAATCATAGACAACCAATGGTTGGCTCAACATACAGATGTGGCCCACCTAGTGAGTGGATCAGGTTGTTTTTTATAATCTTTTCATGGCACTTATTTCTTGAACCATGTGATGGGAAGTATTTTTCTATGCCACAAATTGCTTGTAGGGATAGGTTCCCTTTACTTATAACATATGTCATAAGAAGCTTGTCCACACACACACGCTCGCGCGCGCATATATCTTTAAAGGCTATCGTGACATGCGTGGCATTCACTCTATTCATCATTTTCATCAACTCATGTAATGATCCCAATCATTAAGTCCATTTGAGACTCGGTGCACCATGTTGCGGAGGAATAATACGAATGTGTAACTACCATCAAAACCTTTATGAACTAGTGTGATGTCCGTATACCATCCAAGCCATTCATAATGTCAATCCCACTACAATGAAGGGAAAAACCAAATATATATTGGCCCTAAGATCTTAGTGGTAGGTGTTTATATCCATTTTTTTTCAGTTGTGGCTCACTCTAGTTTTTAATACATATTTTCTGGGCTCGTGTCCTAACATGAGTTAGGTCAAATCATCAAATTAGCATCACATTTTATTGAGAATTGGATTGTAGTAGTTTACGACGACTTCAAAAGGGGGTCAATTCATTGGCTTTGTTAAAGTTTTATGATTGCTATTAGTGGCATTTTTATAATTTTTTTTTTATGAATGAGCACTTTAATATTTTGTTATGTAGATTTTTTTATTTTTTATTTTTTTGGTAAAAGTCTATAAGGAGTAAAATTGTCCTTTTTTTAATAGTTAAAATTGTCTAAAAAAGTAAATGTAAAGAAATTTGCATTTATAAAGATCTATAAAAAAAGTTTATTGTAATTAGCGACAAATGCTCTTAGGAGTGCCCAGAAGTTTCATATGATTTACATACAAGTAAAAGGTGTTGCTTATATTGTCTACATGAGAAAATTGTACTCACGAACTAAAGTCATAGAGCTGGTTGTTGTGAGTGAATAAAATCGTCATTATTCTTTATTTATCTCAAATGTATTTATATTGCAATTGGGTGTGAGTTTTCATTGTTCCTTTACAATCTTATGCGTGTGGTTCTAGTGCGTCTAGTTACACTTTAGGATCTAATCATCGTCATAATATGAAAGTTATCTTACTAGCTGGGTGGAGTTTTCGCTCTTTAGAGGACTACTTCCCATTTTCATAAGGAGTAGAGATGCAGGTAAAAGCATAGAACTTTTGGTATATTGATTTGCATTTCAAGGATAGATACTAATTGTGGGTTGAAAAAATTTAGCAAGGAGAAATTCAACAACACTAACTATCAATATTTGAGATTGTTACAAAAGCTTTATCTTAAAGAGCAAGATTTATAGAAAATAATTGTTGTAATGAACGCAAAATGGTAGAATATAATATAAATTATAGAGGCAAGGAGAAAATAAAAAAACATGATGCAAAAAAGTTGTCATGCCTCAAAATTCGGTGCCCGGGGTTGGCTAAACCAGACTATAAATCTCAGGTCATGATTTATATTTTAAATATTTACAACCACAATTTCATAAAAATCACATGACATCAAACCATATATTTATGGAATATATTAACACATTCAACATTGTTACAATGTCCTAAACTCTCTTACGAGTTTTCACTGTATTTTTTTTGTGCAAAAGAGAGAAGAAAGCCATGTCTAGATAGATGGCTAAATCTTTACTCCACTTTACTCTATAACCAACTGTTACACCCTAAAATATTATTAAAGTAGAGTTCAACGGGATCATATTCTCACCAAGTTTTGAAATTTCTATATGTATACAATTAATAAATTTTTATTAAGTTAAGGTGTCAAAATGTCATATAATGCAAACAACAATATGTATGCAATGCTTTCTATGGACAATAATTTGAATGAATACAACACCACTTCCTTGTTATTTATAGGGATAGATCAGGGCAGAGCACCCATGATACTTTTAGGAATGTCTATCATAGAGTACTCGTGCATATATTTTTTGTATCATTGCAGGATAAAGCACCCATGACACTCTAGGGAATATTCCAAAATAAAATAACTGTGTTATTTTTAGGGTACCCAAGGTAGAACATCTGTGAATGTACTTTTAGGAAACCCAAGGTAGAGCACCTATAAATTACTTTTAAAAGTCCCAAAGCAGAATACTTATGAATATATTTTTTAGGAAAACCAAGGCTAAGCACATGTGAATTGCTTTTAAGAGTCCCGAGGCAGAGCACTTGTGAATATATTTTTAGAAAACTAAGGTAGAGCACCCGTGCTTTCAATTCTTAATTCAATAATAATAATGCACATGACATGAATGCAAATACATGATGTAGAGATATATCAATTTCTAACTTTAACCAACTATGCATCTTCTAGATTCTTAAACTAATTATAGTGTATCATTTCGAATTTGGTCATTAGCTATGTTTTTATCTTAAATGGGGTTCATCAACCTATAGAGTCTTTAACTACACTAACGTTTTAATAATATTTCGGTTTGCAGTTTAGGCTAAGGTTTGTGATGGAATTCATGAGTTATTAGGTGTTCAAATATCATAGTTACATTCAAATTCAAAATATAGCAAAGTTAGAGGGATTACCCACCTAATTTGGTGCGAAACAAACCTTGTTAACTTGAACTCGATGTGACTTAGTGGTGACTTTTGAGCCCTTTGTCTAGTATGAGGTGACACACCTAGCGATTGGGGTGGATTTTACATCAACATCTCGGTGGGATTCATGCATGCAACCGGCTCATTTGCTTACACACCCAACCAAGAGACCCTTGAAAGAAATGTAAGGGAAAGTAATGAAATGATAATTATATGGATTAATGAGGTATTTTTTTAAAGGGTATCAAAATATAAATTCTAAATTAATTAGATTGTTCTTTGTAAAATTTCATTTTTAGATGCAGGTATTTGCAAATACCTATTATTTATATAGTTATTTGCAACAACCCCAATTACTAAATAGGTTAGGTTTGGGTCCACTCAAATTCAACCCACCTCAATCCAACTTGGACCCAAATTTTAAATGGGTTTGATTTGGATCATGCTAAAATCAACTTGACCTAAACCCACACCCTATTTAAAGCAAACATAGTCTAGCATATGGATTTTTTTTCTTCTTATAGGCTAAATTAATTACCACCATTTTATAAAATGTGGCTACTTGTGACAATTTAGATGATATAATTTGTGGATTTCATTGTAAATTTAGAGTATATTAACAAATTACACTAACTAAATTATTATAATCATTTGATTTTACTTGTGGAATGTGGGCTACTGCTTATTTTATTTTTTACCATCAAAGTTAACATAAATCATCATTATATGTTTTAAGATATTATTTGTGAGGAAACTTTTATACTTTCTACACCCAAGCTAGACCTAACTTAAACTTGACCAATTGCAATAAATGGTTTAACTATTTTGCATTGGAGCTAACTTAGTTTTGAATTGAATTTTAATGATTTGGTCAGGGATTAATTTTTTACCCACTTGAAAACCTGAGCACGGAGGATGAAACAAGTGAACTTGTGTGATTACTATTAGTGCATTTATTTGTGGTATACTAGTGCACCTTATTTGTCAATCACGTGAGTTCATGTATTTAGGAGTCGGTTGAGCCTGAAGAAGCCAAAAACTGAAAGCACATGAAGATAAGCTGCATCAAGGAGAGAATAACAAGTATATCAGAGGTGCCTTGGTGAGCCTAACCCTTTAGAACCAAAATAACATTAGCTTATAGATGACTTGGACTTGATAGGTAAACTTTTAGTCATCTTTATTAGCCTTAGGATTCCCAAATGAACCCTAAAAATGTAAGGCTTCAGAGGCCCTAAGCTGATGTACACAATCCAGCAAAAAACAACAGTTTTTTAGTTCTATCAATCCTGTCGATGGATTTGTTGATCCTATTGACATGGCACTTCGGCATCTTGCAAATCCGTCTGGACCCTGTCGATGCTATCGACGGTCCTATCAAATCCTATCGATAAGGCAACCCAACATCTTGTAAATTTTTCTGGACCGTGTTGATCCTATCAACAAAGCAATACAGCGACCTTGATGTATATCCATCTGGATATGTTCGATCTCATTGATGATACCATCAATCCCATCGATGATATCATCAATCCTATTGAGAAAGCTGTTAACTAGCCGTTGGAGCTTAAGTGTTATATATATGGGACTTAATTTTTGGGCAATTTAGATGAGTTTTTGTGTGTTTCTAACCTAGATGATTTCCACTCATATCCATCACCCTAGTCACCAATCCGAAGAGTTTTCCATACCATCTTTCAAGTGAAACACTCTATTGAGATTTCAAAGCTCACTTAATGAAGATGGGTATGAACTCTTCATTTCCTAGATATTAGATCTAACCCAATAGTTAAACACATTGTCTAATTGCTCTATAAGACCCTCTATGTGAATCTCCTAGTTAGAACAAGCCTCATATCGCATGTAGGAAATTCCACCATCCTCTCATCACCTTAGTTACCTCAAAGGAGCATCACATGCAAGGTGTTTGATCGTGAAGCTGAATCAACCGGCATCATTGATCAAGGGAACATTGAGGAGTTGATTCAAGTACGGGAGAGCTGGAACAAGTAACTCAAGAATGACGTATCAATGGGGCTCAAATCTGATAAACAAGGTTGTCATTTTGCGAAGTCCATACGTACTCTTTCCTTTTGTAGGATTGAGTATGAGAGTTTGAATTGCCAAACTCAATTAGTTCAGTTGCAGGACCTAGGCTCTTGTGTATGGACAAATCAAAGTCTCTAAGTGAGGAGCCTTCGGCGGGAGTGTACGTGAGATTCAGTTTGTATGACCTTGGCATATTTGTTGAGCCTAAATCTCGGGTTCTTGTGTAGGACATTATCTCTTGTGTAAGGTCCAAATAATCAAGTCCTTGTGTAGGCCTTTAATACGAGGGTGAACGCATGTCTAGGTCATTGTGTAAGATCTAGGTTATTGGTGAGCCCGATAAACCATTGCAAGTCTCTTGTGTAGAACCAAAAGATTGAGAGGAACCTATAAACTCCTAGGTTGGGTGAAACTCATAAACACCTCGGTAGGGTACTGGAATTGATTTGAAACACTTAGGTTAGAAGGAACCTGATTTAAATTTCCTTAGTGAAATCTGGTGTTCTCATGGGTTGGGAACGACAACCGGGAGTGGAGTAAACAAGTAATCAAACCACTATACATACTTGTGTTTTTTTATGTATATAAGCACATTTCTAATTATGCACTATATGTTTAATTACTTGATTATAAATACTTAATTGGAATGTATGCTAAGCATTAGATATGCATATTCACACACAACGTGTATTTTCACTGGTTGTGAAGAATTGATCTTATATGATTGTATATCAAATACCCTACATAGGTTGCATAAATTAGTTGCTTATTAGTTAAATCATTTGTTAATCTATGCATTTAGACTGGTTACTTAATAATTATATCTTTACTAGTCCATGTGATTGAACCTACTAAGGCTTAGAAGCCGGAGGTTCTTGTTTACTTACTATAGATTGTCAGATTAAATTAAGTAGGCAATAATAATATTAAAATGTTCTAATCACCCCCTCTAGAACTAAGCCATTGTTTCTAGTAGCTCCGCCAAGCTTCCACAAAAAGCATGGTGCTTTAAGTGTGAGCCATAGGTGCAATTTCAATAACATGGCAAAATATGATGCTTGATACACATACAACTAGATATTGTACTCGTTACATACATCAACTCAAGTAGAATAGAATAAAATGTGACATAGTTATGGTCATAAAATCAGATTGGTTGAATAATTGTAAACTTTTAATTTGGAGACACTTGTTTGTTGAAACATGACCTTTAGATGCTTATCATCTTTCCACTAGTACTATGGCCATATAATTAAATAATTGTAATTTTTGCTAATGATACACCTAAATTAGGACTAATAATTTAGACCATTTAATTTGAAATACTTGCATGTCATGTATGCAATTGTTAAGTAATTTTTAGGTATTGCATATCATCAATTATTTTGTGCTAATGTAAAAAAAATTTCCCTTAAGAAAATGAAAGATGGAATTATGCCCGGCGGGGCTCATGAACATTAATTTCCTCAAATTTAGTAGAGAAGTTTTTTTTAATACTCTAGCTACATAGGAAGCTTGATATTGTTATACAAGCACTTATAAATGGTACACATGACAAGTACTGACTAAAATTAAACTAAATTGCAGGACACGTTGTCCATAAGTTACATTCTAAGGATCAGAGTGGTTAATAAATTGTAATATAAATAAAGCTAGAAGTTGAAAAAATGAGAATAGAAATATTGAAGAATTGCTTTTGTTTTCATTAAGTACAATTATGCATTTATATAAGAAGAATTGTAACACCCTGAGATTTCAGCTCCCGTGGATTCCACGATGGGCCGAATTTTCAGGTGTTATTTAAGATGTGTCAATGATGAAATTCTTGATATATCATTATTTTTCCATGTATTTGAAATTTAACGGCATTCATGCACAAAGACAAAAGATAAATATGTGATTTAATGAAAGTTTAATCTACGTTATTATTAAAAAGTTATTGAAACTAAACCAAACAAATAATCAATTATTGCATTCATTAAGAAAATTTATTACAATTTTGAAATAAACGATAAACTATCATAAAAATATATAATCAAATAAAATCTTCAATATATCACTCCAACTTCCTCATCCGTCATCTATGCTGCAAACCTTCGAACACCTCGCCGTAATGCTCGCTTCACTTACTGGATCTTCACCTGGATGATCTGAGACATGGTTGGATAGCGTTAAACGCTATCATAGTAGGGAATATCCCTCCAAGACAATTAAGAATAATAATAATGATACAGAATAAACGCAAGTAAGATATTATCATTTAATTAAATTAAAATAACCAAGTAAAAATCTTTGTTAATGCGATGCATGGAATGTATGCTCTGACTAAGGTACCCTGGCTAGAAATTATAATGCATGAAGTGGGAGACTCCCTGTTACGACTTCACGCTAGCCACTAGTCACCAGAAGTTCCTGGGATGCACAAGCCAATAGTTTTGCCTGGCCACGTGAGAAACGGGACGCTCATATCCCAAATCCACATGTGACAGTGTACGGGAGAAGTAGGACACTCTAGCATAGTTTCAATTCCGTACACCCACATGGAGCCAAGTGAATGCATGACTTTAGTTTCACCTTTATTTAAGTGTTTTCGCATACAACCGATTTAAATAAAACTCAATGGTCACTATGGGGAGTCGCCAACAACCCAGCATAGGCCGACAGCACGGGATTAGTGTCCATGTTGGCTTGAAGGGAAAATCCTCACCTTGTCTTTAGATAAAACTCTGGATGTAGAATCTCTAGAAATATGGTATTTAAACAAAACACGAACCACACGAGTTTAGTAGAACGGGTCCCACATGTTGGATCTTTAAGGTAGACGGCTAGGATGGAAGGAATATGCTCTCTCTCTCTTTCTCTCTTTTCTCTTTCTCTAGGGCATGGAGGCTAGGGTTAGGAGAAGGTTTTGGAGGTGCGTAGTAGGAATATGGAGAGGGATGTGCGCACATGGGGAGAGAAAAGAAGGACGTGCGCGTGAGGTCTTGTGTAACAACCTCTCGAGGTGGGTTTCTCAAATCTCAATATTCGGGTGATCTTTGATCAATTTTAATTCGTTCATTTTATCAAGCTTGAAAGTAGTAGAGTCAGAATACGTAAATTTCTTGATGATCCATATTCTAAATTGGCTGATCCTTGAAAATAGCCTGACGGGTGCTAAAATGGGCTTGATCTCAATTAACGATCTACGCTTGAAAAAATATGTAGTTATGATAGGCGAACAATTGTACAAAGTTTAGTGGTTGATTGATGGTGAGAAATGCCTAGATCTTAAATTTCAACTTTTTGCGAAAAAGGAAGGGACTGGCTTTGTGACTCAACGGTGTAGGATTATAAATCAGGGTCCAAATTTCGTGTAAACTTGTAGTCATGTGAGTGTAATGGGTGGTCCAAATTTGAGAAGCGATTGATGGTGAGAAGTGGGTAAATTGAAAGGTTCATATTTAAAAAAAGTTGGTAACTCGTTAATTCCTAAAACGGGATAACTTCGCGCTTAAGAAAGATGCTTATTAAGGTGGGGCACTCAAATAACACTATTGGTTCATGATAAAGATGATCCAAGTCACTTATATGAAGGAAAATATTCGATTACGACTAACCATCCATTTCCCTCACTTGATGGACATGAAAATCAAGGGTTAAGGGGCTGATTTGACAATTGGACCACTTCTACTATGATTTAAGGGCTGAAATTTGACGTGTATGATTAATTTATGATGAATAAGTATGGTATAAAATTTCAAGTCAAATGGATTATAGGAACCATGTGATCTAGAAATCAAGGGTCTAGGTTAATGTGAGCCATACGCATTTGGACACTTAAGATTTCATATTTATATACTTAAGATAATCACTCAAATTCTAGGTTAGGAATCTATCACTAAGATGGTCAATTTGGTATGATTACTTTTCCGACCACATTTATCGATTAACGGCTATGGATGCTCCTAGATTAAGATCTCTATGATCACGGGACCTACTTGAAAATCTATCTATCTATTATTATACACCTAAAATTACACTTATCTTTCGGATGGATTCAAGAACTATCTATCTAATTGATCAGAAATCGCAAATTAGGGGATCCAATGGCATTATCGTAATTATCGAAAAAGTGCGAGTTTTGAAAAATCTAACCTCTTTATGCTGTTCATGGGTTTATTCCAAGCAACTTTTGTAAAGGGTCCGTTATCAGATCTCTTACAGATGCCTCACTAGTTGCAAATCAAAGTTAATGTACGATAATTAATTAAAATAAAAAAAAAAAAATTCAAAAATTTTCAAATAAATTCAAAAAATCTGAGGCGTTACAAGAATGACCTTAGAAGGAAGATCATAATTAATCACAACATGATCAAATTTATAAAAAGAAAAAGTAAAACCAATAAAAATGAATATATCATTCCTAATACTTCTTTTCAGGTTGGCACGTGGAGATTCATAACACCTAACCACAACCAAAAGCGTTCGTGAATATGTTCGCAAGCTGGTGATTGGTGTACACGTAAGAAGTGTAGAAAACCCTAGAAGTAATCTTCTAATAGATAAAATGATAATCGATCTCATTTCAACACTGAGGTCTTGGCATTAATTCCCAACGTGGGGGGTGGCTAGCATTGAAGTGTGACTAACAGTGTGGGTGTGTATACTAATAGTGGGATATGTGTGCTAACTAAAAAAAAGTTTATTCATAAAAAAAGAGATTGATAGCTATGTGAAGAGCAACTTGATCATGACAATAAAAGGCATAGGTTGGAAATGTTAAATGTTTGGTTCTTGAAGTAATGTTTTGAACAAAGTGAGCTTACAAGCAACATTGGTCACAGCACAATACCCAATTGCAGCCGTTGATCTAAAGACATTTGTTGAAAAAAAAAGGTCATTGGACACTTTTCACTTATGCAATGTTAAATATCTAGATCTTAGGAGTAGCGTTTTGAGCAAAGTGAGCTTACAAGCAGCATCGGCCACTACAAAATACTCTAGCTTCGGCAGCTGACCTAAAGACATTTGCTGAAAAAACCGGCCATCAGACGCTTTTCATTTCAAACTATACAATATCTACCATCTGTAATCACATAAGAGTAAGTTTTGGTGTACAATACAGCCATCATGCTACACTTAAGTTAGATGGGTTGATTTGAATTACCTGCAAAGCACTTATATACAAATTTTAGGTAATTTCTAAGTGCATGTGGATCATCCATTGCGAGTACTTTGAAATTATTAAGAAATTGCGCATTTAGAATACAAATAATTCAAATTAAACTGTTAAAATTTTAGGCAGCAGTTGAATGCAACACACACACAAAAATAAAAGTAAAAAAATGGTGCCTGATTGATGTCAATTTGAACGACTAAAAATGAAGGACATCCAATTAATGGTCAGATTTCATTAAATAAAATGTTTATGAATTAGTCGGCTAGGATTGTTCAAAAAATTTGATTTCTAGACTGTAACTTAGAAACATTGGATTACACAATTTAGTTGGTCCAATTTGAGTAAGTATAGGACACGTGTACAATTTCCAAGTGACCGCGTATCAAACTTCAAATGAAGCCAGAGTATCAAATGATTCCCCATTTAAAATTACGTATCTTGAGTGTCAACCCAACTTGCTGAAAAAATACTCCATCGAGGAGCTCTACTGGAAAACGCGCAGATGCAGATGTAAAAAACAAGAGCTATGCGCATTCCATGATACAAAAATAGAAGATCTGGACCGTCCAGAAGGTGTGAACATTGATGAATATAGCCATGATAAAAAATCAGGTCATTTTTCTCATCCTTTTCCCAGATATGAACTTTCATTCTAGACCGTTAGTGATAGCTTAAACATCAAAATCCCGTGTAGATTTGTGGACCGATTACTAGTGGGCCAGATAAACGCTTTTTCGAGAAAAAATATCACGATACCCTCTCGATGAACAGATTGGATTGTGAATATGAGAGTCAGATAAGCAACTGTGGATGCGCTCCCATACATGGGTTTTGCAAACGTGCATATGAAGTAGCATCGTTATCTTCGGATACAGTAAGATGACTAAAAAGCCCATATCTCTCCTGTCTTTCCTAAGTCCTCATGCGGCAACAGCAGGGGGCGGATCAGGTGGGCCACGGCCTCATCCAAGACCGTGGGGCCCACCTTGATGTATATATTGTATATCCACACCGTCCATCCGTTTTTTTGGATCATTTTATTGTATGATCCCCAAAATTAAATAGATCCAAGATCTCAGGTGGACCATACTGTAGGAAAAAATGGTGATTGAACGCCATACCATTAAAACTTCCTAGGGCCCATCGTAATGTTTATTTACCATCCAATCTGTTGATAAGGTCACATGAACCAGTATGAAGGGATAATCACAAATATCAGCTTGATCCAAAACTTTCGTCACCCATTAATGGTCAAACCACTGTTTCCCATGGTATGGTCCACCTGAGACTTGTATCTATTTAATTTTTGGGCTCCTACCATAAAATATTCTGTAAAAATATATGGACGGTACGGATATAGAATAAATATATAAAGGTGGGCCCCACGGCATGGGCCGCACCTAATCCGCTCAGCAGCAAGTCCTCATCAGTCTTTTTACTCAGAGACGGATAGACCAACGCTCCAGACCGGCGGCGGCGGATAACAGGTCTCTACTCCCCAGCCTATGTACAGTTTGCACGAGCACGGAATTTTTTGGGAAATGGAGCTCACCGTTCGATGATCCAAACCGTTGATATTATGTGAAGCACCATCAATGGGGCTTTCTATTGAATTTTCAGATCAAAGGTATCCGATTAAACGGTGCAATAGCCTGGAATTAACGGTCCACAGAAAAATACAAAAAACAGTTCATATGAAAAATGTTGCCTTAAAATCTTCCAACATGAAAGAATTCGATCGCATCCTCATCCAAGGGGCTAATTAGATCAACGGCTTGGATGACCAATGCATGAGCTCCACACAGAAGATCAAGTGTTTCTGAAAACTGTACACGTGGGAAATGATAATTTCCCGATCCATGTGATATTTGGACCGTAGGCCATCCATACCAGTTTCTACGATGTGGACGGTCCAGATCTACCTGATCTTCTTCCATGTATTACTGTATCAGGAGGTCCCTACAATAATATGATAGAGCCGGCTCTATCATATGAGTTTCCACTCTACCCTTCCTCACTCTCTCTGGTCTCTATATATTCTGTTCAGACAAACAAACAAACAGGAAAAAATCCATTTGCATTTCATCTCTGCAGAGAGAGAGAGAGGGAGGGAATGGCAGATTTTCGAAGGTTCTTGGAATTTCTCGTTCTTGCTGCGATTCTGCAAATCGCAATCTGCGATGAATTCTTCAAGCCTTTCAACGTGAGCTACGATCACAGAGCTCTGATCATTGACGGCAAGCGCCGCATGCTAATCTCCTCTGGCATCCACTACCCTCGAGCGACACCTAATGTATGGAAAATGAAAATTCCACGCCCATTTGCTCTAAATTCCATTTCCATTCTATTCTTATTTCGAATATTGTATTTGCATTCATCGCAGTTTAATCGGCTTTGAGTTTCGTAATAGCTTGATTATTAAGTGTTGGAATTTTCTCATTGTTTTTGGTAATTTAGTAGCTATTTGAATTGGCCTGCGGAGCTGCGTAGTCCTTTGAAGTTTGCCCTGGATGGTGGGCCAGGCCTCTGGGGAACAAGGATGATTGGATTGGTGTGGTCCACTCTGGACTGTACTTGGCCCCCGTATCATCCTGATTGGATCATCCTAGCCATCCTATCAAGAGTCTGTGTAATGGAGGTTAGCTCTTGTTGATGGACTCTGCCTTGACATATGAGGACTGTTGGATAGGTGGGGCCTGCCATTGATTGCCCTTCCCCACCTGTTATCTTGATCAGATGATCCTAGCCATCTGATCAAGAATCTGCAAAGTGGCTAGACTGACGTTTGCGCCGTTACCGGGGCCTGTTTTGATGCAAAAGGAGTGTTGGATAGGTGGTTAACAATTGATTACACTGGGACGCTGAACATCGTGATTAGATGATCGTATAACCTGAAAATGGACTGTTGGTAACCGTCCATTTTCTACGGTCTTGATTAGATTGCCAGGTCATCTGATCAGGGTGAAGTATCCGTCTAACTTTAGGGCCTTGATTGGATGGATGGGATCATCCAATCAGAGTGCTGTAAGTGTTCATTTTTTGGGCTGTTTATCAGATGCCTAAGTTCATGCAATTAGATGAATTGATTTTTCAGGCCTTTGATTGGATGGCTAGGATCAACCGATTATGGAGAAGTAACTGTCCATTTTTCACACTCTTGATCGGGGATGGCTAGGATCATCCTATCAGGGTGATATGGGGTCTAGTTCAATTCATGGTTGGTCCCATCTATCCAACTTCACACTATCCATAGCATCCAACCAAATCAATTTTTATGTTTTATTATGTCTGAAAAAATAGATAAGATAATTACTTTACAGTACTTGAAGATGAGGAATCTTCATGATCTCTTTTGGCGCAGGCATAGACGTGGTGAGATCAAGCATTGTCTCTCTCATGTGATAAACACTCCAAATCCATGGAGCAACCAGGAATCCTCGACCGGTCTTCCTTGAATCCACAAGGGAACGCTCGAATCCACGAGCAATGAGAGTAAAACTCAGAGATTTTATTGAAAAGATGATTAATGAAAATCTCTAACAATGAGAATAAAAGAGTTTAAGTACTCTAAACAACCCATGAAACCCTAAAAATGAACTTAGAAAGAGTTTGAAACGAAAATGGAAACAAAACAGTAAAATTCAGAAGTTTCCGCAAACTTTCTGTGCCAAGTTCGGGTGCTCGAAGTGGTGAGGTCGGGCGATTGAAATCCCTAAAAAATGTCTAGAGAGCAAAATGGAATTTTCCGGATAGTTTCAGGCAACCGAGTGTAACCGTCGGGTGCCTGAACTGGGTGTCGGGCGAGTGGTTTGGGTGACCGAACTACTTAAAATTTGTCCAGTGAATTTTACGAATTTTCAGGATCAGGTTCGGCGCTCGATGGTTCTGGTCGAGCGACTGAACTATGCAGGCTTCAAAGCTTCTTCTTGGACGCTTTCCTTTGGTCCATCTGATCCATGTACGCATCAGCAATCCCCTCTACATCAATCCCCTCTACATCAATCCCCTCCACTTCAAAAGAACTCGTCCCCGAGTTCTCATTCGTATCTAGCTCGTGGTACTCAAACAAGTCCGCAAAAGGTTCTTGAGATTGCGAACTCGTTCGGAAGATCGACGACATAGGCATTGTCATTCAAATTTCTGAGGACCGGCACCGGTCCAATCTTCTTGTGCTCCAGTTTGTTGTAGGTACTGGTTGGAAAGCGTTCCTTGCGTAGATGGACCATCACTTGGTCGCCAACTTCAAATACCTCGGCGCATCGATGCTTGTCGGTGTCCCTCTTGTATTTCTCATTCATCTTTGTAAGCTTGGTCCAAACTTATTCATGTAATTCAGTGATTCTTTCAGCCATATTCTCTACAATTATGCTCATGCCTGGGAACTTGGGCAAGGGAACCAAGTCTAGTGTGTGGCAAGGAACTCCCCCGTAGACAATTTGGAATGACGACTTCCCTGTGGAAACGGTTCACCATGGTGTTGAAGGCGAACTCCGCTTGTGACAGGGCCAAGTCCCACTTTTTCGGCTTGTCTCCGGAGTGCACCATATGAGATTGCCCAATGTCCTATTCACAACCTCAATTTGTCTGTCCGTTTGTAGATGATACACGCTGCTAAACTGAAGTTGTGTCCCCAATTGACTCCACAAAGTTCGCCAAAAGTGACTTACGAACTTTGTATCACAGTCCGATGTAATGGTCTTGGGAATTCCGTGCAATCTCACGATCTCTCTGAAGAAGCGGTTGGCTACATTCGTTGCGTCGTAGGTCTTCTTGCATGGGATGAAATGAGTCATCTTCGAGAACCGATCTACCACCACGAACACGGAGTCCATGCTGCGTTGTGTTCGTGGGAGGCTAAGGATGAAATCCGTAGAGATGTCCTCCCAAGGGCCTTCAGGGATGGGCAACGGGGCGTAGAGTCCCGTGTTTTGCAATGGACCCTTGGAGGTTTGACATATGTGACATTGCTAAACCATCCTTCCGACATCACGGCCTAGATGAGGCCAAATAGGGCTGTAAATGGGTCAGCGGACCCGATGGGGTACCCAGACCCAACCCATTTAGACCTGACCCAGACCCGACCCATTTGTTAAATGGTACGGGTCTGGGTCCAAGAACTGACCCGGTTGCTAAACGGGTTTGGGTCTGGTTTCCTTTATATTAGGCTCGACCCGACCCGACCCGACCCGACCCGACCCGAACCCATTTAGTAAGTGGGCGGGTTTGGTCTATGTTTCAAGGGACCCGTCTAGCCCAGACCCGTCCAGACCCGATTTTAAGCCTTGTTAAAATGCTTGCATACTTGATCCAGACCTGGACCCATTAGACCCGACCCATTTATAAATGGGTCTGGGTGGATCTCCCTCTACTAGACCCGGACCCATTTATAAATGGGTCTGATGGGTTGACTTGGACCCGACCCGGACCCACCTATTTAGTAAAAGGGTCTGGGTCTAAAATTTGGACCCAGACCCGTTTAGTAAATGGGCGGGTCTGGTTTTGACTAAACTCGCCCCGAACCCGACCATTTACAGCCCTAAGGCCAAAAGTATTGTTCTTCTATCAGGGCCTTCGTCGTGTCACGACTCAAATGGCCTCCAAGTCCACCACCATGGAGCTCAAGTATAATCTTGTCATGTAAGGAGCACCACGGGATGCACAATCGATTCCCATGGAACAAGAACCCGTCTTGAATATGGAATTCGCCAGGATGGACTCCTGTGCTTTGAGCCTAATCATCCTTAAAGTCATAATCTTCTGCATATAGCTCCTTGAGGCAGTCAAAACTGACAACCTCGGTACTCGTGGTGACGAGAAGAGCGGCTTAACGACTTGGTGCATCTGCAACCTTATTCTGCTGGCCCAATTTGTGCTTCAACACGAATGTGAACTCCGGTAAAAATGAAATCCGCCTGCATGCACACGACTCACGTTAGTTTGGCTATTGATTAACTTCAAAGCCTGGTGGTCTGTATATAGAACAAACTCCCTCTGAATGAGGTATTGTTGCCAATGCCGAAGAGTTTGTACCACATCATACAACTCGATCTCATATGTAGACCATTTCTTCTTCGCATCACTAAGTTTCTTGCTGTAGAAGGCCATAGGCTTGCCTTCTTACGATAAATTGCACCAATACCCACGTATGATGCATCACAGTCCACTTCGAAGACCTAATCAAAACTTGGTAGAACCAAACATGGGGTGGATGGTAACCGTTGCTTGATTTCAGCAAAACTTCTATCGGCTTCATCGGTCTATTGGAACTGGCCCTTCTTCATGCAGTCAGTAATAAGTGCGACGATGGTGCTGAAATCTCTGACAGACCGACGGTAGAAAGTGGCCAACCCATGAAAACTATACACTTGAAGGATGTTGGTTGGAGTAGGCCATTCACGGATGGCCTTAACCTTGTCTTCATATTATTCGAATGCCAGTGGAAGATACCACAAAGCCCAGAAATAACAGATGGTCTGTCAGGAATTGTATTTCTTCAAATTCAGATACAACTTGTTGTCTTGTAACACTTGGAGAACCTGCTTGAGATGCTCGATATGTTGTAACTCGTCTTGACTGTATATCAAGATGTCGTCGAAGTACACCACGACAAACTTACCTATGAACAACTTCAAGACTTGGTTCATGAGGCGCATGAAGGTACTTGGGGCGTTTGATAGGCCAAAGGGCATAACGAGCCATTCATATAGCCCCTCTTTGGTTTTAAAAGCTATTTTCCACTCGTCACTGGGCCATATTCGGATTTAATGGTACCCGCTGCGCAGATCCAGCTTGAAAAACACTCTAGAACTCTCCAACATATCCAGCATATCATCTAACCGGGGTATAAGAAATCTGTATTTGATGATGATCTTGTTGATCGCCCGGCTATCAACACACATTCGCCAACTACCATCCTTCTTTGGCGTCAACAATGCCGGCATTGCACAAGGGCTCATGCTCTCCCTCGAAAGCCCATTTTTCAACAATTCTTCAACCTGGCCTTGGAGGATTTCACTCTCTTTCAAGCTCAAATGGTAATGCGGGCGGTTGGGCAAACTAGCTCCAGGGATAAGATCGATGCGATGCTGGATATCCCTCATTGGCGGCAAACCATCTGGTAGTTCTTTCGGCCATATGCTTTTGAATTCATTCAATAAGGGCTTTAGAACTGGGGGTATGTTCGAAGACTTTGAGTTCTCACCCTTCACAATCATGGCGTAAATTATGCCAGTTTCTTTAGATTCTTTCACAAATTCTCTTATGGCAAGGAGAGTACTCCCCTCCACTTTAGAAGCTTTGGGGTGGCTCTCCAGTGCCATAGGAGCCAAAATCTTCTTGCGTCCATCTTTAACAAATATATAAACATTGTCCCTCCCACTAGGGCTGTCAACGGCACGGATCATTATCCGTATCCGATCCAGATCCGCTCCGATTTAATTGGATTCGGATCAATAATCAGATCATCGGGTCGGATACGGATACCTAAAGATGATCCGTTTAATATTCAGGTCGGATTCGGATCAACCTTGATCCAGCCCGTTAACGACCCGACCTTATTAAAAAAAAAAAAAAGCCGTCTCTTTCGTCTCTACTCTCCACGCACGAGCATCTCTCTCTCTCTCTCTCTCTCAGATATCGGGTCGGATCATAATCGGATTGGAAACGGATTTCAAAAAATTTAAACGGGTCGGGTTCGGATCATATACTTGTGATCCTAATCTGATTCGGGTCGGATATATTCTTAATCGGGTTGGATACGGATCAACACTGATCCGGCCCGTATTCGACCCGTTGACAGCCCTACCTCCCACGATGAGTTACATCACGGTCTGACTGCCACGGCCGACCGAGGAGCATGTGACACGCTTCCATATTGACCACATCGCATAACACTTCTACCAATGGAAAGCGAAATAACATTGCTTGGTTACCTTAGTGTCGTCGACTTTCTTGATCCAACCAATGGAGTATCGGGCTGGATGTCTTGTCGTTGCTAATCGAAGTTTGTCCACCATAACCTTGGACATTGTGTTTTCGTTGCTTTTGCTATCAATAATGATGTCGCAAATCTTCCCGTTCACTGTGTAACGAGTACAAAAGATGTTGTGGTGCTGAGGATGCGTCTCTTTCCTAGGAGTGTAGCATAGACGTCTCACGACCAAGGACTCACTATGGTCCTCAGGCAACCATTCTGTGCCATCTCTATCCTCCTCAACGGATTGTTCAAACTCTTCATTCTCGGGCTCTCCTTCCACTAGTTCATCTTCAACTCTCCCATCATTAGTAGTTAGATTGGCGGTGGGGCATTGAGGGCATGTGTTGGACAAGTGGCCCAGGTGGCCATCACGAAAGCAATTGTTCGGCCTTGGCCAAGCATACGGATTGGGAGCCCGAATTGGGCCTGCAGTGACAGGTGCTGCGCATTGAGGTTTAGCAGGATCGCTCCCCATATCTCGGTTTGCGGTCGTTGGGGGCTGCGCACGTCCACAAACAGGCTCCTTTCCCTTAGACATGGATGCATCTTGTACGGAACCTGTTGTAAAGACACAAGTCGGCGGATAGGAGCGTGCAGGAACTTTAGCAAGTTGGGCCTCTGCGCGATTGACTAGTTGTACAGCCTCTTTCACAGTCCAGATTGGAAGTAATTGCACTTAGTCTTGGATCGCGGGTCTTAAGCCGCCGATGAACCTCGCGGCTTTCTGGGAATCTGTCTTAGATAAGTCGTTTTGCGTGGTCAATCTGTTGAATTCTGCTGTGTACTAATCGACAGTCCGATTTCCCTGTTTACAATTATGGTATTGCTAGAACAATACATGCTCGTAATCCCAGGGTAGGAATAGAGACCAAAGAAGTTGCCTCATTTGTGGTCGTGACCGGATGAGTATCTTGTTTTGACGGGTTCGGAAAGGTTGCAACTGCTTTCACCATGCGGAGGCTCCCGACTTCAATTTATACACGACTAGCTTAACCTTCTTATCCTCTGACACATTCATATATTTAAAGAAGTTCTCAACTTCCGCTAGCCAATCTAGAAATTTTTCAATATGCAGTAAACCATTACAAGCAGGAAGTTTAGCTTTACTTCCGTAGTCTCTCTCGGCATGGCTCACACGATCGTTTCCGTGTGCGGGTTCTTGAACAAGGAGGCCCTTGACGTCCTCATCGCTAACGTCCGAGTCCTCTGGAGCATCCCTGTGATTTGCTGCTGGAAGTGCTGGACGAAATACTGGATTGTTCTGTACAGTGAGCACCAGCGGTGGAGTGTCGCATTGGGCTTGGGGCAGGGCCAACGAAGCCGCGATCCGATTGAGAGTTGCTTGCAATCCTTTCATAGACAACTCAATCGATCGTTGGAGAACATCAATCCTCTCCGCAAGATACTAAATCCCATGAGCACCATCAACGGGATGGTGGTCTCAACCGTCGATAGAAGCCATCTTCCCGAGGGTTTTCCTCGCTCTGATACCAACTTGGCGTAGGCGTAGACGTGATGAGATCGAGCACCGTCTCTCTCACGTGATAAGCACTCCGAATCCACGGAGCAACCAAGAATCCTTGACTGGTCTTCCTTGAATCCACAAGGGAACGCTCGAATCCATGAGCAATGAGAGTAAAATTCAGAGATTTTATAGAAAAGATGATTAATGAAATTGTTTAACAATGAAAATAAAAGAGTTTAAATACTCTAAAAACCCATGAAACCCTAGAAACGAACTTAGAAAGAGTTTGGAACGAAAACGGAAAGAAAACAGTAAAATTCGGAAGTTTTCGCAAACTTTCTGTGCAGGTCGGGCGACCGAAATCCCTAAAAAATGTCCAGAGAGCAAATTGGAATTTTCCGGACAGTTTCGGGTGACCGAGTGTAACTTTCGGGCACCCGAATTGGGTGTCGGGTGAGTGGTTCGGGCGACTGAACTTCTCAAAATTTGTCCAGTGAGTTTTACGAATTTTCGGGATCAGGTTTGGGCGCCCAATGGTTCTGGTCGGGTGACTGAACTATGCAGGAACTAGGCAGGCTTCAAAGCTTCTTCTTGGACACTTTCCTCTAGTCCATTTGATCCATGTACGCATCATCAATCCCCTCTACATCATCTTTGCAGAAGTTTTTTTTTTCCTTAATTTTTTCCATATTAAATGGTCTGGCTCTGCTAATCCTAACTGGACAAGCTCTCTATGATTTCTCAACCTATTTATGGAAACCTACCATGTGAACTTTCAAGAATTTCAAGTTACAGAAACTCTGTTTTTGTTATTCAACTTTTAACCTTGAAAACTTGTGGTCTATCGACTTCGAAGTCTAGTTTATATTCAATTTCCAATATGATTCCAATGTAATTTTTGGAATGAATTTGAGTGCTGTGTATTGGAATTTTATTGTCATATGTTCTAATTCAATAACTATTTGAATTGTTCTTTTTTCACTTGTTTTCATCTATCGCATTCATACATTTTGTCGCTTGTAATTGTTCTTTTTTCACTTGTTTTCATCTATCGCATTCATACATTTTGTCGCTTGTATTAGATCAGCTTTAGTGATGGATGTGTGCTCTTTTATGGATCATTTTGGAATTTCTCATAATTTTTTCTTGCCTGGCACACTTTCGAATTTTTTCTTGTGCTTGAATTTCATTTTAGGCTCCTGAATTTTATTGTTGATCCAAGGGGAAATTTATATGATACTTTAAGACCAGCCATGCTTTATGGGACAAAATGTTGGGCAGTTAAGGAACATCATCTTCATAGGATGGGTGTTGCTGAAATGAGGATGTTAAGATGGATGTCTGACAAGACAAGGATAAAATTAGAAATCAACGCATTGGAGGGAACTTAGGACTTACGAATAGCACCGATAGGTAATTAGATGAGGGAAAGTAGACTTAGATGGTTTGGTAATGTCCAATGGAGACCAAGAACTGCGCTGATTAGGAGTGAGTTGGTGCTAGTTGAAGGCTCTAAAACGGCAAGTGGAAGGCCAAAAAGGACATGGGTGGAGGTAATAAGAAAAGACTTGATGACCTGTGGTCTAAATGGAGTTATGGCCCTAGGTAGAGTAGAATGGCAGAACAAGATTCGTGTAGCTGACCCCAGTTAATTGGGATAAGGCTTAGATGCTGATGCTGATGATGATAATGGTCTAAGAGTATCTTAAAGTGTTGTTTACCCCAAGTTTAATGTTCATGTTGAAATTCTCTAATAATCTCTTCTTGTTCATAGCTATTTGATTTGCTCACATTTTGCTAAAAATTGGACAGTAAAATTTGTGTTTTCATAGTTTAATGATCTTATTGTAGCCCTGAATCCTGCTGATGAACTTCACATTTGTATGCAACTAAAACTTCATGAGTGGAGGAAGTTTGTCTGCATTTATCAACTTTCTGTGTCATTTAGAGCACTAGGATGCTAATATTACATTTATTGCAAGCAACATTCAAACAACAGTATGTCATGGGCCATATTCTTTGTTAGAATCTACTTTCTTTTAAAATTTAAGTCATTTTCTTCTCTAATTCTTCCTACCATGGTCTCTCTTGTCTGCCTTGGCATGCTTAATAATATCACCATCATAATTATCATTGAATACATTCTAGCGTTCAACTTTTTTTTGTATCTCTTAACGGGATCCATGCAACTCGTGTTGAGCCTTAAATGTTTGAGACGATGTCAGATGTGGCCTGATCTGATTGCGAAGAGCAAGGAAGGTGGGGCAGATGTTATTCAAACTTATGCATTTTGGAATGGGCATGAGCCCATCAGAGGACAGGTATCTCATATGTTTTCTTGTCTGGGCCTTAGATTCTTAGATCATATACCATGTATGATTGTTTGGGGTCTTATTTTGGCTTTGCTAAAATACAACCTTTTCTTTTGATGCTGCATGCAGTACAATTTTGAAGGAAGATATGATATCGTCAAGTTTGTAAAGCTGGTGGGCTCAGCTGGACTTTATTTTCATCTACGTATAGGCCCTTATGTGTGTGCAGAGTGGAATTTTGGGTATCCTCCGTTTCTTTCTAATACTATTTGTAATGTTAAAATCAACCCATAAACAAGAACTCCCATTGTTTTTTACCCCAACTTCTCCTTCATAGTTTCAATAACCTGGATCATGCAGAATGCGTTAGTACACCTAAAAAAAATAAAATAAAAATCAAAAGCATTTCCAAGCATTTCTTGACCTCTCTACCACACACACACTCTCTCTCTGCAAAAGAAATTTTCTTTTGAAATTTTGCAGGTAACTATTAATCATCCTTCTTTATTTGGAATGTGGTTGGTCGCAACGGACGTGGGATTTCATTTTATTTCATCGTGTTAATGATACTGGCCTAACCACATAAGTGATTCCCAAATGCATTTGAATGTTTCCTGTGCCTGCTATGTGCATTCAAGTGCGTGGCTTTTATTTGTCTTGTGTTTCTCATCTTTGATGATAACAGCATCTCAACTTGACAGGGTCACGGCTACCAGATGCTGATTAGAGTAAATAAATGATTGCATCTTTTCTTGATGATAAAACTTGATTTTCCTACACACACAAACTGATATATAAAATGTTCGGGCCATTCCCTAAGATAGTGTTCTTGAGCAATGATTATATCGATATGAATGGTGCTATGTACCTTTCAGACTTGCCAAGGATCTATCCATAGTACATGCAGTATTATGCTCCTGATAAGGACAACCAGATCTTGCTTAGAGGAAAATTATATGGGACTTTTCATGTTAATTTGGTAGATGGATTTTGCAGGGGTTTCCCAGTGTGGTTGCGTGATGTCCCTGGCATAGAATTCCGAACCGACAATGAACCATTCAAGGTATTATGTTTGTCAAGCATGCATGGCATTTGCATCTGGGTATGTATGTTTGCAAGTAGGATGGAAAAGTTGCTTATGCCGAAATGCATGCGATCGAATGCTATGAAGCATTTTAATTTCTTTTCATTGACGTGGTGGGAGCAACTTATTGATGCTTCGTACCTCACTGTAAACAAATGATTTATGTTGTATGTCTTCCTTTCACTTCTTTTCTACATAGAAAAGCTAACTGTCTGAGAAATATGTTTTGGTTGTTTTTTGGGTTATATAGTAATAAGGAAAAGGCCCCAAAGCTTCAAGATCTATGTTACATCCCTATAAATGTAGCACTAAACGACACATATTAAAGGAAACCAAAAACCTTTGGGCTTGATTCTGGTTTGCATGCAATACCATTTATGAGATGGTGTTGACTCATTCATTATACCTGTGGTGTGCATTTATGGAATCCAGACTGTCCAAATTGTTGGCCGCTCTGTGGGTGGAGCATACAAAATCCAACCAATTTGAATGATCATAACCATCTTGTTTCACCCATTAAAATTGGAAAACAGACCAAATTATTTCTAGCCTCCATTTGATGGCCACTAATTGGATGGTTAGGGTCATTTGATCGATGTAATTTCAGGCTATGCTTCATCCACAATGGAACCCGTGACATGGATTGACGTGCCTGTATGCCAGATGTGTGACTGACTTCTATTTAAAAATGGCGGTGAATGCAAACCGAAGTCTTGTCCTTCTTTTTTAACAGTCATTGTGTTCTTAGGGGAACAGAATTCCAGGACTCTATGGAGCAGTGCTGTCTTCTGGTGTTGAGTACATGCTATTTTCAGTCCACAGTTATTGACCAGCTCCCAGAACATGAAGTTTATGCTTGGAGATGGTTAAAACTGAATATGGTGTTGACAATCATGACTAGCGTTTTTATTATTTCTCTTTTTTGTAGGGGGAGATGCAGAGGTTTGTTAAGAAGATGGTGGATCTGATGCAACAAGAAATGCTCTTTTCATGGCAAGGTGGTCCCATCATATTATTGCAGGTCGGAATAGTGTCTCTAGAATTCAGTTAAACATGAACTATTTGCTTAAAGGTTCTGAATTTCATGGTAGCAATGGTTGTTTTGGGAGCATCTGTGCACTTCTTTATCTGCCGTGGGTATTCATTATGGCTGGGTATTTAACTGAAAGGCTTAAATAGATTGAAGCTGTTTCTTTGGGACTAGGCATCAAGTGATGTGCTCATTATGTAGCCTTTTGAGTTCTTGACTAATATTCTTTGTGAATATTGTTCCTAGAATACAAGATTTTGAATAACATGAAGCAAATTTAACAGATAGAGAATGAATATGGAAATATCGAAAGTTCATATGGCCAGAGGGGGAAGGAGTATATTAAATGGGCGGCAAGAATGGCACTTTCTCTTGGTGCTGGCGTTCCGTGGGTCATGTGCAGGCAAACTGATGCTCCAGAAGATATCGTAATTTCTTCACCTTAGTTTTATTATGTCTTGTTTTCTTTTCCATTCCAGTTACTATTCCAGTTTGATTTGTGTTGGAATGGAAATCTGAATTGACAGTCACTAATTGTAAGCCTAAATCTATTGTCTAGCTTGGCTTTTATAGTGTTGGGACAGCTTATGTTAGTCTTCCCATCTTCTGGAAATACATGATGTATTTTCTTATTACCTCTTCATTTTCTTTCACAGATAGATGCGTGCAACGGATATTATTGTGATGGTTTCAAGCCAAATTCTTATAAAAAACCGGCGCTTTGGACAGAAGATTGGAATGGATGGTATGATGATGCCATATAATTGTTGTGTGTTCTGCTCCAATCTTGTATTTGTTTCTTATCTCCACTTAATGGTTCCTGTGGCAAGAGCATTTGTCTCACTTTCCAATTTCCATCCATAGACGCATGCACGTGCACACTGCACACACATGCGTGATTTTGCTCCATTAAGTTTCTCCAAAAGACAATTCAACTAGAGCAGCATCTGAGTTTGGGTTGCTTCAATATTTGGAAATATCTCCTCCAGTATACTATGCAGGAAGATAGGTTTTCCCAAGGCACTTTGTCATCACAGGATGTGATTAAACGCATACAAGCAGAAGTCAAGTAATTATTTGTCTTCTCGGTGCCCACAGAATTTTGGGAGACTATTTTGCTTAATTTGTTAAGATGACAACAGTCTCTCTGCAAGACGACATCAATACTTAGGACCAGGAGGATCCCTGCATTTTTATGCAATATTCATGGATATCTTCCCAGCAGATCTTGTGGTGGATGTCTTTGGTGGCCATAACAGGTCCATCATCTGCAATACTTTAAGACTTCAAAACACTGTTATGATGGAATAACTACTTCCATTACTATCTATACATTTGCTTAATTTAGAGCTTCTGCTCCTTTTGTGGAGGGAAATCGTCTCAGTGTCATTATGAGCCAGTAAAATGTCTCTTCACTCTAGAGATAGACAATTGGAAACAATCCCACATTATGATTTTCCCAAGTTAAGAGGAAACAAACTTTTTTCAAGTAAATAGATATAAGCAAGACTAAGACATTCCAAATCTTCATGAAATTCCAATAACCCAGTTGTTGCTCATTCCTTTTACAGTTTTACTTGTTTTGATTTTTGTTGTGATATTGTACACAATACCAGTTATGAATACTTCAATCTCTACTGATTCATGCGGTGTGGCCACTTCCACATCTACCATGATGCTTCATCTGACTGTTGATAATAGTTGAGGGGTATCAGCATTGGCTTCACCTTAGGTTGATTTTTCCACAGGTATACAACTTGGGGAGGGAGGGTGCCTCATAGGCCTGTTCAAGACAATGCATTTGCTGTAGCTCGTTTTTTCCAACGTGGTGGGAGCTATCACAATTATTATATGGTAAAATTGATGTGCAAGTTACAACTGGCTGCCTTAGTTACTTATAGAAAAGGGAGCTACTATGCACACCCACTGCCAATATACTCTTTCTTTGTCATTTTAATAATTCCATTTGACAAAGTAGTACTATTTTAGTAGCAAAATCAGGAAAGAAAGTGCATCTATCCAGGTGCACTATGCAGGTGGTTGTAGATATCAATTCCCTAAACATTGCTGTTTTGTTTTTGATATGAATTGAGTGGAACCGCACAATTGCATTTTCCAAATAAGAACTGTTGATAAATGCTTTTCTTATATTGATCTTCCAAAAAAAAAAAAAAAAAACTCTTCTGAAGCAATGTTGCAATCCTACCAATCACAAAACAATTATAGCGTTATAATCTGCACTAGTTGAGACAAATGTTTTTGTTTGTTATGTCATTTTCCACTTTTATGCTCAAAAGGGACATTTATTGTCATTTTCCACTTTTATGCTCAAAAGGGACATTTATTGTCATTTTCCACTTTTATGCTCAAAAGGGACATTTATTGTTTCAGTTCCTGTTTAATTATATCTAGCATGCCCTTAAGGTAATTTGATAGTTATACGGTAATGTCTTGAAATACTAAAATAGCAGAGAGATGTGCTCAAGATGAATGGAAGCCTGTGGTCTTGGTCATGGTTTCAAGACCAGGCTATCCAAATCAAGACTGTCTGAGCTGATCTAGTTCCTGTGGTTTGTGCCTCTCATTGTTAGATAGCCCGGAATAAGAATTAGCGGATTCATTTGGACTCGGCTTTGACATTCCCTAATTGAATTGCATAAGCCAAGGTAACCTTTTAATTCTATAGTTTGTGTAGAGATGAAAAAGAGAAGGAGAGAGGAAATATGAGAGAAGAAAACATTTTGGGTTAGGGTTGCACGTCCCCACCCTTCTATCCTTCATATTTAAGTACTAAAATGCAAAAATGGCAAACTTGCCCCTACTACATTAAATACAATGACTATTATATCCAAAGGCTACAAAGACTAAAAATAAGTGGGTCGTAGGCCCATAGGCCATAGCCATAACCTTCAACAAATTCTTTTTTATTTTTAACTAATAAAGAAATAATGGCTAGATGGCAGAATTGGCTGTGTCCAAATAAATGGCTGACCTGGGCACTTGCTGTGTTGTTGAGGCCGAGTTTCAGTCAAAAAGTTTTTTTTTTGGTAAAGCAAGCGAGGAATACTCTCTTGTTACTTACCAGGGCAAAGCCTGAAAAGATACAACAAGCGGGGTGAACCCCAGTTTCAGTCATAGTTCTTAACCTACAGGCAAAATTGCCAACCCATCTTTGGTGGGTGGTTCCACCAATCTTTACTGGTGCCAGTATATGGCAGTACACACATAGAAGGATGCACCTGTACATTTCCAAACACTTCATATTGACATTGATTAGTTAGCTTTCCAAGCAACGATGTGAGGGGTGGAAGGTTGACTATTTTGGAGGTTTAGCAACAGCTTCGAGAGCTTGAATATATCTTGAATTTCACTGTTAGTACTGTCCCTATCATAGATGTTGGATGTGAAATTGAATCATAAGCGAAAGATAGGTGCAGGACTTGTCCACTCCTATTGTTGTTGGTGTCAATTTCTTTACATAACTCCCTTGCATGGGAGCGGGGCAAAACATGTCAATACTTGCAGTGTGGTTATGTGTGTGTCTGTAAGAAATTAAATCCATCTGGTTGCTCTAGCATAAAAAAGGCATCAAGGTTTATTAGGTTAAGGCTGATTATTCTGGACTCTGGAGTGGTACGAAACAGCTAAAGAGGACGAGCAGCAGAAAAGTAATGTGGCTAATATAATAGTTTACATATTATTCTTTTTCCACGAATTTTGAGGAATGCAATTGGTGATGGTAAGAACAATAAGCTGATGTTTTCATGACCAAACTTCTTTGTGCCAAGGTGTCAAGACATCAAAATTGCTGTGAATGGTAAAGTATCCTATGCCAAGGTGTCAAGAGATCAAAATTTCTGTGAATGGTCAAGAACCCAGTTACTCCAATCCTGGGTGCTAAAGGATGTATAGTGTACATGCTAATGTATAGGGGCTTTTTCCTTAAAGTTTTGCACGTTATTCTGTATCCTCTTTTGTATCAGTTAAGTGTTCATATTTTTGACTGATAGAATAGATGAAGCCCCTGCTGAGAGCATATGGTGGTGTACCTGATTCTGTTCTCTCATATCTTCCTAACATGGTATCAAAGCAATAGGAAATTAGGATGCAAAGGTTGAGAAAGGATCTTTCCTCCTCGTTTTACCTCTAAAATCAAACCATCTTACTCAGCAACGCCCCCCCCCTGTGTATCAGTTAAGTGGATGAAGCCCCTGCTAAGATCTTGCTAACATGATATCATCGGATGTGAAGGTTGAGAAAAGATCTTTCCTCCTCTTTGTACCTCTAAAATCAAACCATCTTACTCGCCAACGTCCCAACAACATTTAGCTGTCTCCCTCTCCTTCTCTCTCTTTGTGCGTGTCCGCGAGCGCGTGTCAGCATAGAGTAAGCCTGGTGGGTAGCATTTGGAAGGACTTTAAAATTTCTTTGGCAATTTCATAAAGCTTTTTGGATGGTTTATGGTGAGTCTTCATGTAAGTTCAAAAAAGTACACCCCCCCCCCCCCCCGCGCGGCATAGAGAGAGTTTGGTGAGTCTAACATCTATCCAGAGGGTCGAGGCCTATAGCATTCACAAGGGCTTGATTGTAAGATTTCTTTTGTGATTATTTATTTTAAAACATGGTTTGTGGTGATTTCCTTTAAATCTGCTTGTAAATTTGAAAAAGGAGACTCTCTCTTTCTCCATAGAGCGAGTCTGTTGGGTCTAACATCATAATAAGAGGGTAGAAGCCTATGGCATTCGGGAAGCATTTATTCTTATATTTCTTTGGTAGTTCTTTTTTTTTTTTTTTTAATGATTTTTTACAGTGAGTTCTTTTATATCTTCATGTAAATTTGGAAAAGTTCAGTTCTAATTTTCTAATGCTTTTGTGTGTGTGTGTGTGCGCGCGTGCGCGCGCGCGCGTGTGTGTTTGGGGGGGGGGGGGGGGGGGGGGGGGTTCTATTTGTTGCATGGTTGGTTGCTTGTAGATGTTGAGACACATTGCCACAAAGATGACAGATGTTTTTTATTGATTCGTTGAGAATCTACTCCATAGTGAGTTTGGTTTTTTGAAAGTATATTTATACCACCCTTTCTTTTCAGTTTTCTCATCATAAGTCCAGCTCTGTTAATTGGGAACATTAAGTTTTATCTCCTGGTTATTGTTAATCGTTTAGGTCCTTTGAGGCCTAAGATTCACTGTTGAGGACCACCGTCACGGACATATGGAAGTGAAGCATCTCTGTTTCATCAAACTGAAACCCCTAAAAGAGGAAACATTCTGTCCAGTCACACTGCTGAGAAGCCTCATAGTTTGTGCATAAGACCGAGATCATTGACTGATCTCTCAAAGCACAAGGGTAATTCTTTCAGAGCCTTAAGACAAACAAAACTAGCTGCTGGGAACTCTAGGTCAAGGGGAATCTCCATGACAAAGAAATTGAAACAGAACTCCACTGTTCAACGGTGGAATTGAGACAGTTAATCAGGCAGAATTATCAAATGTTAAGATTCCTATAATGGTTTGCTACAATTTTGATTTAAAAGGTTGCAGAACGATCAATAGATGTTGATACTCTTGAATATCTGATTCCAAATTAATCAGCTAGAAAGTGAATTATTGAATTAGTTATTGACCATGTAAGTGGCATAGGTCCAATACATAATAGTTAGCACATTACATAAAAGGGTTGAAATAGGAGAAAAACTCTGGGCAATGAAGATGCGGTTGAGCATGTATAAATGAGTGGCATATCTTCTCTTCCTTATTCTTATCCTTTATCAGCATATTTATCTTGTTCCAAAGTGGTTATAATCATGTTGCATTTCCATCCTTAGCTGCCTCCATTTGCTTACTTTGTTTGGTATATTTAGCTGATGTGTCTCTTATCTTTCGTGTTTTCCTTGGTTACTGGCAGATATATCTCCTATCTTTCGTAATTTTCCTTGGTAACCATGCTTATCGGTGTGGATTAATATTTGAGACCGCATTCTTTCCCAACCCCATTAAGAAAATCATTGAATTGTGCGATGTGTGTGTTTCAGTGTTAGTTCTTGCAGCCATTATTTAAGCATCATTGAAATCCATGTTTTCATCCTTCTACCATTGACTGATTTGCAAACCCAATGCATCAATAGGCTAATTAACAGTTTTCTTGCTAAATCTAACAGTACTTTGGGGGAACAAACTTTGGCCGGACTTCTGGTGGGCCGTTCTATATAACCAGTTATGATTATGATGCTCCTCTTGATGAATATGGTGCGTGACACTATTCCTGCCTTTAAAAACAGAACTTGATTTCTCAGTTGCATTCCAATTTCACCTCTGGTATTATTAACTTTTTTCTAATGATTAATTCATTTTTTCAGTTTATTTAATTGACATGTTCATTTGTCCGTTTATTTTATGACATCTACACTTCTTTCTAGGCCTGCTGAGCCAGCCTAAGTGGGGGCATTTGAAGGATCTACATGCAGCTATAAAACTCTGTGAACTGGCTTTAGTGGCTGTTGATGATGCACCAGAATATATAAAATTGGGGCCAAAGCAAGAGGTGGCAACTAGCTACTGATACTCATTACTCATTAGTTCATTAAACTGTTCATGCTAAATACGGAATATCTATTTGATTCAATTGGCATTTTCTGGTATCATTTTCTTAGAACCATATGAGTAATTCAAATTAATTTCCCAAAGTAAAATGATCATAAAAGGCACTTTCTATTAAGCTTTTGAAAATTTGTTTTCACTGGTAGAATGATCTGTCATCCTCCGATGTGCCCCATTGGATAGAAGTTTTACTTAGGGAAGAGGTCAAGGTCCATTAACAATATTTTCATCTTTGGAGAAAAGTGGTGCTTCTTATTCTTTGCTGATGAGGATGACTACAGTTGAAATCAAAGTTTTCTTTTTTACCCATTCAAAATTTGTTACATCTTTTATCCTCCATGAATGGAAACTATATCAAGGGTCCTGTTGTCTTAGAAGATGAAAGATGGACTAAAAACTTAAGGAAATGATATTTGCACCCCCTATCACCTCTTATTCATTTCTGATTTCCAAGAAATAGCAAATCCAAAAGTTCTTTTTTTTTTCTTTTGAAAAATGTAAATTCAAAAGAATGAAACAACAAAGAGGGTGTATGTTTCACAAGGGGGCTGTGAATTTCATCTCCAAAAATTTAGCACTATCTGTTTGAAAACTAATATTTTGCCTAATTTAGAATATAATATGGGCAGACATTATTTGAATTATCACTGTCCTTGAAATATATTAGTTATTTCTTGGATTATTATATTCTTCACCACCACCACCACCATCATCATCATGCCTTGCCCCTGCTATTTAGGGCCGGCTCTATGATCTTGTCTCAAATTGTTATATTAGCAAGGAATATAATAACAAGAATAATTTGCAGAATGTTTCCAAGAAAAAAAAATCCAATGCTAAATGCTGAATTTTTTTGGAATTACTTCCATGCAGATAAATTATTGTTAGGATGCTGTTTCCTTGCTTTTACTGCTCCACTTTTAATCTTTAGTGATTTGTATTGAACACCTGTTGAAACTTGGAATCGCCTTCTTCAGGCACACGTCTACCGTGGTTCTAGTCACGCTGAAGACCTGAGCTCAAGCCTGTCAGGAGATGAGATCTGCTCTGCGTTTCTTGCAAATATTGATGAACATAATTCGGCTAGTGTGAAATTCCTTGGTCAAGTTTATTCTTTACCACCATGGTCAGTCAGTATATTACCAGATTGTAAGAATGTTGCTTTCGATACTGCCAAGGTAACACTCTAACCTTTGGCTATAGTTCTTTTTCTTTCCAATTTGATTGTACCTGTACCATTGGATCTTTCCTGAAGTGAACAGGATTGTAATTGTGTTTTTGTTGAATCTGATCCATAGCTGCCAGATTGTCAAACTGACACATAATACTTACCAAAGAAATGATGAAATGCAGCACATGTGGGATGGCTCAGTAGTTATTAGGGGAAATGAGTTTCATACAGTTTTTAAAACAGCATGACAGATGGGAATGCTCATAAAATTGGTTTTAAAAAATTTCAAGATGCTTGTAGATGAACATTGAGGATTTTCTACTCTGTGAAACAGTTCCTAATTTCAAAACTAATGCATGTAAATTCCCCAAACAAGTTCTTTAAATTTTAAACATGGAGATTTCATGTTTCTGGAGATTTTGGACTCACCTTAGGAACTGTTTTGTCAATGTCTATATATTTTCTGGTAATGATGATTTAATCTTATGATTAATTAGTGTGGCACACTACATATGTTATGTTGCAATGTACATCTTAACATACTTACTGATTGAACATTGTCTATTCTTCTAATAGAGATCTCAAACTCATGCATATGCTATTTCTTCATTGATGTTTGTATGAGCAGTACGCATATGTTAGTCTTTCTATAGTTGCACCTGTGTGGTAATTTTTTATTTGTTTGTTGATACTTTTGTATATTGTACCCAACATCGTTTAATAGAATTAATAACATTCTCTACAAAATTTTCATGGCATGAGAGTAGCATCCTAGAGTTGACTCCTTTCTTGATGTGGAAAGTGACCTCCGCTCTACAAACTCATTTATTGGACTACCCAATGTACGCTGACGTATATATTCATATTGACATATCACTTCTGACTGTTTTAGTGAAATTTTGTTTTTTTTTGAAGGTTAACAATTTTTTTATATTTTTTTATTGAAAAGCCGCTAAAAAAAGTGGAAAAGAATACAACCCAAAAAAGATTTACAACCCAAGCATGGAACCCACTGCTTCAACATTTACATGTTTCACCCCAGAAGCCCAAGCTAAAACATCTCTTTTAGAATTCTACACTGTCTCCTCTCAAGGATGTTGCTTACCTTGGAAACAATGCCTTTTTCACTCAATATTCCAAAGAACTGCCATTATGACCAAGCACCACACCGCTAAGCCGACCATAGAAAAATTCATACGTGCCATGCCTTGAGTAACTCTTCCGTTGATAACGGCATTACCCAATCCACCCCAAAACATGCTAAAAAGACGGACCAAACTTTCATTGCGAAGAAACAATGAATGAACCGGTGATATATTGATTTTGCCTCCCTCATACACATAAGGCAGATATTGGGAAGTGTCATGGCCCTTTTCTGAAGGTTGTCAATCGTTAGTATTCTCTTTCTACCCACCGGCCACACAAAGGAGGCCACCTTAGGGGGAGCTCCATAGAACCAAATTTGTGAAAGAACTCTATCCTAGGTAGGCATGAGGATGGCCGAATTAGCTTGTAGAAGGATCAAACTGAAAATTTTCCGGATGAACCACCTTTCCAAACCAAAGCATCCTTGGAACTGGGAGATGGATAAAAGTGAACACGCCGCTCCAATAGTTTAGCAGATTCCGCATCCTCATCATCTGAAAGATCCCTACGACTAGGAGGGCACTACACATCAGTTGCCCCATTCCTAGAAAAACACCCGTCAACCATAACATTTCTTGAGAAGGAAAATCTAACCCCAATGATCTTTCTCTGCACCAAATATCCTCCCAAAACTGAATCTGAGAACCATCTCCAAGAGAAAACGTGACCCCACGCTTGAATAGGGGCCCTATAGAAATAACGGCCCTCCAAATCCCCGAAGCATGACATGATACACCAATGTATTTTTTATTTCCCACCCCCCTGGTTGGACACCATACTTGGAAGCAATAAGTTCTCTCCACATCTTGCCCTCCTTTGATCTGAACCTCCAATGCCATTTCCCAAGCAAAGCTGCATCCATCAACTCCAATACTCTAATACCGGCCCCTCCTTCGTTGATCGGTTTGCATACCTCTTCGCAGTTGAGAAGGTGGAACTTGTGCTTCTCTTCCACACCTTACCATAGAAAGTCGTGCCTCAAATTTTCTAACTTATCCAGAATACACTTCAGGCATTCAAATAATGGCACAAAGTAGATGGGAAGGTTAGACAGGGATGCTTTGATGAGTGTGATTCTCCTTCCTAATGACATATGTTATCCTCATGGGAATTTGAATAATGACATGATTTTTTTTTTTTGAAAGATAACGAATCTTATTAATGAAAAAAGAAAAGAAAAACACAGACAAAAGGAAACCTAAATTGCTGAGGAAGCGATCCAGCTACACTCCTAGAAACAAAAGATTACATCCCTTTAACTTGTCATCATTGGTTGCCCATTCGACTAAAAACTTCCTGGCCCTTTGGGCTACGGACTCCGCCGCATTACTCTCCCTGCGGAAACACCTCCCGTTTCTTTCTTCCCACACGCACCACCATACAACTGCTATGGACATCCTCCAAAGCCTTTTTGGATGATTACCCATCTCAACCCCGTGCCAGGCCATTAAAAGCTCCCCATAATGGAACGCACCAATTCATCTGAAAATGGGATAGGATATCTGTCCAAATCTGAGAAATGAAGCTACAATGGCCAAACAGATGGTCCACCGTTTCCTCACTTCTCATGCAACACAAGCATATGTTCGTGATACACATTCCCCTTTTCCGTAGGTTATCCACCGTAAGGACCTTCTTGATACCAACTAGCCATCTGAAGGCAGCAATCTTTGGAGGGATTCTATACTTCCAAATCTGAGCCGTCATCGCCTGATCCGTCACCGTATTGTCCTTGCTCAAGACATCATAGAAATATTTGACTGTGAAAAGGCCCGACTTTTCGAATTTCCAACAGATATTGTCTGAGGCAGTTAAATCCGGCCGTAGAAGGTGAATGCGACTAAGAAGGGCCACGTACTCATCGACCTCCTTGTCTCTCAAAAATCTTCTACGCTGAGGTTCCCATGCCAACTCTCCTTCAGGGAAAGAGAAAGAATCAGCTACCCTAACTTGCGGATTCGGAGCTAAACAATATATGTGCTGAAAATTGTCTTTCAACTGAGCTTCTCCCACCCAAATATCCTCCCAAAAAAAGAATACGCTCACCATTCCCCAAGACGAACCTCATACCTTTCATCACCTCGGAATTGATCTCTAAAACGCCTTTCCAAAGAGCCGAAGCCCTATAAGTGGTCGATTCTCTTGTCCACCAGCCACCGTCTACATTCCTGTACTTTCCTTTGATAATGGTATTCCATAACTCTCCTTCCTCAGTTCCCAACCTCCATGAAATTTCGTTGTTAACGGTAAAAGAAAATACACGTTCATATAATACATGGGAATTTGTTATCCTCATCTAATTTATTTTTGAATCATCTTTTTTATTTCTTAATTTGTCCTCACAAGAAATCTTTCCAAAGAAAAAAAAATAATTTGTCCTCACGCGAAACATATTGCCTGTGGTCATGCAAGGATATACTAGGAATTAAACATTGTAGACCTATAATCAAAGGAATACCAAATAACAATCTTTAATATGCTAACCTGAGAAAGAGGAAGAGCATTTATTCACAAAATGACAAAACCAGCACTGGCTTGAGACTCTCTCTCTCTCTCTCCAATGTTTCTTTACGTTTGTCTCTTTCTAATTTTATCATTCACAAGTTAAATATTCATGTAGTATTTAATAAAAGATGGTTTGGTTATGCTTATTTCTGATGTATCTTGTCCAGGATTTGATCGACCTTTGTCCCCCCCCACCCCCCCGAAGATTAGGATTTAATCTACTGTCAACCACAAGCTGAACACCTTATTCCTGATCATTTTATATTGCATTGACTGGCTCTTAGTAAGTATCATTTGCATGTTAGGAAAGAGCTGATGGTGCCTGAATCTGAGAGTAACTTTCCTCTTGAAACTAGCTAAACAATAGAACACCTACCCTCATTCAATTTAAGGTTATGAATATGGACACTGAACTCATTTTCACATTTATGATGAGAAGATGATCTGAATAAGCTGTAAAACGTTTAGTTAAGTATATTTCTGCAGATGTTACCTCATCATTTCTAACTACTTCCTGTATATAAATGACTTCTTAATGTAATTACATTTTTTCATCACTATCGATGATTAGAGATGTTCCACTAGTCCGTATCTGCTCCTTGGACCCACACTTCTCTAACATAAAAAAGAACCATACTCATTTCATTACAAACTGGCTTCTATGAGTAAATAACTCTTGCTACGCATGTTTGTTCCAGGTTGGGGCCCAGATTTCCATCAAAACAGCTGAACTTGGTTCTTCTTATTTTTCGAATATAACTGAATCTGGATACCAATTACTTCGTGAGGATCGTTTGATCTCCAAGACCTGGATGTCTTCAAAGGAGCCGATTGGTGAGTGGGGTGAGAACAATTTTACTGCACAAGGCATACTAGAGCATCTAAATGTGACAAAGGACACCTCTGATTACCTATGGTATGTTTGCAGGTATGTTAGTGCTTAAATTCTGAATCACTTGGAATAAATTTCATTGTTAAACCGATTGCATGTGTCCTTGTTTGTTAGGTTAGTAGATGTATTTAAAGAGTTGGTGAAAGGATATCTTTTAGCCATTTATTCAGTTTGTAGTTTATTTCCTGATGAATTAAGCACATTCTTGAGGTAGAATTATCAACTGGTAATTAGAATTTGAGAATGGAGCCTCGTTATAGTACTGACTTGGACATACGTATTTGCATCCTTTGTTTCAAGGCCTCGTGCATCCATTTGTGGAGGTAAATCTCAGCGACCTAGTTGACCTGAGGAAGAAGCATAAGAAGAAAAAGGAGAGGAAGAAGGAGAGGAAAGAAGGAAGAGGAAGTGGGCTGATGCAAGAGGTTAGAGAAAAGAGTGGGAAAAGGGTGAAAGTGGAGGAGGGAAGAAGAAGATGAAAGAGGGAAGTTGTAAAAGGGAAGAGGAAGCCCCATGTAGCTGACGGGGACTCGGTACGTTCATCATCCTCATCATCTAAGCCTTGTCCCAACTAATTGGGGTCGGCTACATGAATCCTTCTCTGCTTCACTCTATCAAGGGCCATAACTTCAGTTAGACCGTAGGTCATCAAGTATTTTCTTACTACCTCCACCCACATCCTTTTGGGCCTTCCCCTTGCCCTTTTAGAGCCTTCAACTTCTGCCAACTCACTCCTTCTAACCAGCTTAGTTCTTCGTTTCCACTCCACATGACTAAACTATCTAAGTCTACTTTACCTCATCTTATTGCCTATTGGTGCTACTCCGAAATTCCCTCGAATGCATTCATTTCTATTTCTATCCTTGTCTTCACACTTACCCATCTCAACATCCTCATTTCAGCTACACTCATCCTATGGACATGTTGTTCCTTAACTGCCCAACATGCTTTTGCGTAAAGCATGGCTGGTCTTATGGTCATCCTATAAAGTCTCTTTCAATTTGAGTGGTAAATGATGACCACATAAAACTCTAGAGGCACATCCCCATTTCTTCCACCCCGCTTAAATTCTATGAGCAGCAAGCCAACAACCTTCTCAATCTCTCCACACTCATGAATTATCGATCCAAGATATCAAACGTAGTCATTTTAGGAACTTCTCAGTCAACAATCTTTACTAATTTCTCATTCCCACTCCTATTGTTACTAAAATTACACTTCATATACTTTGTCATAGGTGCCTTTCAATAAACTAAAAAATGAGCTCTGAAAATTAATTTAATTGCTGAAAACTTGGAGTGTTGAATTGTAATTTGGAAATAATTTTAGGGATATTTTAATCAAGAGTGAAAAGAAATTTTAATGCACCACCACTTTTAGCATTCAACCTTCTGCCTTCAAAATTAAGTGAAGGGAGGGGAGTTGAAAAAAAGCCCATATTTTCAGTGAAAATTAATTTAAACACTTAATAAGTTGGATTTGTCAAATGATCTAAATCAGTGAAAATCACTGGAAATATTAAATTTCAGTGGTAAGTGCTAAAAATAAGTTCTATAAAATGGTCCCTCAGTTTGACTAATTTTAAATCCTTTAGATTCTAAAGCATCTCTCCATAAATATACCTTTGTGTTTACGCCCTCTCGTCTTGTTAATCAAAACTATGCCATCTGCAAACAACATACACCATGGTATCTCTTCCTGCAAATGCCTCGTTAATTTTTCCATAACCAATGCAAAAAGTTACAAGCATAATGTCGACCTCTGGTGCAAGCCTATATTAATTGGGAACTAACTTGTCTCTCCTCTAGTGGTCCACACATTTTTTATTGCTCCCTCATACATATCTTTAATCATGTTAATATATCCTCTTGAAACTCTGTTCTCTCCTAACACCCACCGGGTCAACTCTCTAGGGACCGTATTTTAAGCTTCTCTAAGTCAATAAAGACCATATAGAGATCCTCCTCTCCCTACATTTCTCTATCAATTGTCCAAGTAAGAAAATAGCTTTAGTGGTAGATTGTAGTCAACTTGTTGATTGTAATCAACCTATGTAGTAGACTATTAGATAGCGCTTGATTGTAATCAACCTATGTAATAGTCTATAACGTTGTGCCTATGGGTGGAGTGGTAGATTATAATAGTTTTATACTTTCATTGCTAGTCCCTAGCTTGGTTAAAGGAGGGTTGAGTTAGGTTGGCAGCTGGCGTCAAACTTATGCCAAAACTTCCAACATGAATCCGAAAATATGACTCGGCAGGTTATAATAAAAAAATATGACGAAAATAATAGAATATGATGTAAATAAAAAATAATTTTGACGCGCTTAATCAACCTGGGACTCAGCGGGTTGACTCGACCTACTAATTGTTGGAAAACTATTGATTATAATAAAAAATGATAAAAGTGCTAAAAAAAATCTTTTTGGCCTGCCTATTTGACCCGGGAATCAGTGGGTTGATCTGATGTGAGACTGAGTCCCAAGTTGGCTTGGTTGAAAACCAAGGATTAGATTGGTTTGGAATCAAACCCAAGAGTTAGAAAATCTTGGTTAAAGATTTCCTAGGAATTTTAGGACGTGTCTGTAGGGTTTATAAGAAGGATTGCTCCAGGATGTAGAAGGCTCACTTCTCTGAATTTTTGAGTTCTTGGATAAGTACTTGTAGCTAGTGGAGAGATTTCAATTTCAACAATTTGTTTGTCCCTCTCCATTCCAATATTCTTATATGATGAGCTTATTCTATCAATTCTAGTTAAAGTTTTAAAACTTGTCCAATAACTCTCGGTATAGTCTGAGTCGCATCAGCTTTGGTCTGAAACGAAATGAATCACCAGGTCGATACAGGACTAGAATCAACCGATATGGACTGAAAAGGACGAGTCGGGGTGAATCACACTTCAAACCACTATTTAAAATCTTGATTCTAGTGATTTGGGCATTGAATTCCCATTATTTTTATTATTGGATTACATGATCATGTCCCGTTGGTTCAAGTTGTGCTTGACATAGATGAAGATGCTCCACAGGGTTCTAGAGTTTTTTTTTCTTCTTCTTCTCTTGGAAGTTGGAACTCCAGGCATTGAATTCCCATTATTTCTATTATTGGATTACATGATCATGTCCCGTTGGTTCAAGTTGTGTCTGAAATAGATGAAGATGCTTCACAATCAAGGGTTCTAGAGTTTTATTTCTTCTTCTCTTGGAACTTTATGATAAATAAACGTTAGCATCAATATTGACTTCCTCAGTATTTATGACTTGTAAAACCGTTAGGGACTGTTTGAGTTGCGGTAAAGCCAAAGAAGGAAAATTATGAACTTTTCCCATGATGGGGTGTTTCACCTTATTTGGATTGCAAAAGTAGTAGTGGATTCCACATAGCAATCATTACACTTCTCCTTAGTTGATTTCCGTACCACAATATATGAGGTGAGCATTCTCTTACAAAATGAGATCTCCGCTTGCTATTCAAACAAGATCCCCCAAAAAATGCATCCATGGTCCAGTGGTGCCATGGAATCCATCATTGGATAATAATTATTCTTTTCATTTGTTTTGTTTTCCTCAATCCAAACAGGCCCTTAGTGCCAGACATAATTGAATTCTTAGGAACAAATGCTATGACTATCTTTACATTTCAAATATCAATGGTAAGATTTTGGTTGCTATGTTAGTAACATTTGTGCCTTGCTTATACCTAATTCTAGTTACTGTTGACTAATGTGGATTTAACATCAATTGGAATGTAGAATAAATATTTCTGATGAGGACAGTTCCTATTGGGAGGCAAGTCAGGTTTATCCCAAACTCATAATTGACAGTGTACGTGATGTGGTTCGCATTTTTGTGAATGGTCAGCTTGCAGGTATTAACTCTTACCTTTTTTGTTTTTTGGGCTTTTTATTATAGTCTCCTTGTAAAATCCCAAAACTACTCCCACCTTCCTTACAAAAATAAATTAACAACAATACAACATCTTCTAAATGCAATATTGCTAAGACCCCCAACTCCTAAAGCCCTCTTTTAATCATCGAGGGAAGTGTAAAGGGATTGTTTGTGAGACATAGAGGGTTTTCTTTATGGCACAAACGGCACCATGCCACACTTTTGAGAGAACTAAGCCATTTATCATGTGAGGTTAAACTTGAATATGATTGAAAAAAGTTAGGTTGGTCCATGTATTTAAGTATATCTCGAGATTATATTGCATGTAGATTGTTGCTCATTCTTCCTATCCATCTTTCTCATCCATGCGAACATATGAGTGGAGCCACCTGATTTTTGAGCTAGTAATTGAAGATTATGAAAGACCAAGGAGAAGAATGCAAGAGAAGTTGGGAAAGAATGTGAGAGAGAGAAGGTTTGGAGATAGAGAGAAATAACGTGTCTTCTCTCTAGAATCTTATTCCTTATATATATATATATATATATATATATATATATATAGAGAGAGAGAGAGAGAGAGAGAGAGAGAGAGAGAGAGAGAGAGGGTTTTCATCTTATTACATCATAACACTCCACATAAAATATTTGTAAATAGGTCCACAAATACTCTATTTACAGAAGACACCCTACTAAACTAATATTCTATCACTCCCCCTCAAGTTGGTGTATGAATGTCCGTCATACCCAACTTGCAAGAAATTTCTTGCAACGTGAGAGAACTGAGAGCCTTTGTAAATATGTCTGCCAGTTTTTTTGTTGATTTTACAAATGGAGTAGCTAATAACTCGGAGGATATCTTTTCTCGAATAAAATGTAAATTAACCTTAATGTGTTTAGTTCGCTCATGGAAGATCGAGTCAGATGCAATATGAATAGCAGCCTGATTGTCACAATAAAGAGGAATAGGTGAGGTGATAGGAAATCCCAGCTCCATCATAATGGTTCTTAGCCACAAGAGTTCACATGCCCCATGAGCCATAGCCCTATACTTTGCTTTTGCATTGAATCGAGACACAATTGCTTGCTTTTTTACTTCTCCATGTAACCAAGTTACCACCTACAAATGTGCAATAGCCAGGAGTAGATTTTCTGTCCGTTGAGCACCCTACCCAGTCAGCATCATAATAGCCAACAATATTAACATGTCCATGATTCATATAAAGAATACCACGTCCTAGGCATGACGTCAGATATCTCAATATGCGATTTACAACATCCAGATGAGGCAACCTTGGCGAGTGCATGAATCGACTGACAATACTAACAGCTTGAGCAATATCCAATCTCGTAATTGTCAAGTAAATCAGTTTCCCAACCAATCTCTGATACATGCCTAAATCCGTCAAACTCCCACCTTCAGATGCATGTAACGAGTGCTTCTGATCCATAGGAGATGAAGCTAGACGAGCACCTAATTTTCCAGTCTCATTTAGCAGATCAAGAGTATACTTTCTGTGGGATATGAAGATGTCTTTAGATGAGCGGGTAACCTCAATCCCTAGAAAATACCGCAGTGGACAAAGATCTTTGATCTCAAATTCCTTGCTCAACTTGTGCTTAACCAATAAACTCTAAGTCATCCTCAGTCACAATAAAATCATCCACACAAACAAGTATAATAGTTCTGCCTTCTTGTCGGGTGTGAATGAAAATTGATCCGCTTAACATCTTCTGAAGCCGAAGGATAGAATAACAACACTAAATTTGGCAAACCATGCTCTGGGAGATTGCTTAAGGCCATGAAGAGCCTTTTTCAGCTTACACACCTTCCTAGTCTTCCCCTTAAGCTGAAACCAGGGTGAAGATTTATATAAATTTCTTCTGCTAGATCGCCATGGAGAAAGGCATTTTTAACATCAAGCTGGAACAGAGGCCAATCAAGATTGGCTGCCAAGGAAATAATCAAGCGAATCGAATTCGACTTTGCCACATGAGAGAATGTTTCATTGTAATCAACCCCAAGATGCTGTGTGTAACCTTTAGTCAGCAGACGGGCTTTACAACGCTCAATAGATCCATCAGCCCGATACTTTATAGAGAACACACACTTGCACCCAACTATGCTCTTACCTCGAGGTAAGGGGATAAGATCCTAGGTGCCAATTTTATGAAGAGCAGCCATTTCTACCTCAAAAAACCCCAAAACGGTACAACCGACCCCTTATTTTGGCCAAAAAATGCATCGAAGTTGTTTGAATCTCCACGAAAGTGACTCCTCTATGTAGGGTAGTCAATGTAACAGCCTGACAATTCAAGGGTCGAGTACAAACCCGATCCGCGATATCCCGGGTGTCACTCATGCGTATGTGGATGCGTGTAATGCATGCGTCTTATCCATGTGGTATCAAATCATAATGATAGGTCAAGTTAAACAATGAAATAAAGACATAACTGCAATTAAGTGAGCTAAGACTAAAATATACGGTACTACATCTCATAAAAAAGGGTCCACTCAACAGGTCTAACTAGGCCTCATCTAGTGCATTTACACCTGGGGTACTTGCATCAGTGAAATAGCTTGGTTGGTGTTTTAAAACACCACCCCAGGATTGAAAGTGATTGATCAATTCACTGGTTCCATTTTCCTAAGTTACTCATGGCACAAATATAGTCAAATGTAGGTAATGAATTAAACATACACACATAGCAAACATAGGCGTAGGCATAGAATCGTTCTGGTCACAACCGATAGTGAGTGGCACCACCACATCACTGGCACGACCCAATTCGTCAATAATGAGTCAAACATACGCACATAACAGACATAAGCATAGGCATAGAACCACATCTTGTAATCTTAATGTATGAATGCATGAAGTGCACATGCATGCCCGATCATCGTTTTGGTCACAACAGACGGTGAGTGGCACCACCACATCATCTGCACAGACCCGAGCCACCAGTGAATGAGGCACCACTACATCACCCGCACACAATGCATGCCATGCCGAACCATGCATGATTAGCCGAGTTTTTAATTATTCAATTTAAGCATCCAGCCGGTTGGCGAGGCCACCGTACCAATGTTCTATAACCTGGCCAACCTGGGACCATCCGGCTCCCTGCGTGGCGAGCGCATATCATCGCCAGTAACCCCTCGATCCAAGTATGGTCAGACAGTAACTCGTTAGCCACGCCCAAGCCAAAGTAGAAGGGTCGTCACCCAATTACCAAATATAAATAATCAATTCAGAGGTGCAGGCTTACTACTTAAAAGTAAATCAATGCGCGCCCGGGTCATTCGATTCACCTCTATCAGTGCTCAATGGTCACTACTGGAAGGCACCAACCCAGCGTAGGCTGACAGCTCGGGCATATGTCCCATACCACCACTCTTGGCTTATGAGGCTTGGGGATCAATTCGCCGTACATTTTCAAATAGGCCTGCTCAATGGCAACATTGGTACTTGTATTCGAATAGAAGCGATAGGTCACACACAACACATCCAACCCGGGGTCGGGCCGGTACCTTTGATTGATGAGGGAAGGCCGACCTTAGGCACACAAGTCCCACATGGTCCTTTGACCACAGCCGGTCACCTGCCCTCCAACTCATTCGACCCTTCCAGCCCATTGATGGCCAACTTCAGGTGGCCGCCTCGATTCTCATCCATTTACCGAACTGAACGACATGCAAGATGAATTTACGCGAATAAGAGCGACACAAATTAGCAACAACATAACCTCAGATCATTGAGTATTTAATTTCAGCACTTCAGGAACAATAACCACATGGATTCATCACGAATTTTGGACTTTCACAGTAAACAACTTCAGTTAACACCTCATAAAATAAGGCAAAATATTTCAGCACAGCAACAATGTAGTTGGGCAATATTTAGATGTGCATGCAAGTCATACCAAGCACCCATGATGACAGTCAAGCACATGCAAGCAACATGTAGCATATGAAAAATCAATTTAAGCATGATAGGGCATTTTTACATTAACTTAGGCATACAATCCTAATAATTTTAGGCATTAACTACATCTAACTTCATTTGAATCCTAAGCAACCTAGAGATGATTGTCCGCACCTTAGTCTTTTGAAGAAATCTTAGGTATTCTTACAAAAACGGAGTTTGTATGTCTGAAAATTGAAGAAAGATCTAATAGACATGGCTGGATCTTAGAGGATTTCCTTCCTACTAACCTCTAGCAGTGGTTGAAGGAGAGCTACAATAGAATATAGTGGTTAGAGGGGCATTGGTGTGGCCGGAGCTTGGTGGGATGACATGCAAAGGCTTCTTCTTCCTCCTAGTTGCTCTCTCTCACTCTCTCTCTCTCTCTCTCTCTCTCTCAGTAGAAACTGAAGAAATGAAAGGAGAGTGGGCTGGAGAAAAATGTGGGGCCCACCTGGCCGGCCCTTAGACTAATCTAATCCATGGGATAGCTTTCTCAAGGTGAGATTTACTTGCGGTTACGATTTTACGCCATTTGGATGCGGGGTTTATCGGATGCAAGGCAAAGATGGTTCAATGGTCATCGATCATTGATTGGGGTCACAACTTTGGGAACAAGTTTGATGTTATATTTGAAGTCTAAGCTCTAAATCTCATGGACATGCAAGGGTCTTAATGGCCCACCTAAGAAAAAAGTGTATTTAGTAATGATGGCTTGAGTTAATCTTTGTGCATGTGTATTTGCACTTTCATGTGCTTGTGTTGATTTTCTCTCTACGCGATTTCAGGTGCCGGTTCTCCCACGACACTAGTCCAAGGTAGTTGACCCCGGTAAGAGGGTTGTCTTACCTAAGTTTCGGGTTCGGCGGTCCACTAACGAGCGATCAAAAGCTTGTTTGTCAATTTTAACTATTTTTTGGGATAGAGTTGAAGGTGAGATTTCTTGGGTATGATATGCGGGGTCCGATTTACCTATGTTTAAAGTTTGACCGCTAGAAAGTTAGCGGAATTGGTGTTTTAGCCAAATCCATTCTTGCCCCTTAATTCCTAAGTCATACGGGACATTGGTCTAATCCGGGTTATGAGTGTGATCTAACCCGTTAGTTGTGTAGTTCTTAGCTAAATGTTCATTATGTTGCGGTCGGATAGATTTATTGATGGCGGGGTCCGCTAAATCTCAACCCTAGATTTGTAGACCACATGATTAGGCCCAATGTTCGATGATCAAGCGCACTCATTAGCTTTCTAAAGGCGTCTAATCGAATTGGACGGTTCTTCAATTTTCCTGATTAATTGATGGTTGGTTTCTTAAATCTTGGCCCTCGACTCATGGATCTCGAGGTTGGGACGAAGATTAAGCGATCGGGTGACGTTAGCGGCTCTTTAAGGATGTATAATCGAATGTGTACGGTTAGATTTGTGTATTAGAATAATCCGCAGTCTATTGATTTTGGATTCTCAAAATCGAGGTTCCCTAGTCACTTTTTAGGTATTTCGAGTCTGAATACGGGTATGTGCACTTATACTTGCCTAGCAATTCAGAAAAATTTCTAGTAATGCCCGAGTACATACAATACGCAAGTCGGCGAAAATTCGGGGCGTTACATAAAAAACGACCCATATGCAACTAATTTTGCAGATGAAAAAACACACATTCGAGAGAAATATGGAAAATGGGTTGATTCGATGATTTTTCTGGAAAATACTAGAAAAATCATAAAAAATCTTAATCTTCCTAAAAAAATTCCAGAAAAATAACCATAAATCCCCTTACATGATCCACACCAAGAAGTGTTGATTCCGGAGCAAACTGAGCTGTACGGATGATGGTTTGCTGACGTCAGCATGCGACTTCCTCAAAACTGTGTGGATCTTCTTCTTTGTACCTAAATTTGATGTCTTGACGAGAATGAGCAAATCTATGTTGGTCTTGTACAGTTTGGACCGATCAAGTCTCTCATACCATGAAGATTATGAAAGACCAAGGAGAAGAATGCAAGAGTTGGGAAAGAATGTGAGAGAGAGAAGGTGATGCGAACACAAAAGCATTCAAGGTGTACCAATGAAGAAAGCGCCAACCACAAGTGCCGTCCTTGTGGATAGGCGATTATTGAGGAACTGAAGACCCTTCACATGTGATTGGACACGTAGAAGACCTCACTCAGGGAAGACACGTGTGAAGGAAGAAGTGAGAAAGAAGGCCGAAGAACTGGAAGTTTCGGGCCCCCATAAGGCGCTCGACCACTGCCTTTGGGCACCCGATCATAGCCTTCGGGCGCCCCATCGGGGGCCCGAACTTTGTCTGCCGAGCGCCCGAACCTCTCTAGAGGTTTTCGGACGACTTCAGGCGACTGCTCGGGCGCCCGACCGAGCGCTCGAACTTTCCCGCACTTTTTTTAATTGCGCGTTTTGCTTAGTTTTAGGGGTATTTTAGTACTTTTATGTCTTTATTTGCTTATTTAAGAGGGCTAAAGCCCTAAACTCGAATTTAACTTTTGATTATTGATTAAAGCAAACCCTTTGGTTGCCTCCTTCCTCTCGTCTCTCCCACGGTGCCTCTTCTTATTCCTTGATCTCATTCCTCTCTTTTCTTCTTGTGCCCCTCCAACTTCTTCTAAGGTAAACTTGTTATTTTCTTTTTCTCTATTCTCTCATAACTTCTAGATCCTAGATTTCGGATTTGATCCAAATTCCTATTTCCCAAATTCCAAAATCCCTAATCCGAGAAATCCCTCGATCCCTCGGACCAGTGATTCACATTGGGTATTTAGATTAAGACCATGCAAGATCGGAAGGTTCCATCCCTCGCCGGATCCAACCATAGCAATAATTGAATCTCATACTTCGTGGTTGTGATGAATGGCCCGCTCCATTGCTTGTTTCCTTGTGATTTTCTTAGTTCATGATGATTAATGCTAGGTTTTATATTATTATTGTCTTTTATTTTCCGCTGTTTAATTATGTTCATGAGCATGCATCATAATTAGGGCATCCTACATCAAATTTGGTATCAGAGAATAGGCTTGCATGGTTTTTGTCTAGATCGAGTTATCAAATTAAGGTTTTGATTTTAGGCCTGTTTTAGGAAAGTTCCAGATTTAGAAAGTTTTCAATTTTATAAACTTTCCAACTTTAGAAAGTTTCCTAATTTGGAAAACTTCCAGATTTGAATTGTTTCCTGTCTTAATTTAATTGTGTCAGTTCATTTTAGTTTTGCATTCATCGCATTCATCTTGTGAGTCATAACACTTAGTAGTCTAATTGGGTAGAGTGTGGTTCAAGTTTTAATTGTATGCCCACGAGAAGAGGTAGAGGTTTCGGACTTCAACCTACCATGAATAACAAGCAGTTATCTGAGCAACTTGCTCAATTGATACAAAAGATAATTGCCCTAGAAGCATGTCAAAAGCGTGAGTTTGCCCGCCTGGAGAACCAAATCACCACTACCATGACTAAGGTCGAGCAACTAGAGGCGTCCCAAAGGGAAAACCCCGCTGTAGGGGATGATGCGCACTCCCAAGTGGGAGGAATTATTGAAGAACGCGCTGCCACACGTGGAGGTAGTGAGGATAGAGATCGTGGTAATGGTTGTGGTGTTGTGTGAGAGGCACGAGCCACATGTGATCATCAAGACCGCTATGATCCAGATGAGCGTGCGATGAAAAGTGTGAGAGTTGAGGCCCCGAGTTTTGATAGGCGTCTAGATCCCAAGGCATTCCTTGACTGGGTTGCTGACATAGACTACTACTTTGAGTGGTATGGCATGTCAAAAAACCGTCAAATGCGGTTTGCTAAGATGAAGCTTGTGGGCTAAGCCAAGCTATTTTGGACCAACACCGAGCGTAGGATAGAAAGAGTTGGTAGAGCCCCTATCATACATTGGTATGAGATGAAAGAGAAGTTGAAGGAGAAGTACCTTCCTCTCTCATAACGTCAGAAGCTCCTTGACCAATGGCAATCCTAACGCCAAGGGTTAATGTCTGCCGCTAACTATATTGCTATATTTGAAGAATATATGATGCGATGTGATATCCAAGAAGATTCTCTAGTAACGCTCTTGCATTTCAAGACGGGCCTTCGTGCGGATCTCCAGCGCGAGCTTATGACTCGGCCCTTAACGGACTTGGATGAAGTATATCAAGTTGTGCAGGAGTTAGAGCAATATCTGGAGGCTCCTGTCGTTCGCAGTTTTGAGTCCCGAGACTCCAATGCTAGATCTAGTTCCTAGGGGACTAAACCTAATGTTGGTAGTCAACCTAGAGTACAGGCGACCATTCCGCCTAGGTTTAGGGAGGACAAGGGCAAAGGGGTTCTTGGTGCCGGTCCTAGTAACATGAGCCAAGTGAGGTGCTATGAGTGTGGCAATCTTGGCCACATGTCTAATCAGTGTCCTACGAAGAATCGTGGAAAAGCCTTAGTTGTGGGCGAGTCCCACGAGGGTGGAGATAATCAGGGTGATTATGAAGTTGAAGAGTATCACCCTGAAGGATGACTTACTGATGAGGAAGAATTAGATGTAGAAGCAACGCTTGCAGTGGTCAGGCATGTGCTAGTTCAGTCTAAAAGTAGTGTTGACTGGCGTCGAAACACTATCTTCCACACTATTGCCAAGTGTGGTGAAAAGAATTATAAGGTGATAGTGGACAGTGGAAGTTGTCAGAATGTGATTTCCACTAACACCTTAGATCGCTTGAAACTGAAATCCACACCTCATCCAGACCCATATAAAGTCTCTTGGGTTGACAAGACATTTCTTCCTGTCACCCATCAATGTTTAGTCCCCATCGAGTTTGGGTCATACGAGGAGTCCCTGTGGTGTAATGTTTTACCTATGGATGTGGGACATGTTATCCCAGGTAGACCGTGGCTATTCGATAATGATGTCACGATCTTTGGCCGTTTGAATGCGTGTACCTTCATGCATAACGGTAAAAAGATCAAACTTAACCCCATGCCACCTGAAAATACACTAGGGAAGAAGAAGGATGAGAAGGCAAGTGAGCCTAGAGGAGTGGGGAAATCCAAGCCTAAGTCTCTCCATATAATCAGCGCAAGAGAGTTTGAAAAAGAGACTAAGGAGGATTCTATGGTGTATGCCCTTGTGGCTAGAGAGATTACACCTGAGGTTCCATCAGAGTTGCCCCGTGAGGTGACCTCGGTCCTGAAGGAATACAGTAATGTATTTCTTGAAGACTTACCGAATGAGTTGCCACCTATGAGGGACATACAGCATGCCATTGATCTTGTCCCAGGGTTTACTCTACCGAACCTTCCTCACTATAGGATGAACCCTGCAGAGCATGCAGAGTTGAAGAAGCAAGTTGATGAGCTTCTACAAAAGGGTTTCATCCAAGAGAGTATGAGCTCGTGTGCCGTGCCTGCATTGTTGATGCCAAAGAAAGACGGCACGTGGCGCATGTGTGTGGACAGCCGTGCCATAAACAAAATTACTGTCAAGTATAGGTTCCCTATACCTAGACTTGATGATATGCTTGACGTGATGGCCAGGTCTACTATATTCTCTAAGATAGATCTCAAGAGTGGATATCACCAGATCCGTATACGCCCAGGAGATGAGTGGAAAACTGCATTTAAAACGAAAGACGGGCTGTATGAGTGGTTGGTTATGCCCTTCGGCTTGACTAACGCATCCAGTACTTTCATGCAGGTGATGACACAAGTTTTGAGGCCGTTCATGGAAAAATTCCTAGTGGTGTACTTTGACGACATTCTTATTTATAGTACTACTAAGGAATCACACCTTGAACATTTGAAGCAGGTCTGTAGTATCTTTAGGAATGAAAAGTTGTACGCTAATCTTAAGAAATGTGCGTTCATGTCTAGTCAAGTTGTGTTCTTAGGATTTATAGTGTCATATGAAGGAATGCGCGCAGACCCTGAAAAGGTCGGGGCCATAGTTGAGTGGCCTGAACCGAGGAACATTCATGAGGTGCGAAGCTTTCACGGCTTAACAACTTTTTATTGTTGGTTCATTAGGGGTTTTAGCACGATCATGGCTCCTATTACCGAGTGCATGAAAAAGGGAGAGTTCGTGTGGTCTAAAGCCGCAGTCAAGGCTTTCAAGGAAATTAAGGGCAAAATGGTAGTAGCTCCTGTCATGCATCTACCTGACTTTTCTAAAGTCTTTGAAGTAGCATGTGATGCGTCTGGTGTCGGTATAGGTGGAGTGTTGAGTCAAGAAGGACACCTAGTGGCCTATTTCAGTGAGAAATTGAATGAGGCAAAACAAAAGTACTCCATTTACGACAAAGAATTTTAAGCGGTAGTACAATCCCTAAGACATTGGCGACACTATCTCCTACCGCAGGAATTCGTTTTTTCTGACCATGACGCTTTGAGATATTTGCATTCTCAGAAGAAACTCAACCCAAGGCATGCTAAGTGGGTAGCGTTTCTTCAGGAATATTTGTTTGTTTTGAAACACAAGGCCGGGGTTGAAAACAAACCAGCAGATGCCCTTAGTAGAAGAGTGGTGTTGCTCAATTCCTTGAGTGTAGAGGTAGTCGGATTTGAGCAACTGAAAGATAAATACCCCACATGTCCTTATTTTGGGGGTACTTACGTGTTGCTCTCTAGTGACCAGCGTATTATGGGTGAATATGTTCTTAAAGATGGCTTCCTTTTCAAGGGAGACGGACTTTGTATTCCCCGTATGTCCCTTCGTGAATTCCTCATCTGGGAGCTTCATTCAGGAGGGATAGCTGGCCATTTTGGTCGTGATAAGACCATTGCCCTCGTGGAAGATCGTTTCTATTTGCCAAGTCTCAAGTGAGACGTAGCCAAAGTTTTAGGACAGTGTCATACATATCAGCTGGCAAAGCAAAGATAGCAAAATACCGGGCTGTATACGCTATTGCCAGTGTCACATGCTCCGTGGCAGGACATTAGTATGGACTTTGTGCTTAGGCTTCCCAAGATAATCAAGAAGCACGATTCCGTTTTTGTCGTTGTGGACCGTTTTTCTAAGATGGCGCATTTCCTCCCATGTTCGAAAACGTCGAATGCGTCTCATGTTGCTCGTATCTTTTTTGATGGTGTGGTGCGTCTCCATGGGTTACCTAAAACCATTAAAACCATAGTGTCTGATCGTCGTCAGATTTACTAGCTATTTTTGGAAGACACTGTGGCACATTATGGGAACTCGTTTGCAATTTTCTACCACTTACCACCTACAAACAGATGGTTAAACTGAAGTGGTAAACCGTAGTCTTAGAAATCTTCTACGTTATCTAGTGGGTGAACATATTAAGACTTGGGACCTAATTTTACCAACTGCTGAATTTGCTTATAATGGGTCAGTTAATAGATCTATAGGGTTGAGTCCTTTTGAAATTGTAAGTGGGTATAAACCTAGAATGCCCATAGATCTCTTACCTATGTCTGTTACCCAAAGGTCTTCTGAATTAGCCGATGCATTTGCGCACCATATTCATGATTTGCATACACATATTAGACAACGGATAAATAAGAGCAATGATTATTATAAAATTTCAGCTGATTCTCATCGTAGAGCGCAAGAATTTCAGGAAGGAGACTACGTAATGGTGTGAATAAGGCCAGAGAGATTCTCTCAAGGATCCGCTAAAAAGTTACAAGTGTGTAGTGCTGGACTATTCAAGATATTACAAAAGGTTGGGTCGAACGCGTATCGGATTGACCTTCCACCTGAAATGAGCATTAATCCAACTTTTAATGTGGAAGATCTAGTCCGTTCCCATACTCCCATTGTCGATCCATCGTCCCTTTCATGTCCTTTTTCTGATTTTGCTACACAACCCCTTCCACCCCTCCCTCCACCCATTACCCATAAAGAAGAAATTGAGGAGATTTTGGATGACGAGATAATATCTACGAGAGATGGAGGTTTCCAGAGGTATCTTGTTAAATGGAAAAACAAACCATCGTCTGAATCTACGTGGTTGCCTGGCGAAGCATTGCAGGGTATTGATCCAGATCTACTGGAGTGCTACAAAAGTTTCAACTCGTCGGAGTCGAGTTTTTCTCACCCAGGGGGAATTGATGCGGACACAAAAGCATTCAAGGTGTACCAACGAAGAAAGCGCCAACCACAAGTACCGTCCTTGTGGATAGGCGATTATTGAGGAACTGAAGACCCGCTGAAGACCCTTCACATGTGATTGGACACATAGAAGACCCCACTCAGGGAAGACACGTGTGAAGGAAGAATGGACAAAGAAGGCCGAAGAACTGGAAGTTTCTTCGGGCGCCCGACCACTGCCTTCGGGCGCTCGAACTTTGTTTGCCGAGCGCTCGAACCTCTCTGGAGGTTTTTGGACGACTGCTTGGGCGCCTGAACTTTCCCGCACTTTTGTTAATTGCGCGTTTTGCTTAGTTTTAGGGGTATTTTAGTACTTTTATGTCTTTATTTGCTTATTTAAGAGGGCTAAAGCCCTAAACTTGAATTTAACTTTTGATTATTGATTAAAGCAAACCCTTTAGTTGCCTCCTTCCTCTCGTCTCTCCCATGGTGCCTCTTCTTCTTCCTTGATCTCATTCCTCTCTTTTCTTCTTGTGCCCCTCCAATTTCTTCTAAGGTAAACTTGTTATTTCCTCTTTCTCTATTCTCTCATAGCTTCTAGATCCTAGATTTCAGATTTGATCCAAATCCCTATTTCCCAAATTCCAAAATCCCTAATGCGAGAAATGCCTTGATCCCTCGGACTAGTGATTCACATTGGGTATTTGGATTAAGAACATGCAAGATCGGGAGGTTCCATCCCTCGCCGGATCCAACCATAGCAATAATTGAATCTCATACTTCGTGGTTGTGATGAATGGCCCGCTCCATCGCATGTTTCCTTGTGATTTTCTTAGTTCATGATGATTAATGCTAGATTTTATTTTCCGCTGTTTAATTATGTTCATGAGCATGCATCATAATTAGGGCATCCTACATTAGAAGGTTTGGAGATAGAGAGGAATAATGTGTCTTCTCTCTAGAATCTTATTCCTTATATATATATAGGGTTTTCACCTTATTACATCATAACACTCCACATATACAACATGTGTAAATAAGTCCACAAATACTCTGTTTACAGAAAATACCTTACTAAACTAATATTCCAACAGTAATGTTTACATTGCCCTACCTAATGAATGGCCCAACATGTGCATGAGATATTATCATTGTGTTCTCTGTGATCCAAACCATTGATATGATGGTTCCTAGGGGATGCCATGTTACCCATATTGCCCTTTATCCTAATCCCTCACCATCCATTTCCTACTCTTATTCTTTTTCTTTTTCTTGTATCTTTTCCGGTTTGGGTTTAATAAGATTGAGAAATGAGAAAAGGGGAAATGTTTGTGCTGGATTGGGCCATGGTGGTTGAAGATACCTCACGACCGAGAGGTTATTGAACCAAATCGTGCAGAGCATATGAGAAGAAACACAGAAGAATTTATAAGCATTAGACGACGAAAAGGTGTGGAGGTAAAGGAAAAAATCTACTACCCAAAAGCACTTCATAGAAAATGATACTCATATTCTGAAGTTGGCTAGTCAAGCAGAGGTGGATGGATCATAGATGACTGGAAGGGAAAAGAAAAAGGAGGCTTAACAGACGCAAGACTCAGGCGGAAGGTAAATAGGACGGGAAAATATCACAGGGGAGAGAGCAAGGAGGTAACTTCTATGGGAAGATCTTGGGAAAGGGTGAAGGATGGTTATATAGTTGGTGATGATCCAAAGGGGAAGGGGAAAGTGGAGATACATGGAGGGAGCTTAGGTGAGGGAGTCTTCAGTGAAGGGAAAGAGGAGGGTAGTGAGGAAGGGTGTGTGAAGGTCCAAGGAAGGAAAAGCAGGAGGTTAGAAGGTAGTCGACCATCGACACTGTTATTAGTTTTCCTGAGAAGTCATTATTCCGTGATATCGGAAATCAGGGTCCCTCATAGGGTTCATGTTCGTTCGAATAGCAATGAATAAGGAGGTCGAAAGGGCATTGGTGAGTCTACATGGTCATTGCTTCGGAGGAGTCAGGATCTTTGTGCAACGAGCTAGATATGGTACAGGAGAAGTTAACAACAAGATAGAGCAAGAAGAAGGGAGATTTGCCCCCCAGCTGAAACAGAAGGCAAAAGCTACTGAGAGAGATGGTGCTCCAGTTCCGAAAACGGAGGAGAAGTCATAGCCGGACAGTCGAACTGTTGCGGAAGTTGTAGTAGGGTCAACGAAGGGGGAGACTCAACAAGGGAAGAAACTTGAGGGGGTTTCGGCGAATGTGATGAGAGACGACAAACCGTGGGATTGGAAGGAGGGAAGCGGGGAAGAAACCATCGTTTGTGTTGACCCTTAGGTAGTGGAGGACAAGAAATATGCTTAAATGGTCGGTAGTGGTCCAAGCAGCGAAGGTGGTGACCTTAAAGGATATAAAAAAATGGATGAAGTATGTGGTTTATTCAATGGGGAATTTTCGCTATGGTGGGAGAAGACGAAATCTGGATTGTGGTAAAACTAGGGGTGGAGGTTGACAGACAGATTGTCTACGAAGGTGGGGGGACCAGTGCTAAGATGCCGAAAGTGGAAGGACGTGTCAGCTTTTGGCGAGGAAGAGGCCTGGTTCCTTATCTGGGGAATCCCTCTTGAGCTTTGGTCTTCTGAGGTCTTTAGGGTCCTCTGATCGTGCTGGGGCGAGGTGGTGGCCATTGATCTTGACACTGAATCGAGAGCTGAGGTTAGTGCAGTTAGAGTTTTGGTGAAAATCTTGAAGGGGGTTCATCACCCGACCTCCATCTCGATTATAGTTAAGGAGGAGGAGGTGGGAAGTCTAGAAAAGTAGGAAAAAAGGCTGCTTCATGCAAAATTGCCCTGGAGGAAGAGTACCGTTTTAGTGCTCTCGCGGGACTTCGAAGGAGAATTGGGGGACGTGTCTGTGGCTAATTAGTGCTCGGGGAGGTGACAACAGATTTTCGACACACGTCTTCGGGTTTGATTGGAGGGTCGAGATGGCTGGGGATCCCATCCAAGCTCTGCAGGCGTACGTTTCACCACCCGAGGTGAACACTCGTGTCGAGCGTGTGGGAGCGGATGGAGATGGGATGTCATCTCATGCTTACAAGTGGCTGGAGGAGAAGAGTGGGGCAAAGGCGTTGTCAGTATCAAGGAGAAGAACTTTTTGCTTGTAGACACGTGGAGGGTCAGGATGTACAAGGCAACTACATCGTTAGAAGGAGAAGAAGAGAGCCCAACATGTGGCTTAGTGGCGTCTGAGAGTGATTTTGAAGCAGAATCCAATGAAGTAGGCCCAGACTCCTTTTTGGCTCGGGATGGGACCGTAGCTATGCTTTGTGATTTGTTGGAAGAAATTAAAGGATTGTGCGGCGGGTCTGGTGCTTAAGTGGAGCGGTCAACGCTTCTAGAAGGCCCATGTTTATGTGAAGTATAGACATGAGTGGAAGCAGACCAAGCCTCATGTCTTTATGCCCTCATGTCTCATCCTAACTGTAAGGAGAGCATATCCACCCTAGCTCGTGTGCCACTTAAGTCTGCCACATGCGATGCTTTGAAATTCTTTTCTTTTAAAGGAGGGCTTTCTCCTCAGGAGTTAGAAGGTTCCGACATTTCAAATTGGAGGCTATGTCATGTTCATCTCTCGGACAGAGAACATGAGGGCAGAGCTCCTGGAATTTGATTTGAAGCTTCTCTGGTAACAGAGGATGAACCAATTCAGTTGCCTGAGACAGTTGAAGAAGGTCACGAGTCATTACCTCTTCTCTGACATTCTAAAGGCAACAACCCAGTGGTCAATGAAATACTAGAGGACGAGGAACTTTTGAATGTAATTCCTCTTCAGACAACGAGGGCGGAAGGCTAGGGTAAGGATCTCTTGGTGACTAGGTGGGGGATTCATAATACGTAGGGACATATTGTTGTTGTGGAGCAACAATTTTACTAGGACTGTTTAATCGGGAGTTGCGAGCCCTTCGTCCATGATAAGAAATGGATGAAAGACACCTCGAGTCGGGTGTGGAGAATGGTGGGCATATCTTATGGACGTTTAGATGATGATGTTAAAGAGGTAATGCAATTCGTGACAGTAAGAGGCAGGCAATGCTTGCAAGCTTGGTAGGTGGGGAGAATCAGGAAATTGCCTAGGGGCTGGCGGGAATTGTGCAATCTGGAGTCGACTGTCAATTAACAACTCGGACAACAAAAGTTACACACAAAAGAGGAGGCTTGGGATTGTGAAGGTTGTTGAATAAAGCTTCTGTCTTGGAATTTTCGGGGGTTAAGGTGCAAGGATAAAAGACTGCAAATTCAGGACGTCTGCCGAAAGGAAAGGTGCAGCTGGTATCTCTCCAGGAAATGGAGCTCTAATCCTTCGACAACATAACACTCAACTCCATGTGGGGGATCAAGTCCAAAGATTGGGTGGCGCTGGATGCAACAGGTGCACCAAGGGGGATTGTAGTTGCCTGGAATAATTAGAAGTGGGTTAGAGTAGATGTGTGGGTGGGTTCATTCTTTGTTTCTGTCGTGCTCAAGGACAAGAGTTTTGATTTTCTTTGGATTTTCACATCAGTATGTGGCTTGTGTCAATCTGGTCGTAGGTCTCTTTTTTGGGATGAACTAGAAGCAATTAGATCTAGATGGCCATATCCATGGTGTGTGGGTGGTGACTTCAGTTTACACCCATTTTCGACGCCCTAGTGGACCAATGGAAAACTGCCACGTGTTAACACTACGGGTTTGGTACTCATGGAAATCCTACTCGTGCTCGAAGATATGTTCAACGGATCTTCCTTTGGCGATATGCATTCCGTTATTAATGCGGTGGCACAGACTCTTACACATGCCTTTAGGGGAGCGAACCATCGCATGCCATGTGGCCACGATTAACGAGCCAATTAATGAGGCAGCGTGCCCGACACATCTATAAAGACCCATCAAGAGAGGATGAATCCTATCACAGATTCGATTATGATACACCTAGTAAGGTCGTCTCTCACAATCCTTCTAAAATGAGAGATTTTCCCAGAGACGTTCGGAGAGTTTGTGAAGGCTATGAAATCCCAAATATCCAAAGATCTGACATATATCTAAGCAAATCCGGTTGTGGTTTGGACCCAAATCAGGAGAGGATGAATACCAAACGAATTGGGTCCCTGTCAGTACAATAATCGAAATTAAGAGAATGGGAGAGCTCGATGAAAAATTTGGTCCAACCTGTTTGATAACAGATCAGTATCAAGTGGATCCAGTCCATTAACCCCTCCAAGACCCCGATCATAAGGGACAGAGAGTTCAAGTTAAATGTAGGAGGTGGTTTGATTGGACCATCCGGATACATGATCATGATCAGTGTTCGAGTTGTTGGTATCGCTATAAGTTTTGTTGGCTGAAGATAAAGAAACAATATCATTATCATTGATAATATCGTCGATAACCAGAAATGCGGGGAAAACACGGGGAAACATGGGAAAACGGTGGAATTTTTCAGTGAAACTTCAGGACATGCCTAAAATACTGATACATGCGTATTTATGAATAAATAATTGAAAAAAGAATGCATTAAATAATAAATTCTCGTTTAATGGAACCTAAAAAGCATGCGATGCCGTAAGAAATCACTCCGATAGTAACCAAAATAAATTTATGTTATACAAATGCAACTACTAGCCCACTATACAATAATTATTATTTGAGTATGAGATTGGTGGATATTTATTAGACGGTTAAAATAAATAAATCCAATGATCCTATTTTCATAAAAAAAGCATCCGTGAAATGGGATGGTTTTAACAATCTGCCGTTGGGATAGTGACGTGGCTAGAGAGGCTGCTCATTCCATTCTACTTTTTAATAAACATGTCACGTGTACAATTTTGAGTGCTTGCGCATGAAGAGTAAAATGCAACCAGAGTATAATAGAACTCCTATTTTTAATCTTTAGGTTTGCGAATAAGGGTAAATAGGTCTTCTTACCCTCATATCATGTCAGTGGGATCCACCATGAAGTTTATGAGAAATCCACTCCATCCATCCGCTTTATCCAGATCATGTTAGGGCTTGAGCCTAAAAATCAGGCAGATCCAAAACTCAAGTCGACCACATTATAGGAAAAGTGGGAAGGAAAATGCCTACTATTGAAACCTCCCTGGGGTCCACCGTGATGTTTATATCCCATCCATATTGTTCGTAGGGTCAATTCTAGTTCCTACTGAGATGATCTGAAAACACAAAAATACTAGCCCCAACAAAAGGACAAAAGCTTTTGTGGCCCCAAGAATGTTTCAATGATGGACATTATCCTCACTATTTTGTGTTGTGCGGCCCACTTGAGCTTTGGATTTGCTTGGTTTTTAGGCTCATGCCCTAACATGCTCTGGAAAAATGGATGGACACGGAGTGGATTTCTCACAAACATTACGGTGGGCCCCACCGAATGGATGCACACAAAATGGGTCCCCCTGGTAACAAGGAGCGCAACTTGGCTAAGACACGGAACCAACGATGTGTGTGGGACCCTTATTGTAGGGCCCACTTCAATGTATGCATTGCATATCTGCACTGTCCATCTGTTTTGCCACCTTTTTTAGGGGATGGTATGAAGCAGATACAAAGGTGGACGTGGACCCCTCCACATGAAACAATGATTATTGACACCATTAAAAACCTTTTGTGGGCCACAAAAATATTGGATCAAGCTGATATTTGTTTTTCTTCCTTTCATCCAAGTCTACATGAACTTATCAATAGGTTGGATGGTCAATAAACATTACGGTGGACCCTAGGAAGTTTTTAATGGTGGCCGTTCAACGACCACTGTTTCTTCTGGTGTGGTCCACTTGAGATTTGTATCTGCTTCATTTTTTGAACCATTCTCTAAAATAAGGTAGCAAAACAGATGGACGGCGTGGATATGCAACGCATACATCGAGGTGGGCCCTACGGAGTCCCACCCACATAGTAGGTCCAAGGTTGCAAGGTGGGAGCGGAGTGGATTAGGTGTGGCCCTGTCCTGACCCAAGACGGTGCGACACTTACGGTGGGGCCCACCTTGATGTATTTATTGTATATCCATGCTGTCCATCCGTTTTTACAATTCATTTTAGGGCATGAGCCCAAAACTAAAGTAGATTAGAATCTTAGGTGGACCATCACATCAGAAACAGTGGCGATTGACCATTAAAATCTTCTCTTGGGTCATAAAAGTTTTGGATCAACTTGATATTTGTACTTTCCCTTCATTCGGGTTTATGTGACCTTATAAATAGGTTGGATGGCAAATAAACATTACAAAAACATTACGGTGGGCCCTAAGAGGTTTTTAATGGTGGAGCTTCAACCACCACTCTTTCCTAGAATCTGGTCCACTTGAGATTTCCATTTGCTTCATTTTTGGGCTCGTGCCCTAGAATGATTTGGCAAAACGTATGGACAACATGGATTTACAATAAATACATCAAGGTGGGCTCCACAGTGAGGGTCGCATTGTCTTCAGTAAAGCCACAGTCACACCGAATCCACTCCCTTAAAACGAGAGAGAGAGAGAGAGAGAGAGAGAGAGAGAGAGAGAGAGAGAGAGAGAGAGAGCTTTTGTTTTTACGAAAGTCTCGTCTTCTCCGGAAAACCTGCAACAATTATGCGATTTCTATCCTTTTTCCATAAAAAATCCGAAAATCTCTGCAGAAATTTATCTTTTTTTTTTCGAGTCCAAACCCAAATCCCCTTAAACCTCGCCAAAATTGGGTTCCCTTTCAAATCGATTCTCTTTGAAGAAAAGAAAAGGGTTTTTTTAGGTTTTTCTTATTGCCGAAAATTCAGCGCTATTGACAGCGATTGGCCCACCAAATCCAGCCGAAAGCCACTCTCGCAGGCAGATCTTGAGGAAAAAAAGGTAAGAGAATTTTTCTATATATTTTTATATTTATTTTGAATTTTTGCAATGATAGGGAAATTTTTTTTGACGATAACTATTTTTTTCTCGATAAAATCGGAAATATTGTTGATATTTCGTCGACATTTGGAGGAGAAACAAATATTTGGGGTTTCGGTATCGCCAGTTTAGCGACACTGATAATATTGGCGATATTATCGATTTGTCGCCGACAATATGATCGATTTGAGGTCCAGGATCAGTGCTAGAGGTTTCCTTGTTTGATCCCAAATCTAGATGCAATTGTTTCCTAAAGGGGATCAACTACGAGAAGAAGATCTGAAAAACCAACAATTTTGAATCTATTAGGAGACCTTCCTATTCTGGAATGAATGCCTCAAAAGATGTGGAGGATTTAGGATTAGCAAGGAAACCTAGCGAGGGTTTTGCCGCCTTGACAACCTATAAAAGGAGCACGCGAAGAAAAGCTCGAGGCCCCCATGCCAAACACATATCTATCTTCTTTACATTACATTTATCTTTACGGTTATCCTAGCATAGCATAGCCTAGTCTTAATATAGATTGCTACCGTCCAACATCCACCGCTACAGTACTGTAGGATTAGATTAAATGTCCACAACCTTAAGTTGTTGGATTCTGATCAACTGAGTTCTTACTTCGGCGATCACACTTCTCTGGTCACATCCTGCTGACCATTCGCCTCGATCATCTGTCCTTATAGACGGATTAAGTTTTTATCTTTTGTTTATTTATTTCTCTAGGTTATTCTGATACTGTTGATTGTCATGAGCCACATTTGATTATTAATAAACTCGGCATTGTTTAGCCTTTATTTTATTTGTTCGTCTTCATTCTTTTGAGGAATTTATTAAAGTTACTGGTGAAAGAAGAGTCTTGAAGTTGTAAGGCAAAAAGAATCCATCAGGAAGGACTAACCCCTACCCTTTCGCAAATCGCTTGGTCACTGATCACAATCGGTGGTTGAGAGGATAGCTGGATCCTGTGTCCAGACTCAATGCTTGGAAGAAGGAATTCTTGGGTAGCAGGGAGAAGGAAACAGATGCAGTACTCTCAGAAATTCATGATCTAGATTTGAAAGAGGAAGGCGGATCGCTTATAGAAGATGAGAATGAAATAAGGGCAGATATGGGTTATATCTATGCGAGAAGGGTTAAGGAAGAAGAAATCAAATGACGACAAAGATCGCGTGCGACATGGCTAAAAGAAGGCGACAAGAATACTAAGTTCTTTCACAACATGGCAAGCACAAGAGCAAGGAATAATCATATAGGCAACTTGATGATTAATAGCAGAAGGGTGGTGTGCAAGGCTCAAATCTGCAACGCTATAGTCCAATTTTACTAATAGTTGTTGACTGTAGAGAGTTGGGATCATCCTCTACTGGATAACCCGGAATTTCCTAGGTTATCGGAAGCTCAAGCTTTGGCTCTTGAAAGATCAGTGTCGGAGGAAGAAGTGGAGGCAGTAGTGGATTCTCTTAGAAGGGACAAAGATTCGGGGCAAGATGACTTCCCCTTGGCCTTTGTCCAAGTCTTTTGGGAAGAGATCAAACACGAGATTGTCACCGTTGTCGAAGAGTTTTTTGCCAGGGGAAGGTTCCCTACAGAATTGGGACTTCATTCATTGTGCTTATACCAAGTGTTATACAAAAAACTGAAGGAGCTGATCAATTGAATGATTTTCGGCTAATTAGTCTTTTAGGGACCCCTTATAAGATCCTCGTAAAGGTTCTTTCTTTAAGCTTTTAGGAAGTTTTAGTGATGGTTATTTCGGGGAATCAGAGTGCTTTCATGGCTATTAGGTAGATTCTGGATAGTGCTTTGATAGCACATGAGTGTATTGACTCTAAATATAAAGAAGGCAAAGCGGAGGTGTTGTGCAAGCTTGATTTAGAGAAGGGTTATGATCGTTGACTGGGGGTGTTTGGACTATCTGTTGGGGCGATTAGGTGGCCAAAAATGGAGATTGTCGATCCAAGAATATCTTGGCTCAGCTTTCTTCTCAGTCCTTATAAATGGATCTCGTATGGGTTTTTTTAAAGCTTCTCGAGGCCTACGTCAAGGTGACCCATTATCCCCATTTCTATTCGTAGTTATGGCAGATGCCTTGAGCAGGATACTGCTAAAAGGACAGGAAGTGGGTTTAATTTGAGGCTTCAAGGTGTCTCTCTCGGGACTGTTGATTACCCACCTTCAATTTGTGCACGATACGATCTTGTTTTGCTAAGTAAATGAAGAATGATTGATAATTTGCGAAAAATTATCACTTGCTTCAAAGTAGTTTCAGGATTGAAGGTGAACTCATCTAAACGTGAATTGCTTGGGATTCACTCCTTGGAGGATGAGGTGCAACGATATGCAAAAAGGTTTAGTTGTGCAGTAGGATGCTTTCCATCTGCCTATGTAACGTCCCGTAAAATCACCCTTCCGAAAACCCGAACACACCCTTGGGCCCGCCATGCATACGTTGCCTAATGATGATTAATTAGCCGCCCTTAGCCTAGTAAGACCATAACTTCATTGAAAATAACATTGGGAGCACTCGTAGGAGGCCGTTTCACCACTCGTCCCAAGACCGACATATCCAAAACTTGGGTGGAGTAACCTTCATGTCGGGCTTGATGACCTAGGACGGGTGTCATGATAGAGCCGGCGTCCAAAATCACAAAATTGTGAGGTCCAGTGAGAGCACATGCAAGTGCAAATACCCATACAAAGGACTAATTTAAGCAATCATTACTAATTTCACATTTTCTTAGGTGGGTCATTAGGACCCTTGTATGGCTGTGAGATGATAAACCTAGGACTTTAAATATAACATCTAACTTGTCCCCAAAGCCGCGGCCCCGATCGACGATCGGTGACCATCAAATAGACTCTCTTGTTTTCGATAAACGCCGCATCTGAATGGTGACAAACCACAACTGTATGTAGATCTCACCGTGAGGAGACTATCCGGTCCAAATGGGCCAGGTGGACTCCACATAACTAAAACAGCCCCTCATAGGGCCATTTCCATACCATTTCAGCAACCAGGGCTATTTTCACCAATAACCACACTATAAAAGCCCCTTTTCTAGCACCCTCTTTCATTTTCTCTCAAGTTGCTGAGAAAGGGAGAGTGAGGGGGAGAAGGAGAGTAGAAAGAAGAGAGAGAGGAGAGTATTGAGCAAGTGGGAGCACCTTGCATGTCTCCCCCCTTAGCTTCCGGCCTCTCCTACGACTCCATAATCGCCGTCTCTCGCGGTAGCCCACCAACAACAACCACTAGAAGTAAGTAGGAAGCCAAATCCTTAAATTCTAGCCATCCCCCTTAGATCCTTCCCTCAAATCCCTAACATGCAACCCTTATTTTTGTAGGATTTTTCGAAATTCACCAAGAACTAAGGTATGGACCATTTACCTTTAGGTTGCCTTGCCTCAAATGCAATTAGGTGTAGTTAATGCCCAAGTCTTTAGCTAATTATGTCGTCATTGCTATTGGAATGCTTGAATCATGCCTGGTTGATGTCTTGGATGTTGAAATTTGCATGAATTACACTCCTAGGACTGTCATGCATGCTTAGGACCACATGTATGTTCATGTTCTTGCTTCTTATTCATAAATAATGCTTGGTGAGTGCAATAAGTTGCTAAGATGTAATGTTCTCTATGGTAGTGTCTTGTTAATGCTAGCACTTGCCATAGGAATCTCGAAATTGTCAGTTACGTTTTGTTTCTATGCTTCTTGGCATGTGGATTGTGCTTATGTTGTGGATGAATCTGTATAAGCTGGAGGATTTATTGTGTAGTTCGTATAAAGTTCTATAATTTTGTCTAACTCGGCAAATTGAAGGACATTGGGGGTGACTGCATGAGGTCGACCGCCCTTTTGGGGACTGGAATCATCGATTGAGGTAGGATGTGGGTGACCGGCTGTGGTTTAAGGACCATGCAGGTCACATGTGCCCAAGGTCAGCCTTCCTGTCTTCTTCTCGATTGAAGTGCCAGCCCGACTTTGGGTTGGACATGTCGCGTGTGAGCTGTCGCTTCTATTCGAATCCAAGTACCAACGTTATCGCTGGATAGGCCCACTTGAAATTGCACGGCAAATCGATCCCCAAGTCTCATGAACTGAGGATGATGGTATGGGACCTATGCCTGAGCTGTCGGCCTACGCTGGGGTGGTGCCTCCCTGTAGTGTCTATTGAGCACATGTGGAGGTGACGAGCCTACCTCTTGACTATGGGTTGGGGTGACGAGCCCCCTCTCGCCTGAGTTGGGCGTGGCTGACGAGTAATGGCCAAATCGGGCCCTCAGGCATGACCTGAAGAGGGATCGAGGCGTTACTGGTGATGATATGCGCTCGCCACGTAGGGAGCCAGATGGTCCCAGTTGGTTGGGTGATAGAACGTCAGTATTGTGGCTTCGCTAACTAGCTGGATGTGTAAATGGACTAAATAAAAATTTGTCTAATCATGCATGGTTCGGCATAGCATGCATTGTGGGGGCGATGGGGTGGTGCCTCATCGCTGGCGGCTCGGGTTTGTGCGGGTGATGTGGTGGTGCCACTCACCATCTGCTGTGACCAAAACGGTGATCGGGCATGCATTTGCACTTCATGCATTCACGCATTAAGATTATAAGACATGGTACTATGCCTATGCCTATGTCTGCTATGTGTGCATGTTTAATTCATTACCTATATTTGATTACATTTGTGCTTGGGTAACTTAGAAAATGGAACCACTGAGTTGATCACTCACTCTCAATCTTGGGACGGTGTTTTAAAACACCAACCGGGGGCCTTCATTGATGCAGGTACCACATGAGCAAACGCGCTAGATGAGGCTCGGTTAGATTGGTTGAGTGGACCCCTTTTTACATGATGTGGTGCCGTATATTTTTGTTTAATTCACTTAATTGCAGTTATGCCTCTATTTCATTGCTCAACTTTATCCAATATTATGATTTGATACCACATTGATCAAATACTTGCATGACATACATCCGCATATGCATTAGTAACTAGGGCTGTAAATGGGTTAGCGGACCTGATGGGGTACCCGGACCCAACCCATTTAGACCCGACCTAGACCCGACCCATTTGTTAAATGGTACGGGTCTGGGTCCAAGAACAGACCCAGTTGCTAAACGGGTCTGGGTCTGGTTTTGATGCGGACATCAGTGGTGCACCCTTTAGAGTGTACCAGAGGAGGCGACGTCGCAGATCGAGTGTTGGAGCAGACGAGTTGATGTGGATGGACGCCGGGCCCATTGGGCCCATTTTCTGACGCGTTACGAGTACGCGAGTTGCAGGATCGCGCAGGAGCATCATGACCGCTGGACCATGGAGCGGATTTACATTTAGGCGCTTTTCTATTTATTTCCTTGTTTCTAGGCGCTTTAGTGTCGTTATTTACTTTAGACGTTTTTATGTTATTTCTTTGGTTTTCAGGCACTTTAGTGCACTTTTTTTATTTCGTAGTTTATATATACTGTGAGAACCCTATTTCGAAATTATTGAATGAATAGAAAATTCGTGAGTTTCTTCCTCTTTGTTGAGAGATTAGGGTTTCAGGATTGGCCCTCGGGTGTTGAGGATTCCACCCCGGAGTTTCCGTTTTCTCTTCTCTCTTTCTTCAAGGTGCGAGGAAAGGTAAGCTTCTTTTGATTCCTAATTCGTACTTCATGATAACCCATTGTTTTTCGACATCTCTCGTCCTTTTCTGAAACCCCCTCCCTTTTTGGTACGATCGAAAAGAGGGATGCCTAGCCACGATAACCGGATCCAAACTTGACTGTGGACTGGTCTATGCTAGATCTGGGGTATCCTCATATCCCTAGATCCTCCCTATTTTACGATTTTACATGGTTTTATGCAAAGGGGCATGATCCGGACGGACGGAATTCATCTTCGTGTTGAGATTTGTTAGTTTCCTCTGATTGAAAGTAGTTAGTTTCGTAATTTTATTATTTGAATATCTTCCAACTTGATATACATGCATCTAGGGTTAGATCATCACATGCCCCTGCATCAATTTTGGTATCAGAGAAAAGGTTCCTAGCGTAGGTCAGTTTACCCAAAATTTCCTTTTTCGGTGATTTTTTTTCAAAGGAATCGGATATCCCAGCTCGACCCGCGTCCAACTCTGCGTAGGGGTCATAGTTCGTTGAGTTCAGTTAGCCTTTTGTTTTTTTTTTTTTTTTGTTTTTTTTTCTAAATTTTGTTGAGTCCTCAAATAGATCTAGGCCACATAGGATAGCTTGCATTGCATTGAACTAGGATAGTCAAAACTGCATTTAGATTTTACCCTTTTTTACACCTTTGCGCACCTAGATCTAGGGCCTTTCACATATTACTCCTGGTTTATGCCTACGCGCACTGGTCGTAGGTTTGGTCTTCATAATACTATGGAATCTAATCAAATTACCAAAGCTCTGGAGGGTCTAATTACGAGAATGGATCAGCAATTTCAGACCTTGAGAGGTGAGATCGCGCAGCAGTTTGCGCATCAGGATGATAGGTTCACACGTTTAGAGGAGAGGGTCACACGCTTAGAGGATGGCATCCAGACTACCACTTTAAATGGTCCCCAAGCAACCCCCGACACTGGGGCAGTCGATCAATCCCAAGTTATGGGCCCTGATCCGCCTAGGGATGATTTGGGCGCAGGTCAGGTCCGTGGGCCTGGCAATGGACACGATGGGGCTCATCATCAGCCACCCCCACAGATTCGTGATCCTGTTTTCCCCGCCCAGCGGGAGGGCCATGGTGGGGTGCGATATCCGCAACCTCAGAGATACCATGAGTAGGACCCTGTTATTAGGGTCATGAAGGGCATCAAGGTTGACGCTCCGAGTTTTGATGGGAGACTGGACTCCAAAGTTTTTTCTGATTGGCTAGCAAACATGGATCACTTCTTTCAGTGGCACGGTCTGCCAGACCCACAGCGGGTTGGATTCGCCAAGATGAAGTTGGTGGGCCAGGCAAAACTACATTGGGGAAATGTGGAGCGTTGCCGTGAGCGATCTAGAGAGGGGCCAGTTCTCTTTTGGATTGAAATGAAAGAACTGTTGCGAGAGAAGTATGTTCCCCTTTCTTATAAGCAGAGACTGTTGGATCAATGGCACACTTTGCGCCAAGGATCCATGACGGTAACGGAATACATTGCCAAGTTCGATGAATACATGATGAGGTGTGATGTAGATGAGGACCCTGCTGTGGTTCTCTCCCGTTTTCGTATGGGCCTCAAGCTTGACCTCCAGCGTGAGCTCATGCCTCATATGGTCACCAGCTTAGAGCACGCTTACTAGATGGTGCAGGAACTGGAGCACTATGTGTGCCAATCTCCTGTTAGAGGGTTTGAGATTCGACCTACTGTGCCTAGAGTAGCTCCGCAGGGAGCGAGACCTCAGGTCGGAAATCAACCCAGAGCTCAACCTGGTACCCAACCAGTCAATAGAAATCGAGGTAACAATGTGGCTGGACCAAGTACTAGGACTGCGATGCCAGGGCAGTGCTACCGCTGTGGTGGCATGGGTCACATTGCCGCAGAGTGTTCAAATAGGGGTGGGCGTATTGCCTTTATTTCTGAACACTCTACAGAAGAAGAAGTGGCATATGAAGTTGAAGGTGACCAGAATGATGAGGAAATCATCGTCCAATCCCTTGAGCCGGCCAGTGATGCCGAGGATGATACTGTGGAGACTACCCCACTTGCTGTGGTGAGATGCGCTTTGGCCCAGGTGAAGCAAAGTGAGGATTGGCGCAGAACCACTATCTTCCATACTTACGCCAAGTGTGGAGATAAGAGTTGTAAAGTGATCATCGACAGCGGGAGTTGTGAGAATGTAGTTTCTCCAAGTACTTTGAGTCGCTTGGGGTTGAAGCCAGTCCCTCACCCCAACCCATACCGAGTTTCTTGGGTTGATGCGACATCCCTTCCTGTGACTCAGCGATGCCTTGTTCCAATTGAATTCGGACCATACAAGGACAAGTTGTGGTGTGATGTGGTCACGATGGACGTTGGCCATATCATCTTGGGAAGGCCATGGCTCTTTGACAAAGATGTCACAATATTCGGGCGTACGAATAATTGTGTGTTTAAACACGAAGGAAAGAAGCTTGTCTTGAGCCCGCTCCCTCCCAAATCGTCCACAGGAGAGAAAAATGTTGCGTCTCCAGGCAGTTCTAAGAGTCAAAGGGCACCTCAGTCGAAGTCTCTCCACATCATAGATGCTAAGGAGTTTGAGAGAGAGGCCAAAGCTGGGACTATGGTGTACGTTTTACTGGCTAGAGAGAGTACATCCGAGGTTGCTATAGGGTTACCCCAGGAGGTTCGTTCAGTCCTAGAGGAGTTTCGGGATGTCTTTCCTGAGGACCTTCCCGACGAGCTCCCACCGATGCGGGACATTCAGCATGCGATAGATCTTGTCTCAGGGGCGACCCTACCAAACCTCCCTCACTACAGAATGAATCCCACCGAACATGCCGAGTTGAAGAGGCAAGTGGATGAATTGCTTAAAAAGGGATTTATTCGTGAGAGTATGAGCCCGTGCGCCGTGCCTGCGCTTCTTACACCAAAGAAAGATGGCACGTGGCGCATGTGTGTCGATAGTAGAGCCATAAACAAGATTACTGTCAAGTATCGGTTTCCCATCCCGAGGCTTGATGACATGCTTGACATGATGGCCACCTCTACTATCTTTTCGAAAATTGACCTCAAGAGTGGTTATCACCAAATTCGTGTTCGCCCAGGAGATGAGTGGAAGACTGCCTTCAAGACGAAGGACGGGCTGTATGAGTGGTTGGTTATGCCCTTCGGGTTAACCAATGCTCCAAGTACATTTATGAGGGTGATGACCCAGGTGCTGCGACCCTTTATGGGTAAGTTCTTAGTTGTGTACTTCGATGATATCCTCATCTATAGTACGTCTCCTACCCAGCACCTTGAACACTTGAGGCAGGTCTGCAATGCCCTACGAGCAGAAAAGCTTTATGCGAACCTTAAGAAGTGTTCCTTCTTGACTTCCAGAGTTATCTTCCTGGGGTTCGTTGTGTCGTCAGAGGGTATGTCTGCAGACCCTGAGAAAGTCAAGGCCATTGTCAATTGGCCTAAGCCGCGTAATATACACGACGTGCGAAGCTTTCATGGCCTAGCTACGTTCTATCGGCGGTTCATCCGTGGATTTAGCTCTATTATGGCTCCCATCACAGATTTCATAAGAAAAGGGGAGTTCCAATGGACTAAAGCCGCGACACGGGCTTTCTCTGAAATTAAGAAGAAGATGACGGAAGCGCCCGTCATGCGTCTACCTGACTTCTCTAAAGTCTTTGAGGTGGCGTGTGACGCGTCAGGACTTGCCATAGGGGGAGTGTTAAGCCAAGAGGGACATCCTGTGGCCTTTTTCAGTGAGAAACTGAATGAGGCTAAACAACGCTACTCCACCTATGACAAAGAGTTCTATGCGGTTGTGCAATCATTGCGCCATTGGCGGCATTATTTATTACCGCAAGAATTTGTCCTGTTCTCTGATCATGAGGCCTTGAAATATTTGAGCTCTCAAAAGAAGTTGAGCCCTAGGCATGCCAAGTGGGCCCAATTTCTTCAAGAGTATACGTTTCTACTTAAGCACAAGGCCGGTAAAGAGAATAAGGTTGCTGACGCGCTTAGCTGTCGTGTCATGACGCTGCGGTCCATGAGCATTGAAGTTACAGGCTTTGAGCAACTCAAGGGTGAGTACTCAACTTGTCCTGACTTTGGGACCATCTATGCGTCGTTGTCTAGTGACCCACCCTCGAGGAGTGCTGAGTTTGTCCTTACAGACGGATACCTTTTTAGAGGGGACAAGCTCTGCATCCCACGCACATCCCTTTGTGATTTTCTAGTATGGGAGCTTCATGCTGGAGGGATGGCAGGTCACTTTGGTAGAGATAAAACGGTTGCCCTGGTTTCTGATCGTTTCCATTAGCCTAATCTCCAGCGAGATGTGGCCAAGATTGTAGGGCAGTGTCGGACATGTCAACTGGCAAAGCAGAGGAAACAAAATACAGGCTTATACACTCCTTTGCCAGTTCCACATGCCCCGTGGCAAGATGTCAGTATGGATTTCGTGCTTGGGCTTCCCAAGACTATTCGTAAGCACGATTCCATACTCGTGGTCGTTGATCGGTTTTCTAAGATGGCCCATTTCCTACCCTGTTATAAGACCTCAGATGCCTCCCACATTGCTAAGATATTCTTTCAGGAGGTTGTGCGACTTCATGGGGTACCTAGATCCATCGTGTCTGACAGAGATACTAGGTTCACTAGTTATTTTTGGAAGACTCTCTGGCATCTTTTGGGTACGAGGCTTCAATTTTCTTCAGCATATCATCCTCAGTCGGATGGTCAAACAGAGGTAGTGAACCGTAGCCTAGGGAATTTGTTGAGATGTCTAGTTGGAGACCACCACAGGACCTGGGACACTATTATTCCCACAGCAGAGTTCGCTTATAACTCTTCAGTGAACAGGTCCACAGGAATGAGCCCATTTGAAATTGTTTCAGGTCTTAGACCCCGAGCCCCCATAGATTTGATCCCCATGGCTACCCCACAGCGTCCTTCAGAGTTAGGAGAGTCATTTGCCCATCATATACATGCATTGCATACTGAGATCAGAAGGAAGATTAATTCAAGTAATGAACATTATAAACTTTCTGCTGACACTCACAGGAGATTTAGGGAATTTCAACCTGGAGATGACGTCATGGTTCGTATTAGGTCTGATCGGTTTCCACCTGGATCCGTGAAGAAGCTTCATGCCTGTAGCATAGGCCCACATAAAATTGTGAAAAGGTTGGGGTCTAACGCTTATGTTGTTGATATCCCTCCTACCATGGGCATCAGTTCCACATTTAATGTGGAAGATCTAGTTCCCTATCACGAGCCATTACCTCTATCCAGTGATTCCCCTGTTTCTTCCCAGACCTCCTCTATATATGGACCTTGGCCACAGCCTGACCTCGCTATACCCATCTTACCTTCTCTTCCTTCTGCATCGAGAAGAGACGAGATAGAGGGAATTTTGGACTCCGAGTTGGTTTCTACTCGCTCAGGGGGTTACCAGAAATTCCTAGTCAAGTGGAGGAACAGGCCTATTGCAGATAACTCCTGGATTACCGAGACAGAGCTACAGCGTATCGATCCAGACATGCTTGAGAGGTACAGGAGTTCACTTTCGCCAGTGGCGAATTCTTCCCACCCGGGGAGAATTGATGCGGACATCAGTGGTGCACCCTTTAGAGTGTACCAGAGGAGGCGACGTCGCAGATCGAGTGTTGGAGCAGACGAGTTGATGTGGATGGACGCCGGGCCCATTGGGCCCATTTTCTGACGCGTTACGAGTACGCGAGTTGCAGGATCGCGCAGGAGCATCATGACCGCTGGACCATGGAGCGGATTTACATTTAGGCGCTTTTCTATTTATTTTCTTGTTTCTAGGCGCTTTAGTGTCGTTATTTACTTTAGACATTTTTATGTTATTTCTTTGGTTTTCAGGCAATTTAGTGCACTTTTTTTATTTCGTAGTTTATATATACTGTGAGAACCCTATTTCGAAATTATTGAATGAATAGAAAATTCTTGAGTTTCTTCCTCTTTGTTGAGAGATTAGGGTTTCAGGATTGGCCCTCGGGTGTTGAGGATTCCACCCCGGAGTTTCCGTTTTCTCTTCTCTCTTTCTTCAAGGTGCGAGGAAAGGTAAGCTTCTTTTGATTCCTAATTCGTACTTCATGATAACCCATTGTTTTTCGACATCCCTCGTCCTTTTCTGAAACTCCCTCCCTTTTTGGTACGATCGAAAAGAAGGATGCCTAGCCACGATAACCGGATCCAAACTTGACTGTGGACTGGTCTATGCTAGATCTGGGGTATCCTCATATCCCTAGATCCTCCCTATTTTACGATTTTACATGGTTTTATGCAAAGGGGCATGATCCGGACGGACGGAATTCATCTTCGTGTTGAGATTTGTTTGTTTCCTCTGATTGAAAGTAGTTAGTTTCGTAATTTTATTATTTGAATATCTTCCAACTTGATATACATGCATCTAGGGTTAGATCATCACATGCCCCTGCATCAGGTTTCCTTTATCTTAGGCCCGACCCGAACCCCATTTAGTAAGTGGGCGGGTTTGGTCTATGTTTCAAGGGACCCGTCCAGTCCAGACCCGTCTAGACCCTGTTTTAAACCCTTGTAAAATGCTTGCATACTTGATCCAGACCCAGACCCATTAGACCCGACCCATTTATAAATGGGTCTGGGTGGATCTCCCTCTACCAGACCCGGACCCATTTATATATGGGTCTGATGGGTTGACTCGGACCCGACCCGGACCCGGACCCGCCCATTTAGTAAAAGGGTCTGGGTCTAAAATTTGGACCCAGACCCGTTTAGTAAATGGGCGGGGTCTGGTTTTGGCTAAACCCGCCCCAAACCCGACCATTTACAGCCCTATTAGTAACTCTCGGGATATCAAGGATTGAGTTTGTACTCGACCCCTGAGATTTTGGGTAGTCACAACCTATCTCGCCTTACCCCTTTGCATTGGGAAACCAGCCAAACACCTTTCAAATGAATAGAAAGAAACCTTTCTTCCTGGAAGAGTCGGCACTTGTCCCTTGGAGGCCGCTCAACCTTAATAAAAGCAACGTTCTCAAATATGCCGCTATATTTCATGTCACTCTTTCAATGCCCAAAGTCGATCTTGGCTATAGCTTGAAAAGTTGAGATAGGACTTTCTATAGCACAACAAAGAAATGCGAAAAAAAAGTTTCATCTCTTAAGGTGGGAGGAAGTGTGCAAGCCCTGATATGAGAGGGGGGGGGGGGGGGGGGGGGGGGGGGGTTGGCTGGTTTGAGGGTCTTGGAACAGATGAAGCAAGCCTTAATGGGCAAGTGGTTGTGGCAACTTATGGAGGGAGGCAATTGCTCGTAAGTACGGAATGGGGTGGGTGGGTGGTGGATTAAAGATTCCTCAAAATACAAAGTTTCAGGCCTATGGAAGGCCATATTCTTGGTCTCTTCAAAGTTCAAAGAAGGCATTTCGTTTGCAGTTGGTGCAGGAACTTGGATTCGCTTTTGGGAGGATCCGTGGATAGGGGACTTTGTCGAAGAATGAGTTTCTGAGTTCGGCAAACTTGGCAACCAACAAGAAACATCTCAATAGTTGGTTGCTATTCCAAGACTAGTGTGGAGAGAGTATGGATGCCCCCAAGCCGAAGAGGTCTATCGGATGAGGAAACGGAAGCCCTATTGAACCTTTTTGAGAAACTGAAATTTGTTGCGATAGATGAGACGGTGGAAGACGCAGTCACAGTTCCGGGAAATTCTTAGTTCAGTCCTTTTAGAAAGTTCATAGTCCCCCCCTCCTGCCCCCTCTTCACACAGTTTTCATTTTTGGAAGTATGGAGCTCCTTTGAGGGTTGCTGCTTTCGTGTGGCTGGTTGGAAGGAACAGAGTGCTCACTGTGGACAATCTTCCCAAAAAAGGAATGGTGATTCCTAACATTTGTATGATGTACAAAAAAGGCGCAAAATCAGTGGTCTGCTCCTATGCGAGGATGGTGTGGGATCTCTCTCGCCACGCTCAACATTGCTTGCGTGATGCTGATGTCTGTTTGCTCCCATTTGACGTCCTGGCATGAAAGAGGTGTTGGAAAGGAAGGGAAGTTGGTTTGGCGGTTAGTGGTGATGGCTAGCTTATGGGCCATATGGGGAGAAAGGAATCGGCGCTCTTTTGAAAACAAATCGGAAACGGAAGCCATGACCAGTAGAAGGGCCCTTTCTTGGATTGTGGAGTGGTCTTCAGGGTTGAAGGAGATGGACACTTGCGTCATCGTTGCCTTATTGGGATTGTAGCTGTCTTTTTGTTTTTCCTTTGTATTCTTTTCCGTTGTTAGTGGCTCTTTAATAAAGTTGTTGCCTTCCCAAAAAAAGATGGTTCCCAGGGTGGGCTGGACCATCCTAAATTTTTTTTCCTAGATTAAGAATCCAAGCCATCTCATATTTGACCTATTTTCTAATTGATTATGCACTTTTGTATTTTCTTTTTATTGAATGTCAGTTGTCAGAGAACTAACTCAAGGGCTAATATTGTTACTTCGAGGAGGCTATTTTAGCTGGGGTCCATACACAGCAGAGCTGATCAGGCCAACAAGCCAGAGCTACTCAACATATAAATTGAAAGCTTGAGGCTGCAATGCAAATGCTTGGCTCATAGTCACATTATTTCTTGTTGAGTGAACCAAGAGGTTTAACACTCAATACGTACAAGTGGCCCTAAGATGTTGCACTGTAGGATCTGGTGTTCAGTTTGTAGGATGCACAGGCTGAGAGTTTGTACATTACTGTTCTTGTTTTCAGTTTGTACAACTATGCCCACAGTGGCTCTTGAAGTTTCTCTCAGCACAATGCATGACTGCATAAGATTGGGGCCATTCATTAGGTGAAGCTCACCATGAACATGCCTAGCTCAAAAATCAGGTAGGCCCACTTGTCTGCCCACATAGATGAGAAAGATGCACAAGAAGAATGGTGAGCAATCTATGTTCATCACTAATAAATGCACGGGGTTGTTAATTTTGCTTTTATGAGGGAGGTGAGAGTAGTTTTGGGGATTTTATGTGCAGGTTAGAGTGAAAATTCCTGAATTTCTTTTTTCTGGCATGTCTTGGCCAACGGAAAAATAGTACTTGATCCACCCAAGCTGTTAATGTGCAACATAAAATTCTAGTATATAGTGACGGCATGTAGATATGTATCTTTCATTCCCTCTGCATGGTGCTAATATGTCTTCTGTAAATGAAGGCAGTGTGGTTGGCCGTTGGGTTCCGGTCGAGCAGCCAGTTCAATTGGTTCAAGGATACAATGAATTAGCTATCTTGTCTGAGACTGTGGGCTTGCAGGTAGTCTTCATTAAAAAGCTATTTCTTTCTTTTGTTGTTGTTGTTTATTCCCTCATGTTGGCTGCTGGCTGTTATTTGATAGAAAACTTTGTTATATTTATTCCCTATGAAGCCTTCAAAGTTAATTATCTTGATCATCTCCAAATCCATAGAGTAAGTTTGTTTGATTGTTGGAACCAAAACAATCTAGCATTTATGCTGCCCATATTAGTCACTTTAATCTATAATCAGTTGAAACTTGAAACTCAAATGTGAAAGAAGATTTAGGGTTTGAGGTCAAGGAGAAAAAAGAAAGAAGAGTAGAGAAGAGAAGAAAGAGAGACGAGAGAAGAAGAAGAGAAATTAGGATAAACACTTGTTAGTCAATGTGACTAACATATGCTATTTATAATAAGGAGAGACTAACATGGTATTCTGCAAGACTGCACTACATATACAATGAAATGAAAGGTATAAATACTCCCAGCTGACTACATGTATCTCTCTACGCTCCCCCTTAAGCACGAGCGTGAATATCGATGCGCAGCTTGTAGTACTTCTTCTTGTTCCTCCCTGGCAATTTATACATCTTGCTAAAGTAAGGTCCTCATCTAGTAGGGCTGTCAACGGGCCGGGCCTGGGGTTGGTCTCGGCCTGGATTTTGAACTGTTTTGGGCTGGGCCTATTCAAAATTCTGATTTTGCAGGCTTGAGCCCGGCCCATTGACACCCTCATCATCTAGGAACCCTGGCAATTTAAGCAGCTGCTTAGTTTCTCCTGGAGTAACTTTAGTTAGGATGCTATAAGTTTACACCTGATTCCCTTCTTTCAGCCTTTTTACTGTTTAATTTCCAAATTTGCGGTGCCTGATTATAGAAATGGAGTGTTATTTTAATTCACATTTTCTGTTATATTATTTCATTTCGATACACAGAACTATGGCGCTTTCCTTGAGAAAGACGGGGGAGGATTTAAAGGCCAAGTTAAACTGACTGGCTTGAAAAGCGGGGAAATCAACCTTTCTATGTCACTTTGGTCATATCAGGTGCATCTTCATATATGTGGCTCAAATATTTCTATCATATGCTAGAGTAAAAGTATTTTATTTGATGCTTTGGTTCTTGCATCCCAAAAATGCAACTTTGTATGTATATCTTTCCAGGCTCCAACTAGCTGCCTTTCTTGGGAGTGATGAAATATCAGATGTATTAGTAGCAAGAATATGCAGTCCATTGGCAACATGGGCAGTGTTGATTAGTGAATGTCCGAAGAATCATTTGTTCCAGTGGCTACGGCTGAATCATGCATCACCAGATATTAATAGGATCAACCACCTTGTGACTTGCCTTCAATTCAGAAGTCACCTCCTGAGCACAGACAAAGTTGTATAGAGATGAGTTTCAGTAGAACATTCATGTTGGGCTTTACTTAATTCTGCAAGTAGCAATTCTAAGCAGTCGTTTCCGTTTTGGTGGACACTGTAGTGATGAATATACATTCTTTAGATGTCATTAAGAGCTTCCAGTTGCAAGACCTATTGACATGCGCATAGATTGTAAGAGGCTAAGAGCATACATGAAGGGTAGGTATGGGCAACCAATTTATGGGTAGCTGTATTCGATGCTTCCATTTGCAGAGTTCTTGTTTTTCACCTGTAAACATCATGGCAAGCACCAATAAAAAAGAATCATCATGGGATTGGCTGATTCTGCAGTATTGTGTTCAGCAGTTCCGCTTTGGAGTATTATGTTTGACAGTTCCAAATACACCTTTAGTGCTAGCATGATATTTACTTATTCTATGGAATAGTAAAGGGTGAGGTACTTACTGAATTGTCTTTTCTTGCTTGTAGGTTGGGCTTAAGGGTGAGTTCATGAAAATATATTCTCTGGAAGAATATGAAAGTGCAGATTGGATTGATTTGCAACAGGATTCAATATCATCTTCCTTTACATGGTACAAGGTAACTCCAATATTTCTTTTAGAGGGTCCATTCCATAATTACTTTTAAACATCATTGTTCAAAAAATAAAAAATAAAAAAAAATCAAAAAGGTGGAGTCCAAATTCAGAGACTTAAGAAGGATTTCTCTTTGCTTATCTTTGCCCATCACAAGACAATAAATTCATTTATACAAGTTTAATGTGGACATAACTTACATGTGTGAATTGTGTCAACACATGCCAACGTTTTACACGTGCAAGATTCAAGCCACTCATTGTATGGGGCTTACCATGTAGATGCAAAGGCCCAAAAATAGGTGGTCCTCTTATCGGGTCGGTTACATCTACATTGTATGCAATGAATACAATATCGATAATGTCAGCTGATATGTAGGCCGATATTTTCGGTATCACACCTTGGTGATACGAAACCCCCGGGAAGTATGCCGATTTCTTGGTGTCGAAGATATCTTGACGATATATCGCATTATATCAACGATATAGTTGATGCAATGCGATATATCGTCGATACGAGAGAGGGTTTCGTTTTTCTCAAGAAAAAAAAGAGGAGAATGAAAAAAAACCTCGGTCACCCTCTTTGGTGCGTCTCCTTCTCCTTCTCCTTCCTCTGTTACCTCTCTCTCTCTCTCTCTCTCTCTCTCTCTCTCTCTCTCTCTCTCTCCCTGCTGTCATGCGTCTGCAACTCGGACACATGTGTCTTTTTGAAGTAAAAAGGGGGCATGGTTATTGAGTTCAGTCAGATCGTGATTGTGGGGCGCACCTCGATGTATGTGTTGTATATCCACACCGTCAATTCATTTTGCTAGCTCATTTTAGGGCATGGGCCCAAAAATGAAGCAAATCCAAATCTCAGGTGGATCACACCACATGCAACAGTGATCATTGAATGCCCACCATTAAAAACTTCTTGTAGTCCACCATAATGTTTGTTTACTATCCAACATATCGATAAGGTCAGACAGATCTGGATGATGGAAAATCACAAATATCATTTTGATCCAAAACGTTTGTGGCCCCCAAGGGGTTTTTAATGGTAGGCATTCAATTCACATTGCTTTGTGGTGTGGTCCACTTGAGCATTGGATTTGTCTCGTTTTTGGGCCCATGCCCTAAAACGATATGGAAAAATGGATCGATAGTGTGGATATAACACATCATGGTGGGGTCCACAGAACTTTGCCATGTCAACACAATGCTGACCTCGGTGTTGTGTTCTACGCTATGCACTCCGAGTCCGATGGATGGATGATATGGTGGCAGTTAAAAATCACTTAGAAATTGCTTACTTGAATAAAAATAATAATTTGAATTAAACCGTCCATATTATGGGGCACCGGATTGAATGTGTCATGAACCAAACATTGTATTTAAAAGGTAGGCCCATCGCGATGTTTATTAGAAATCCACCCCTACCACCTGGTTGCTCACCCAACATTAGGCCCAGTGCCCAAAAATCAGCCCGGCAGTGACTTAGGTGGACCACACGATTGAAAACAGTGTACATGGCAACACTCACCCTCCAAACTGTTTCCCTTGGTGTGGCCCACGTGAATCACATTTGGGCCCCATGCCTAAATTTTGTTCTGGCTGCTAATGGTCGGAGTGATTCCATATAATCATCACGGTGGGCCCTATAAAAATCAAGGTTGGACATCTCTCTCCAAATTGTTTTTTTTTTTTGGTGTGGCCCACCTGAATCACAAGTTAGCCTGATTTTTTGCTTGGGCCTACGTGAGATTACACATCTAATGGTCAGAGTGGATCTCACATACACATCTAGGTGGTCCCCATAAAAAATCGAGGGTGTACCGCAACTTTCTTTTTTCATTCAATCACCATTGTTCCTATGGTGTGGTTCACCTGAGATTTGGATCTGCTTAATCTTTGGTCCCATGCCCTAAAATGAGTTAGCAAATGGATTTGTTGAAACAAGCCCATCCTGTATTTTGATGTCCCTTGATTTTTTCAGATTGATTTGAACAATCTTGACTGTTGATTTGTGGATAGTTGTTTGTTGAAACATGACTATTGGATGCTTTTCATTCTTAATTATCCAATAAATGTCCACCAATCTCATCTGGACGAGGAAATAAATATAATTTTCGGGTTATGAGATATAATTTGGATAAATTAATTTCAATTACTTTGGGCGTGGCACGGGGAAACAAGGGAAACAAAGATTGCTCTAGCTGGCTCCTGACGTTGCCGGTTGTTTGGTGGTTGATTTGGGGTGAAAGAAATAACAGGCGTTTCTAGGACTCTCTCTCGTTCGGTTGAGTCTGTGGTGGAGGCAGTTTTAATGTTGGTTGCCAATTGGAAAGATTCTAGTTCAGTTCGGGTGTAAGCCTCGACCCCTGGTTGCTGGTGGGTTGTCTCCTTTTTTGGTATTCTTTGCTGCTAGTCTGTGCTAACGACTTTCTAATAAAATTATCACTCTTCAAAAAAATTACTTTTACACTTCATTTGCAATTTTTAAAAATAATTAATTGGTTGTGTTTTCCCACACATCTTCTATGATTTGTAAATATATGACTTGATTTTGATTATAATTGCATCAGTTCAGTCAGACACATATATTAAGACCATATACAAAGGAAACCTATTATGTGCACTTGTTTTTTATGATATTTTGATTTCTTAGAGTGTATTGATGTCTTTCTTAACATCCCCTAAAGCTTCATGGAAAAAATTGACCAATTTCCCAATGGTTCCCAAAAACAGCGATACATTACATGATGCATCCGATATTTTCCATGCGATAACCGATATGTTTCCGTATCCAAATTCTCAAGGGTGCGATACATCTGTCTATAACAATATGGAAAACATTGATCGAATGTGCACTGTTGATAATTTTTCTTTAACTGTCCATTGCTTTGTGCACGTGGTCCATTTGATGAGTGGATAACTCGATTTTGGGGTTAGATCGTCTGTATGGTGGGACCTGCCTTTTGCGCTTCTTTCTTGCACGTGCCACATTGGCATGTGTGAATAACAAGTTCCTTGGCAAGTCTAAATGCCCAAGTCTAGCTATCACAGCTCATTGTTTTTGTACATGTCAAGATAAACCATACGTTGTTCTAAAGACCATAAAAGATCCTTTTATTAATTTTGTACCTTATGCAAACTACTAGGAGACCAAATATATGTTCCTTTTGTTGGATGTGTGTGCCCTGGAAAGCTAATCTGATCCTGTTTATTGGAAGTAGGTCATTAGTGACCCCTTGTGATGAATGAAATGAAATCATTAGTGAACTATGATTATTGATTAATGTTCCTGTGGTTAGTTGTTTTACTATCATCAGCGGGAAAGGGGTATGGTGCCCCCCCCCCCCCCCCCCCAAGTTGAAAGAACCTATCTAATGAGGACGTGGAGGACTTCACAAAACTTTTGGAGCTGATCCAACACTACCATCCTTCTTCGGGCCAGAACGACTCCATGATTTGGCCCGCATCCCCGGGATATTCATGGTTAAATCCTTCTACATGATGATTAGGGAACTGACCATCTCAATGAGGAGTGAGTTTTTTCACGTTTTTTGGTTCTACGGTGCTCCCCCCAACGTTGCAACGTTTTCCTCGTTGGTCGGCAGGAAGCATGTCCTGACCATTGACAACTTTCATAAAAGATACATGATTCTTCCCAACATTTAGTCTTCTATGCATGAGTGATGCGGAGTCAGTCAACCATTTATTCATCCATCAATCCTTTGCGAGTGATGTGTGGTTAGCTTTTCTGAAGATCTTCGAGATAAAATGGGTGATTGCTCGTTCAATAGCAGAATTGTTTGGATGTGGCACGTTGTTCTGATGGCTAAGGGGAAGTTAGTGGTGTGGCGGCTGATCTTGCTATCTGTACTTTGGAATATATGGGGGGATCGCAACAAGCAGTGCTTCCTCAACAAACATGGCCCTTGGGAAGAGCTACTGTGGAAATCAAAGAGGGATTCTATACATCGGCTATCCGGGGTTAATCACGTCAATAGTATTGATGTTCGGTCTATGCCAGGGATGTGATTTTTTGGGTTTTCCTTTTTTGTGTGTGTATTCGTTGTTGCGTCAATTTTTTTTTTCGGGCATTTTCTTAATAATATGATTTTGCTGCTCTTCAAAAAAAAAAAAAAAAAAAAAAAAGTATGGAAACTTGGTCATATATTTTTTGCTACAACATATGGAGTCTCTCTAGTAGATCCTTGGGGAAAGGATGAAGTGGATGCAACGACCATGATGGCTAAGGGAGAGTTGTAATACCATAGTTCTTGAATACCGTAAATTCCATATCAGGTTTGGGCTACTTGGGAGTTTGTGGTTATCTAGTGTGAAGTGAACCAACGACGAGTTAGGATGGATTAATCTCCACTGTTGGGCATCTCACTGCCTATGCCCTTCATGGCTTCACCGCGCAGGAGTGCAGATCTCATTTTGGATTGCATCAGATCACCTACCAAGAGCTGCATCATGCTTGGTATGGTTGATTTGATTGTTTACCAGCTTGGACTTATCCTTAGGCATGGCATCAGAGAGGGGCGTCTTGATTTTATTGTAATGGCTTTGAAACACCTTTTGATGCCACTAAAATGGTTGACACAGGTGTGATGGGGTTCATGCGTTGAGCTTCAGTTGAAGCCTGATTTACTCCTACATGGGATCCACTAGTCACTTGGGACTTAGTTTGAGGCTAGATCTTGCCTATTAGATACTTCATCAAGTTATAAATAGCTGCTCAGCATCTCAAATTTCAAAATGTTTTATTTCAACTGTTGGATCTTTTGACTTCACCGTTAGAGTGTTTTAATCAAGCTTGATGGAAATTAACGGTGGAATCTTTTTTGTTCTACCTCTTGTGCTTGCACAGGACTTTGGGCTAAGAGTAGATTCCATTGACTGGAAGGATTTGGGTCCATTTGGGTGCATGGGATAGGCAGGATTACAGACTTTTGATGTTGTACTACATATTGAAGTCCATAAGGGTTAGGAGTAGTGTTTTTCTTACAGTTTTACATCTTGCTGAAATGCAGGGGTCATTGTAAAAATTTTCCTGTGTCGACAATATTTTCATGGAAGATTACCTGTTACATATTGATGATACACCAACAATGCGTTCGAGGGAGAGAAAATTCGGAAAAAGAAAAAAATCGAGAAAATTCACAATTTTTGGGAGAATATGTTCGCGAGAGGATTTAGGCAACTCCATTTGAGTTGTTTTGGGAGAAATCAAGATTTGGGTGGAGAAATTGTGATCCAAAAGCAAAATGAGTTGGAACCAATTTGGTGAGATTTTTTATTTTGCTTTTTAGGATACAAAGTAATCAGGTTTTTTGTTTTTTAGTTTATTTATTTATTTTAAGAAACAACCTAGAAATCCATTGTGAGATTTTTTATTTTGGTTTTTATAGTCGATTCTTTTGTATAAATTCGGTAAGAAATAGTCTAGAAATCCATTGTGAGATTTTTTTTTTTTTTTTTTTTTTTTAATTTTGGTTTTTATAGTCGATTCTTTTGTATAAATTCAGTAAGTAACAGCCTAGAAATCCATTTATATGCATGCTTTGCATGAATTGACATGGATTTTATGTCTGTGTTGTTAAATTTGGGGAAAACGAAGAATTTGGTGAAATCTGAAAATCTTCCAGTTTCACCCATTTAAATTGTGGATGTTTAAAATTTATACGACACTTAACTGTAGGCTGATCTACAGATAGGCCACACTTCTGTAAATTTTTGCAAAAGTTATTTTTAATTAGAAAAAACCAAAATGACCCAATCTGTCTTTTGATCAGTGTAAGATGATCTATTTTTATAAGAATTATTTAAATTTCTTTTTTTAAAAAATGCATTGAAATGGAAATTAACTATAACCAATTGATATGGCTTAATTTGCTGATATATTGGATAACTACATAACTACATCACTTTTGTAAAACAACACGTAATTTAGGCTCCTATACAATGGAAACTTATATGCATGCTTGGTTTTTTTAATGTTAAGTGTATAATCATGTCTCTTTTAATATCTCTTGAAGTTTCATTGAAAAATTCCATCATTTTCCCAATGTTTCCCAAATAGAAAATGTTGTATTTCCCGATACGTGCGATATTTTCTCATGTGATACCAATATGTTTTAGTATCTCAAGGGTACAATATGCCATTGATACTGATACTTGAAATACTGGGGTAACATACTATTTCCATATTGTATTCCTATTGAGAAACCCTGAATTCTTCCTATGTAAGATCCTATCCCAAGGGGGGATAGGCATAAGAGTCATACGGCCCCTCTTTACCTAGGTTGGACATCCCATCTAAAGAAAGAAAAAGAGAGAAAAGAGAGAAAAAGAATAGATCTCCTCCCTTCCCTCTACATTGTCTCAGTTTGGTCCGCCTTGTGGACAGTTCTTGATCTCTAATCTTCTACCACAGCCCTATAGTGTGGTAAGAAGAGGACTCTCATTCCCCCGCCATTGGAGATAGATCAAGGAGAGACCTTCATTGGTGAAGGAATGACATCGAATCAACCCGATCTTGTGGAGAAGCAAAGGTATGATCTCAACAACCAGTTTTAGATCTTTTTACAAACTCTTCGTAACATAGGGATAACATCTAAGGGTTGAAATCTGGGTTTCTAGAAGTTTACGTTTCCGCTTTTCAAAAATTCATCACCTTCACTGATATACATGTTTTTTCTCCGCTAGTACCTGTTTGTTCTCGTGGCATCTCTGCACGCAATGCCATGACCTTTAGATTCACAATAATAACTTGAATTTCTCATCTTCTGTACCTGAATGGAACCAGTGTTCGCAGTATCGGTATCACGTTACATTACGCACCCTTGGGATACAGATACATATCGTGTACCGTTAGGGATATATCAGTTATATCGCATAATGTATCGCACTTTTTGAGAAACATGGGGAAACATTGGGAAATTGATTGAATTTTTCAATGAAATTTCAGGGATTGTTAAAATGGACCTTAATACACATTTAAATCATAATATGTTAAAACAAAAGTCTACATAATAGAGTTACTTCGTAAAAGGATCTTAAGCTATGCGCTGTCTGACTGAACTGATGCAACTATTGTTTAAATTGATTCCATAAGATATATAAATGTAAGAAGACATTAATGAAAACATAACCAATTCATTGACAAAGTAAATAAGCAAGAGAGTTGAGAAATATACTTATGGATGATGCAACTGACTGAGTATCCTCCAAATGCAGTTTTGACTATCCTAGTTCAGTGCAATGCAAGCTACCCTATATGGCTTAAATCTACATGGGGACTCAACAAAACCTAGAAAATGGCTAACTAGACTCAACAAAATATGACCCATTCGCAGAGTTGGTACGCAGGTAAAGCCCTACGATTTTTTTGATTTTTGATTTTTGATTTTTTTTTTAGGGAGGAGAAACTAGAAGAAAATCGAACAAAAAATCATTTTTTTCCAAAAATAAAAATAAAAATGGGGGACTCCTGTGTGGCTGGACGATACTTGGACGGTATCGCTGATATTAAGAATCCACTAAAGGAGATATTGACGATATCTCAGCCGATTTCGATATATCGCATGATATTATTGATATTGGCCGATAATATCGTCGATACGCAGGAACGGGTGGAATTTTTTATGTCTCCAGGGGGGTTTCGTATTGCTGACTAGCGATATCGATACTATCGGCCGATGTATCTATACCACAATCACTGAATGGAACCATCCTCTTCGAGCAAGCTTTGTGCTCCTAAGCTTCATCCTTTTTGAAATAGTCCGCATCAACTTAGCTAGTCAGTGGCAATATTATGGAGCAATGAATGCAGATACTTGATTAATGATTGGCTGTGGAGTTGTTAGGTTCTGGGGTGAAATCCTTACCATGTTATCTTTTGTGATTCCCTTTTCACAGTGGACTTCCTGTTTCTAAATTCATAGAAATGACAAACTCAGAGATAGTGTTGTTTCTTGCTCCTTGTCTTATTAGCAGATCTATCAAAATCTTGGCTCATTTGAGGAATAGGGTAGCTCTTTATCTAAATCAGCTAGTTTTTACCTTGATCCCTCTTACGAGTTTCTTTAGGTATTGAAGTACTGCTGCACCATATTTGGATGGTTTTAATATAAAATGTTAATCTGGTGTCCAGATCTGCTAGCCTTTTACAAAATTTTAACTTTAGATATGATATTATTATTCTCAGATTTACCTACACATTATCTGAGCATTGCTTGCAGACATTCTTTGATGCTCCTAGTGGTAAAGATCCTGTTGCACTTAATTTGGCAAGCATGGGGAAGGGTCAGGCCTGGGTCAACGGCCACAGCATTGGAAGATACTGGTTACTGGTTGCTCCAAAAAGTGGATGTCAGAGCACTTGTGATTATCGTGGGACATATAAGTCAAGCAAGTGCACAACAAACTGCGGGAAACCTACTCAAATCTGGTAAGCATATGACCTGCTTAAATAATGAAGGTTAAAAATCAGTTTACTGCATTCTCTGTTCTGTTCTGTTGAGTCAGTCATTTCTGGTTGTGAGAGTGATGTTTTATGTGTTATTTTAAAATGCAAAATATGACCAAATCTTTTAGGATCTTCATATCAAAGTGAGTTTTAAGATGGATGGCAATCGAAGGTCGGCAACACATGATGGATGGTCCACATCAATGATTGGACCTTCTCTATTGTAATTATGGACCATGTATTTTCCTAGCCAATCGGGATCATCTAGGCAAAGCGGTTTTTTTTTTTTTGGTTGGAGTTGACAACAAAGGTGGGAGCCACATGCGAAATGGTCCATCTCAATGGTCTCCGGGTCAGACGTTCCCTACTGTAAATATGGACCATCCTCCTAGCCACTAATTGAATGGTTAGGATCATCAAAATTAAAGTTTTTATGAGAGGGATGGACAATCAAAGGCAGGACCCATATGGATTGTCCAGATCGCTATCAAACCTTCTTTATTAATCAATGAGGAGAATCCAATTTCCTTACCACCGATTGGACGATTAAGATCATCAGATCAAGCTGTCTTTAAGAGGGATGACAATAAATGGTGGGCGCCACATGATGAACGGTCCAATTTCCTAACCACTCATGGCCACTATATAACTCGAAATTAAACCATCCAAATGGCGGGCCTCACATTGGATGGATCATAAACCAAAAAAAGAAGAAGGTGAAATTATGTCTTAATTGCTCGGATTCATGTTGGTACTTATGGCATCAGTTTGACACCAGCTGCCAACCTAAACAACCCTCCTTTATCTGAGCTGGGGCGTGGCAATGAGAGCATAAGACTCCCATGGGCGCATTGTAATAGACTATTACATAGGTTGATTACAGTCAAGAGCTATCTAATAGGCTATTATATATGTTGATTACAGTCAAAGTTGATTTTTTTTTTTTTGAATGATGATAATATTATTTCTAAAGAGCTGAGGCCCAAACTTTACAAGTTGATTACATGGATGAGTGGCAGGACAAGGAAGGGTGGAATTAGAGATGAATGCATTTGGGGAATTTAAGAGTAGCACCAATAGGCAATAGGATAAGGGAAAGTAGACTTAGATGGTTTGGTCATGTGCAACGGAGACCAAGAACTGCATCTGTTAGAAGGAGTGAGTTGGTACAAGTTGAAGGCTCTAAAAGGGCAGGGGGAAGGTCCACAAGGACGTGGGTGGAGGTAGTAAGAAAAGACTTGAAGACCTATGGTCTGAGTTATGGCCCTTGATAGAGTGGAATGGTGTAAAAGGATTCATGTAGCCAACCCCAATTAGTTGGGGTAAGGCTATGATGATGATGTGATGATGATGTCTTAATTGCCAGATTTGTGGATGCCTGATGGATGTTGTTCTATATATTAATTTCAATTCCAAAACAGGTCATTGTTTTCCAGACTCAACTCAGAAATATTCCTGATTAACAAATTATGTTTTACCAAGCTGAAAATTTTGCACAAAACAAAACTTATATGGTATTTTTTTTTTTTGTTCTGCTCTTATGGTATTCCAAAATTGTTCCTGTGTCCAAAAAACCCCAGAGTGTTTTTATTTTCCCTATTTCCTGCGACTAGAAATGTTAGAAGTTAGGTGCTTCTTCTCATGTGGTGGGTCTTTGCACGAACCCATGGCTTGAAGTGGTTTCAAGCTATTCATAGGCCTGGCAATGGGTAGGACTGGGGTTGGTTCGGGCTTGGATTCCGAACTGGTTGGGCCGGGCCTGTTCAAAATATTGATTTTTCCTAGCCCAGATCTGGTCCATTGCCAGCCATAGAGTTAATAGTGATATTTTAATGCTCAAGAACCTGTATCTTTTAGGCTATGTAACTTGCAACTATTTGTGGTGGTTACTCAGCCTTGCATAGATATTGAAATTCCATTCTTTGGTCTATTATATGCAGTAGAAAGTTGAAGGTGCAAGTAATATTGACTCCAATCTGCTGAAATTTGAGAGGAATTATACGGTCCTGGTACACCGACATGAAGTCTCCTAGTGTGCCTGTTCAGACAGGTGGAGTCCATGGTTCAGTGATCCGGACCATTCGGCACTGTGGATGGGGATGCCCAAAAAATCTCCACGATTGGAAGATCCTAACCCTTTGATCAATGGCCTACAAATAGGCGGTTAAGAAAATGTACACTAAATTTTAGAAATAAGGCCACTTAATGGACTGCTAGGATAATACAATCTGAAGATTTTTGGCATATATCCAATCCGAGGTGGGGTTAAACAGGTCAATGGTCTGGATCTGCAAATAATTGGCCTCACTTGTACAGACCAGGTGCAGAAGGGTACTCCATTCTTGTATTGAGGATCTCGCTATGGAAATGCATTCATGCATTATCATTATGACATCAACCCTCCATCCTAAAGCTTGATTATCTTATCATCAGATTACATTCTGTCATGAGATTATCATTAACCCTCCATTCTAAAGTTTGATTATCTTGCTCCTATACTCTTTAGTGTTGATTATGTCGTAATTTAATTCCTTTTATTTAGAACGAAGAGATTTATACTTTATTTAAGCAAATAGCATGCATACAATAAATGAGAGATGCTCCAGTGATCTCAGAGCACTATAAGTTATAGTGCTCCTAGTTGCACCGGGACACAGAGATAGTCTAACCCATTGATCTAAACTGTTCATTAGGTCCAATGCAGCATTCATGGGCTACCATGAAAATATAATTTTAATCTGATAAATATTTAGCATTTGATCAATGGCCTTGAAATACGGGAGGCCAAGATCATTTACACAAAATAGGTCTTAAGTAACAATTTGATCCATCTTTTTGTTAGGGACCAATGGATTGCCTACGATTGTAAATAATCACTTTTGTTAGGCAATCATAATCGTCCGGTCCATGGCTTGGAAAAAAGATGGCAACAGAAAATAAGACCAAATCAAGGATGGATTGGATCATCCAATCAATGTGATTTTTGTGTGGCAGCCCATGCAATGCAGTCTAAATTTATTGGACAGTTCAGTTTGATTGATTGGACTGTCCAAGCAAACTGATGCAACTAGGAGCACTGAAGCATGTCTCTAATATAATAGCATAACATTTCGTCATTTCATATCAATCTTCCAAAAAAAAAAAAAAAAAAAAAATTGCATATAGTTGGTGTATGCTCGAGAGCGGCCCGCATGAGCTTACCCATGCCTACCAGGTATTGAAGTAGCTAGCTTACCAGTTCCTGTGCCACATACTGAAGAGACTGGCCATATTTAGAGTAGTGAAGAGAGAATGCTCTGTCTGAACTGGCAGTGCTTCAGTCTGGGCCAGCCTTCCATACATGTGGGCTCACTTTCCAATTGCCTAGATCTTTCATCTCCTGGGCCCCATTGTGGATGGGCTATGTTGGATTATCCTGTCCATCTGATTGTTGGCATGCAAATGGATTGTTAAAATACAGTAGTGTCAGTGGTCCGTATCCATCATCATTGCAGCCTTACCCCAAGCATACCATGTGTTGAAGGAAGTAGCTTACTTGTTCCTGTACCACGTTCTGAAGACACTGGCCATATTTAGATTAGGGAAGATATAATTCTGTCTGAACTAGCAGTACTTCAGTTTGGGCCAGCCTTCCATAAATGTGGGTCTAGCTTCCACATTTGGGCCCGGGAGTCTATGCTGAGATCTGAATTTCCCCAGATATTTCAATTGTCCCCGAACCCGTCCGTATCAGTCGTGGATTGTTTTTCCACGTGTGAGGGTTCGTCTTCATGGTCACCTCTGTGTAGGCGATTCCTCCATGATGATGAAGTTTCGGACTTTGCAAGCCTCCTGGACCAGATTCACTCCTTCATCCCCATCCCGGATGAAGCGGATAAACTCTATTGGAAGTTTGGAAGATCATGGATATTCACGGTGAGATCCTTCTACGACATTACTCACGGCCGGGAGTGTACTCATGTAGATCGAGTCGGGGCTGCGTGGCATTACAATTTGCCCCCCAAATATGTGGCTTTCGGATGGCTTGTTGGGAAGAAGAAAGTTCTTACTATGGATAATCTTCGAAAAAGAAGCGTGATTCTCCCCAACGTGTGCATCTTGTGCATGCAAGATGAGGAGACGGTGGAGCATTTATTCATGCATTGCTCTTTTGAAAAATCAGTTTGGGGCGATCTTCTTTTCCAGTTTGGCATCTATTGGTCCTTTCTCGGCTCTGTCGATTCACTTTTAGTGGCTTGCCATGGGGAGCAGATCGGTAAGGTCAAGACCGTTATTTGGAGGATGGCTTTGCTCACATCGTGGTGGGCCTCATGGGGAAAAAAGGAATGCTAGATGCTTTGATAATTCTTCCAGAGCGACAATAGGGGTCTCCGCTAGAGTTAGATCTCTCATCATCGATTGGGTCTCTTCCTCCAATCTTGCGAGGGATGGTTGTATCGATTTTCTAGCTTAGTAGTGGGTCGCCTCCTTGGCACCCCTCCCTTGTTTCCCATTCTGTTTTTTAATAAAATTCAGTTATTTCTCAAAAAAAAAAAAAAAAATTCAGTGGTCTAGACTGTTCATATGGTGGGGCCCTTGTGGATGAGCCATGTGGGATGATCCTGTCCATCTGATTGCTGGCCTGCAAATGGATGATTAAGATTCAATAGCATCAGTGGTCTGCATCCATCATAATCGCAGCCTTGTCCAGCTATTTGGCATCAACTTTACAAATCCTGTTTCGCCATTGGTCTGTATGCGGTGGAAAATAGCCCAATTTTAAGGCCTTGGTTGGTCAATGGAAGATGTCCATATCCAATCCATGGTGGGGATCAGAACAGTCTGGATCACTGAGATGTGGGCTCCACCTGTGCATAATGGCAGAATTGAGCATCGAAGAAAACTGGTATTCTGAATTGTCTGCCCTTGTTTATCTTTACTAGTCTTGCAGTCGATGCTATTTTTTCTTTACTGAGATGAAAATAGTGGCTTTTTAAAAATTCCGTCATTGATTGTTTAGGTGTTTAAATGGCCATCATTATAGTATTACTAATATTCATTGAGAAAACTTCAGGTATCATATTCCAAGAGCATGGTTACAGCCATCCAACAATCTACTTGTACTCTTCGAGGAGACTGGAGGAAACCCATTAGAAATATCGATCCAGTTGCACTCCACCACCACTATCTGCGCCCAAATTTCGGAGTCTTACTATCCACCTCTTCACCTCTGGTCACATCCGGATATTGTGAATGGAAAACATTCAATTGGTGACATGGAACCAGAAATGAACTTGCGGTGCGATGATGGACAGATAATCTCTGCTGTAACATTTGCTAGCTATGGAACTCCTCAAGGTGGCTGCCAGGAGTTCTCTCAGGGGAACTGTCATGCAGCCAGTTCGCTATCTATTGTGTCTGAGGCATGTATTATCCTGTCTCGATGTCTTTTTGTGCCAGTTTTGCTAGATAGCAACCTAGGGTGCATGTGTGTCATACAAGCTGTGCATCAGGTGGGTCCCTCCATTTACATGATCTAAGCCCAAACATCAGGCTGGTTCCAACATCAGGTGGGCCATCTGTTGGCAATTCTTCACTAAAATCACCCAAGGTTTACATCTTACGCGTGGCCCTTCTGAGAGTTGATAAACCTGTCATCTAGACCACCCAACCAGGTCGTCAACACTCTGGAGTACACCTGATGCATGGCTGAGATGTCCCACACACAAGTTGCCAAGTTTGGAGGTACAGGTAAGCTTAGTGTAACCTCTGTTAGTACAGGTTGATTTCATTGATGAATGAAATTCTTGTCTCCAGGCATGTCAAGGAAGAAACAGCTGCACCATCCGTGTGTCGAACAAGATATTTGGAGACCCATGTCAGAGAGTCGCTAAGACATTAGCAGTCGAGGCCAAATGCCAGTCATCATCTGCGATGAATGCTGCTTCGTTATGAGCAAGATACCAGGTGGGTGATAGCTTGTCTGGTTTAATTACTCGAATGTATAAAATAACAAGCATATCAAAAAACCCTTTATTGTTCTTTATGCTGTGGAAATTCTCTTTGTCAAATTCTCTTGTTTATTCAAGTGCAAGTTCATTTCATCCACAGGCATTAGGGAATGGTCCGTTGGGGTGGCATATCCCAGCTTTGATTGCCCGTTATCCTGAAATCCTAATGGGATTGTCCTCTAATCATAAAGTCCTTGTTAAGAGAATGCAAATGAACACATTGGATCAAAATTATTTTTGGGGTTGGATATGATCGAAGACATGGGTCATATGTCTAGTGATCTGGTATGATCAAACTCTAGCCACGTTTTCAATACGAAATAAGTTGCACTACAATATTCGCAGCATGGTCATTCATTGGGACACAGCATGCGTGGCCCTGGATCTCTAGTAGGGGAATTGGGGAGTGCAATTGTAAGAGTGGTCTAACAGGTAGGGCAGGAGGTTGAGAAAGTGGGGAATGTTTCAACTGCTTTGCTTGGGATTCACGTACTCATGCAGGTTAAACAAAGGTAGAGAGAGAAATTCCACCGGTCAGATGGAGACGGTGGCGAGGCTTATGTAGATGAGCGTGTGGGACGTGCCTCATCTAAAAAACAATAGACTATCAGCTCATTCACTTAGTTTGAGGTGAACCAATTCAAAATGTCTGTAGCTTATTTCAGTGACCATCATGAATATCATTTCAGTTTCAAAGGTAAGAATGTTTTCTGTATTTGGTGGTTTTAGCTGATGTCCCAGCTTATCAGTGGTTGGATTTTTTCTGATTGCTTGCAAAACTCCAACAACTGACTGTTGCTGCCTGTCTTCAACATTCACCTATTCAATACATATATTCGCTTATTACCTTCTCCCCAAGTAGCATATCCTTTCAAATTTCCAGGAATGCTTTGCAAATATAGCATGGCCCCACTCGCTTTGCAGGATGATATCATTAGAACGAGAAACGATGGCAATTCTGCTCTGTGAGAGTTCTTCCTGATGAAACAAAAGGCAGGAACTAAGCAGGTGCTGTAGGCCCGCCATTGCTGTGAATCATTCCAAGAATTTCATCCAAACAGGCCTAGACTTTTATGTGTCTTATCTGTAAATTGCACTTCTATGCTAGACCCAAATGCCTTTCTTTATTTCATGGATTATTACTCAGCCAGCGTAAATAGTAAATAGGTCCCCTGCTAAGGCTCTTCTCAGGAAAGGCAACAAATTTCAGCATTACATGCGTCTTCCAGTTCTGAGCCATTCATCAGGTGGCACCTCAGTGCACGTCCCTGACTAAAAGTCTGGCCAATCGACTCATCAGGTGGACCACAAATGTATGAACAACAACGGACAAGTTCAAATTTTGGGAAACAGTCCACATTCAACATTCAAGCTTGACCTGCCTGATGAGATGGGCCTGATTTTTTCAACCAGGACACATGCAAAATGGGGACTTTGATGAATGTTGTGGATCTTGCAAATCTGAGCAAAACTTGCTTGTCTACCCTAAGTCAGTGCAAGGTTCTCGCTTGAAAACATTGAATTTCGTCACCTGGGTCCCCCTAATCATGAGGTTTGCTAGCACAAGACCCAACTCAGCCACAGCACTTGTGCGTGGAACATGCACCACACCAGAGATGACTTGCATTTAATGCAACCAAGCTCACTATTTGGTGTGGTTCACCTGACGTTAGATCTGCCCCATTCTTGGTCTCATAACGTAAAATGATCTTAGAAAAGGGATGGATGGCGTTGATAAACAGAGGCATCACAGTGGACCCTTCCACAGATCAGCATGAACGATGTAATCCGCGTCTGTTCTGAACAATCACCCCAAAGTTTCTAGACCAACTTTTAGTTTACAACGCGTAGCCAGTGTGGGGCCCCACTAGGCACATGGCACGAGCAAGGTCGGCACATATAGCACCTAGAGGTGGATGTAAACCTCTCTTTGACATGTCTTCCCAACCAAACAAGAGCGCAATGATGAGAGAAGAAAAGATCAAAAGCTAAAACCAAAAACAAAAGCTCCCATAAAAGAATCCATACATATCTAGGCTGCTTCTTTTCAATTAATAATTAAAAGAAAAAAAAAAACTATGAGAATTCAAAGTAAAATGCATTAAGGTGTACACAAGAAAATGCAAATGAAGAGGTTTCCCCCCTGGAAACCTCATATTTATTTCATCACAAAAAGGCACACAAGTAAATAAAAAGAATGCAAGTATGTAGAGTTTCTCTATATATAAAATATAAGAAGTTTGCTCCCTGCCCATGCACACGTGGCACCTGCCAATACGGAACACGTGTGCTTGATCAGATCATTCCACAAGTTGGGCCTGTTTAGATCTCCTGGCCAAAAAAATCAGGCCACTTCACACAGGTGGGCCCCAATATATAAATGGATGGATAAAATTGTTTTAACCATCAGTTCACTTTATACTTTGTGGCTCACCTGAGAAGTGAAACTACCCAATTTTTTAGTTGGAAGATCTTAAGCTTTATTTCCAACCAGACAGAAAGCTCATATCTTGCACATGTCATCCATATTCGCATGCGTGTGGATGGGCAGGGTTCCATAAGAATGTGGAATCAGCAAAGCTTATGAAATAAACAGCTTTCAAAGCTATAGTTACAGGTCCTCATCACCTTCATATTTTCACTCTATGGACACAAACATCACTTTCTGCCCATGGGAAAGCACCAACACATCTGAAAGAAACAAATAAAAGGGAAAGAAAAAGAGCGAGTGTCAGAAAGTTTGTAAAGCAAAAGGCCAATAGCCACTGAGAAAAGTATATGATGCTTGACCGGTGACGGTACAGGTGGACCCCACTTCCTGTGATCCACACACCATTCATAATGTGGGGCGACTGCCCAAAGAATGCTCCGTGGGGAGATCTTATCCGTGTGATCTGTCGATGTTTTATTTTTTCATGCTGAATATCAACAGTTGGCAAGACTATCCCTTGAAGGCCACTAATCGGATGGTTAAGATTGTTCCAATGGAGGAGAAATTTTTGAAGCATGGATGGTCTGATGAAATGGCACTCAAACTAGTTGAACAGTCCAGACCGCAGAGAAGTGTGAGAAAACCGTACAGTTTATGGGCCGAACATCTTATATTAGTACCTCATAAATACAAGAAAGGAAGCAAGGAAAAAAACGGACCGTTGATTCAGAGCTGTCAGCATTGTCTCGCTTTTGGCCGTTGTGGTAAGATGACTCAGTTGGCATGATGGGAACCTTAGCTGATCCTATCTGCTTCTCCTCTCTGACTTTGTTAAAGATGTGGGTGTAACCATCAGCTGATGCAGGGTTGTTCTCATCCCAATCGCCGAATTTCGGTACCGTCGAACCTTTCTCAGGCTGTCATCATGTTAGAAATTACTCAATGATCAACCCAAAAAACGTGTTTTAACATGCCAACATGCACCTATGGGCATATATGGCCTAGCTCATGTGGTACATCCAGCTGTGCATCAGGTGGGGCATCGCAGATGACCTGGCCGAAACTTCAGGCCAGTCAACTCAATTGGGTAAGCCAAAATGTACAAAAACAAAGGACAGTTGAAGAAAATAAATAAAAACAGAGGTTTGCCTGAGCCATCAATTCATGCCAGCACACGTCATGATGGCACGTGCAAGAGCAAAGCCATCCATTGGCGGGCCCCAATGTGTAGATGCCATGGTGAAGAAACCAGGTTGATCCATTGATCAGGTGGGCCACACTGAGCAATTTATCTGTTCATTTGTTTCTTACACCGTGGCTGACTGGATAAAATGGAGCAGCCTGATTTTTGGGGCCACAGCCTCTACACAGTGGGACCCTCACCTGATGGACAGCCTGGATATGCATTGCAAGTGCCAACTTGGCGTGTAGATGGATTGGTCTACACACAAGTGTGCAACTAGTAAACCTCCAGTGCAGATTCAACATACACATGTGCCCGCCTGATGAGTGGGCCAGGTAATCTACATGGTGGGACCTCCTGATGCACAGGTTGGACATCCAAATGCATTGCATGTAGGGATTGAAGTAGGCTTATCAGAACAATGGAGTCTTACAGATTCATCGCCACGAGTAGCAGGTCTGAGTCTGGATCTCCCGGGGGTGTTTGGAGCGAAACCGTGGCTCCTTTCAGATGAACCCTTTCTTTCCCATGATGGGGAGGATACTCCATCTTTGTTCGCAATCTTCGCCTGATAATGTGGGTGCAGGGGTGAGTGATCAGCACTTGTTCTGTTACCCCTCCCAGAATTCACTCCACGGTCACGTTGATGGAGCGAATCGGTACTAGAAGCTCGCCGGCCCACGGAGTCCTCGCTCAGTCGCCTGACCTCACCATCTTCCTTGCTCGATCTCTGCTCGTGCTTGGGCTGCGGTGCTGCGGCTACAGCCGGTGGGGGAGCACAAACCTGGGGGTGCATTGTCAGAAAACACTTTGGGATTGTATTCAGGATCATTTGGATTGACCAGCTTTCCATCCCCAGTTCTAACCTTGCGTGCCTCATCAAAATAAGCAGTGTAAGGGACATTCTCTTCACCCTCCCAGTTGCCGAATTTCGGTACATGCGAACGTTGCTGAAAGAAAACCAACACAAGCCTTGTTAAATAAGAGTATTTTACTTGAAGTCTTGTAATATAATGATTCACAAATGTGTTCCATTGTTCTAAATATTGCCCTGAAACCGAGTCCGAGTCCTTGAGTTAAAACCATCGTAGAGAGCATCCGCCATTATTTTCTACTAACCCTAAGTAATACTCAAGGAATCTACATAGTCAAAACAATCATCATCATTTAATTTTTATCCCGACTAATTGGGGTTGGCTACGTGAATCCTGTTCCGCCATTCCACTCTATCAAGGACAATATGCTCAGCGTTCCGAAATGTCAGGTTGTCAGGATTCATGAGAAAAAGTTGTGGCGGATGTTAGATGTTCATTGCCAACATGACGCAACCCTCCTTGATGTGGGCTTGGAATTAGCAATGAGAACGCATACTCCCACTATCGGAGTTATAGTTAAAACAGCCATGCCATGTAATTATTGGTAGATTGAGGTTTCATTTTATTCAGTGAATGCATTGGACAAGTCAGTCTGGCATGAATCAGCCTATTTCAATTAGGGTCAGCCCCTATGTGAGTTTCACCTTACAACACCCCTATTGGGGTACAATCATTACATTTAAAAGCAACAAATAAAAACATACAGACAAACTGAGAGCAGCACAAAAAAGGAGTTTCCAAAGGTAATAGTCTTCATTTGTCATCCTATTAAAGTAAAATAAGAATGACAGTGAGCACCCAAAGTAAAATACTCGTAACGCACACACACACACAGGTATGAATACAGGCATGAACGCTCATACATACGTGCATGCATGCATGCTTGTGTTATAGATGACCTCTCCTTTAACATATCTTATTTACATGTTAACTCTGAATAATGAAAAAAAGGTACACCAAGGGAGTATTGAATACATGAGACACTTTGAAAATATTCATTCTAACACTCCCTTAAGCTGGAGATAGATACCACACATGCCTAGATTGCCCAAAATTTCTCGAATTTAGTATTGACTAGATGCCTTCATGAAGATGTTGGCCAATCGATTCTATGAACAAAATGGACAGCATAGATAACACTTTTTGCCACCACTTTTTTCTTGAACAAAGTAACAATCTACTTCGATGTGCTTGGTTCTCTCATGGAAGACCAAATTGTTTTAAATGCGTGCACAGCTTGATTGTGACGATGAAGGGGAATAGAATACTAGCATCAAAACCCATTTCAAGGAGCAAGAATTTAGCCACATGAGCTCCAAAGTTGTATTTGTCATTGCCCAACACAGCTTCAGCAGATGACACAACAACCACACTTCACTTGCTATTACACAAGACCTGCTGGTGAAGATGGTGGGCCCAAAAAGGCCTGCCAGCCAAGAATGAAGCTTGCCCCTATAAGGGCAGTCGATTGGAGAAGAAAGCAGAAGAAATGGGAAGAAGGGGAGAAGAATGTGAGGGAAGAGAGAAGGATCATGTTAAGAACCTAACCAATGCGCCAAAAGCCCCAGGACTAATGGAACATGTAAAGTTTAGGCTCTTAAACCCTTGGGATCGTAACATTCTACCACGCTCCGCAGCCGTCTACGGCGGTCCACTCTGTGGTGGCACTCACTCTGGCCTCTATTCCAGGTAGCCCTTTCCAAGGCATGGTGGCTGCACTCTGGTTATCTAGGTAGCCCTTTCCACTTGGCGGCTTCACTCTGGTTGCTCAGGTAGCCCTTTCCACGCCATGGTGGCTTTCACTCTGGTCCAGGTTGCCCTTTCCACAGGTCACCCCTTCCGTGACTCGAACACGAGACATGATGTTAGCTCTGATACCAATTGTTAAGAACCTAACCAATGCACCAAGAGCCTCAGGACTGATGGAACGTGTAAAGTGTACGCTCTTAAACCCTCGGGATCGTAACTGCATTCCTCCAAGCAACACACACCCCTCTCACCTCTCTCTGAGCCCAGCATCTGCTGTCCCTTCCAGCAACATGGAGCACCTCCCACAGCCCATTTTCCAACAGTCATAATCCTTTGGCTCCATCTCTTTTCCAATGGTATGTTTTTTCTTCCCTTTTCTTTTTATTTTTTCAGATTTGATGGAGAACCTTATCATTTTAGATTTGAATGGAGATTTCTGTTTGGGTTTTTATTTCCTATGTTTGGGGTTATTTTCGAGTTGAACGGTACTCGGATTTGGTTTCATTACGTTCACCCGGCTTTATGCTGTCGATTTGATTATTTTTTGTTAGGACTTTGTTGAGGGCTTTGATTTCTTATTAGGGTTTGATTTTCTTTGATTGGGTTTGTGTTTTGTTTGATTAGGGGTTAGCTTGGTTAGGGCTTTGTTAAGGGCATTATTTTTTTATTAGGGCTCAATTTTCTTCAATTAGTTGTTTAAATTTTATTAAGACACTGCCGAAAGGCAGGAAAGAATACAAAAGGAAACTAGGAAAAAAACCACGAAGAAAGATCAGCAAACAATGCTGATTTTACATAAGCGACCCATTCTGAAACATTGATTTAACCAAACAAATAACCTCCACAGCAGAAAAAATCCTTGTTTTGGAAACAGCGACTATTTCAAGCCCTCCAAATGTGCCAAAAAGTTCCCATCACGGCAAGCCTCCAGGCAGCTTTCCAGGCTTTACCCACTACGCCTTCATGCCAAGCCCACAAAAGTTGATCAACTAACTTCGGCAGCACCCAGGGGATATGAAAGATATTGATGACTTCGACAAGCTTCCAAACAGATTCATTGACTTTGATTACGGTTTTCATTTTCTTTTATTAGGGTTCTTTAGCTCGATTAGGCTCCAAGTGTGTTGATCTGGTGGGGCTCATTTGCGAACCTTTCAATAGATATGATGTGCTACTGTGCCACTTGTCCCATTGAAACAAATGTCTTCCACACAACTTAACTCGGTATCCCCTTGGAAGGCTGACATGTGTCTTGATGTGCCGCAGCCCATCTACAATGATTTGGACACGTGTGATATCCCACTTA